>OY804578.1:130240364-131440364 GCA_963680875.1 Bathymodiolus brooksi
AAAATAATACCGTATTTTTCAGTTTAATTGAATTATTTGTATTGCAATATTGTTTTAGACATTGTGCATTTTGTAATTTAGACTGGGGAATTACTATTTATTATCACTTTAAATTTAAAAAAAAATCATCTATGATACTAGACTTGCACAGGGAATGTACAACAATTAATAATTTCAATTTAATTTAATTTCAATACAATAGGTACAAGATAAATAGAAAGAAATAAATGTGTGGAAAAAATTGTATTCAGATATCTTAACCCTTCCTATTATATCAAGGCAAATTAAAAAAAAATCAGTGTAAGCAAATATTTTTCTTGAAATTAGGAAATTATATTATCTGAATGAAAGCTACCAAGTTTCATGTTTATCTCACAATGTAAATATCAATGTATTTAGAATATTCATGTGTTTGACACAACTACAAACTAGCTTTTATAACACATATGGGTGGTCAAGTTGTAACAATTCTTTCCCCTTGACATTCACAAAATGACCAGCATTTACAAATATGAGTACTTACGTTGCAATAATTCTTTCTCCAGGACATTCATAAAATGACCAGCATTTACAAATATGGGTACTTAGTTTGCAATAATTCTTTCTCCTGGACATTCACAAAATTACCAGCATTTACAAATATGGATACTTAGATTGCAATAATTTTTCCACCATGACATTCACAAACAGAATGACTATAGCATTCACATAAAAGACAGACACAAAATGACTAGCATTCACATAAAAGACACATACAGAATAACTAGCATTCACATAAAAGAGCATATTGAATGACTACCATTCACATAATTTTAAGACACATACAGAATACTTGCATTCACATGAAAGGACAAACCAGAATTCCAAATTTCACTAAGTAAATTAAATGACTAGAATAGAATGAATATGTTTTCTGTTGGCAAAATAACCAAGTATTGGTTAATATTGTTTAAAATTGAAGTTAAAAAATTATTTTATTTGTTCCAATGACTGGAAAAAAGTTAATAAATGGGCACATTTTGAAAAATTCTTTTCTGTAAAAGAAAATTTATAAATTTCGGCATTAATATTTTTTTTTTTAACAATATATTTTTATTCAAAATGCTTGTTACATTCTTACTTCAAAAGCCCAAGCTACTTATGGAGTATTTCATATTAATATTTTCTAATATAATTAAAATATTCAAATAATATAATATAACTGACGAGTATCAGACTTTAATTAAATATACTTATACATACACACCTACATCTACACACATACATCTATGCATATACACACACACATATGCATGCATACATATATAAATGTACAATGCATACATATTTACATTTCAATATTTTCCCTTATTTTTGCTAACAGTTTACTATTTTGGAGTTTTTGCACCTGGCTTATTCTCGTAATATATTCTCTCACAAATAAAGAATATATGTTTACTTGTTTGGTCTTTTGTTCAGATACATAATATGCTTTGTATATAGAAAATCCTAAAATTGTTAAAAAAATAGTTGGAATCAAAATAATCTTTATCAAATATCTTATACCCAAAAACAATATGTTTTAATGTGACAAAATTTTCTATATTAGATTTTTTCAATATTTGTTGTATTTTCCCCCAAAGTAATGTAGATAGTCTTCATCTTGACCACAGAAATTACATTGGCTATTAATAGCAATTCTCCATTTCATTAATGGTTTCTTTGTAGGAATTATATATTGCAATAATTTCCATCTGAATATTTTTAGCTTATTTTCTTCTAAATAATGAAAAATGAAAGAGTAAAGCTGACTCATGTTTGGTTTTTCATTTATAGACAAGTACCTTAACCATGTATTTATACCTATTGGTTTCAAAAATTTTACATTAATATATTCATTATAAAAATATTTGTTGGACAGTTGTGACGGGTCTATACATTTTCCATTTACTATAAACTTATCTTTTCGAAAATGTACAACACTTTTAATCGAGTTTTGAGCCTGTAATGTATGATACCATTCATTAGGTATCGCTTTTTTTAAGCAGATAAATTCAGATATCCAATTATTCTTGTATTTTAATTTATCTAAAATTAAATTCTGACTTATTTCCCCGTTTTCATTTAAAATATCATTGATATAAATTAAATCACTATTTATCCAATTATCAAACATTAAACATTTATTTTTAAACATTATAAATCTATTTCCCCATATAAGCTGTTTTCTAATCTCTGCAAAATGTGATAGCGTTTTTGTTTCGGCATTAATATTCATAGATAAAAGATAATTATATTTCTCATGAACAACAGGCAACATAAGTACCTTTTCATCTAAAAAAAAGCATGAATAACAAATTCAACAACATGTGTTGGAGTGTATACAGGTCTAAATGTCTGTAGGAACTTGTTCAACAACTTGGTTCTGGTTCAATATATCTATAAGAAATTGAAAAGTTTGAGATCTTGTTTCAGCTCCACTTTCTGACCTAGAAAATGTGTTGCAACTGTTATAACAATATGTACCACAATATAATTTATCTTCTGAGCCAAATTCGTTACAGAAATTTAATTCATTCTTGAAATGTTTAAGACAAGTCCTGGTTTTCAATTGAAATTGAAATAAACCTTTTGACTTTCAGATGAAGTTTCACAAATTACACAAATTACACAATCAAAAAGTTCTTTTCTGAATGACTTTATTACAATTTATGACACAAGGTGTCTTGAAAACTCATGGCATTTGTTTGATGATGTACTTCAAAAATAATTGGAATGCTGGTCCATTTTTGTTACTTCATGGATATTTTAGAAGAAAAAAACCATATATATATACATGTATATATATACGTCTGAAAATTAAACCAAACAGTGTTAGAATTAGATTTTAGAGCTGTCAAATTTTTGTTCTTCCCTCGACGGGATTTGAACCCACACCATTGTTACACTGCAGCACCATTCGCTTAGCCTTACGTCCAGCGCCCTAGACCACTCGACTACATCCACTCCCTACATGTATATATATATATATGTAGTGAATCGTGGGGGATGGGGGCCGAGGGGTTCCGAAGAGCACCCATGATGCACGAGAAAACTGACCACGCTTGTCAGAACGAAACACACCACTGAACTGAACACAAGCAAATAGATTACCAGAAGAATTGGATACTGAAGCATTGCCAGTAACTAGTACTTAGTAAGTAGTAATATTGTAAATTACTATATTGGCGCTGCGACTACAAGTCGAATCATATTCGCGAGAAAAGTTATTAAATTAACCAAAGGCGATTTTTAAGTAAAATCGCAACTCAGCCATTTGAATTTTTTTTTGGGGGCAAATTTTTTTTTCATTGGTTTCAGTTTTGCCTGGCTGATAGGGCCTGGTATTTTCAGGGGAAATTGTCCGTTAGGAAATTTCAAGGGAAGATACGCAGGTAGGATTGGCAGACAAGATTGGAAATCTTTAGATTTTTTTTTTCCCGTGATAAAAAAAGTACCCCTTTCCCACTCACGTGTAAACCCCAGCACGTGTTTCAGCAATGTGAACCCCAAACCGGAAGCAGCTTGTTTCTAGAAGCCATCTTTAAATAAGAGCTGGTTAAAAATAAGTTGTAAGTCCGGTGCCCTTATCGATTTTAAACAAAAGTAGACAAAAGCGGCCCAGTGTACAAATCTGGTCCGTTATAAATTGTACATACACGCATACACCACAGAACAAAGAGCCACATGTTTTTGTTGTTTATTTTGATTAACAATGCCGCATGTTTTCATTAACAATTGTTCCATCGAGGAGGTGATGTCAGTACCAGGGATAGGGGCAAAAGTGGCCGATAAAATTTTGGAATTAAGGGAGGCTAAGGGCGATCTGGAATTGGATGACCTAAATCAGGTTCCATATCTTAGGATAACACAACCGTTACTGGATAGTTTGGATTTTACCTCTTTTGAAAATAAAGAGGGAATGGAATCCCCATATGATCGACATAGAGAAAGGGTTAGGAGTGTAGACAAGTTAATAGGGAAGTGGGATGGGGCAGGACAGGGCCAAGTTAAAGGAAGGGGGAAGGAAATGGGTTCATTTGATAAAGCCCCGTTAACAGGGGAAAGATCATATTATAATAAACAGGAAAGGGATTGGTGGCAACAGGCCAATTTATCCGAGAGATTAGATGATGATTATAGTGAGATGGAAAGTACTTTCATGGAAAGACAAACCCCAGGGGGAGTTAAATATACATCAGCCCCGGGACAAAATCCGCCGCCATCAGTTCGTCGATCGCGACGGGACGATGACGATTTGGATTCGAGCAGCGATGAGAGGGATCGGGCGTATATGCAAAACGTGCATATAAGAGACTCGGATATTCGTGCGGGTTTTGCGTTCCCTAGAGAACCAGGCCTTTTTCATAGTGGGGTTTTAGCCAGTGGGGGGGCTGAAGTAAGAGTGCCAAACATACGAACTGTATCCCCGGCTAATAGAGAAAGTGTTTGGAAAGACAGGGGGGGGGGGGTCGCTATTCCCCTCCGAGGAACACCGGAGGGGGGTGGAGTAGTAGAGGTAGAACAAGACATACCCTAGGAAGGGAAAATGAAGCCCCTAGAATAGTTCAAAGTAGAGATGAGTATGATAGGGAAAGGGAAAGGGGACATTACCGCCCAAGTGGGGAAGACATTGAAGGCCCAGGAGGAAGAAACCCATCGATTCCTAGGGTACCGAGTAGTGGGAACAGGCCTGGGTGTCCCCCCAGAAGAGACCCCGAAAATCCTAGCAGGTATGCAAGAAGGGAGGAGTATGAAGGGGAGAGAGGTCAAAGGGGAAGGGGGAAGAGTGTTAGTTTGCCGATGTCCCTAAAGTTTGATGGGAAATCAAATTGGAAAGCATTCTACGCTAAATTTTCCCGATACGCGGAAGTTAGTGAGTGGACGGAAGGGGAATGCAGGGACCAGTTATGCTGGTGCCTGGATGGGAAAGCAAGTGAATATTATGCCCTCCTGGTTGAGCGGAACCAGGAAATGGTATATATGGACCTAATACGGAAATTAGAGAAACGGTTTGGTTTCCGTGAACTCCCCGAAACAGCCCAGGTCCAATTTAATAATGCCCGTCAGACTCCGGATGAACTCCTGGAGGACTGGGCGGATCGGCAGTGGTGAGGCTATGCCAAGGGGCAGCAGATAAAGAGGCCGGGAGTTATGCCTCTAATATCCGACCTAAAAACATAGAGGAGGCTATTGACAGAATGAGGTGGTTCCAGCATAACTCTCAAGCTATATATGGGACCACCCTTGGGCGAAATCCTCAAAGGGAGGTTAAACAAGTATCTCCGGGGCCTCGCTACGGGGGAGAAGCCAGGGTGTGCGCAATAGGGACTGATCGAGTTGCAGATAAGGGTTTGGAGAGAAAAATGGGGGAAGTACTGTCAGCACCAGGAAAGGAAATGAGTGAGATAAAGTCCAACATAGCGGCACTTTCCACTCAAATGGCAGCCATTATGGAGGAGGTGAAGAGAAATCGAATAGATAGGCATAGGGCACAATCAAGAAGTCCATCCCCAAGAAAGGGGGACAAACAGCGATGCTTCCACTGTGGGGTCATGGGACACTTCAAGAGGGAGTGCCCAAAGTTGGAGTCTCCGTCAGGGGAGAAACGAGTGTCATTTCAGGAGAATAAGGAGGCTTTAAACTCCAAAGGGGCAACTCGCGAGGTTTGAGTCAACCCCTTATTGCCAATATACATGGTCTCAAAGAAGTAAAAGAGGGGGGAGAAGTAGAGATGGAGGAAATATGGAATATGGAGGAGGGGAATCAGCAGGATAGTCTCCTACGGGTAAATAGGGAAGTGGGGGACCCTCCGGAGGGACGGGTAAAATTTGAAGGTGCGAGTCAGGGGTACGAGTGAGGAATCAGAAGGAGAGGAAACCAATCGGGAAGTAGAGGACGACCCTCCGGATTCTAGCAGTCCGGAGGAACGGGTAAAATTTGAAGGTGCGAGTCAAGGGTACGAGTTCTCAAGTGAGGAGTCAGAAGGAGAAGAAAACAATAGGGAAGTCAGGGACGACCCTCTGGAGTCTAGTAGTCCGGAGGGACGGGTCAAATCTGAAGGTGCGAGGCGGGATAATGAGTCCTCAAGTGAAGAGTCAATAGGGGAGGAAAACAATAGGGATAAGAGGGACACGGACGAGTCCATAGAGGAGGAGGAAAAGGGGGGAGAGGATAATATAGGGACTTGTGTTACGGATGAGGAAGAGGACGGAGCAGTAACGGTGCTCAAGCTGTCCAATGGGGTAATGTTTAGGGTCCCAGTAGAGGTACAAGGCATGCAGTTACAAGCGGTAGTAGATACAGCAGCACAGGTAACACTGGTGTCCGAGGAATTCTACAAATCATTGGACCCTGCCCCACCCATCCGTAAGGAAGTGGTTATGAACACCGCAGGGAAGGGAATGCAGATGAATGGGTATATTGCTGGCCCTTTTCAAGTAGTCCTAGGGACACATCTATTCACAGTAGAAATTTACGTGGCCCCAATAGAGGAGGATATGTTACTGGGTTTAGACTTTTTAGAGGCTAATGGGGTGTCCCTACATCTCAAAGAAAAGGAACTACAAATCGCAGGGGATGTTATACCCATGAGTTTGGGAACAGGAAGCCCTTTAGTCAATGAGAAAGAGGCGGGGGTGTTCCTAGCCAAGGGGTGTAAGGTACCCCCTAATTCAGTCATGAGAGTGGGGGCACAGCTGAGTGAGTCTATGGCAGGGGAGTATATAGTAAAGGCAGCCACCAAGGTTGAGCTATTAATACCTCGAACATTGCACAATGGGGGTGATAACCCAGTGCTTTGTCTGATTAACATATCCGATCACTATGTACAGCACGCACAGCGCGTTTTAGCAAGAAATCACCTTGGTCGGTGTTTTTTCGCGGTGAAATGTCGGTGATATGTCATAAAATCACCGTAAAATGTCGGTGAAATCACGGTGAAACTTTCACCGCGAAAATTAACAAATTAGGACCTAAATGTCGGTGAAATATTTTAATTGCCGGTGACAACACCGCGGCAAAAATCATACGTGTATACACGTACATGTAACTGTACTTCATATGTTCTTTTGTTTTTTGTTGCTTAGTTTTGCTTTTTTACTCTTTCGTACTTTATATTTCAATTTGATACCGGGTTTTTTTCAGGGATGCCAGCATGGCATACATTTTATTTATAGGATTTATGAGGCTGAGCACGCATCTTGTTTTGCGTATATTATCTAATCCAAGGATATATATAGTAGTCCTACTATATAAATCCTTGTCTAATCCCAACATTTCGATTGGTTTATATCGGTGTTATTTTTTTTAATCACCTGTGTTTTATCAATGTACGGATGTGTCTATTTTCATGTAGTATACACATTGAACTCGGTCACTAAAAGGTCAAATACACAGTTACCTGAGGCTGCGGGATTGATTTAAAAACACACTGAGAATGATTGAAAAAAAAAATCGATGTAATTTTTTATCTAAAGCAAACGTGCTTTTTCGTATTTGTATGTCGTTAATCCCCTTGCAAGCCACATGTTATTTTACCTTTAATAAAAGTTCCATTTCTGATTTGTACACATATTTTTCACGTGAACGAGAATCTAGAAAGTTTTCCACATGCTATCGATCAAAGCGTGCTTTTGAGTATCTAGAAACTTTTGTAACAGGTGAACTTAAGTCACGTGCCAAGTCGACATTAATTGAACACCCGAAAGCAAATTAACTCGGGATACCAAGCTTGCATTCAAAAGATCAAGTTTATTTTAATTAACAAAATAATACAACACAAGCATATAAATGGTAATGATCACATAATACTAAACGTTTGTACCGGCATTGTTTTCTTAACATAATAGATTAAAACAAAAGCAAATATCAGAATTAAAGAACGAAAAATGATCACATAGCTTGCACACCTGAAAAAGAAAATAAGTATTTGCTCTGAATCATTCATATTATCAAAAATGACAGTCTCAAGAACATACAAATGTACAAATAAAGGTTAATATCCCATTCCTTTATTTCGCGGCGTTTAATCGTCAATGTCGGTGTTTTGTCTGTGTTTTATAGTAAATCACCGTGTTCGATTTTTCTCGGACATTTCGCGGTGTCAACACCGACTTTTTTTTTAATTTCTCCGACATTTTCTTGATTTCACCGACGTCGGACCCGAGTGATTTCTTGCTAAATCGCGCTGTGCATGCTGTAGAAGTAGAGAAGGGGGAAGTTTTGGCCTATGCAGAAGAGGTGTGTTCGAACGTAGAGACTATCAGAGTACAAAAGGTAGAAGTTGCGGAAAAGGGGGTCCAGAGAATGGAAAAAGGGAAATTCCCGAGCATTTGACTAATCTCTTTGATAAATCCAAAGGGGAGCTGAATGAGCAGGAGCAGACACAGCTTAGTGAGTTATTATGCGAGTTTGAAGATGTGTTTGCTAAAAGTGAGTTTGACTTAGGGAAATTTAATACAATCCAGCATGGGATTGATACGGGGACCAATCGCCCAGTTAAGCAAAGAATCAAGCGTACCCCATTAGGGTTTGCAGGAGAAGAAGAGGCCCAATTAAAGAAAATGTTGAATTCGGGGGTGATCCGGCCATCAGTGTCTGAGTGGGCATCGGCTCCGGTTCTTATCCGGAAACGATGTGGGTCAGTACGGTGGTGTGTGGATTATAGGGCCTTAAATGCTCTCACCATTAAGGATGTGTTCCCATTGCCCCTAGTGGACGAGTGTCTTGACACTTTAGCCGGAAATGTATGGTATTCCAAACTGGATGCCAATTCAGCATATTGGCAGGTGAAAATCAAACATGAAGACTGCTCCAAAACGGCATTTATTACTAAATACGGGTTGTTTGAGTTCGCTAGAATGGCTTTTGGGTTATGTAACTCACCAGCCACTTATACGAGAGTCATCAACCTGGTGCTGAGGGGTTTGAATTGGAAAGTGGTTCTGGCTTTCCTGGACGATATCCTGGTCCTGGGGAAGGATTTCGAGGGGCACTTGGCAAACAAACCTAAGGGCTGTATTGGTTAGGTTTAGGGAGTATGGGCTAAAATTGAAGCCCAAAAAATGTGAACTGTTTCAAAAGGAAGTGGAGTTCCTGGGTAGAGTAGTGGAACCTAGAGGAATATACATTGGGCCAGGTATATATTAAAGATATAAAAAACTGGCCAAGGCCTAAGAATAAAAAGGAGGTGGAGAGGTTTTTGGGGTTCACCAATTACCATAGGGCCTTTATTGAAGAATATACTCAAATGGCGTTTCCCCTTCAGGCCCTAACAGGGAAACGTACATATCAATGGGGAGATGAACAGGAAAGGGCGTTTGAGGAGTTGAGGGATGCAATGGTGAGAGCACCAGTTCTAGCCCTGCCTAACGTGACTGATCCCTTTATACTGGATACGGATGCATCCGATAAATCGGTGGGGGCTGAATTGATTCAAATACAAGAAGGGGAAGAGAGGGCAGTAGCGTACGGGAGTCTTACCTTGACTCCGGAGCAACAAAAATAATGCACCACTTGAAAGGAATTATTAGGTTCTCTCGACAGTTTAGGCATTACTTGTTGGGTAGGCATTTCACAGTCAGGACAGACCATAATAGTCTGACCTGGCTGATGAATTTTAAGGAGCCACAGGGGCAACTGGCTAGATGGTTAGAAGAACTGAGTCAGTTCAATATGGAAATCCAGCATAGGCCTGGGAAGAAACATACGAATGCAGATGCCTTGTGAAGGATCCCTGGGGGGGGAACCATGTTCAGACTTCAATCTAAGAGTGAAATTACAGGATTTGCCCTGTGGGGGGTGTCCCTACTGTACTAGGGCCCATTTAAACTGGTCCGGTTTTGACCAGGATGTAGATGACGTGGTTCCCTTGGCAAATAAACCTTGGGGGCAACCCGTGAGAAAGGGTCAAGATCAGGAGGAAGAAGAAATGGGACCTAGGATGGCTGAGATCTGGGTCTCTACGGGGGAAACGGGAAATAGACTTAGATGGGAAAGTATCAAGGGAGTCCAAATAGTTAGAGAGGCAGAGGGCATTAGTTTTCAAGGCCCAGGTGAGGACGAAATGAAGGAACAGCAACGGGTGGACCCCGAGTTAGCCTGGGTGGTCAGGTGGAGAGAGACAGGGGAGGAGCCCACTGAAGGAGAATTGTTTATAGGGGACTCTAGAAGCAAATATTATTGGATAAACAGGGAAGTTTTTGTCTTGGAAAAAGGGGTCCTGTGGAGAGAAGGGGATGGGGGGAAGTCAGCAAGTAGGGTGGTCCCAAAGATGTATAGGGAACAAATTGTGAAGCTTTGTCACGATCCCCCCTTAGCTGGACATCAGGGCATAGAGAGGACAATCGAGAAAGTGAAGTCTAGGTATTATTGGAGGGGGATAAGTAAAGATGTGTCGGCTTACGTGAAAGGGTGTATGGAGTGTAACCAAAATAAGAAGGCAACGGTCTCAGCTAGACACCCAATGTTATCCTATCATTCAGGATCGCCAATGGAACGGGTCCATTTAGACTTCATTGGGCCCCTGCCTCGCACTGAGAGAGGAAATGAACACATCTTGATGATGGTTGACCAATTTACCAAGTGGGTAGAGTGCATCCCCTTGCCTTCCCAGAGTGCAGAGGAAACGGCAAGAGCCGCAGTGAATCAGTTCTTTTCTAGATTTGGGTGCCCATTCCAAGTATTCACTGATCAGGGGAGGAATTTTGAGTCCTCTTTGTTCAGGGAAATGTGTGAATTACTTCACATACATAAATCGAGAACTACCCCTTATCGTCCCTCGGCGAACGGACAAGTAGAGCGATGCAATCGTACACTGATGGCAGCGGTGCGGTGTTTCATTGGAAAAAATCAGCGGAGCTGGGATAAATACTTACCGCAGTTGGCAGGGGCATTAAGGTCCTCGGTAAATAGAAGCACAGGGTACACACCCAATATGATGATGTTGGGTAGGGAGATTGGGTTGCCTGCGGAACTAATGTTCGGGAGTCCGGGGAACACCGGACAGCCCGAAGGGGACCAATATGTAGGGGAGTTGCAAACAGCTATTGAAGGGGCTAGGTAGCTAGGGAAACTCTCAAACAATCCCAAAAACGAATGAGGAGAGATTATGATGTCAAGGTGAGGGTCAGGGAGTTAAAACTGGGGGATTTGGTGTATCAGTTGGACACTGCTACAGTTAAGGGAAAAACTCGAAAATTGAGTCCCTCGTGGAAAGGACCCGGAGTGGTAATTGAAAAGTTGACCCCCTATCTCTATAAAATAAAGTTAAAGCGGGTGATAATCACCACTAACCACGATAGGTTGAAGTTATGTCATGACCGCGAGGTTCCAGAGTGGGCCCAAAAACTGAGTCAACAAATGATTAAGGGGACAGGATATACCAAGGAGAAGGGGGGCATCAAAGATCAACGGGGGTATAGAGCTATGCTTTATTGTGTTTGTCAAAAGCCTTACACTGGGGAGTTCATGATTAGGTGCGATGAGTGCAAAGAATGGTATCATGGTGATTGTGTAAGGATAACACAGGAAGAGGCAAAGGCCATGGGAGATTTTGTCTGCTCGGGGTGTCACAGGCATCCCCAGGAGAAGGTATAGTGCAGAGGGGGTAATATTGGGGAAGCAGGGGGCATAATGACAGTGTTTGAGGGAAAAGGGGAAGGTAAGGTCCATCCATCGCGACATATATTTATTATTTAATAATACTTGGGGGGGAGGATATTATGGATAATGACGATAAGGGGGTTTTTAATCAGAATAGATAGTTGGTGCATCGTGGGTGTAGGGGGTGACACAGAGTCTGGTGACTCCTAGAAACGCTGTCCCATGGATATCGGAAGCTTAGGGCTTGTGGAGGCTTTATCCGCCTCTTGTGAGCCCTAGGGTAATTTTTGGATTTGTCATTACATCCAGGATGGCCCCTTGTTTCTGGGGGTTTCTCAGTGGCTGCAGTCCGGGGTCCTTTAAGATATAACGGGGAAGAGTGTAGTGAATCGTGGGGGATGGGGGCCGAGGGGTTCCGAAGAGCACCCATGATGCACGAGAAAACTGACCACGCTTGTCAGAACGAAACACACCACTGAACTGAAGACAAGCAAATAGATTACCAGAAGAATTGGATACTGAAGCATTGCCAGTAACTAGTACTTAGTAAGTAGTAATATTGTAAATTACTATATATATATATATATATATTGATTTTCAAACCTGTATGAATTTATATATAAGACTTATCATATATTCTTATTTTTATTTATTCAAATATTCAACCAATAAACATCACAGGAAACTTTGCATTTATACTCATAGAATCTGAAACTAACAGAAAATAAACATTCATTTTATTTAATAGAATCTGTAACTTTGCCCCTTTGGTATCTTCACTCTTGTTAAAAAAAAATAAACATCCCATGTCCAGTCTGTATATATATATATCTACCTACAATGATCTAAGACTAACTAAAACTGGAGGTTGTCAATACCATTGGCACTGAAAAGTAGCATGTACACACATCAATACGTATTTCAGGAAAACAGACTGAAAATGAAAAAAAAAGGGGGGGGGGGTGTAAATGCTTGACATGAACTAAATATGTAGTCTTATGCTATGCCATGTTAATCTAGAGTGAATTTAACATAATCTTTCACCATTCTCTGCATGACAAGATCATACATTATAATGCAGACCTTTTTATTTCTAAAATGTATTTATTAATTATGTCAATATTTTGACATGTCCATAAATGCCATGGAACGAGTCAACGAAAATGAAAGATTTGTTGTTAAAAATGGAATAACATGACTCTAAATATGTGTGACTATGATTGGTCAAGTGGTTCTTTCGTGTTTAAACAGAAACAGTCACATTTTCATCCTAATAGATCGATCAATCTATGAAAAAACCCAGAAATATTTGGTTAGAATCTCGAAATATAGTGCTTCTTGTTTACATCCAAATATGGAACTCTAGTGACGAATGATGGGGAAATATGGCAAATAATCCATACTCTAATACGTGATTCTAGCTATTTTTACCAAATTTATTAATAAACAGCCAATGGGATGCAATTATTCCACTTAGTTAAAGAGTCTATTTTTAGCGCCATTTTTTTTTTTACAACATTTCATCAGCAGCGGTATCCCGAGTTCCAACATTGATTTCAAGCAAACGATATCATAAATACACGTATTCACGCGTCAGTCACGTTACAATTTTATTTAAAAAATGGATTCAATAAAAATGAATACTTCTTTCAGTTTTATTTATGAAGATATTCAGTAAAAACACATGGGGTGTCGACGTAAACAATGCATGGCCGCTCACTTGTAAAGCATCATGTCTAAAAAAAAATAGAGTTACGTCCCTTGATTTCGGGATTTGACTTTGCATTGTTGGAGGTACGGAATCTGTGCGTGGCTTCCCGACTGTATGATTGAAAATATTTTGTTATTTAACCACAAATAATAAATGTTTCTGAAAATTATAAATCATTATTAACATATTGCTTTTTATATAATTTCTTTATTGATATTCATACATGTATCTCTTTTTAAATTTGTATAAAAAATCTTCGTGAGATATCTATGTTTTGGTTTATATAAAATATTTCTTAATCTTATGGGAATCAGAATGACTTTCATCAACAGAAACAAAATATATAATTATGACCTACAATGTACCTTCATGTGAGTGACAAAGTTGGATGTGGTCTTTACTGAACCAGATATCAATGCTGTAAAATGCTTACAGGAAGCTTTTACATTTCCACAAGAATCAAGAGGTATGATTAAATGAGACAACACTGAGGACATAGTGATAGTCTTCAGAAGTCTTTCAAAGAAGCAATGTCATAAATGAAATCTTGAAAGTTGTGTCAGATAATTTATAAATGTTAGAGCTTGTTGTATTTTACACAAGCCGACAAACTGTTTTCACTGAAATATTGAAATTGAGATATTATTTGTTTTGATATCAACTCTTTGAAGCCATAATTAATACTTAATATATTTTTTTGCAGCTGTGATAGTTTTGATTGCAATTTAATAGACTAATATCTTTTGATCATGTTGTGATTGCCACCTTATCTAATAGATATTTTTGTGGAGTTTTTAACAATTGAATTTCATAACATATGTTTTTATTTAGATGTCAATAAACTTTATATTTTTTCTAGTAAACCATTCTACATTATTTGCTTAATAAATTTCATGAAGAAAATTCATTTACCGGTACATAAATCAAACATTAAATATCTAAGGAGATACATTCTTCAGTTAAGGCAAAATGATGAAATGTAATCGGAAAGTAATCATGATTACAGGGTCAAAATGAATGTAATCGATTACATTACGATTACATGTAATCAAAAAAAAGTCTGATTACAGATTACATCCGATTACATGAACAAATGTAATCGATTACAATTACGATTACTGCATGTCTGTAATCTAAGCCAAGGGGGACATTTTGTGCGTGGCCTTTAAACGCACAAAATTGTACCTTGTAGTTGCATACATGTGATAGAGTTGCTATGCTACAACTGGAGATTTGGTCTCATAACTGGAGATTTTTTATCGACGTATTTGATGTGTGTTTTTATTGTTTATTGATGTTTTCCTTTTGTTTGTTTCAGTATTGAACCAACTGCATCCCATTTCAATATATATTGTTTACATTTCTGTCTTATTAGTAGTGTTTCATATGATGAATGAAGGATAAAAACTATTTATAATTCATTCATAATCATAAGGTTTATAACAAAGCAATAACAATAAAGACAGAATGTTCTGAACAATAAAGTCATAGAGCACTAACATTAAAAAGTCACTTTGCTGCTGGTGCATTGGGCGATAGCATACGTTTCGGCATTTTTGTGGTTTATCAATTCCATCCTGGAACTTAGTCCTTAAATAATACTTTGATCGGCTTTGGTCCCAAACGAGCCATAACAACTCAATCCGAGATGAATTCATTGCACGTTTGATCGAAATAAGAAGTTTTCCTCTGCATCAAAGGTTGTCTGACTCCTGTTTGCACAACGGTTTATAACTATTTTTAATTGGCGCTATCACACTTCTAATCATCTAAGCGTGTGCCACAAACCCACTTCCTTATACTCAATTAACTGTCAATCAGTGGATAATTATCAACACCTTAATTAATCACCATGACCCAATTTACCTGTAAAGGTGTCAAACAGATCAATAACCGGATATCATTTAAATATGACATTCACCTTTACCATTCGTATCTCTCTGCGTTTTTCGTCAGCACGGGAGTTCCAAATGGAGAATTTCCAGAAATATTGATTGCAAAATGTAGGTCAAGATTTTATTGTACTTGATTTTTTTCACGGGCGGAAGATTTTGAAAGTTAACAGAAGGGACCCTCAAAATCGGGAGAAATTTTTTTTGTTGGGGGGGGGGGGAGATCGTGCGGGAGGAAAAGGTGTGTGCACGAGATTAATGTCTCCCGCGCAGGAGAGTCCCTCGAAAAGGGTGAGGGTTAACAGGTATGGTACCTGTGTGGTTTTTTTTTTTACAACAGTTCTAGCAAGGGTCACCTGCAATTAAACCATTGCATGTGCCTATTTAGACTAACACCTACTACCTATCACTTTGAGTGAAACACTAATAAAATTTTAGTGTAAATTTGGCATTCTGATAATACGAATAACTATCTAAAAATAAATGTAGACTACTGTATGATAGTCCTTCACCCAAGTTTATAAATGTGTAAATGTTATCTACACAAAAGGAAAATTGCTTTGGGCAGTTTTCTTCTGTACGGAAATCGTGTAGTCACATTCTGCGATTACAATAACACAAATTACTGTCTAACTAAAATACTGTATTTATTGATAACATTCTAAATAATCAAGAATAACCTCAATGATTCATGATATTCAATGATCATGTCACCGAGACTGCGAGTGAGAATACTTTTGTCAACAAAAACTTTATGAAAATATATGACTTGTCAATAATTTAACACAACAAACTCAATATTTCACGTCATCAAATTATAACTTTGATGAAATGAAGTTCGATTTTCATCAATTCTGACGTCTCCGATTTGCACGGACTAATCTTTCCCGCGAAAATCTCAGACAACAAACGAAAAAATCATCAATTAGTGTTTAAATCCTTTTACATCTGACACCATTGTCGAAGACTTGGCCGTTACAAGGCGTTAGACTTTACCTGTAATTACAACTCACCTATAATATGGTGTATAACCACAGTTGAGACTGCTGAGTCTGGGTCAACAGTAACTTGAATAATACTGCGCCCTCTATCGGCCATTTCGCTGGATGCGACTAGCGGGAGAGTAATATAACGACTGGATTATTCAGGTTACTAAAGTGTTTGTAAATAATGTGCAATGGATCGATCAGATGATGTAATGTTGTCTGCAATACACATATCCGGATAAATACAACCAAACATGAAATAAAACTTCAATGAATAATTACTATTTTTTAAATATTAAAACATAATGATTTTTATTTCAAAGTTGGAAAGTAAATAAAAGCTTGAATTTAATTCACTCGTATAATGATTTTTTAATTTCATTTAAAATAAGGATTTTAAAAAAAATGTATTTTATGATACTGATGGCTGATTAAAATTGTTTTTCATGCATTAGCTGTCAGTTGTAATATACAGGATGTAACCAATATACAGGAAGAGCTCCTACTGTGAAGCCATCTATTTTGAGATGCCATTCAATGAAAATAACAACCTGACCATATTGTTACATAATAAGAATAAGAATTACTCATTAGATAAGAAATTAAAATTGATAGAAGGCAAGGATTTATATAATTAACACAGTCACATTTCATTTATTTAGGCTAACTTGGGTCAGTTATCAATTAAAGACAAAAATGGGTTTAACAAAAATCAGTCTACCCAGCAAACACGTAACGTAAGTGTAACGTTATAGTTAGGTAACGTACAAAAATAACGTTATTATAATGTTATATCAACGTAAAAAATAAACGTTACCTAGTGACCTAATTACAATGTTAAATTTTAATGTTTTTTAAACGTTTTTGCAACGTCCTATTAATATGAAACCGGCACGGCCATGAATGCTCGCTCATCTGAAAATTATCTGGCAATTTCATCAAAAAGTGTCGAGATTTTTTGGGCCGAGATATATTAGGGACGACTTTTTTTTAGGGCCGAATCTAGTCTCATTCAATCGAGCTGTCGTTCCTTTATTCGAGTTATCGTTCCTTACGAAATCTCAAAAGTTAACTTCCGCGTAGAAAGAAAAATTCTTGTCAGTATGTCAGAAGAGATTTAATAAATAAAAAAATATCAATATAAGTAAAACAAGCTAGCAAAATGACTTTTATTATACACAGGTTCCGGGTTTAAGTGGTATCGGACGTACGAGAGAGTGTACGAGACTTCAGGATCACATTTGCGCTTTATGTTAAGAAGATCTTCATTAGTTGAGTGTGTTAGTGTGTTACCCGGAAACCGGTGTTTACAAAACGTAGAATTTTTTTTTCTTCGACAATATGTTCAACCATGTTTGTTAAAAAATCCTAAGTACACATTTTATACCATAAAGAGCTCGCTTAAGCTCGCATAATATGAAACCGGCACGGCCTTAAATGCTCGCGCATCTGAAAATTATCTGGCAATTTCATCAAAAGTGTCGAGATTTTTTGGGCCGAGATATATTGGGGACGACTTTTTTTAGGGCCGAATCTAGTCTCATTCAATCGAGCTGTCGTTCCTTTATTCGAGTTATCGTTCCTTACGAGAGAGGGTACGAGACTTCAGGATCACCTTAGCGCTTTATGTTAAGAAGATCTCCATTAGTTGAGTGTGTTAGTGTGTTACCCGGAAACCGGTGTTTACAAAACGTAAGGAACGATAACTCGAATAACAAATACAAAACGTAGAATTTTTTTTTCTTCGACAATATGTTCAGCCATGTTTGTTAAAAAATCCTAAGTATACATTTTATACCATAAAGAGCTCGCTTAAGCTCGCATAATATGAAACCGGCACGGCCTTGAATGCTCGCGCATCTGAAAATTATCTGGCAATTCCATCAAAAAGTGTCGAGATTTTTTGGGCCGAGATATATTGGGGACGACTTTTTTTTAGGGCCGAATCTAGTCTCATTCAATCGAGCTGTCGTTCCTTTATTCGAGTTATCGTTCCTTACGAAATCTCAAAAGTTAACTTCCGCGTAGAAACAAAAATTCTTGTCAGTATGTCAGAAGAGATTTAAAAAATTAAAAAATATCAATATAAGTAAAACAAGCTAGCAAAATGACTTTTATTACACACGGGTTCCGGGTTTAAGTGGTATCGGACGTACGAGAGAGGGTACGAGACTTCAGGATCACATTTGCGCTTTATGTTAAGAAGATCTTCATTAGTTGAGTGTGTTAGTGTGTTACCCGGAAACCGGTGTTTACAAAACGTAGAATTTTTTTTTCTTCGACAATATGTTCAACCATGTTTGTTAAAAAATCCTAAGTACACATGTTATACCATAAAGAGCTCGCTTAAGCTCGCATATTAACGTTTAATATTAAACGTTCTACTGACGATTAACTAACGTTTTGTGTTTTACGTTATGTATTAAACCAAAATGTAACGTAAAATGATAACGTTTGTACAACGTATAACTAACGTTACATGTTATACGTTTTTTTGTAACATTTATATAACGTTTGAATAACGTATATGTTTACGTTTACTTATAAACCTTGCAATAACGTTAAAATATAACATTATTATAACGTATTTTTAACGTTTAAAATAAACGTTGCATCGAAACAGATTAAGAACGTTATTATATTTCGTTCTCAAGAGGTTTTGCAACGTTGCAATACAATATTGAATAAAAAATGTTCAAGTGACATTCATTTAACGTTACTTGTTTACGTAATTCTCTAACTAAAAGATAAGTAAAATTATAACGTTCACAGGGGCGGATCCAGGGGGGGGGGGGGGGCGCGCACCCGGCGCGCGCGCCCCCCTAAAATTGGAAAAAATATGATTTTTTGGCGTAAAATCGTGATTTTTCACACGAAATACCCCAAACAATTTCGCGCCTCCCTCCGCTCGACGCATTTTTTTTAAGTGCGCTCCCCCCCCCCTAACTTGAAATCCTGGATCCGCCCCTGGTTCATATAACGTTTTACTAACTAAAATAATGATCGGAGTGTTCGGTGGCACATTTGATTTGCAAAACGACATCGCAATATTTTTATGAAGAAATGTAGGTTTATGACATATTATCCATTATCATAATATATTATTAGGAGATCTGCAAGATTTTATCATTTCCTGAAACCATTCATTCGATTCCGAAAACGGATCGATTGTTTAAAGTGATTGCATACATTCGAATTCGTGTTATTATAACGTATTTAGTCTCTATACAATAAAGTTATTTACTTAAAAACTAGTGTAATAATGTTGGAATGATATAAATTTATTGATGATGATGAAAATTTGGGTATGTCAATCAATATCCGAAAATAATCGAAATAGCTTTCTTTCCTTTGTCTTTGAAGTTTTCCCGCTCGAAAAAGCCCTCAGGCTCAACTGCTCAAAAAGATAAATTTACATACTCTTTCAGTCTTCACAGAAAAAAGCTCAAAACAGGATTGTTTTTGACAACCCAGAAAGGTATGAATTGCTGCCTTACACGTCATGATAGTATTAAAGATTACTTACTTAGGGAACGACCATGATTTAACTTGAAAAGGGGGGGGGGGGGCAATTTTGGAATATTGCTCCCAAACACTGGATATACATGGACAGAGGGTATTGCAACTCATTTTATTTTTATTTATGACTTAATAGTTATTGGGAATATGTTATTGAATGTGTTTTGCAGTAGAAGGGCATATAATATTGAAAATATGGTTGATATTAAGAATTTAAAAAAATTCATCATGCAGCAGTTTGTTGACTTCAAATATAGAATATGGCGAAATCATGATTGAACTTTTTTCAATCCTACACATTTTTCCTGGAAAATTTTGATAGTTTCAGTTAGAATACATGTACAATGTACCCATAAAATAATAATAGGCCATAGAAAGCAGTTTTAATTGAAAATTATGTAGTAAAAACCTGGTAATGTAAGTGATCCCAGAAAAATTATTTTGACTGCTTAGCATTTTCTGTAAATTTTTCAAATTGTCAATTTGGATTTCATGCTTTAGAAATTAGAGTATTATTTGGCCGTAACAGTACATTTGAGCATCCAGCTTACTTAAACAGTGGGAAAAATGATGTGGAAGCATATATTTATTGAGTTTTGGGGGAAATTATAGCTTTGTACCATAAGAAATTCCAAAACTTGAATATCAATAAATCATATTTTTGCATATTTGATGGAATTAGAAGGAATTTCAACTGTAGATCTATATATAAAAACTTATTGTATGCCTTAAACTACATAATTTATGGGGCTAAAGCATCAATTAACAAAATTAAGAATGATGTGAACTCATTTTATGGGATGAAAAGAGGGGGGGGGGGGGGGGCTAAATGTAAACATTTCATAGTATTTAGCTATTGAATATACAACTGAGGCATATATATGTGTAGAAATTGCTTATTATGTTAGAAATTAGCTTAATAACTGTAATATATAAGAGAATAGGTAAGTTTTGGTATATTACACAATCTGAACTCAACAGCTGTAAATGGAGATGTTTTCATTAAAAATCTTCAAAGGGGTACCTTTGCATTTGAACACTTATACTTGCAAATATTAGACAGCCACATACCTTATGAGGTTTTTTGTGGTTGATATTGCCTAAGGAATAGAAATAAGGCAAATAAAGGGTTACAGAAGCAAGTTGTGCTGCTCTTTCCAAGTTAAAAAACATCAAGTTGAACTTGTGTTGCTATCATGTTCAAATTAGCCTAATAATGTCACAACAGACACAGAGTGACATTTTTCATACAAAAATGTTACAAAATGCATTGTGGTGTCAGATTACATGGTCAAAATGCATGTTATGTAATATTTTGGAATATTGCTCCCAAACACTGGATATACATGGACAGAGGGTATTGCAACTCATTTTATTTTCATTTATGACTTTATAATTATTGGGAATATGTTATTGAATGTGCTTTTGCAGTAGAAGGGCATATAATATTGAAAATATGGTTGATATTAAGAATTTAAAAAAATTCATCATGCAACAGTTTGTTGACTTCAAATATAGAATATGGCGATATCATGATTGGATTTTTTTCAATCCTACAAATTTTTTCTGATAAATTTTGATAGTTTCAGTTAGAATGCATCTGCAATGTACCCATAAAATAATATAAGGCTATTGAAAGCAGTTTTAATTGAAAATTATGTAGTAAAAACCTGGTAATTTAAGTGATCCCAGAAAAATTATTTTGACTGCTTAGCATTTTCTCTAAATTTTTGGTTTTAAACATCAAAATTATTGGTTTTAAACATCAAAGGGAAAATAAACAATAGCGATAATACATATGTAGATTTTAACTTTTTATTGTCACAGGAGGATGTCAGATAGAAAGAAAAAAAGAAGGGAGTACAAAAGAAAATGGATGGCAAATGCTAGACTAAGATCAAAACACTTTGTAGCCGTCTCCAGTAGTGAAGAAGAATGTGAGATAACTGATCCTTGTTCATCGTTCCATGTACCTCTCAGTAGTGCATATAATTCTCAGCAATTGCATGAAGTCCAGGTTGGAATTTCTTTCTCAGATGGTCAAATTAATGAACACTTGTTAGATGTTGATGGTAGAAGAGAAGATTCCGAGGCTGACGAAAATAGTAAGAGTTCAGATGACGGTATAGACTGGGACACCGTTGATAAATATGCGGCATTGTCTATCTATTCGGACAGTAGTAGTATGGAGGAGGAGGATATACTAGCAGATGATCTTGTTAACTGGACTAACCAGTTTCAAGTAAATCATAATGCTTTAGATGCCCTTTTGAAGATTTTAAAAAAGCATGGTCATTCCAGTTTACCATCTACAGCTCGTACACTATTGAAAACAGTCAGAGTAGTTGAAACGCAATCTGTTTCTGGAATGGAATATTTCAATTTTGGAATTGAAAGTGAACTTATTAAAAATTTTGAACAGTATCCACAGTCAGAAAGAGATAACATAGACTCTATAGATATTTCACTTAATATAGATGGACTTCCACTTTTTAAAAGTAATAATACATCATTGTGGCCAATTCTGTGTGAAATCCAATTGAAACCAAAGAAAGTCTTCCCTTTGTGCTAACAATAGGCCCAACAAAACCTGAAAATCTTAATTTCTTACAAGAATCTGTACATGAAATAGACACTTTATTACAACAGGGATTCAACTATCATGGAAGGCTTATCAGTGTAAATTTGAAATGTATTGTATGTGATGCACCAGCAAAAGCAATGGTCAAAGTATTTACCTAAATAACGATATTGTCATGGGTATTTCTTTATAAATTGTATTAAAAATCATTTTAATTTATGAAATAATCAACTTTCTGTTTACAAATTTATTTTCAATAAAATTTCTTTATTATTTCATCCCATTTTCCTTAATTTAACTTGTGCATATCCATATTTATACAATCTTATGTTAACGGCAAGTTACGTGTATCGACCCTATTATCCACAATTAATTCACTTTTATTATCCCACATGCATTACAAAAATACATGTTAGATGTGTATTGTGACATTTTAGCTAATTTAGATTAAAACATAAAAACTTCAAAAAATGATTACACGGTGTTTTATTTTTGTAAATCTTTAAAGATTTGTGAATATATGGCAATTTAAATCATAATTATGGGAATAAAGGTGTATTAGTTTTCTAAATATGCAAAGGCACGTGCACAATCATTCTCCGTGTTTGTTTTGTCAATATTTACAAACGGAAGTAAAGGGATTCACTAATGCGCATACGCGCTAATATCTGACATTTGATTGGTCGGCTGTACCAGCCAGCATCCTGACGTATTTTTACCACTAAGAGTAACTCGAATAATACTGCGCCCTCTATCGGCACTATCGCTGGATGAGGGCTTGAACGCTCTTAGTGGTCAAAATCCGTCAGGCTGCTGTTTTTATGTTTTAATCTAAATTTGCTAAAATATCGCAATATACATCTAACATGTATTTTTGTAATGTATGTGGGACAATAAAAGTTGATTATTTCATAAATTAAATTGATTTTTAATACAATTTATGAAGAAATACCCATCACAATATCGTTATTTAGGTAAATACTTATTAGACTGATTTTTTAAAACCCATTTTTGTCTTTAATTGATAACTGACCCAAGTTAGCCTAAATAAATGAAATGTGACTTAATGTATTAATTATATAAATCCTTGCCTTCTATCTATTTTAATTTCTTAACTAATTCTTATTCTTATTATGTAACAATATGGTCAGGTTGTTATTTTCATTGAATGGCATCTCAAAATAGATGGCTTCACAGTAGGAGATCTTTCTGTATATTGGTTACATCCTGTATATTACAACTGACAGCTAATGTATGACAAACAATTTTAATCAGCCATCAGTATCATAAAATACATTTTTTTTAAATCTTTATTTTAAATGAAATTAAAAAATCATTATAAAAGTGAATTCAATTCAAGCTTTTATTTACTTTCCAACTTTGAAATAAAAATCATTATGTTTAATATTTAAAAAATAGTAATTATTCATTTATGCAAGGACGTATAATATATACGTCCTTGATTTATGTTTTATTTCATGTTTGGTTGTATTTATCCGGATATGTGTATTGCATACAGCATTACATCATCTGATCGCTCCATTGGACATTATTTACAAACACTTTAGCTCCTCCTATTTTTTGTCGTAATACCCATAAGTCATAGCGATTTACTATTTCCGGTTTGACGGATTTTTTCAATGAATGCATCCAGGCGTTAATGCAGCGACTAGCGGGAGAGTAATATAACGACTGGATTATTCGGGTTATAAAAGCGTTCAAGCCCTCATCCAGCGAAAGTGCAGATAGAGGGCGCAGTATTATTCAAGTTAACACTTTAGCTCCTCCTATTTTATGTGGTAATACCCATAAGTCATAGAGATTTACTATTTCCGGTTTGACGGATTTTTTCAATGAATGCATCCAGGCGTTAATGCAGCGACTAGCGGGAGAGTAATATAACGACTGGATTATTCGGGTTAGGTCAACAGTAATATAATTATAACAAGTGACACGAAGTGGTAGATAATCCCGAGGAGTTCCGATTTAGGCTTCCGGTGTCGATCTGCCACAGCAGTATCATGATAGTTAACTAGTTTTCATGGTTTTATTTAGTTTTTCCAGTATCTGTGACTATAACTTTATATAGGTGCACCAATCTAATGGTGGATAATACAAACAAAAGAAAGATAGCTGATATTACAATCATATATCATCTTTTATTTCATTGAGGATTAATAACAAGATGTCCACTAAATTGCTATTTGTAAAGTAGGTTAAGCACAACTGAAAGTAGAAATAAACATATAAAAATAAATATCAACATAATTAAGCTAACTATAATTAAACAAAATATATTTGACAAACTGACCTGTGTTTGATCTCTCGACATCCATTGTGTAGAGAAGAAAAGTTTGAATATACCAAGACGTGCGTTGATATAATAATATTATAGTGTATAGAAGAAATGGGTTGTATCAAAATTTGTAAAATACTTCAAAATTAGGTGATTCTGCGTAGAGAAGGTTAAAATAGAGGCACTAAAAGGGAAAATATTTAATTTTAATGAAAATAACGAAAATCACAAAGTGTACCCGAGTGCCTGTGGTTATAGACTGTACTTCGTTTGAAGGCTGTATTGGAAATGATAACGTTCTAATGAGCGAAATAGAGAAACATACTAGGAATTTTCTGTTCCAACTTCATGTAACCAGACTAAACGTTATAAGGGATCAATCACAAGATTGATATATGGACAAAATCAACTGGAAAGGGTAAGTGCTATATCGAATTTACAGAATGGCGTATGAACAAATGAATTAATGAAAACCCCGTTCACGAGCTCTTGATACAATAAAATATGAAATTATCTATTTTTCTCTCGAAAAGTTAAGGAAATTAATTTTACATTTTATCATTATAAGGATAAAATTGAGACTATCCTTTAGATTTTAATAAAATATTTTAATATTTCTTATTTCACATTTTGTTATGATTGGTACCAGCCAGCAGCCAATCGTAACTACTCGGCCATTCTCGGTACCCTGCAAAATAATTGCAGGGTACCGAGAATGGCCAAGTAGTTACGATTGAGCCAGCAGCCTGACGGATTTTTACCACTAAGAGCGTTCAAGCCCTCATCCAGCGAAAGTGCCGATAGAGGGCGCAGTATTATGCAAGTTAGGTAAACACTATTAGATAACAAAGCACATGTTATATTTTTGCTCAAACTGTGGAACAGAAGTAAACACGGGATCCATGCACACTAATTAAACTGTCTAAATGTTAAAATAATCATCGATGTATTGTCAGTTACACTTGAAAATGGAGAATGGACATATGTCTCTGTATTATTAGTTATACTATGTTTTTAATAAAAGTGATGACAAACTAAACAAATATTTCTATTGCCGGCAATAATGAAATCGATACTACCGTCATTCCTACACTACTATGCCTATCAGAATAGTGTCCAATTTGATATGACGTAAAATTGTGTTGTTAGAGAATATAAGGCCTGTGTTAATCGTTAGAGCTAAATTTACCCTCCATCATACACGCCCTCGTATTTCTAAGATACCGGTACATACTAGAACCAAGCCTAGGACATTCAATATAACAAAACGTAATAATTGAATACCAGAGTTTGTCTTTCGTACAGTGATTCGTGAAACCCCTCCCGCGCTTAATGCATATACTCTCATTAGTCAGCCCCCTTTAAACTATATTAATCTGTCTAGTGTTTTTACTATTGGCCCATGACAGCCCGTGGTCGTGTTTTGTCTTTATTTGTAACTTCGCAGTGTTATGTCGGACACAATGATAGCGGTATTTGTAAGATTAGTTCACCCTTATTTTGTTTTCTTGTTAACTCACATCTGGGAATTAAAGTTCAATACACCAAAGGCACGAGCCATTTTAATTCTCTAGAGGATTACAGATTTTTCCACCACTGGTTCAGCGGGGTTAAAACGCCGTAATAATGGGAAAAGGTTCATTACACCATATATTATCAAAGAGATAAAGATGCCCAGATGTAACGTTTATAGACATAGTACAGATCAATTGTAGTCAATGAGTTGTTTCACACTCATTTTAGGGTATGTGCTATTATACTTATTGTTGAGGACCATTTCTTTGTTATTTACATTTATATCATTTTATATTAAATTATACTATCTAAAAAAGGGACATACATTAAGAGAAATTATATAATAAAAGTTTGAATATACCAAAGGGGAAATAAGATGGGTCACATTTAAATTATTTGACAATGACTATGAGCGTATCTGATGACATGATGCAGTTTATTACAGAAACACGACGTGCGCACTAAATTAGATATCTACGTTTATTATTATTACGTCAGGTTTTAATGACCTTAACTGAGATTAACTTTAAAACATAGAGATCTAATCTTGTGTGGGTACGCGTGTCTGGAATAACTTTCTTCAGGCACATTGAAACTCAAAAAATTGCAAAGCAAGATAATTAAACAGTTTTTGCTTGGGAACAAGAAAATCAACAGTGCCTAAACAGGATATATATTCAAAAATTGTCTTTGCTCACCTATGCTAGAGGGATAATATTGTTTACATAGTATCCTCTTCTTTTCATACACAAGGAGATGTGTTTGGTTCTGGGTCGGCGAAACATCTGCATAGCCAGGAAGCAAATGATACAACCATTTTTTTAAAAAAAAAACAAATGGGTAACAACTTAGATGCTTATAGAGCGGCTATCGGACTGTTTCATGCCTGTAAAATGAGTCTTAATATCGGCTATGATTCTCGCTCTGACACCTTTCATGATATCTTAATTACTATCTTACGATGTTCCTTCCTATTTGCTTCACTTTTAATCCTTCAAAGTCTAAATCCAAAAGTTAATGTTGCCTTCATCCTTTTTGTTTTACATTTTATATTACTGGTTGGCAATATTGAATCCAATCCTGGACCAGAGTCTGCTTGCATATCGAGTACACCGTTGAGTGCGGTAGATATTTTGTCTGATAAATCCATATCCATATGCAATATCAATATTCGAAGTATAAGAAATAAAATAAATTTTCTCCAAAATTTTGTTGATGAATTCGATATTATTGTTTTAACTGAAACACATCTTGACAACAACATTGAAAACAGAGATATCGAACTCGATTCATTTGATAAAAATCCGCAACGAAAAGATCGTACGAATTCTGATGGCGGGTTACTTATTTACTCAAAGGAAGACATCGGCATTTGCAGGAAACACGAACTTGAAAATGATATAGATGAAACGATTTGGGTTGAAGTTCATGACAAAGGTCACTCTTTTCTTTTGTGTAATATATATCGACCTGAATGGACCGACTCTGAATATTGGGCACGCTTAAATCATGCTATAGGTTTAGCATATCAAGTCAACGAAAATATTGTGATCTCCGGAGATCTGAACTCTGACCTCATGTCTTTAAACAATAACAAATTGATTGATATGATGAGGCTTTTTAAATTAAAAAATGTAATAGAGAAACCAACAAGGGTAACAAATCATAGTAGAACATTATCACTGTCGTGTATCCGATAAGGAATGGTCATTTCAAGATGGCGGATTGTACATCATCAAAAAGGTAGGTGTGAAGATTTTGACTATTATCGTTCTTTATAGGTTATCTTAGTGTCTATGAGTTACACGTTTAGATATGGCAGTCTTTTTTCTACTTCACCATTAAGTCAGTAAAGCTTGATCCCTTTGTTTTTATCGTAAACTGCCTCGGTAGTTGATCAATGCAGCGACAAAGATATCGAGGCGTAGAATCCAATTTATTTCACCAATTCCTACCGCCTAGTGACTTTTTATATTAATATGTTGATGCCAAAATTATTCAAACATGTGATTTGTCCAACAAATGTCATTTCAGCCTTTGACAAGCCTTGTATCCCTCTTAAAAGGTCTATGAAAATTTTGTTTATGTCACGGAACGGTCACGACAAAAACGTCTAAAATGTATGGGAATGGTCTCATGTTTTGGATGAAGGAATGGACTTTCAAGCCAAGGAATGGTCTTTTTTGTTTAGGAATGGTCTCCATCATATAAAATATGCTTATTAATAATATTATTGAAGTTCATTTCCGTTTGTTGTCTTTAATGTAAATCTTCTTATTTCATATGATCAATCTTGCCTTAAAATACCAGAAATGCCTTATTTGCTATTAAATTGTTATAATCTTTTCCATTTCATTATGCAATGTTTCTTTTATCTATAGGTACAAGTGTTACTACTGCCAATTTGATACTTCCAATCACCAAGCCATAGTGGACCACTGCTGCCAGAATTATCGGGATGAAACATTAAAATTTAGATATTTTGAATTTAACACTAATGTGGGTAAATTTGGTTAAGAACTCTTTCAGCAATTGTACACATATTGTAATGGTTTATACTTTGTGATATTGACAGGGAGTCATTTTTTACATAAAAATATTTTTGTTAAAAGAAATATTCATTGTTATTTAAATAAATTTTATGAAATCAACTCTTTATATCTTTATTATCAATTTGCAAACAATTACAATCATAGTCATTTGATCCAGAGAAAAATGTGAGTAGTCCTGAAAATATAATCCTCTCCGAACATGTGGACGAATCTCTGCCTCGTGAGCTCTGTGATATTCCCTGACAGTTTGTGGTTACAGTAATTACATGTGATACGTTGTTGTTAACCGTAACTGGTCTGATGAGCCAATAGCTCACTCTTTTCACACAATGCTGCTGTGCAAGAATCAGTGGTACATTTAAATTTTATCTCTTGTTTTAAATATTTTCTCAGGCGATGTCGTCTGAGACCACTTCTACTTTTCAGACATTTTCCACAGTCCTCGCATATAAAAATCATTCTCTGAGGCGTGGAAAGATGTATCCATCACAGTAAACCTGTAAAAATGAGAAACACACGATATATCTATTGAAGATTTAAGCAACCTCGTATATTTTTGTTTTCATGAAGTAAATACATGTAATGATTTTAAACACAGGAAAATTAAAATAATATTTGTGAACTGAAGCACCTATGTACGAAAAAACTAATACATAAACCTAACAATGGTCTAGACTTAGTGGTAAGAAAACTGAATATCCAAAAAGTAAAAGAAAAGAAGAAAAAAATAATAATAAAAGTTGAGAACATCAGTCCAAATAAAATCGTGGTGTGTACTGAAATGGTGATGTATTATACATAACTGCCGGGGTCCGGGTGGCTCAATGAGTTAGGTCGTTGGATATAACAACTCATACAAGCCTATCACCAATACGCGCCCGGCTTTGTAAATTACAAAAAGGGTGCACTCGACTCGCAGCTGCAAGTGATAAAAGTTAACTAGTTGCTTGCCCATGGTCGATGGTTCTCTCCGGGTACTCCGACTTCCTCCACCACTAAAACTGGTCACCATGATATATCTGAAATATTGTTGAAAGTGGCGTTAAGCACCACAAATTTTAAAAAATCAATGCATAACTGCCTGTAGTTGAGGAGTTTCGCTAGATTACCATACGAAGAAAATATCACTTGAGACGCACTAGGGTAGGAATTCCATGACAGAAATACACTACTGTATTTCTTCCTTACGGAATAAACACACTAGTGCATACTGCAAGGTAGAAATACACTAGGGTATTTACGTTCCCGGAAATTCTACACTTAGGTGACAAAAGTATTTCACGTGTACACAACGTCACGCCACCAGAAAAGAATGTACTTCGGTTGCCTATAACTTTATTGATATTTATCATTATGTTACTAAATTTAGACACCATAATTTCCAAAATATGACGTGTTAGTGACGTAATTACCACGTGCGTACATAAAGCGTAAACGCTACAAAAAGGGAGTTCCCAACATGTCTAGAAAAACAAAAGAGATGAGCCATGACTAAAAACGGCAGGTATTTCGCCTACATCAGGATGGATTAAGAAAAACAGAAATCGGAAAGATCATTGGATTTAGTCGATCTGCAGTGTCTAAATTTTTGAAAAGATTTGATCCATGGGAAAATATAGAAAACAAGCCGTGAAAAGGTCGACCCAGATCTACGAGCAAGCAAGGTAAGTGTACATTGATAAGGCTTGTAAAACAGGATCGTAAAAGAAGCTTACACCGATTTGATGGATGCATTTAGTCAGTCTGTTCCAGTTCCGATTTGTAAAAGGTCAATTCAAAGACGATTGAGTAATTTATGGCTTTCACAAGAGAATTGTTGCGAAAAAACTGACGATTTCGTTGAAAATAGAAAAAATCGTGTGCGATGGTGTCGAAATAGACTACACTGGACATTACAAGAACAATGGAATAAAATAATATTTCAAATGAAATGTGGTGTTAACTAGGAAAGAACTCACGTGTGTATGTGTGATGAAAATGAGAAGAAAGGTGGAACACATTATGCTTAGGACTGTATGGATGTCATAATGGCGGCGCCCGTGTGTCTAATGTTTTGGGATGTATTTGTAAAGACGAGGTTGGTTCAATCACAGAAGTAGAAGGAAATATTAACTCGGCTAAGTGCGTAGACATCCTTGACAATAATCTTTGCCAGTCGTTTTAAAATTCGAAAATTATCAGTGGATTTTCCAAGATGACAGCGCCCCCAGTACACCAGTCCGTACAGACAAAATTGTAGAAAGATAGCGATGATGTCGATTGTCTTGTTTGGCCATCCCAATCACCAGACCTTAATATAATTCAAAATATTTAAAGATTAATTAAAATACGATTATAACTGGAACAACACTCCATTCATTCCAAGGTTGACCTAGTCCGGGTCGCCACAAGAATTTTGTATGCCATTTCAAGTGTATGCATTTCAAACTTATTTCAATCACTTCCAAGACAAATAAGACATGTAATTAAAGCTAGAGGTCATGTTACTGAATGCTTGGTGGATATAATTCTATTTATTATGAAGTTATAGCTTCTCAAACATCAACAAACTGCAACAGCTTAACTTGGCGTGACGTCGTAAACGTGAAATACTCTTGTCACATAACTGTACACATCGGAAAGAAAGTATGCTTACAGTATATCAGAGAAGCGAGTGGTATGTCGTCATATTGACAAACCAATTGAAATACATAACAGTGAATGTAGTAAGACAAGAAAATTAAGATTTTATGCGAGTGTGAACACTGGATGAACGACAAAGCCATTGCTCCGGCTTTACATCCGATATGTTCAATCAGATCATTCCTAAACAAAAAAGACCATTCCTTGGCTTGAAAGTCCATTCCTTCATCCAAAACATAAGACCATTCCCATACATTTTTGTCATGTTTTTGTCGTGACCGTTCCGTGACATAAACAAATTTTTCATAGACGTTTTTTTAAAAGAGGGATACAAGGCTTGTCAAAGGCTGAAATGACGTTTGTTGGACAATTCACATGTTTGAATAATTTTGGCATCAACATATTAATATAAAAAGTCACTAGGCGGTAGGAATTGGTGAAATAAATTGGATTCTACGCCTCGATATCTTTGTCGCTGCATTGATCAACTACCGAAGGCAGTTTACGATAAAAACAAAGGGATCAAGCTTTACTGACTTAATGGTGAAGTAGAAAAAAGACTGCCCTATCTAAACGTGTAACTCATAGACACTAAGATAACCTATAAAGAACGATAATAGTCAAAATCTTCACACCTACCTTTTTGATGATGTACAATCCGCCATCTTGAAATGACAATTCCTTATCGGGTACACGACAGTGATTATTAGAACCCATTATAGTAAGTGACACAATTAATTATGTATTTTCTGATGTTTTTATATTACCTGATAATATTAGTGATCATGATGCCTCAGTCGTAATTCTTCAATGATCCAAAAATATCTCTCGATCATTTAAAAGAGAAATTTGGTAGTATCAAAAAATTAATTACGAAAAGTATGAAGAAAAATTAAATGAAATTAACTGGAATGAAAAACTTGACCACTTGAATGACGTTGATGAAATGTGCGAAAAACTTACATACAAAGTGTTTCCTAAAAATAGCACAAGAATGTATCCCGACAAAAATAATAATTATTCAGAATAATGATAGGCCGTGGTTTAACAACGAAATACGAAAAGAAATTCGCATAAGGGACCGATTTAGAAAAACTGTTTTGAAATTTCACAGGGGAAGGTATATTAAACTATATAAAAAAAAACCAGAGAAATAAGGTAATTAACATGAAAAAAATTGCAAAAGAAAATTTTTAAAATAATTTAGATCACATTCTTTTAGAAAACTCGTCCAATCCAAAAACATACTGGAAAATTATGAAAATGCTTATCAAATCAAATAAGGGAAGCGACTGTATTCCTCCTCTTAGAAATTCTATAAATGATGAAAACTTCGACGATATTGTGTATGGAGATGAAGACAAGGGTGATTTATTAAATAAATACTTTAGTCTTATATCGAAGTTGGAGGAGGAGAACGTGCCTCTTCCAGACTTTGATATAAAAACTAATAATGTAATAAATGCGATTTTTGTAACCATAAGTGAAATTGTAGATATTTTGAAAATTATTGATCCATACAAAGCTTCTGGACCCGACAAAGTTAGTCACAAAATGTAAAAAATTTCCCCTGAAAAGATACCCATCCCACTACAAATTAATTTTAGCAAATCTCTCCGTCGTAAATATCCCTCTAGTTGGAAAAATGCATATTGTCACAGCGATTTTTAAAAAAGGTGATACTTCATTACCTTCTAATTACCTCCCAATATCACTGATTAGCTGTGTCGGAAAAGTAATGGAAAGGATTATATACAAACACGTATATAACCATTTAATACAAAACAAGCTTATCTACCAGTACCAATCTGGTTTTTTGCCTAAGCATTCCTCAGTCCACCAATTAATAGAACTACATGTATATGATACTATCTTAAACTCTCTTGAAAAAAAAAGAACTATGTTGCTTCGTTTTCTGTGATTTCTCAAAGGCTTTCGATCAAGTTTGGCACAAAGGTTTGATACATAACATGAATTATTATGGAATAAAAGGGAATTTACTAAAATGGTTTGAAAATTATTATACCCCCCGCAAACAAAGTTTGGGGGGTACATAGGAATCACCCTGTCCGTCCGTCCGTCCGTCTATCCATGTACATTGTAAGCGCAACTCCTCCTAAACGGCTCATTGGATTTTTATGAAACTTTACACATTTGTAGTACACTACCTGCAGATGTGCATGAAGGAATATGGTTGCTGTCCAAAATTTAAAAGGGGAGATATTTCAACTTATACTTTCACGAAAAGGGGGGGGCATGTACCATGTACCGTGTAAGCGCAACTCCTCCTAAACGGCTTATTGGATTTTTATGAAACTTTACACATTTATAGTACACTACCTGTAGATGTGCATGAATGCATATGGTTGCTGTCCAAAATTTGGAAGAGGAGATAATTCAACTTGTACTTTCACGAAAAGAAGGAGGGCATGTATCTTGTAAGCGCAACTCCTCCTAAGCAGCTCATTGGATTTTTATGAAACTTTACACAGTTGTAGTACACTACCTGAAGATGTGCATGAAGGAATATGGTTGCTGTCCAAAATTTGGAAGGGGAGATAATTTAACTTATACTCTGAAATATGTTCTGTGTGGAGAGATGGGCTTGTAAGCGCAACTCCTCCTAAACGGCTCATTGGATTTAAATGAAACTTTACACAGTTGTAATACACTGCCTGCAGATGTGCATGAAGGAATATGGTTCCTGTCAAAAATTTGGAAGGTGATGTAAGCGTAACTATTCCTGAATGAAATAAGATTTTAATTGACCTTTTCACATCTGGATATTTGCAATATAAAAACTACTCAAGAATAAATAATTAATTTTGAATCAATAACATTTGATGTGACCTATATCCTCTTGTAAAAAAGTTAGGAAATGTTGTAATCCTCATGTATTCTGATGAAACCGCATTGATTTTAAACAATCCCACTTTGTTGAAGACCTTGTGGCGACCCCTAGATGTATGTTCTTGGTTAGTTTATTTTGGAGATGGGATGTTGTCTCCTTGACATTACTCCATATCCGTTCTTTTTTCATAGGTAACTTGCTAATATACCTGTATTCCAAAGTTTGAACATCATAGTATTGCAAGGGGGGTATCACTCAGTGAGGTCACTCACAGTTCTAGTTTATATTGTAGATACCAAAAAGTAGTAAACAGAGATTCATCGTCCTCATATGTGTCTGTGTCTGCTGGGGTCCCCCAAGGATCTGTTCTTGGCCCTCTGTTATTTCTGGTTTACATCAATGATATTGGTGATCAGCTTCATTCCTTAAGCCGTTTGTTTGCTGAAGACACTTCCCTTGGCTATGCAAGCGAAGATGAAGATCAAATAAAATATGTCATAAATCATGATCTACATGAACTTGGTGACTGGTCAAAGAGATGGTTGATGTCTTTCAACCCAGACAAAACTGAAATCATGCTTTTTAAAAATGTAGGAAAGGCAACAAATTTTTATTTTTATTTCGATGGAAAATGAATTCCACTTACATCAGACCATACACATTTGTGAATAACATTTAGCGAGGAAGCAAAATGGAATAAACATGTAGAAAATTTAATAAAAAATGTCTCTAAGGGACGGACCATTTAACTTCCAGGGGGGGGGGGGAGGGGTTATGGTTTTTTTCTAAGAAAATATTCTGATACCCAATGTTGCTGAACAAAATAATTATTCTGATTTTGGTGGAGGAAAAACAAAATAATCTGATTCAGAGTTTTTGTCATATAACCTAATGTTAAATTCTGGGGAAAAAATAAATATTCTAACTCTCGTGTTGTCCGAAAAATAATTTCTGAACGAAACAAAAAACCTTAACCCCCCCTGCAAGTTAAATGGTCGGTCCCTAAACACGTATGTGTTTTGCGTAAATTGAAATATAAATTAAATAGACAAAAGTTAGAGAAATTATACTTAATTTACATTCGACCAATATTTGAGTATGCATGTGAGGTCTGGGACAACTATGGTGTCTCTAATTCGTGCAAATTGGAGAGGCTACAGTTGGAGGCAGCTAGAATTATCACCGGACTTCCAATCTTTACCAACACATAATATCTATATAGAGAAACTGGCTGGGAGAGATTGGAAGAAAGAACAACTAGGAGAAAGCTCCAATTATTATATAATATCCAAAACGGTAGCACACCCTCTTATTTACTCGATCTTATTCCCCCAACAATCCAAAGTACGACTATTTATCCCCTTCGAAATGGCAACGATATTAATGTTCCATTCTGTAGACTATCTTTAACTAGAGAATCTTTCGTCTCAGCTACAGTAAGGGAATGGAATAACCTTAATCTTTCAGTGCGTAATCTTGACACATTATCTAAATTTAAAAAGGCAATCCGCAGTTCAATCTCAATGCCAATTCCGAGACACTATTCTTATGGTCCTAGAAAACTAAATTAAATTCTAACACAGCTTCGCTGCAATGCATCCTTCTTGAATTACGATTGATGTAAAGTTAAAATTTTATCAAATGCTTCCTGTAACTGTGGTGCACCATGTGAAAATTCTCACCATTTCTTTTTTGATTGTGATAAATATACAGATAATAGGGAAATATTATTTAATAGTCTTAACCTTCTAAGATTAATATTGATGTAAATCTACTGACAAAAGGAAGTGATCTCCTAACATAACAAGAAAATATAACTATTTTTAAACATGCTTTTAAATATATTAAAGACTTCAAAAGCAATTGTCTAAATGATCTAAAGAACCAACACACATCTCCAAAAGTATTTATTCTCTTTTCTTTTTTTCTTTTTCTTTTTTTTTCGTATATTGTCTAAACCTATGTTTTTGTATATAATCATTCTTTGTATATTTAACTCTATGCTATTATATACATATTATATCATTTCATTGCGCATGCTAATCCATATTGTAAATTATTCTATTCGGGAGAAGACTTCATAAGTTGGAAAAACTTGTGTCCGATCCCTATTTGTTATATTTAGCAAATAAAAAAAATATGTTTAAACTAAACTCTTCTTTTCAATATTTGGCTTATAAATCTACGTTTCCAACTTCCCGATGTCGAGCGAATCTAGACAAGAAGAAGAAGGTAATACAGCATTGTGTATCTGGTGTAGCATATGAATAACTAAATGTTTGTTGCTGATCATGTATCATTACCGTTTATGCTATTGTTGATGGAATGTTAGTTACCATGGATATTTCTTTAGTGTTGACTGGACATTAATTGAGATTATTTTAAATATTTATATATATATTGAATTTGTCAAATAAAGGAACAGCTGAGACTGAAACCACACAGGCATACAAACTCTTAGCTGCCTTTGTTGGCTGTAGGAAGAGTTTGAAGATAACAAAGGGGTAATCAGAATCCGTATATCGAAGAAGAACAGACAGCACGATGGCAAGATGAAAAAGTACAAAACAACGATCTACAAAATATACATATCAAACTAAAGATCGAGTAACACGAACCCCATTAAAACCGGGATGAATTCAGGTGCTCTGGAGAGGTAAGCAATTCCTGTTCCACTAGAGGCACCAGTCGTGTAGGTTTGCAGATTTTTTGGGAACTAACCACAGATCATTCATGACCTCTTTAAACATTCCCTCTGGTAAAGATTCTGAGGATTTACCCTATTTATATTGGATACCTAAGCTCCATAAGACACCATACAAAGAAAGGTACATAGCGGGATCATCAACTTGTTCGACGAAATAATTGTCTATTCACCTGACAAAGATTCTGTCTGCAGTTAAAGAGGGACAACAGAAATATTGTGAAACTGTTTACTCACGTAGTGGCATAAATTACATGTGGATTTTGAAAAACTCTAAAGATCTTTTGGATAACCTGAAATCAAGATCTTTCTCTCAGGTATTCTCCATCAAAACTTTTTTTCAACTCTATATACCACCCTACCGCTTGACAAATGAAAAACCCGCTTAAAAGAAACAATTCACAAAGCTTTCAGTCATAGAAAATATGGCTCAACATTTGTTGTGTTAGGCTACAATTCCGCATATTTTTCAAACAAAATTCAAAAAGGTAAAACATGCTACTCCGAGGAACAAGTGATCAGTATGCTGGAGTTCCTCATCGATAACATATTTGTCTCCTTTGGAGGGACACTGTTTCAGCAGGTCGTCGGCATACCAATGGGTACGAATTGTGTCCCTCTTCTAGCCGATTTATTTTTATACTCATATGAGTCGGAGTTTCTTCAAAAGCTTGTAAAAGATAAGAAGATGCATGAGGCTAGAGCCTTTATTTCACATACAGGTATATTGATGACGTTTTATCTATCAATAATTCTAGATTTGCAGAATTTCTTCCATTGATATATCCTCCAGAGCTGGAAGTTAAAGAGACCACAGATACAGCTTCGTCCCCATCATTTTTGGACTTATACCTCGAATTTGACGACAGTGGTCAACTCAGTACTAAAATTTATGATAAACGGGACGACTTCAATTTTAAAATCATAAATTTTCCAAATATGTGCAGCAATATACCAGCTTCTCCTGCATATGGTGTTTACATCTCGCAATTGATTCGCTAAGCAAGGGCCAGTAGCAATTATTCTGATTTCCCGAAACTGGACCAGGGCTATAAAAAGATTCGCCTTATTCGATCTCTAAAAAGGTTTATATTCTGATACCAAGATCTTGTCGAAATATATTCCGTCTCTGCAGAGACGATAATAAACGATGGATTTTCATATAGTGAAAATGTATAAAGATAAGGAAGTCAACAAAAATGTCAAAAATATTTTTTTATCATTGTGTGATGTAAAATTGTGTTTGACATTTACTTCACTGAATTTGGTACTGCTTTGACAACTATTTTACCTATTTTGTTCCAGTATTGTTATAAATACTGTTATAGTGACAGCCGGAACCTTTGAGCCGTAATGAAAGCGGGAGGTGTGGCGCTTTATAATCTGATTCAACCCACCATTTCTTTAGAAATGCCTGTACCAAGTCAGAGTCATTACGGTTTTCACAGTTTTCCGGTTGTTGACTGATTTTGTCTGTTTATATACTTATGAGTTTTGACTTTCCCTTTGTAAGATTGTTCGGAGTTCGGTAATTTTGTTATTACCCTTATTGTCTAAATCTGGTTTTCCAATTATAGGGTGTCGTCCACTGACGTAGTAATTTACCTTTTATATTTATTATGATTATTGTTTGTATTATTTAAATAGTTCATATCCTTACGGCGAATATAAAAGTTGGTAACAATTGGCGCTTCTTTACACAAGTTTCCTTGTACTCAATTGTCATTTCCTGAAATTGTACCATATTGTATTGTTCGACATTTAAAACAGGAACTATTTAGTCACGTATTTTTTCCATATAGATTTACCAAATTCCATATATGATTAATACTTTATGACTGAAATGTACTAAGAATTGGTACAAAGCTTGTCAATTATTTAATATGTAAACCAGCGTATTGTGGTGAGTATTACTTTCTTAATTGATTCTAATTTAAACATGGATATCCTCACAAGATTTGGAACTGTACGATTGGCTGAGCAAATTATAAATGGAAGTGATTGGCTGAGCAAATTATAAATGGAGGTGACTACGGGAACTGTATTAATGTTTATTCTAATTCACCAGTTTGGTACATGTGTTAGGCAATACGTATTAATTTAGGCATAGCTCAGTTATTTAGACACAGCTACCCAAAGTGTCAATTACATACACTTATATTTATATGTAATCATGATTAAAGTATGTAATTGTCTGATATATAAGCGAAAAGTAAGCTCCAAATATGTGTCATTGTGACCTAATTTGAGCTAGAAGAGTTTGAAAATACCAAAGGGGTAATTATAATACGTATATCAAAGAACAGACAACACAATGGCCAAAAGAAAAAAATACAATAGAACAAACAACGATCTATAAAACATACACATAAAACTAAAGATCAAAAAACACAAACCCCACTGATTAAAGGATATATATGTCTTAGTATTGAATGCTGCTTACAAAACAGAACGAATTATTGCTATAGTTACCATTAGTAGTTACTCAACCAGAATATTTTGGTTACGACTACTGCATTGATATGATGTATTAAAATAAACAAATTAAATCGCATAATATAAAAAAGCATTGTAGTAAGCTGATGATATATTAATGAAGGAGAAAAGCATATAACAGTGATTAATTATTATATTGATGAAATTTGCGAAACAAAGCAAAATAAACCCAATGTGTAGTATAAGTGCAATGTTGTGTTGTCGTTGGAGTTTCAATTCTCAGAGGGACCGGTTTAACCCCGTCACATTTTTGTGACCTTCCCAAATCATGACAGGATTTCCATCGTCAGACGTCGTGTTTTTTTATGTTCTGTGGTTTTATGTGAGAGGTGATTGTTCGTTTTGCTGATATTGATGGCATTGGTGGCCATCACTGTTTAAACTTTCTTTTCATAAACTTCATTGATATTATATCAGTATGTTATCTTTTCTTCTTTCAGAAAATGCACGGACGACCTATTTAAAACATGAAAACATACTTCGTTTTTAATCTTATTCTACTGTTACAAAGGATACAAGGTAACATCACAATGTCTTAAGTCACGTGTCAAAGGTTCATTGGCATGTTCATGCTGTATTCTTTAAAAGTATTAAAACACTTACAATCTGACATTTCGGCTCCTTATTTCTATACTGTTTTAATCATCAGGGCCTGAAGGCGACAATTTGATTTTTATGAATATAAATATATAAATTACAGAATGCTTATATACAATTTATAAATATTAGCAGACAAATATTTTTCAGTAGTGTATGAAGAAGATATATTAATGTATCAATATTTTTTGTCTTGTCAATGGCTACTTTTTTTCACGGAGTTAAAGCTGCTCATCATGTAGTTAACAAATTGCTTTTATTTTATTTCTAATATTATTTCGTTGTATTGTCGACCAATATTGACGAACGTAACATTTACAAGAACAGTAATACATTAAATATAGTTCTCCTGATTTTAGGCACCATTCATGGCAAAGTTCAAGATGACGTCACACTGTATACTGAAATAGGAAGTGATGTCATATTGAAGTGTAATGTCACAAATTCTACAAGACCAATATGGCGGGGAGAGAATGGAATAATATCAGATGGATTGCATATTAACAGAAAACTACAACTCAGAATGAAAATAATAGAAGACAAAACTCTGGGAGAGTACAATCTACAAATTTCAGATTTAATAGAAAGAGATTTGGGTTCATATTGGTGCGAAAGCACTGCTGATGATATGGTCATTGAGAAACAAGTAGTGATAAAATTGACAGGTGAGTAACGTGTGACTTTACATCAGCACCTACATATGAAGTATACATCTCCCAGTTGATACGATATTCCAGAGATTGTGGTTCTTATAAGGATTTTCTTGATAGAGGGCTGCTGCTAACAAGGTAGCTACTGATCCACGGGTTCCCATTGGTTAAGTTGAAGTCATCACTTCGAAAGTTTTCCGGTCGCCACCATGACATGGGTGACCGCTATGGAATATTTGTGCCACAGATGACCACGGATGTGTTCCAATTGTCGTAAACACTTTCCGATCCTTTTCTCATTCATGACGTATCACCGGGTTTGTAACTAAATAAACACGATGTGTGTCACTAGTGGAACAGGAACTGCTTACCATTCCGGAGTACATGAGTTCACCCCCGGTTTTAGTGGGGTTCGTGTTAATCGATCTTTAGTTTTATATGTATATTTTGTAGATAGTTGTTTGTCATTTTGTACTTTTACTTTTGGCCACTGTGTTGTCTGTCCTTCTTCTATTTACTCATTCTGATTACTCCTTTTGTATCTTCAAACTCTTCTTAATAATGTGACCGACGAAAAACAAGTAGTGATAAAGCTGACAGGTGAGTACCATGTGACTGCATGAAATATGCATTGCCTTTAGTTTCCGCTTGATGTTTTTTGTCTGTCTTCGTCTTGTGTCTTGTGTGCTCAGTGTTGCCTGTATCTCTGGATTGTCCATTCTTGATTTTCTAACGCGTATTTGTATTGAAAACAAATCTACCTGTTAGTGAGACAACGGGATATATTTACAATTTCTATTGGATGATCATGTAATATCCATGTGTGTTCACATCCGGGATATCATAAGGCCAGAAGATTAACTGCGTTTTACATGTCACAACATAGTTTGTAAACCAAGTTCACATATATATTTGGTATAAATTATGAAATAGAGGTGTCACTGATTAACAAGCCCCAAGTTATAATCACCTATCGTATTACTGCAGACCCTATGGTGACTTTATTACTGAAGACCCTATGGTGACTTTTTTACTGAAGAAACTATGGTGACTTTATTACTGAAGACCCTATGGTGACTTTATTACTGATGACCCTACGGTGACTTTATTACTGAAGACCCTATGGTGACTTTATTACTGAAGACCCTACGGTGACTTTATTACTGAAGACCCTATGGTGACTTTATTATCGAAGAACCTATTGTGACTTTATCATTGAAGACCCTATGGTGAATTTCTTAATGAAGACCCTATGGTGACTTTATTACTGAAGATCCTATTGTGTCTTTATTACTGAAGACCCTATGGTGACGTTATTATTGAAGACCATATTGTGACTTTAAGATTGAAGACTCTATTGTGACTTTATTAATGAAGATCCTAATGTGACTTTATTATTGAAGACCCTATTGTGACTTTATTATTGAAGACCCTATGGTGACTTTATTACAGAAGACCCTATTGTGACTTTTTATTGAAGATCGTATTGTGACTTTATAATTGAAGACCCTATGGTGACTTTATTATTGAAGACCCTATTGCGAATTTATCATTGAAGACCCTATGGTGACTTTCTTAATGTAGACCCTATGGTGACTTTATTACTGAAGATCATATTGTGACTTTATTACTGAAGACCCTATAGTGATTTTATTATAGACGACCATATTGTGACTAAGATTGAAGACCGTATGGTGACTATTTTACTGAAGACCCTATGGTGACTTTATTATTGAATACCCTATTGTGACTTTATTACTGACGACCCTATTGTGACTTTATTATTGAAGATCCTATTGTGACTTTATTACTGAAGACCCTATTGTGACTTTATTATTGAAGACCCTATGGTAACTTTATTACAGAAGACCCTATTGTGACTTTTTTTTTTATTGTAGATCGTATTGTGACTTTATTATTGAAGACCCTATGGTGACTTTATTATTGAAGACCCTATTGTGACTTTATTATTGAAGACTTTATGGTGACTTTATTATTGAAGAACCTATTGTGACTTTATTATTGAAAACCACATTGTGACTTTATTATTGAAGACTCTATTGTGACTTTATTAATGAAGATCCCATTTTGACTTTTATTATTGAAGACACTATTGCGACTTTATTATTGAAGACCCTATGGTGACTATACTACAGAAAACCCTTTTGTGACTTTTTTTTGAAGATTGTATTGTGACTTTATTATTGAAGACCCTATGGTGACTTTATTATTGAAGATCTTATGGTGACTTTATTATTGAAGATCCTATTGTGACTTTATTACAAAAGACCCTATTGTGACTTTTTTTTATTGACGATCGGATTGTGACTTTATTATTGAAGACCCTATGGTGAATTTATTATTGAAGACCCTTTGGTGACTTTATTATTGAAGAACCTATGGTGACTTTATTATTGAAGACCCTATGGTGATTTTATTATTCAAGACCCTATTGTGACTTTATTACTGAAGACCCTATTGTGACTATATAATTGAATACCCTACAGTGACTTTATTACTGAAGACCATATTGTGACTTTATTATTGAAGAATATATTGTGACTTTATTAATGAAGATCCTATTGGGACTTTATTATTGAAGACTCTATTGTGACTTTATTATTGAAGACCATATTGTGACTTTCTTATTGAAGACTCTATTGTGACTTTATTAATGAAGATCCTAATGTGACTTTATTACTGAAGACCCTATTGTGACTTTATTATTGAAGACCCTATTGTGACTTTATTATTGAAGACCCTATGGTGACTTTATTACAGAAGAACCTATTGTGACTTTTTATTGAAGATCGTATTGTGACTTTATAATTGAAGACCCTATGGTGACTTTATTATTGAAGACCCTATTGTGACTTTATCATTGAAGACCCTATGGTGACTTTCTTAATGTAGACCCTATGGTGACTTTATTACTGAAGATCATATTGTGACTTTATTTCTGAAGACCCTATGGTGACTTTATTATTGAAGACCCTATTGTGACTTAGATTGAAGACCGTATGGTGACTATTTTACTGAAGACCCTATGGTGATTTTATTATTGAATACCCTATTGTGACTTTATTACTGAAGACACTATTGTGACTTTATTATTGAAGAACCTATTGTGACTTTATTATTGAATACCCTACAGTGACTTTATTACTGAAGACCATATTGTGACTTTATTATTGAAGAATATATTGTGACTTTATTAATGAAGATCCTATTGTGACTTTATTATTGAAGACTCTATTGTGACTTTATTAATGAAGATCCTAATGTGACTTTATTACTGAAGACCCTATTGTGACTTTAGTATTGAAGACCCTATTGTGACTTTATTATTAAAGACCCTATTGTGACTTTTTATTGAAGATCGTATTGTGACTTTATAATTGAAGACTCTATGGTGACTTTATTATTGAAGACCCTATTGTGACTTTATCATTGAAGACCCTATGGTGACTTTCTTAATGTTGACCCTATGGTGACTTTATTACTGAAGATCATATTGTGACTTTATTTCTGAAGACCCTATGGTGACTTTATTATTGAAGAACCTATTGTGACTTTATCATTGAAGACCCTATGGTGAATTTCTTAATGAAGACCCTATGGTGACTTTATTACTGAAGATCCTATTGTGTCTTTATTACTGAAGACCCTATGGTGACTTTATTATTGAAGACCATATTGTGACTTTTAGATTGAAGACTCTATTGTGACTTTATTAATGAAGATCCTAATGTGACTTTATTATTGAAGACCCTATTGTGACTTTATTATTGAAGACCCTATGGTGACTTTATTACAGAAGACCCTATTGTGACTTTTTATTGAAGATCGTATTGTGACTTTATAATTGAAGATCCTATGGTGACTTTATTATTGAAGACCCTATTGCGACTTTATCATTGAAGACCCTATGGTGACTTTCTTAATGTAGACCCTATGGTGACTTTATTACTGAAGATCATATTGTGACTTTATTACTGAAGACCCTATAGTGATTTTATTATAGAAGACCATATTGTGACTAAGATTGAAGACCGTATGGTGACTATTTTACTGAAGACCCTATTGTGACTTTATTACTGACGACCCTATTGTGACTTTATTATTGAAGATCCTATTGTGACTTTATTACTGAAGACCCTATTGTGACTTTATTATTGAAGACCCTATGGTAACTTTATTACAGAGGACCCTATTGTGACTTTTTTTTTTATTGTAGATCGTATTGTGACTTTATTATTGAAGACCCTATGGTGACTTTATTATTGAAGACCCTATTGTGACTTTATTATTGAAGACTCTATGGTGACTTTATTATTGAAGAACCTATTGTGACTTTATTATTGAAAACCACATTGTGACTTTATTATTGAAGACTCTAATGTGACTTTATTAATGAAGATCCCATTGTGACTTTATTATTGAAGACACTATTGCGACTTTATTATTAAAGACCCTATGGTGACTATATTACAGAAAACCCTATTGTGACTTTTTTTTTAAGATTGTATTGTGACTTAATTATTGAAGACCCTATGGTGACTTTATTATTGAAGATCTTATGGTGACTTTATTATTGAAGACCCTATGGTGAATTTATTATTGAAGACCCTTTGGTGACTTTATTATTGAAGAACCTATGGTGACTTTATTATTGAAGACCCTATGGTGATTTTATTATTCAAGACCCTATTGTGACTTTATTACTGAAGACCCTATTGTGACTATATAATTGAATACCCTACAGTGACTTTATTACTGAAGACCATATTGTGACTTTATTATTGAAGAATATATTGTGACTTTATTAATGAAGATCCTATTGGGACTTTATTATTGAAGACTCTATTGTGACTTTATTATGAAGACCATATTGTGACTTTCTTATTGAAGACTCTATTGTGACTTTATTAATGAAGATCCTAATGTGACTTTATTACTGAAGACCTTATTGTGACTTTATTATTGAAGACCCTATTGTGACTTTATTATTGAAGACCCTATGGTGACTTTATTACAGAAGACCCTATTGTGACTTTTTATTGAAGATCGTATTGTGACTTTATAATTGAAGACCCTATGGTGACTTTATTATTGAAGACCCTATTGTGACTTTATCATTGAAGACCCTATGGTGACTTTCTTAATGTAGACCCTATGGTGACTTTATTACTGAAGAGCATATTGTGACTTTATTTCTGAAGACCCTATGGTGACTTTATTATTGAAGACCCTATTGTGACTAAGATTGAAGACCGTATGGTGACTATTTTACTGAAGACCCTATGGTAATTTTATTATTGAATACCCTATTGTGACTTTATTACTGAAGACACTATTTTGACTTTATTATTGAAGAACCTATTGTGACTTTATTATTGAAGAACCTATTGTGACTTTATTATTGAAGACCCTATGGTGATTTTATTATTGAAGACCCTATTGTGACTTTATTACTGAAGACCCTATTGTGACTATATAATTGAATACCCTACAGTGACTTTATTACTGAAGACCATAATGTGACTTTATTATTGAAGAATATATTGTGACTTTATTAATGAAGATCCTATTGTGACTTTATTATTGAAGACTCTATTGTGACTTTATTAATGAAGATCCTAATGTGACTTTATTACTGAAGACCCTATTGTGACTTTATTATTGAAGACCCTATTGTGACTTTATTATTGAAGACCCTATTGTGACTTTTTATTGAAGATCGTATTGTGACTTTATAATTGAAGACTCTATGGTGACTTTATTATTGAAGACCCTATTGTGACTTTATCATTGAAGACCCTATGGTGACTTTCTTAATGTAGACCCTATGGTGACTTTATTACTGAAGATCATATTGTGACTTTATTTCTGAAGACCCTATGGTGACTTTATTATTGAAGAACCTATTGTGACCCTATCATTGAAGACCCTATGGTGAATGTCTTAATGAAGACCCTATGGTGACTTTATTACTGAAGATCCTTTTGTGTCTTTATTACTGAAGACCCTATGGTGACTTTATTATTGAAGACCATATTGTGACTTTAAGATTGAAGACTCTATTGTGACTTTATTAATGAAGATCCTAATGTGACTTTATTATTGAAGACCCTATTGTGACTTTATTATTGAAGACCCTATGGTGACTTTATTACAGAAGACCCTATTGTGACTTTTTATTGAAGATCGTATTGTGACTTTATAATTGAAGATCCTATGGTGACTTTATTATTGAAGACCCTATTGCGACTTTATCATTGAAGACCCTATGGTGACTTTCTTAATGTAGACCCTATGGTGACTTTATTACTGAAGATCATATTGTGACTTTATTACTGAAGAACCTATAGTGATTTTATTATAGAAGACCATCTTGTGACTAAGATTGAAGACCGTATGGTGACTATTTTACTGAAGACCCTATGGTGACTTTATTATTGAATACCCTATTGTGACTTTATTACTGACGACCCTATTGTGACTTTGTTATTGAAGATCCTATTGTGACTTTATTACTGAAGACCCTATTGTGACTTTATTATTGAAGACCCTATGGTAACTTTATTACAGAAGACCCTATTGTGACTTTTTTTTTTATTGTAGATCGTATTGTGACTTTATTATTGAAGACCCTATGGTGACTTTATTATTGAAGACCCTATTGTGACTTTATTCTTGAAGACTCTATGGTGACTTTATTATTGAAGAACCTATTGTGACTTTATTATTGAAAACCACATTGTGACTTTATTATTGAAGACCCTATGGTAACTTTATTACAGAAGACCCTATTGTGACCTGTTTTTTTTATTGTAGATCGTATTGTGACTTTATTATTGAAGACCCTATGGTGACTTTATTATTGAAGACTCTATGGTGACTTTATTATTGAAGAACCTATTGTGACTTTATTATTGAAAACCACATTGTGACTTTATTATTGAAGACTCTATTGTGACTTTATTAATGAAGATCCCATTGTGACTTTATTATTGAAGACACTATTGCGACTTTATTATTGAAGACCCTATGGTGACTGTATTATTGAAGATCTTATGGTGACTTTATTATTGAAGATCCTATTGTGACTTTATTACAAAAGACCCTATTGTGACTTTTTTTTATTGACGATCGGATTGTGACTTTATTATTGAAGACCCTATGGTGAATTTATTATTGAAGAACCTATGGTGACTTTATTATTGAAGACCCTATGGTGATTTTATTATTCAAGATCCTATTGGGACTTTATTATTGAAGACTCTATTGTGACTTTATTATTGAAGACCATATTGTGACTTTCTTATTGAAGACTCTATTGTGACTTTATTAATGAAGATCCTAATGTGACTTTATTACTGAAGGCCCTATTGTGACTTTATTATTGAAGACCCTATTGTGACTTTATTATTGAAGACCCTATGGTGACTTTATTACAGAAGACCCTATTGTGACTTTTTATTGAAGATCGTATTGTGACTTTATAATTGAAGACCCTATGGTGACTTTATTATTGAAGACCCTATTGTGACTTTATCATTGAAGACCCTATGGTGACTTTCTTAATGTAGACCCTATGGTGACTTTATTACTGAAGATCATATTGTGACTTTATTTCTGAAGACCCTATGGTGACCTTATTATTGAAGACCCTATTGTGACTAAGATTGAAGACCGTATGGTGACTATATTACTGAAGACCCTATGGTGATTTTATTATTGAATACCCTATTGTGACTTTATTACTGAAGACACTATTGTGACTTTATTATTGAAGAACCTATTGTGACTTTATTATTGAAGACCCTATGGTGATTTTATTATTGAAGACCCTATTGTGACTTTATTATTGAAGACCCTATTGTGACTATATAATTGAATACCCTACAGTGACTTTATTACTGAAGACCATATTGTGACATTATTATTGAAGAATATATTGTGACTTTATTAATGAAGATCCTATTGTGACTTTATTATTGAAGACTCTATTGTGACTTTATTATTGAAGACCTTATTGTGACTTTATTATTGAAGACTCTATTGTGACTTTTTATTGAAGATCGTATTGTGACTTTATAATTGAAGACCCTATGGTGACTTTATTATTGAGGACCCTATTGTGACTTTATCATTGAAGACCCTATGGTGACTTTCTTAATGTAGACCCTATGGTGACTTTATTACTGAAGATCATATTGTGACTTTATTTCTGAAGACCCTATGGTGACTTTATTATTGAAGACCATATTGTGACTAAGATTGAAGACCGTATGGTGACTATTTTACTGAAGACCCTATGGTGACTTTATTATTGAATACCCTATTGTGACTTTATTACTGAAGACACCATTGTGACTTTATTATTGAAGACCCTATTGTGACTTTATTAATGAAGATCCTATTGTGACTTTATTATTGAAGATTCTATTGTGATTTTATTATTGAAGACCCTATGGTGACTTTATTACAGAAGACCCTATTGTGACTTTTTATTGAAGATCGTATTGTGACTTTATAATTGAAGACCCTATGGTGACTTTATTATTGAAGACCCTATTGTGACTTTATCATTGAAGACCCTATGGTGACTTTCTTAATGTAGACCCTATGGTGACTTTATTACTGAAGATCATATTGTGACTTTATTTCTGAAGACCCTATGGTGACTTTATTATTGAAGACCCTATTGTGACTAAGATTGAAGACCGTATGGTGACTATTTTACTGAAGACCCTATGGTGATTTTATTATTGAATACCCTATTGTGACTTTATTACTGAAGACACTATTGTGACTTTATTATTGAAGAACCTATTGTGTCTTTATTATTGAAGACCCTATGGTGATTTTATTATTGAAGACCCTATTGTGACTTTATTATTGAAGACCCTATTGTGACTATATAATTGAATACCCTACAGTGACTTTATTACTGAAGACCATATTGTGACATTATTATTGAAGAATATATTGTGACTTTATTAATGAAGATCCTATTGTGACTTTATTATTGAAGACTCTATTTTGACTTTATTAATGAAGATCCTAATGTGACTTTTTTACTGAAGACCCTATTGTGACGTTATTATTGAAGACCCTATTGTGACTTTATTATTGAAGACCCTATTGTGACTTTTTATTGAAGATCGTATTGTGACTTTATAATTGAAGACTCTATGGTGACTTTATTATTGAAGAACCTATTGTGACTTTATCATTGAAGACCCTATGGTGACTTTCTTAATGTAGACCCTATGGTGACTTTTTTACTGAATATCATATTGTGACTTTATTTCTGAAGACCCTATGGTGACTTTATTATTGAGGACCCTATTGTGACTAAGATTGAAGACCGTATGGTAACTATTTTACTGAAGACCCTATGGTGATTTTATTATTGAATACCCTATTGTGACTTTATTACTGAAGACACCATTGTGACTTTATTATTGAAGACCCTATTGTGACTTTATTATTGAAGAACCTATTGTGATTTTATTATTGAAGACCATATTGTGACTTTATTACTGAAGACCCTATTGTGACTATATAATTGAATACCCTACAGTGACTTTACTACTGAAGACCATATTGTGACTTTATTATTGAAGAATATATTGTGACTTTATTAATGAAGATCTTATTGTGACTTTATTATTGAAGACTCTATTGTGACTTTATTAATGAAGATCCTAATGTGACTTTATTACTGAAGACCCTATTGTGACTTTATTATTGAAGACCTTATTGTGACTTTATTATTGAAGACTCTATTGTGACTTTTTATTGAAGATCGTATTGTGACTTTATAATTGAAGACCCTATGGTGACTTTATTATTGAAGACCCTATTGTGACTTTATCATTGAAGACCCTATGGTGACTTTCTTAATGTAGACCCTATGGTGACTTTATTACTGAAGATCATATTGTGACTTTATTTCTGAAGACCCTATGGTAACTTTATTATTGAAGACCATATTGTGACTAAGATTGAAGACCGTATGGTGACTATTTTACTGAAGACCCTATGGTGACTTTATTATTGAATACCCTATTGTGACTTTATTACTGAAGACACTATTGTGACTTTATTATTGAAGACCCTATTGTGACTTTATTAATGAAGATCCTATTGTGACTTTATTATTGAAGATTCTATTGTGACTTTATTATTGAAGACCCTATTGGGACTTTATTATTGAAGAACCTATTGTGACTTTATTTTTGAAGACCCTATGGTGACTTTATTATTGAAGACCCTATTGTGACTTTATTACTGAAGACCCTATTGTGACTTTATTATTAAATACCCTATAGTGACTTTATTACTGAAGACCCTATTGTGACTATTATTGAAGACCCTATTGTGCATTTATTATTGAAGACCATATTATGACTTTATTATTGAAGAACCTATTGTGACTTTATTTTTGAAGACACTATTGTGACTTTATTTTTGAAGACGCTATGGTGACAATTAAAAATCAGAAATACAACACACCACCAGTCAAACAAATTTATCATATGCTGCATGCACAATTCCATTCATTAAATCTATGTATAGATTATGAGAAATTATATCTTGTATTTCATTCAAGTTGACAAAAAGATAACAACAAACCAGTCTAAGATTATGAATACCATCAATTCAATAACTGAATTTGCAGGTAATATTACTATACTAAGGTGTTATAAATATGACTACATTGTTCTACTGAAGATCACACAGAACATGTGGTTTTAATGTATATTAACATATTCGTAAGAATTCTTAAAAACAAACTTTTGTACTTAACTATAACTATAATTCTAACCATGACGATATATCAATATTGCACAGAGAACAATAATGTATACAGCACTTTCCATACATTAAAATGAATGCATGTCAGGCGATAACAGCAATAAATAGCTCGTATATATAATAATAATAACAATATATTAATGGATGTCATGTATTCACTACACACTAAATGAATACATTATATTTTACAAGATTATGTGATACAATGAAAACCAAAAAATACACCATTGAGATGCGGGACAACAACTTAAGAAATAAAGTGCTGCGAAAAACATGGTGTTGCATGTCCTTCTTCGATTTACGGATTCTTATTACCCCTTTGGTATCTTCAAACTCTTCTAAAAGGTAATATACACTAACGTTAACAAGAGTGTCAAAGATATACGCAGGATTGGAGATTAGATTTTACTCCGTGAAAGGCTCAAGCCTGTGATAATTCCAGTAATCAAGAATTCACATTTTAGATGATGGTTCTATTCAATGTAGACCAAAAGCTAAAATGTTGTATATATATTTACTTGAAGATCTGATTACCGATGCAAATACTGAAGAGGAATCAACAATAAGTATATCTGAAAAAGAAGAATTTTCTAAAGGTTTGTTTTTCTTTTAATAGAAAACATATCTTTATTTGCAGTTAGATAAGGGTAATAACAAAATTACTGAACTCCGAACAATCTTACAAAGGGAAAGTCAAAACTCATAATTATATAAACAGACCAAATCAGTCAACAACCGGAAAACTGTGAAAACCGTAATGACCCTGACTTGGTACAGGCATTTCTAAAGAAATGGTGGGTTGAATCAGATTTTAAGGCGCCAAACCTCCCGCTCTCATTATGGTTCAAAGGTTCCGGCTGTCATTATAACAGTATTTAAATACAGGAACAAAATAGGTAAAATAGTTGTCAAAGCAGTACCCTATTGTGACTTTATTACTGAGGACACTATTGTGACTTTATTATTGAAGAACCTATTGTGACTTTATTATTGAAGACCCTATGGTGATTTTATTATTGAAGACCCTATTGTGACTTTATTATTGAAGACCCTATTGTGACTATATAATTGAATACCCTACAGTGACTTTATTACTGAAGACCATATTGTGACATTATTATTGAAGAATATATTGTGACTTTATTAATGAAGATCCTATTGTGACTTTATTATTGAAGACTCTATTGTGACTTTATTAATGAAGATCCTAATGTGACTTTATTACTGAAGACCCTATTGTGACTTTATTATTGAAGACCTTATTGTGACTTTATTATTGAAGACTCTATTGTGACTTTTTATTGAAGATCGTATTGTGACTTTATAATTGAAGACCCTATGGTGACTTTATTATTGAGGACCCTATTGTGACTTTATCATTGAAGACCCTATGGTGACTTTCTTAATGTAGACCCTATGGTGACTTTATTACTGAAGATCCTATTGTGACTTTATTTCTGAAGACCCTATGGTGACTTTATTATTGAAGACCATATTGTGACTAAGATTGAAGACCGTATGGTGACTATTTTACTGAAGACCCTATGGTGACTTTATTATTGAATACCCTATTGTGACTTTATTACTGAAGACACCATTGTGACTTTATTATTGAAGACCCTATTGTGACTTTATTAATGAAGATCCTATTGTGACTTTATTATTGAAGATTCTATTGTGACTTTATTATTGAAGACCCTATGGTGACTTTATTACAGAAGACCCTATTGTGACTTTTTATTGAAGATCGTATTGTGACTTTATAATTGAAGACCCTATGGTGACTTTATTATTGAAGACCCTATTGTGACTTTATCATTGAAGACCCTATGGTGACTTTCTTAATGTAGACCCTATGGTGACTTTATTACTGAAGATCATATTGTGACTTTATTTCTGAAGACCCTATGGTGACTTTATTATTGAAGACCCTATTGTGACTAAGATTGAAGACCGTATGGTGACTATTTTACTGAAGACCCTATGGTGATTTTATTATTGAATACCCTATTGTGACTTTATTACTGAAGACACTATTGTGACTTTATTATTGAAGAACCTATTGTGACTTTATTATTGAAGACCCTATGGTGATTTTATTATTGAAGACCCTATTGTGACTTTATTATTGAAGACCCTATTGTGACTATATAATTGAATACCCTACAGTGACTTTATTACTGAAGACCATATTGTGACATTATTATTGAAGAATATATTGTGACTTTATTAATGAAGATCCTATTGTGACTTTATTATTGAAGACTCTATTGTGACTTTATTAATGAAGATCCTAATGTGACTTTATTACTGAAGACCCTATTGTGACTTTATTATTGAAGACCCTATTGTGACTTTATTATTGAAGACCTTATTGTGACTTTTTATTGAAGATCGTATTGTGACTTTATAATTGAAGACTCTATGGTGACTTTATTATTGAAGAACCTATTGTGACTTTATCATTGAAGACCCTATGGTGACTTTCTTAATGTAGACCCTATGGTGACTTTTTTACTGAATATCATATTGTGACTTTATTTCTGAAGACCCTATGGTGACTTTATTATTGAGGACCCTATTGTGACTAAGATTGAAGACCGTATGGTAACTATTTTACTGAAGACCCTATGGTGATTTTATTATTGAATACCCTATTGTGGCTTTATTACTGAAGACACTATTGTGACTTTATTATTGAAGAACCTATTGTGACTTTATTATTGAAGACCCTATGGTGATTTTATTATTGAAGACCTTATTGTGACTTTATTACTGAAGACCCTATTGTGACTATATAATTGAATACCCTACAGTGACTTTACTACTGAAGACCATATTGTGACTTTATTATTGAAGAATATATTGTGACTTTATTAATGAAGATCTTATTGTGACTTTATTATTGAAGACTCTATTGTGACTTTATTAATGAAGATCCTAATGTGACTTTATTACTGAAGACCCTATTGTGACTTTATTATTGAAGACCTTATTGTGACTTTATTATTGAAGACTCTATTGTGACTTTTTATTGAAGATCGTATTGTGACTTTATAATTGAAGACCCTATGGTGACTTTATTATTGAAGACCCTATTGTGACTTTATCATTGAAGACCCTATGGTGACTTTCTTAATGTAGACCCTATGGTGACTTTATTACTGAAGATCATATTGTGACTTTATTTCTGAAGACCCTATGGTGACTTTATTATTGAAGACCATATTGTGACTAAGATTGAAGACCGTATGGTGACTATTTTACTGAAGACCCTATGGTGACTTTATTATTGAATACCCTATTGTGACTTTATTACTGAAGACACTATTGTGACTTTATTATTGAAGACCCTATTGTGACTTTATTAATGAAGATCCTATTGTGACTTTATTATTGAAGATTCTATTGTGACTTTATTATTGAAGACCCTATTGGGACTTTATTATTGAAGAACCTATTGTGACTTTATTTTTGAAGACCCTATGGTGACTTTATTATTGAAGACCCTATTGTGACTTTATTACTGAAGACCCTATTGTGACTTTATTATTAAATACCCTATAGTGACTTTATTACTGAAGACCCTATTGTGACTATTATTGAAGACCCTATTGTGCATTTATTATTGAAGACCATATTATGACTTTATTATTGAAGAACCTATTGTGACTTTATTTTTGAAGACACTATTGTGACTTTATTTTTGAAGACGCTATGGTGACAATTAAAAATCAGAAATACAACACACCACCAGTCAAACAAATTTATCATATGCTGCATGCACAATTCCATTCATTAAATCTATGTATAGATTATGAGAAATTATATCTTGTATTTCATTCAAGTTGACAAAAAGATAACAACAAACCAGTCTAAGATTATGAATACCATCAATTCAATAACTGAATTTGCAGGTAATATTACTATACTAAGGTGTTATAAATATGACTACATTGTTCTACTGAAGATCACACAGAACATGTGGTTTTAATGTATATTAACATATTCGTAAGAATTCTTAAAAACAAACTTTTGTACTTAACTATAACTATAATTCTAACCATGACGATATATCAATATTGCACAGAGAACAATAATGTATACAGCACTTTCCATACATTAAAATGAATGCATGTCAGGCGATAACAGCAATAAATAGCTCGTATATATAATAATAATAACAATATATTAATGGATGTCATGTATTCACTACACACTAAATGAATACATTATATTTTACAAGATTATGTGATACAATGAAAACCAAAAAATATACCACTGAGATGCGGGACAACAACCTAAGAAATAAAGTGCTGCGAAAAACATGGTGTTGCATGTCCTTCTTCGATTTACGGATTCTTATTACCCCTTTGGTATCTTCAAACTCTTCTAAAAGGTAATATACACTAACGTTAACAAGAGTGTCAAAGATATACGCAGGATTGGAGATTAGATTTTACTCCGTGAAAGGCTCAAGCCTGTGATAATTCCAGTAATCAAGAATTCACATTTTAGATGATGGTTCTATTCAATGTAGACCAAAAGCTAAAATGTTGTATATATATTTACTTGAAGATCTGATTACCGATGCAAATACTGAAGAGGAATCAACAATAAGTATATCTGAAAAAGAAGAATTTTCTAAAGGTTTGTTTTTCTTTTAATAGAAAACATATCTTTATTTGCAGTTAGATAAGGGTAATAACAAAATTACTGAACTCCGAACAATCTTACAAAGGGAAAGTCAAAACTCATAATTATATAAACAGACAAAATCAGTCAGCAACCGGAAAACTGTGAAAACTGTAATGACCCTGACTTGGTACAGGCATTTCTAAAGAAATGGTGGGTTGAATCAGATTTTAAGGCGCCAAACCTCCCGCTCTCATTATGGTTCAAAGGTTCCGGCTGTCATTATAACAGTATTTAAATACAGGAACAAAATAGGTAAAATAGTTGTCAAAGCAGTACCATATTCGGTGACGTAAATGTCAAAAATATTTTTACCTCGCACATTGGTAAAAAAAACATCGTTGACATTTTTCTTCACTTCTTTATCTTTATACATTTTCACAATATGAAAATGCATCGCTTATAATCGTTTATGCAGAGACGGAATATATTTCGACAAGTTCTTGGTATCGGAATATAAACTTTTTAAGAGATCGAATAAGGCGAATCTTTTAATAGCCCTGGTCCAGTAGCTTGTTTCTCAGATGAAGATGACGTTTCAGGAAATCAGAATAATTGCTACTGGCCCTTGCATAGCGAATCAATTGCGAGATGTAAACACCATATGCAGGAGAAGCTGGTATATTGCTGCACATGTTTGGAAAATTTTTGATTTTAAAATTGAAGTCGTCCCGTTTATCATACATTTTAGCACTGAGTTGACCACTGTCGTCAAATTCGAGGTACAAGTCCAAAAATGATGCGGACGAAGCTGTATCGGTGGTCTCTTTAACTTCCGGCTCTGGAGGTTATATCAATGGAAGAAATTCTGCAAATCTAGAATTATTGATAGATAAAACGTCATCAATGTACCTGTATGTGAAATTAAGGGCTCTAGCCTTAGATTTATAGTTTATGGTGCCCATCGCCACTTTCAACAATATTCCAGTCACTGACAAACTTTATCACATAATGTTGTATCGAGTACACCTCGCCATGGACGGGATTCGAACGCACAACTTTAGTATTTGCAGTTGGATAAAAATGTTCATGTAAAGCAACATTTATCTCGTATCACATGGCAAGGTTTACTCGATGCGATCAGGTAGCTTATTAAATATACCATAGCGGGTTGCTGCTAACAGTGAAGCTACTGGACCAAGGGTTCATAGCGGTTCAGTTAAATCATTAGTGTTATTGTCGCAACCATATCTTGGTAAACCGTTACGTAATATGACCGTGGATAAGTTCTGTTTGTCGTAATCACAACCGCGCCCTTTCCTCATTCATGACTTATAATTGATTTGCCACAATGAGTAGCGCGACGAGTGCCAGTAGTGGAGCAGCAACTGCTTACCTTTCCGGAGCACATGAATTCACTCCTGTTTTTTAGGGGTTGGTGTTGATCAATCTTTAGTTTTCTATGAAGTGTTTTGTGGATCTTTGTTTGTCCATTTGTGAATTTCTATTGTGTTGTCTGTTCATCTTCGACTCATGGCTTCTGATTACTCTTTTTGTATCTTAAATGTTTTCATATTGATCTGCACATTTATTTTTTTCTTATGAAGAATTCAAAAGTACACAAAGTATGGATGTTGATAATAAAGAAAGGAACATCATACTAACAACAGGTATGTACATTCTGTATGAATAAATAGAAACAAAATAAAAAGAATTACAGAATACCTTTATGTTATTCAATGTCTGTTAGTTCAGGATGCTCCGTTTTATATTTTGGCTTTCGAGCGTTGGCGGACTATAAATAAAAAAAACTTGTTAATCACAATTCAAAATGTTTCTGATTTAATTTTCTATGTCGAATTACAAGGTTAAAAATCTGTTTAAGGATATATCACACACTATTTATAACTGCTGTATTGATCAGTCAACATTTTTAATATCTAAATTATCGCACTGATATTTATCGTGAAGATCTTTTCCTCAATTAATTAAATATTTACAAATCTTTACTAGAAATATGCCTTCCGTTAGTTTAGACACACAATTCTACACCATCAGCTTAGAGAAGTTTGAAAAATCTGTAAATCGAAGAAGGATAGACAATACAATGGTCAAAGAACAAACAATGATCTACAGAACACTACACAGAAAACTAAAGATTGAACAACACGAACCCTGAACTCAGATGCTCCAGAAAAGTAAGCAGTTTGCATTGCTGCCTGTGAGATACTGAGATTTCCTAGTGAAATATATAAACAATATACATACATTGTCGACAAAAATAAAATTTATTTCTACGAGCTTTAGAAACAGAAAAAAAGCGAGTCTCCGGCAAGCTTTCCTATCTGTTTCACAACGATTTCAAATAAATGTTATATTTACTGACAATGTACGTATATTGTGCTTATCCTGCAAAAAGAAATGTCGAAAACAACTGCTAACTTTCCTGAAAATATCAGAAGCAAGCGTCATTCTAATAGGTTACCATGGTGTCATCTATCACGATCGCACTTATACTGGTACAGTTTCTTTTCGTTGCTCAACATGAATCAGATACCAGAAAAACTATATTCTGGTGAGTGGTCGTATGCAACACAAATTTTCCAGTCAGTGCAATATGACTGCTCAAATAGATCCAGTGCAGGATAACAACCATGATGTCACGCAGTAAAATATAACGTTTATTCCACCATGACGTCATAATTTCGCATATGTTAATTACTGCAATGTGCTGTTACCCGGAATCGCCTTTTTTTTTTAGATCTTCGGAATGCAAAAGTAGTTATACTATAATAACGATCACTACCGATATAAATAGAGATGAATTGTCAAAAAGGATAAATTGAAAAATATTTTATTTGATTTCAGGTTTTTCTTTGAATGAAAAGTTTTTGTATTATGGTATTTTGGCAGTAGGGCTTGTCTTGGTTTTGATTTCGTCGATTCTTTGTAATGTCTGTATCAATCATAAGTGTAAGAAAGAAGGTCTTAAAATATCACAAAATGATGAAAGAGTTGTACCTACTGAACCACCTCACGAAATTGAAGATGTCTTTCCACAATATGAAACAATTGATGAAAACAATATGGAACCGATGCCAGTGATCGAGAAAGTTGACGCTACAGTTAATCCCCGAACATCTTCAGTTAACAGTAAATCGCCGGCAGATAGATCGTATTTAAAAGTTATTGACATCGATGATGATTATCTTAATCCACATCAGCCCATTGAAATGAACGACCAGCCTGATATCTTACATAAATATTGCACTACAAATATGGTATCGTCGCCAGAATATGAAGCAGCAACGCAACCGGAAGCTAAGATGGAATGTGATAAAGATTTCTTAGGAGAAATAATTATTAAACAAATCGAATCAAATTTAATACCTAATATTTTCGAATCTTCTAATTCGCTTGACAGTGAAATATCGCTAACTGAAAAAGATAACAAGTCTAAAAAGAGGGAAGAGTCTTCTAATCTGTATTGTCCGCTAAAGAAGTGCGAGGTTATAGAAGATAATGGTTACTCCCTACAAAACAAAAAGACAGCAGAGTATGTTAATATAGATCAGTAGATACATCAGTAGATGATAAATTCATAGTGGACACTGTGAACGTCGGTACAAATACTTGGTTACTCGGCAAACTTCGGGAGATATTCCTAATTATTCAATACTACACACCCTAAAAAGTCCGATAAAGTGTGCGATTAAGTGAATATTTAAATAATGGAATTCAACAATGTCCTGAAAAGGAGACCTGTGATTTGAAATGAATATCAATATCAGTATGACGTGTTTATGTACAATTGCTCCGACAATACTAGCTCGCCTTTACATTTTTCGAACGACAATTTCTTTTAACTTTCTGACTTAGGTAGTCTGTACCCGTCTTACGCTATGCCATTTATTTTACTCTGTTGTTTTGAGTTTTGCATTATAGAATGATTGTAGGTGATTGACGTCACTTAAAGCATTATATATTTCAGTTATATAATACGGGTTCCTTTTGTTGGTGCAGGAACCTGGAAATAATGACCACACCAGCTTGGTGCAAATCGATAACAAGCAAATAACATAAAGAAAAGCTTGAAGATGCCAAAAGGATAATCAGCAGCCGGAAATCGAAAAAGGACAGACAATACAATGATCATAAGAAAAATGACAAACATTTCCACAAAACACTACACAAAATAATAAAGACTGAACAACACAAACCCCACAAAACATCAGAAGTTAACTCAGGTGCTCAGGATGGTGAGCAGTATCAAGCCGTATTAACAAAACTACACTGGGTTAAGTCGAACTGACGAAGAGATGAAGGGCTCTGATTACACTGACATATGTCATTCTAACTACATAAAATGCATTGAACTAGTACTGCCATGGCGGCTCAAGAAAATGTTTAGACAACTCTAGCTAATTAATAGAGAAAAGGTCCTCTTTGCGTTCCTGTCGAAGGGACTTATAATTTTAGCTCGAATAAGTCGTGTGCTTGCTTTGTCATGGCAAATGTAGCTATTTACCTATATTTTGAGTTTACCAGGATAGCGACTTATCTGAGTTATCGATAACGCGATTTGACTGTATTTCCCATTATGAATTATAAGAACACGAGATATGACTGTATTTCCCATCATGAATTATAAGAACACGAGATTTGACTGTATTTCCCATCATGCATTACAGGAACATATCTAAGTATTTAAAACACCTGTTATTTCTTTTTAGGTGTTCTTGTTAAAACGAAATTGGGTTTTACTATTCTTTCAATTTGTATATAATTAAAGAAAAACCACCTGAACATGAAGTTGTCATGAATTAAATTTTGTTTTTAATAGGTAAATCAGATTATATACACACGGCAACGTATACCCTAGTATGTTGTGGTCTAACAGTATTAACACTTTTTATTACATTAGTGTATAAATATAAGCGTCAACAATTTATATGTAAATAAACTATAGTATATGTTTGTAGCTTGTTTTGCTGATGACAACATATTCGTAGATGAAATCATCTCACTTGTTTCGTTTTATTCGTATTTGTATTAAGCATCATGTTCAGTAAATGTAGAAATATGTGTAGCAATACTCACTTTTTGTAATAAATCTTTGAAGATGTTTTCTCACTAACGTTTTTCTTTCTACAATACAATTATATGATAACAATAGTAAATATATTACCAGTAATACATAGTATAAAATATATGTTTTTTTTAAAAACTTCCCATTTTAGAGGGACCGTCGTGGTGGTGATCGTATGATTGTTGGATTTATAACTACCTATGTAATCAGTACATATCATCAACCACATTATGTGTTCGAATCCGGTTCAGGCGAGATGTACTTGATACAACATTATATGAAAAAGTTTGTCAGTGGCTTGCGGCAAGTCGGTGGTGTTTTCCTGGCACTCCGGTTTCCTCTACCAATAAAACTGACCGCCACGAGATAACTGAAATATTGTTGAAAGTGGCGTTAAACACCATAACCATAACCTATTTTAGATCAGGAGCAGCCATCATCGTGGAACTTTGTGAGTGAAATGCGTCAATAAATCTGTCTATTTATCAAGTACATGTAGGTAAAGCACAATATACAATGCAAATCTTAAAAGGAAAATATTTAGTCTATAACAATTTTATTCGTTCATAGAGACAAAAACGATCAGACACAAGTCTTACCAAGTTATGAAGTCCTTCTTTGAACGACATAACAATTATTACCAATATACACATGGAATAGTGCATGTGTGTATACCAGTAACAATTACACATACACCTATTCCAATAATACAAATAAAATGTCTATCAACCTAACTTAATTCTTAAGAGATGAGTTTCAGAAACAATAAAGAAATTAGAAATATTTAAACATAGCGAATATAAAATTCGTAAACAAGTTAGAATAAAGAACATTTAATAAATATAGAAAGTGTTATGGGTATTAAGTGTTTAACGTTAACGCTTTCAACAATATTCCAATTATATCATGATGGTAAGTTTCATTTGTGTAGTAATACAATGTAAATAAACTGAGAAAAATACCACACTGTCGAACCAATTCCAAAACCAAATATCAAAATCATAGAAAAAGGTAAAATCGACACCCCTAACATAATAATACACGACCGCTCACTTTCCTGGCTTATTACACTTCCCTCAATAAAAATTGGCGGTGTTAAACTAGTTTTGTGAGCCCAAACCTCCCCTCTGGGAGAAATGATGCGGCCATGCAAGTTCCCTCCATTGTCAGCAAAATGTCAACACTAACATATAACCAGGCAAACAGCATTATCACAAAGAACGCTATAATCTTGAACATTATACACAATATTTTTAATCTTCGTGACACAGAAATTGACGTATACATACTAATAATTCTATTAAAAAAAGCGGACGACCTCAACAATATCTAAATAATAGATAGTATACAAGGCCATCGTAAGACATAATAGTGAAACAATAGTCAACTTTCAACCAAAGTCTAATTGTCAGTTCCATCTTTCGTCATCTGTACGCAACTGTAGGAAACCTCAATATATGGAGAAAACCACCAACCTGCTACAAGTCGACGACAATTCTTTATAACACAAGGTAGTATGGATTATACCACCACCATGAACGGGAATCAATCTTACAACATAAGCGGTGACAGATATTGGTGTAAATCCTACTACCACACGACCACAACTGCCCCTAGAAATACATCGGAAAATAGGTTATGCTTCAAAAATTCTAAACAAATAAATATTTAACTAATAAATAGAAATTTGAACTATCTTGGAAAAAGCAAAATTTCAATTCTAACAGCCAACATATGCATTCGAGAAAAGATATCAACTCTCGTCTCATATATGAAACTTTTCATGAATTCTGAAAACCATTGAAAGCAGGGGAGTTCCACAAATTAATGTCGGACTCATGCAAGCAGTTGAGACCTGCACCCTCCAAATAGACATTCAAATGACGTCGTCAATAATATAGCTGACGATTTGGGTTCCTGTAATGGTGTTACACTGATGAAGATTTGCTGATAATGGGAATATGATACGAACTATCTTGGTTATCCTTATTTAGACCCTTTGATTTATTGCTCCCAAGCAACTTGCATTATTTGGCTTTCCAATTATTCGAATTTGAGAGTACATGATGAAGATTATTCGATAAGCACATCCTTCCTAAATAATGTAATTATTACCAGGTTCTCCTTCCACAGGCATAAGTGACATTAAACGATTTTGGCTATCCTGTTAAGACCCTTTGAATTTATTCCTAGCAAATAATATAAATTATTTGGCTTTTCAATTTTTCGAATTTGAGCGTTATTCCAGAAACGCGTCGTGCGCACTAAATTGGATATCTTCTTTTGTTTATGTTCGTCTTTAAGTTCCTAGTTACGTGTTGTGATGTCCGTTAGGATTTTTGCATACAAACGATGTTCGATTCATCCTTTTTCCAAGTTGTTTGTAGTTTTGTTTGTGTTTTTTTGCGTATAGTGGTGTCCAGCATATTGTCCTATTATATGTATTTACGTTCTTAGTTCCGTGTTGTGTTGTCTTCTACGATTGCCGGATAAAAACGATGTTCGGTTCATTTTTTCTCCCTGTTGTTTGTTAGAGGGCTCATGCCTTAATTATGTTATTTGTTTTTGTTTGCGCACAGTGGTGTCAAACACGTCATGACTAGATGAGTAACATGGCGAGTGTCTTATAAGAGACAATAGTTGCTACAACGTGCGAGTATCTGGGTTCACCCCCGGCTTTTGGTGGGGCCTGAGTTGCTCATCTTCTCAGTTTTCTGTGTTTTATTTAGATTTTTGCTTGTTTGTCTTTGTACTGTGTCTTGTGTCTTGTGTGATCAATGTTGACATTAAGATATTTAATTAACCATGCCAGTATCGAAGCACTGACTCCTTGACGGATCATAGCCTCGGGGACCAATAGTCCACCAGCAGTGATTGTAATAAAATCATAGATATCTAATATTGTGATTTCTGTTACGATTTCCGCATAAAAACGATGTTCGGTTCGTCTTTACCTCCTTACCTCCAGTTGTTTGTAGGAGGGCGCATGTCTTATTTACGTTATTTGTAATTGCTTGCGCATAGTGGTGTCCAACTCGTATTGCATTGTGGTTTTTCTTGGTTTTTCTTCGTCTTGTGTACTATATGTTGCCAATTCTCTGGATTGTCCATTTTTGATTGCCCCTTCAGTATTCTCTAACGTTTATTGAAGTGTACCCCACGTTTTTCTGGAATCACATTCCAGGTACACTCAATGTTATAGGTCAAACGATTGGAAAGCCAAATAAGTGAGAGATACAACCGAGCAAGTAAACTGAATGGTCTAGACAGAAAGCTGAAATCGGGTAAGGTCACCTAGGGAGATTAACACTAGTTTTAATAAATTACATTATTTAGGAAAAGTAAATTTCATTAATAAATCTATCTAATAAACCATGTCATTGACTACTAGGCGGATGATACCTTCGGGTACTAAATATACATAAGAGGAGGTATCTACCCAGTGACAAAACCCTTGTAATATAAACGAGGTGATTCTAGAATAATCTGCAGGTACACTCGACCTCAAAAGATTGCCAAATAATATAAAGGTCTTAAATCAAGCTAGGGCAACGACATTTGATATCCACAAAATTAAAGGTGTTATTTTCAGTATTATCTAAGATTTAACTTGATATGGCTTTGATAATGTATTGGAGGACACGCATTGACTTTATAATTGTAAAAAATGTAGTCGACGTGAAAAATACATTACGGCAGGTGATACTGATACAGAATGAGAACTACAAAACTAGATGAATTAGACCACGGGTATGCTTGGATAATACTAGGTGGTAAGAATATTATACAGAATGACAACTACAAAACTAGATGAATTAGGCCAAGGGTATGCTTGGATAATACTAGGTGGTAAGAATATTATCTTTTAAATAATTGATTGATTGTTGTTTAATGCCAGAACTTAAAGGATGTTAACAGATTTACAAACAATAATTCTGGTATAATTGACGGTAATTGACGGTAATGTGGACATTCCCCATCAAGTCGAAAGTAAATGTATTTATTACATAAATGTCCGTGACAAATCGTCTTCCAATAATAAAAATAATAATTTTTGAGCGTATGATTGGCATTAAAACTCTCACTTGCTCTTCTTTACTGGGATATCGTAGATAATTCTTCTGAATCACAGACCAATACTATGTAAACGTTTACCTTGGTCCCTTAAAACGTTTCATTCCGGAGCACCTACGTTGACCCCCGTGATGCTCGATCTTCAGTATTCTGTGTAATGGTTGGTAGATCGTTATTTGTCCTTTGACGGCTTCTCAGTACAACTTTGGTATGTTAAAACGTTTCTTATAAGGCAAAATGAATCTGAGGGTCTGTTCCTCGTCGATTGGTATGTTGACCTTACAGCATTGACTAGTTACCTTTTTTCACCACAACTTTGGAAGAAAATAATTTGTTTTACTTTGTGATTAGATTTTGCAACTAGATATAATGCTGGTAATATTAGTGGAACAAGAACTGCTACCCTTCCGTACAGCTGAGTTCATTCCCGTAATATTAGTGGAACAAGAACTGCTACCCTTCCGTACATCTGAGTTAATTCCCGCAATATTAGTGGAACAAGAACTGCTACCCTTCTGTACAGCTGAGTTAATTCCCGTAATATTAGTGGAACAAGAACTGCTACCCTTGCGTACGGCTGAGTTAATTCCCGTAATATTAGTGGAACAAGAACTGCTACCCTTCTGTACAGCTGAGTTAATTTCCGTAATATTAGTGGAACAAGAACTGCTACCCTTGCATACGGCTGAGTTCATTCCCGTAATATTAGTTGAACAAGAACTGCTACCCTTGCGTACGGCTGAGTTCATTCTCGTAATATTAGTGGAACAAGAACTACTACCCTTCCGTACGGCTGAGTTAATTCCCATAATATTAGTGGAACAAGAACTGCTACCCTTCTGTACAGCTGAGTTAATTCCCGTAATATTAGTGGAACTAGTACTGCTACCCTTGCGTACGGCTGAGTTCATTCCCGTAATATTAGTGGAACAAGAACTGCTACCCTTCCGTACAGCTGATTTCATTCCCGTTTTATAGTGGAGTAATGAAAAGCTGTAAATTGAAAGACAGACAGCACACTGAGCAAAATTATTCACATTTGTTGTAGTCACAATCCGGTTCTTTCCTCATTTTTTTGGCAGTGTATGAAAATAGTGTTACATGATAGATACATATATTTCACATATATAGCACACATATTGGTGGTAATACTTAATAAGTAGCCATTCTTCAGTATTCAATTTCAGCTTGCAGACACCATTGAAGATACCAAAGGTATCATCAGAAGGGCCGAACGAAAACGAAATGAATAGACAATCGTCAACAAAACACTAAGTCGGAAACTAAAGATTGTGCAATACGATCCCCACTAAAAACGGAGGTGAACTCAGAAAACCATTATTGCCCATGTCATCCAACGTGTTACTAATTTAAAAAATCCGGTAAAAACTCATGAACGAGGAAAGGACTTAATTCCGGCGCACCAGATTTCAGTCCCGATTATAAGTGGGGTTTGCATTGCTTGATCTTTAGGTTTCTTCGTAATGCTTTTAGATCATAGTTTGTTCACATGATCTTTTCTTTTGGCCATTGGTTTGTCTGTCCTTCGATTTACGGATTCAATTGACCTTTTTGGTATCTTCAAGCTTATTCCTTTGACTACGGCAAATGGAACATATACGTTGTCATCTGTGACAGACATTCGATAGCGATTAATCAAGTTATGACGGTGACCGTAAGGCTTTCAAAATGATGACTTTACCACCAGGAACCCCTAGTTCATTAGCTTCCTTGTTATTAGCAAAAACTGTCTATTAGGAAAATGGTAATAGGAAACACAAACTCTAGAATATTGTATCAACTATATACATCTGCATGTGTAGGAATTTTGTTACATATAAATGGAATGTTCACCATGGGAAAATTGAAATCATCTCCCTTGTTGTAAAGTTTCGTTCTAAACCGGTCCTCACTATCAATGTCTAAGAGTAGGTACAAATATGAAGCAGACATAACTTGTATATGTGGTATCCTTTATTTAAAATTCAATAGGATAGATGCAATCAACAGAGTCACCAAAAGTTGAATTATTCAGTGATTCCGTGAAAGTGAAATTAATGTCGTGGTGTTTGTTGTTTTGGTTATCATTGGGCTTCTTGCTTCGAATCCTAACAATTGTAAATCGCTTATCATTACCTATTTATGATCACTCTAGGAAGCACAATTCCCTGTTTTACATGATCCAATTTTACGAAATATGGTACTGCTCATTATATGTCCATTAGTTACCTTTTTGCATTGAAACTAAAAAATAATCCATCTCAAGGTAAATAGTCCATGTATTATTTTCTGCATTTACAATTCAAATGAATGAATAAATCCATGATGTTCTCTTCTTATGTTCAACATTTACATGGTCCCCGTCTTTGTTTCAAGGGAATCCTGAGTTGTTTACCTCGCTTCATTAATTTACGTCCACATTTTTAAGAACAACAATATTCTGTTTATTTTAGACGTATCTGATCTTTCCATGGACATTTGCAAGGAAACAGCTCTCTTAAGGCAGTTACTTATGATTTTGTTTGCGTTTTACTTACCGATACACATTAATAATAATACCCAAGTGCATCCGGTTGAATGCTCCCAAGATACTATCCTGCTAAACATATGTGTTACTTAGTCAATATTGAATCTCCATAAACACATGAATAAAACCAAGATATTCATAACGTTGCACTGGATCCAACCTCTCAGATACGTAATGTGACGTGTAGTTTTTATTTCTTTACCATTTAGCTGACTTTGAGCTGATGATGCAGAGTAAATGTAGGAACTAGATCACAGATCAAGCGTATAATGAAGATCATCAAATAAAACAATATAGAGATCTGATTTAGTGCGAACGATGCATTTTAGGAAGAATATTCTTCTGGTACTCTTATAGTCAAAATATAATAATTTGAAAGTCTTTTCGGAGTAGACAGACCTGCCACAAGTTACTGACAAACGTTATCACATAATGTTGTATCGAGTACACCTCGTCTGAGCTGGATTCGAACTCACAACGTTAGTAGTCATAGACACTACAATACGATCACGACCACAACGGCTCCAATTTTAATTATGACTTTGGGAGATGAAGCTCTATTTTTAAAAATGATTACATTCTTTACATTTTACAGGTACTGGGTGTGGCCTTGCCATGACTCCTACTTTGACTATAATTAATTTTTATTTTGAGAAAAAACGAGGCTTGGCAAACGGAATTTTGTGGTCAGCAAGTGGGATCTCTACCATTGTAAATCCTACAATGTATAGACAATTAATTGATATATATGGAATACATGGTGCAATGATAATAGTAGGAGGCATTTTATTGAATATTTGTGTTGGAGCCAGTCTATTCCGTCAACCGAAATGTTTTAGACGACAGACATGCGTTAGATTACTAGCAAATAATGACACAAAGGGACGTAATCCGACGATGGGCATTCGGAAGAAGCTGATTGAGATTTTTAATGCATACCGTTCCTTAATGAACAATCCCACTTTTTTGATATATTGCACCGCTATATCATTTGCATTTGCAAGCAATGTATTAATGTTTATAATCTTACCTCCTCATATGCTTCATGAACACTTCACCAAGCAAGATGTCATAATTGTATTGATAGTGGTTGGTGGAGTGGAGTTAATAACTCGATTTGTCGCGGGAAAGTTACTAGACTTGGGGTATTTTACGGTGCAAACGTTGTTCGTCGTCAATATGTTTGTTGGTGGAATTTGTTCGATAATATTTCCGTTCTTCCGTCACATGGGGATTAACATAGCATATTCATTAATTTTCGCAGTGTTTCCCGGAGTTATACAGATAGCTACTCCGATGCTCATCGTGTCTATTCTTGGCTTTAAAGCACTCTCAACAGCATATCCTCTTTCTCATATGATTATTAACTTTGTTATACTGATCGTGTCACCGTTGTTAGGTAAGTTTTTGCTAATCGAAGTTAATTTGTTGCTAAAGTTTTATAAAAGAAAATGTACAAAGTAGAATATAATTTTACTTCGAAAATACACGCTACTACTATCCATACAAAGGCAAATCGAATCATCAAATTCCATTAAATATTCTAAGTCCGTAAACGTACAACCACTGGAATCTATGTGCAGCTTATATTTGCTGTATCACTTACTGTACATGTATAACGAATAGCAATATTTAAAATACATGTTTGGGTTCACCCTCGGTTTTTAGTGGGGTTCTGTTTCTCTATCTTTAGTTTTATGTGTATGTTTTGTAGTTCGTTGTTTCTCCTTTTGTACTTGTTCTTTAGGACATTGTGTGGTCTTCGATATGCAGATTCTGATTACCCCTTTGGAATCTTCACACTCTTCTTACTGCAGATTTGTCCATTATTTGATGAAATAGATTTCGCTCACATTTAGGAGTTCGGAAGTGCTCTGATTTATATCCTATCATTTGACAAAAGAAGATGAAAAGCAATGATAAGCCATTGAGCAAATGGTAGCCTAAACTAGAAACACATAAAAGATACAGACTGAAAGAGATGAGCAATTATGCTTTGGGCTTTGACTAACACCAAAATGTGTGGAGTACAAACCGGCTAAATAGATACCAGGGGCATCTTGATAACTAGATTTCCAGCGGTCAAACAGATATACAAAAATAAATATAATACATTTAGTGTAGTTATTAATACGTAGATATCAAATTTAGTGCGCACGCCATGCTTCTGGAATAACCTACATCAGGTATGCCCTTAATCAAAAGATTGGAAAGCCAAATAATCTTAAACGTTATTGGGGGCAAGTAGACCAAATAGCATCAACAAGTTTTCTAACATCGGATACGGTCACCTATGACTGGGGGAACAGAATCTTATAGTTATTAATAATTATACATGTAAGTTACTTACAAAACTTCATTCAAAATTGTTTTTTTGTCTTAGGTTGGTTTAATGATCTCACTGGTAGTTGGTCCGTTTCATTTTATACTATTGGTGGACTTCAAATTCTTTCCTCGGTTATTATTTTCATTGAAAGACTATTGTGGAAGCAAAAGCAGAAAACAGACCCAGTTGGCATTGGACAAATGGAGCATACAAAAACAACAGCAACTAGCTTATTGGAAGAAAATATTCCAATGATGGACCACAATATTAAGTGATATATTAACTAAACAATATATAATAAGCAACAGTAATTGTAGAAGCGAAACGGCTATAAATATATAAACAGTATGATATATCCTTTATATAAAAATATGTGGCAATGCATGTACTAATATGTCAAACAGAATACATAAAGTGGAATTTCTTGTGTCATTTGAGAATTCTGAATGCAATTCTGGAAAATATTGAGTGAGTGTGTGATTGTTTTTAGCACTCAATGAGCAATTTTGAGCTAAGCATGAGTTACATTTCGGTCAGATGAAAACATATGCCCACTTTGTATTAGGCCAACACACTTAGTTGGATTATTATAGTGCCAGTTCACTGAATCAACAGTCGCAGGTAGAAATGTATGTTAACTCGGACAAATTATGCTGACTCCGAGTCATCCAGTCTTTGTTCTTCCTCCTTAATGTTGTGTGCTTAGCGGAGAAGCAACCAACACCAATTCACTAGTCTTTGGTTTTATTCGAATGGACAATCCAGAGACACTGGTAACATTTGGAATACAAGACACAGGACGAAAACAAATAAATCAGACAAATACAACACAGAAAACTAAGAAGATGAGCTACACGGACTCCACCAAAAACAGAGGATGATTTTACGAATATAGTCCAGACTGCTTCACACCTCTATACCGATACAAACATATATTTAAACATGAGCCCCCTCCCTACAAACAACTGATGGGTACAGACGAACCGATCAGCTCTGTAACGGACATCGCAACACGGAACTAAGAGCGTAAAGACATATAATAGGATAGCATATTGGCCAACACTATACGCAAACAGTATATATGGTAAATCAGTATAATTTTTGGACGGTAGTATAAGTAAATTGTCACCATTAACACCGCAAATACAATCAAACTTTATCGAAAATGTACAGTGGTGAATACTGTAACACGCCACACTATTTCAAAAGGACTTTGATAATAATAAATTAAGTCCATCGACAGGGCCTATGAGAGGGAGGTTCAGTCGGTACATCAGTCCGGGTCCCGGATAGCCAAGTGAATCTCTGAAGGGTCCACTTAACAAGTACCATCTTGCTGCATTAACTGATTATGTTTGTCACTACTTTGTATAAAGTATATGTTATCTGGACATTCTGCTGCACAGGAAATAAAGCATTTATGAAAGTTACCCAGTGGTTTTATTGGGCCTCAAATGCTCAATTTTGAGAGAAGTCTCAGCCTTTCCACGGGGCCCCAAAACAGTCTTGTTCCGCCCTGCATAATTTATCTTAGAGACCCTGTCGATCGCTAATGCTAAACCAGAGTCTTTAATGTTATACAGTTTAATATTTTAGTGGCTGAAAATTTGCAAATTTATCAGCAGAAATCTACATGATCAATCTATTTTATCCATTATCTCAGTTTATATTATTTTCACATATTTGATCATTGTTTTGGACTTAAGACATATTATATATTGATAACATACATATGAACAAAGATTGTTTTAAACATTTTTGATAAGATTTTGTATATACAGGTGAGTAGGTTTGTTCGATATGCTTATGCTTGCGAGTTCTTTTTGGAATTATAGTGTGCCATTTGTAAATACTTTGTTTCATTTTGCAAAAGCTTGTTTCGTTTTTCAAAACCCTCGATTTTCTGAAAATTTCTCTGTCCGACATTGTGTTCCGCATAAAGGCAGCTGTAATATTCAATTGTCTTGTGATTTCAACTCTTCATAATCTTGTCCAACTTCCTCAATTTTCTGAACCTTTTCTCAATCAGACATTTGGTTCTGAATGAAGGCATCTGAAGTCGTGCAAATTTAGAAAACACTGTAAGGATGATTTTATTTTAGGATAATACAATATTTTCGTGCATTTTATTTCATTGTTTGCGAACCAATTTTGATCATTTGTTTAAGCACAACACAAGGAATAGTGGCATTTAATCAGTGTCAGTATCATATACCATAATCGATTTTGTTCATGAATTATTAATCTAAGAACTTTTCGACTAACAAAATTTGAGAAATATTAAACAATTGCATTCCTTTCTAAAAACGTAGATATCTACTTTAATACATACTACTCGTTTCTGGAATATCCTGAATAAAACAGTGAAAATACATATCCAACAACCTCTATGTTTGATAATAAAGGCGAATATTGATATAACACATTTCCCTAATACCTCTCTCTTCACCAATCTATGCTCTATGACACATTTGTAAAAATCGGCTAAAGCAATCTGGAAATGAAAATTATTTACAACGTTGCATCAAATTGAAAGATTGAATCTGCCGAAACTTAAATTCAACAATGACGTACATTCTTCATGCAAGCCGTTTCGCATGTAAAGGATTTTATTCGTGTGTCTACTGAGGTTTAAAATAGGTCGATACCTCTGCTGGTATACTATTAGTCTCCGAGTGTATCATCCGCCCAGTTGTTGGTGTTTCGGCACTGACACTGTTTATAAGATACGTTTATTATTGACAATTACTGTTACTAGGTAATTAAAGGATTGGGAAAAGTTTGAAGACATTAAAGTAGCAATCAAAAGCTATAAATCAATGACCAAAAGAAAAAGGGAGACCAAATTCAAATAAGATTGTGTAACACAAGCCAAACTAAAACGGAGGCTGAACTCAGATTCTTTGGAAATGTGAGGAGTTTCTGCTCCATTGTGTTGAACTGTGGCATAAGCAAATAAAAACAAATAAAACTTAAAATCTCTACAAAATAACGGGGAGTAATTTATACGCACCGAACATCGCTTTTACGTGAAAATCGTAATGGACAACACAACGAAAAACGCGACGAAATGTAATTGACGAAAGGTAACGAAACAAGCACCATTAAAAACTGGGGTATAACGCAATAGATCCTGCTCCATCAGCGGCGGCCGTCGTATTACTCTAGCTACAAATCTGGTAGCAAGTTATTAAAGATAGAAGGACGGTACTGTGACTACGTTGCGATAAATATAGTCACCAAACTTGGAATAATTTACACCCTATATAATCCTAGTTTGATGATTTTCACGATCGCATTGAGCTTTAAATGCAAGATGCCACAGCTACAGCTCGGTCCGATTCATACCTTAACCTACACCTGAACCTAAAATTGACATTGAGAACCGGTTCAGAAAGAAACTTGCCCATTGTGAACTTTCCATTTATATGTAGCACCATTCCAGTAGCACCTGCATATGGAATATATATCTCTCAGTTGATACGGTATTCCATGGCTTGTGGTTTCTGTGTTCTTATCATGATTTCATTGATAGATGGTTGCTGCTAACAGTGGAGCTACTGAACCAAGGGTTACCAGTGGTTACGTTGAAGTCATCTCTTAGATATTATTTTTTAGAGTATCCATTGACTGTACTCCGCGTAACATTTTACTGGCGTAAATTACTAGTTGATTTGTTTTTACATTTCAGAGTTAGAATGTCGATGAGTTTATGTCATCCTTGTTCTAAGAGATATAAGACAGAAGCTGCAGTAATGCTTTGTGAAGATTGCAACGAAGGATTGTGTACACGTTGCTTGAATGTACATAAATCCAACCCAGAGTTCGTTCTACATCGTATCACGGAAATCGGTTGTCTTAGAGGATGCGAGGTGACAGATACTAAATTACCCAGAAGCGCAGGCTACGAGCCGATAATTCTTCCTGCTATTAAAAAATTTAAATACACTAACACAATACATGTTCAGCATGACAAAAACATCTATATTTCCAGCCTCGCTTTGACTGCAGATAACGTTTACTTCTCTGCAACACAAAATGCAGAAACCTACTTGCATACAGCGAGCATGGTGATCATCTACAGGATTGCTTATTATTTGGGGAACCTTGGGACATTGCGATCATACCAGGTGGTAAGAAAGCTGTCGTAACCCTAGATTCAGTTCCTGCAATACAATTTATAGACCTTTGTCCAATAAAACCGAGAAGAACATTGTCGCTACAAAATAAATGCTATGAAATTACAGTAATCAAGAATTACTTATGTCTAGGTGGTCGCAGTGTTATCTACATCTTAGATAATGCTGGACAAGCAGTGAGGACCATCGAAATTGACCAAGTTGGATTTATCTGGTACCTCCACCCTGGACCACCGGATATCATTTACTACACATTATTTGATTGTAATGTAGTTGGTTGTGTAGAATTAGACGGGAGTACTTGCTTTAAATATAAAAGTACTCAGCATGGAAGGTCGGATATCGATGATATGAATAATGAGCGAACAAAGGTTGAAACCTCAAATGAAAAGGTACAAACTGTGTACAAAGATCAATTACCACGAGGACCGGAGGCTATAGCAACAGATAAAGATGGTTATGTCTATGTATCGTGTAGGGAGTCGAATATGATTTGTCGACTAACTCCGGGAGGAAACTTCCAAAGCAATGTGCTGACGACAACAGATAAAATTAACAGGCCGTATGGTATTGCATTCAATGAGAACTGTACCAAACTTTTTTTATCGACTAATGATGGTGAATTGGTTACCATATTTTTCTGTCAATAATCAACTACAATAGAATCAGACTGTTTCAAATAAACACCACAATATAGCCTATTAATTTACTCTTTGACATCTATACCATATTTCATGTTGATTGTGAAATAAATATAACGTGGTTCGATATGACATCGTTGTTGATCGACACACCACCGGTTATGAGAATAAAATACATCAAGTGAGTGAGTGATTGTTGTTTAACGCCAAAACTAGCAATATTTCAGATATATCATGGTGAGAACAAGTTACAGCGGATGAAACGATGATGATGTCCACATTTTACTAGACCAACACACTTAGCTGGATATTTATAGTGTCAACTCACTGCCGCAAAAACTCGTTGGTAGACATGTAGCTTCACTGAGCCAAATAACCTTCGCCCTGACTCCTTACGGTTGGGTGCTTAGCGAAGAAGCAACAAATACTAAAGTCATAATCTTTGGTTTGTCCCGACCGAGACTGGCACCCGCGATCAACCAAACCCTAGGCGAGCATGCTGACCATTACAGGACTGCAGTGATTAATAAACATTAATGCTTTATTTGAAAAGCATAGAACATATAAATATCAATGTAGTTCACCAGTTTTCAATTTGACAAATAACAGTATGTGCATGTATAGGAAATTAAAAACAAGAATTATTAGACGGCTTAAAACAAAGTTTACGAAGTCATTAATAATGTGAAAAACAAAAACAAAAATACCACACTGTCGGAACAGTTCTAAAATACCACACTGTCGGAACAGTTCTAAAATACCACACTGTCGGAACAGTTCTAAAATACCACACTGTCGGAACAGTTCTAAATTACCACACTGTCGGAACAGTTCTAAAATACCACACTGTTGGAACAGTTCCAAAATACCACACTGTCGGAACAGTTCTAAAATCTAATAGAACAATCACAGAAATGGAGACAAAATCGATACTCCTAACACATATATATATGAATGGCCAATTTCATGGCTTAATACAGGCACTTGATTGGTTAAATATATATCACATCTAAGACATTTTTCCCCAAGATATGTTAATTACTATTTTACAGTTTATTGGCTTATAGATAGGCAAGTTTTTTTAAACTAGAGACTTCTGTTAAATATTTCTTGTTATGGGTTATATATTATAAGGATTAGGTTTATGATGTTTAACGCCATTTCAACAATAGTTCAGTTATGTCGTGGCGGTCAGTTTTATTGGTGGAGGAAACCAGAGTACCCAGAGAAACCACCGACTCGTCATAAGTCGTTGACAAACTTTATCACATAATGTTGTATCGAGTAAACCTCGCCTGAGTAGGATTCAAACTCAGAACGTTAGAGTACATGTTGACATGAATGGCTATGAAAAGAAAGTTCAAACACTGATGGTCAACAATTACACCAATATCAACAAAACGAACAACCACCTTTCACCACTAACCATTGCACACACACAACACTAACAAAAATAAACAAACATAATGATAAAACACGACATATGGCGTTGGACATCGATCCTGGTATAAAACAGATACAAACATATGGCGGGATTATACCGGCCAATGGGATCCCAACCCTCCCCTCTAGATAATTTGTAATATAACTCATAACTTTAGTAACGACAAGTACTGATTGTATAAGCAGGTGTAAATCCAACTACTCTGCGATAATGGCCACGACGACCACAAAATAGAATTTGATTTATTATCTCAAAATATCCCTATCAAATTATTGGAATATTCTCGTACTGTACTTGAACTTCGGTTTTCTCTAACGTTTATTCAATAAACCTTTAAATATTTCACTGATGTTCGTATACGCTCGTGACTATTTTGGAAAATAAAACAGGTACATTCCGTTTTATTGTTGATCATAGTTGCTGCTTAATATAGTATTCGATCATAAAAAGGGACACTGGTATTTCATTAATTTACATTTGATTAAAAACATTTGTTTTGTTTTTAATTAATTAATACATTACATACCCATTTATAAATAGCTAAAATGTTTTGCAATGGGGTTGTAATTGGTCATTTACGTTGAATGTGAACAGCTTCTGGCTAAAAGAGATTTTTATCGTACCGACATCTGACGGAAATGTCCGAGTGATGTTTGAAACTTTAGAATCCTATTGTCACGCCACATTATATAGTACTCCCTTCTCGCTGATCAGCACGTAAATAAGTGGCATACTAATTGAATATGTAATAACTTAATTCATACTTCAAATAGAGGTATCTGAGTACTAATTGTGTAAAATTAAATTGTAATGATGATTTCTTACAAAGATATACACGTATTAACAGTGTTAAAACATCCACGCCTCTGTTGTTAATATCAATACTTCCTCGCATATCTTTCCAATTTCTTTAAATATAAATGACATCTTAGAGATAAATTAGTATGAAAAACAGAAAATACCACACTGTCGGAACAGTGCTAAAATTCAATAGGTAAATCGTAGAAAGAGGCAAAATCGATACATGATCGCTTACTTTCCTAACTTTGTACACACACAATAAGAAGTGGCGGGATTAAATAAGTGTTATGGGCCCAAACCTCCCCTCCTAGTGAAATGATGGGGTTATGTGATACATGTGATGTTACGACAAGGCGATCTTTAAATTAATTTTAATCGAAACTGAAAAAGCAACCATTTCAATAATGTACGTTTATTCATAAAGTAAATAAAAATATGGCTATGTAATTACTAGTATTCATTTTGAAAACAAATTATGAAGTCATCAGACACCCATTCATTCTATTCTTTTAATGAACTGAGTTTAATTTTAATCTGATTCAACCCACCATTTCTTTGGAAATGCCTGTACCAAATCAGGGTCATTACGGTGTTCACAGTTTTCCGGTTGTTGACTGATTTTGTCTTTTTATATACTTATGAGTTTTGACTTTCCATTTGGAAGACTGTTCGGAGTTCGGTAATTTTGTTATTACCCATATTTATCAGAATTAAATCTTGTTGTAACTTATGATAAAGGACAATTACTAGTTCTTTGAATTACTGCTTAGGCTTTACCGGTCACGGATCAGTTTATATCAAGCTAAGTGTTAATTTGTACATTCTTGTATTTCCTGGTAATGGTTATTTTCTGTTAGAACCCATTTGAGATGTTGTGAAATGATCATCATATATAATATAGACTAGAGATAAATAATTCAGAAAATTTAATCTAGATGAATTAAAATATTGATATTTCGCGCCACTTTCAGTTGTATCATGCTGCAAACATAACGGTCAGTCAATTATAGAGAAAGCTGGAGTCCTCAGTGAAACGACTTTCAATTGAGATGGTCTGGCAAATGGTGATGAAGCAGGAGTGCTCATTTAAATCGACTTTCAAGTGTATCGTACCGGTCAGTTTCTTGGTGGAGTAGGGTAAGTACCTACATAACAAACTTGAGGTTATATCTAATACAAATAACCACGAGTAGTGGTTTAGGGAGGGAGAGGGGTCCAGGTGTACGACAGGACATATATCTTTTGTTTATCAACATAACTTGTAGAAGACAACAACACGACATGCTCTCCGTCTTGGTGAATACATCACAGTTAAAACATTACAGGAAATCACACCAATTATATGTTAAAGAAAACCGGTAGGGAGAGAGGTCAAAAATGGACAATCCAAACACACAGGCAACATTGGGCACAAGACACAGAACGAAGAAAAACAGTACGTACAATACAACACAAACAATTAAAATGATGATAAATACGGACCCCATGCAAAAACCAGGGGTGCACCCACATGCTTGCGAAGGGTAAGCACCAATTTTTGTTTTTTATTAGACGGTCCACAAGATCATGATAACATCTATATAATTTTTATAGCCGCAATGACTTCAACATAGGAACAACGTAGCGTTGCTCGAGTAACATTTGTTACTCTAGTTACAAAGCCGGTGATAAGACATTAATACGGAAAGGACAAGTGGAACATATCTGTCGTTAATTTTAACACAGATATTCCGGAACAGATAACAAAGTCAGGGTTGCGACCGTGAAACTTTTTAAGTGATGACTTCAACTTAACCAATATAAATCCTTGGTTCACTAGCTTCCTTGTTAACAGCAACCCTCTATCAAGGAAAACCTGATGCGAACCACCAACTCTGCAATATCGGATCAACTGAGAGGTATATACTCCATTGCAGGTGCTACTGGAATGTTGCTGCATGTAAATGGAAAGTTCACAATGGGAAGATTGAAATCATCTCTTTTGTCGTTAAGTTTCGTTCTAAGCCGCTCCTGACTGTCAATTTCGAGGTGTAGGTCAAGGTATACAGTAGAATAAGCTGTATCTGTGGTATCCTTTATTTTAAGCTCAATTGGATAGATGCGATCAACAAAATCACCAAACTTAGAATTATTTAGTGAAAGGACATCATCTCTAATTTGTTTCTCCATTCGGTCAAAATAAGAGATACGACTATGCATGTATTTCATAAATGTTAATATGGCATAGTGGTTCACACAACCTATAATATACCTAAATGACCTATTTGTATTGTTGTTATCATTTTTTCTTGGAATACCTTTCCTACTTCCTTGAAATGTACAGGTATTCTTTATCAATTATCAAATTTTGTTTCTTGAAGCTTAAAATAAATGCCATTTAATTGTTCTTCAAATTCCTTGTTAGGTTTTTGCAGGTAATGGATCAGTTTACAAGCCAAATATTTCATTTAAATGTTGTATTTCTTGGAGTTTATTTTTCCTGTTAAAACCCTTATGAAAATTTTGTTCAGGGTGATTCACATACGTAATATCGACCTGAGATTATTATTTCATAAATTTCATCCTGGATGAACTGGATTTTTGATGTTTAACACTACTCTCAGCTCGATAGAATTGGTAGAGAAATCAGAAATACCCTGTGCGAACCCGCTGACCTTTCAGTTTTCGCAAGTCGTTTACAAACTTAAGGCTGTATGGAATACACATGTAGCAGGGCTTAAATATGAAAATAAGTCCAACTTTGGGTTCGATTCTTTTATTTGGAATATTATATAACAGTAACCCTACAAATACACAAATAATATACATAAATACATGACAACTACAAGACGGTCACATAAAACAATACACAATCAAAGGGAGATAATTCTCTATGATTTGTCATAGAAATATAAAATAAAACACTTTTCTACAAGTTATCTTCTATAAGAAAAATACCACACTATAGCTTACCCTTCCAATAAGCATAAAATAAAGTAAATCATTCTGTCTTTGATAAATAATAAAATAATTGCAACATCAAAACAATAGCATCACCTCACCTCGGAATTAGTTTCAGCATAGTTTATACACTTTAAAAATACCTATATAACATATGACACAAATAAAATTGACATAAACACAAACACACTCAGCAAACAAAATTAACTGAATACACAAACATATAAACATGCAAACAAATAAACAATCAAATCAAATAAACAAACAAATACAAAGCTTACCCTATGTATGGTACAAGGGCACCAGCTGATTGATCACTCTAGGATCTCTCCATAAATCTTAGTCTACATCATAAATTCCTGAATAACATAAAAGGGCAATGGTAAGTCAAAATGACTTAAGAACATATTAATTATAACAAAATCATCATCTTGAATAAATTAATCAGATATATAAATTATATATCAAAGTCCACTGAAATTCAATACTTGTAAAAATATAAAAGGATAACCATGATAATATTACTCTCATTCTAATTCTAAATGAAACTAAAACATTTATACTCAGATTCATACATCAATCTCAATATTTGCATTCTCACAATTTCATACTAAAGTAAAAATTAGAAATGGAAAATAAGAAAACAGAGAGATGACTGACCTTTAGAAAACAAACAGAATATTAGTATATGTAATCCAAATTTTGTTTCCGGTTGAAAATATATGAGTTAAGCAAAATGTCTGCCTGTGTCTTAATTGTGTTCTATCACAGGTGTGGAACAAATAATCTACCAATGGAAAGTCGGTATTTTCCCTCCAAAAATTAGGTGTAGTGAACCATGTAATTTACTGTACTATATATGCAACATGTGAAGTTTTATTTTGTAATTTTAATTTCAAAAATATTATAAACATTAAAAACATGACTAAATAATATCATTATAGCATACATATAATGATTTTCAGTAATTACATAAAATTAAGACTACCACACACATTGTCAAATAGTATCCAAATATAAAAACAAATAATATATTTTATGTTTCTACTTCTACCATATACTGACCGCCTTCAACAATCAGTGTTTTGATATATTTCTTCGTGAACTGTAAGTGGGAAGTATTTTATTTATTTTCATGACAAGAACAAGTTATCGGTGATTATTTTTGTGAAAAGATTGCGTTAATTTGTCTGTTGATGTCTTAATGGGTTGGATTTATGGTATTTAACGCCACTTTCAACAATAATTCAATTATATTGTGGAAGTCAGTTTTATAGGTGGAGGAAACCGGAGTATCCCGAGAAAACCACCGACATGGGGTAAGTCACTGACAAACTTTATCACATGATGTTGTATCGGGCACACGTCGACTGAGCGTGATTCGAACTCACAACGTTAGTGGTGAAGGGCACTGATTACGACCACGACGATCCCTCTTTTATCTGACAGAACTAGAAGAGGACTTAATGGATAGAACAGATCATTATACATTGTAACACTTGACTACACACTCCAAACAGGCAGCGCACATTTGGATCTACTGAACGTTGTGTTCCTGTGCAAAGAGCATGTCGTTTTCTAAATACAATATTCTGAATGACGATATGGGTATTTCGTATGTAGGAAACAAGAAGAGCTAGGTCATATATGTATAACCATGTGTTTCCTTGGACTTTAACTGTGCATAAATGGATAGGGTATCTGTGGTAACTACATTTTATCTTTATTTCTAGACTAAGAATTTATTATTTTCTTGCAAAATATTTTGCTAATCAGTAAATTCAGATGCACATTAATGAAGTGTTGTAAGACAAAGTGAAAATATTTCAGACATTAAATAATTGAAACTCTAAACACTGAACATATTCCTTTGACTATACACATGCATAATAATTCACATATAATAACACCAACAGAGTAAGGTAAGCTTGGATACTATATACATTTGTATCTGGAGACAATCTATGACAGTATATCAAGTCAGAATATGCTGCACAACGCCATTTGCATAGACTGCAATATCTACATGAAAACCTCTTAATCTGGTACACGGATAAGCTATAAGTCTTTTTCGGGATAACTCAAAGTAATATTATGGTCATTCATAACATGAAGCGCTTAGAAGAAAACGGGTAATCAGAAGTTGTATAACGACAAATGTCTGGGGTGAAGGGTAAGCAGTTCCTTCTCCACTGGTGGCACCCGTCATGTTACTCTTGTTACAAGCACGGCGATACGTCAATGACGAAATTACCATATTGTGATTACGATAAACGAAACATTTCCGGGGTCATATGTGACAGATATATTCCGTAACAGTTAATCAAGTCATGGTGGCGACCGTCAAACTTTCGAAGTAATGACCTCAACTTAACCACTAGGAACTATTTGTTCAATATCTTCCCCGTTTAGGAACGATAAGCTCTGGAATATGCACTCAATGTGCAGTTTCGCTGAAATGATGCTACATACAAATGTAAATTTCACAATGAAAAAATTGAAATCATCTTTATTGTCGTAAGGTTTCGTTCTTAACCAGCTCTCATGGTTAATGTCTGAATAAGTCAAGGTATGAAGTAGATATAGCTGTATATGTGATACATGCTTCCTTTCTTAAAACTCAATCTGATAGATGTGATCAATATTATCATCAAACTTAGAATAACTTAGTGACAGTATATCATCTATATAGCGGAAAGTGAAATTAAAGGATCGCGATAACTTGTCTGTGTGTTGAACAAACACATGGATCATCAAACATAGCAAATGTGTTGTCAATCAGAAACTTGATTTTGATGATATCAGTTTCAGAGAACTTTTTGGCGGAATGAGAGTGTGGTTTTTTACACACACGAAAAAAAAGATTTGCCCCCTCATAAAAGAAGGGCTTAACATTGTAGTTATGAAAAGAAAGTTTAAGCAGTGATGGTAAACAATTCCAACAATATCAACACAACGAACAATCGCCTCGCACTTTAGTTCACTGAATATAAAATATAAGGAGACCACGACATATGACGTTGGAAATCCAGGTCCTGGCTTGGGACAGGTGTCGTGGTGGAAATTTTATCAAAATTATTTAAAATGTTTTCAATGTAAATTCGATTATTTCGGGAACTTTTTATTAATTCAAAATGTATATTCTCATTGTCAAATTAGTCATTTGAAGTCAAATATGTCAAATTAAGCAGATTAAGTTTTAATTACATTGTACTCAGTTTTTGTTAATTTCATATCTATTGCTATGATTTGCACTTAATCCGATACGTCATGTCATGTCATGTCATGTCACTTCACGAGTGACAACAAATCGCTTCATGAAAAATTGTATAAATTCAGACCCCAAATAGTGTAAAAATTAATTAGGATACCTGATTGAATAGTGTACGGACATCGTATGTTGTGTATGTTTTACTGTTATACTGAACTTACCGTAATTGTTATATTGGACTACCATATGTGAACATTGTTTATTTGTTTTGTAAAATATTATTTGGATTTATTAATAGAACATTTAGCTGAAACCAGTTTTATTATTATATCTACCTGCCAGTTTAATCACTCGTTCACAACTGAAATGTAAACACAAATGTCACCCATGTTACATATAATTATTGTTCAACATATAAATTAATGCTTTATGTGTCGTTTACGAAACTGCATTCAGGAATTCACGACAGGAGTCACATATGAGGCGGGAGGTCACATGGTCTCAATTCTGCTTTTGTAGCAGTTTTTTGTTTCTGTGGTTGTTTTATCTCAAGGTCATTCCTTTACTAGAATCTCTTTTCATGAACACGGAATGCACTGGAACGTTCATTTAGGTGGAAGTAAGCACATGTTGTTGGTTTTTTTGGTTTTTTGTTTGGCCATGTGATCGTCTCGAATGTGTGTTGGATCGTGGATTTGTTGTGAAAGGTTCAATATGTTTCTACAATTTGTCACTCAGTGCTGAAAGTGCTGCTCACGTATCGATGTACCAACGGTTTAAGAACACTCTTCTCTTGACGACAACTAAACCCTTATACAAATCAAATTCAAACTTTGGTTCCTGCTTGTAGTATCCACGGGTAAACCAAATCCCGACATTATTATAGTGCTAGCTGACTGAAACAACAGTCTGCGGTGTGTAAACATGTCGCTTCACCGAGGAACAATATATAGATTCCGAGCTAACTATTCCTTTATCCTTAATATTGCGTGATTAGCGGAGAAGCAACACATACCAATTTACGGTTTAATTACGCAAACCATTACTCCACCGATGCGTCTTACGAGGTAAGAAATTTCTTTCAAGATAGATACTGGATACATACATTATGATTTGTCGGTAAAATTATCTTTATATATTGTCTAGGGGAGACAACTTTATTCGACTCTTCAATTACATCATGATTGACAGCTATTAAATTACATCTGGGCTGCCTCAGTTTCATACATTAATTTGATCAGTGGCTGAATATCTATTGTGTTTTGAAGAAAAAGAAAAGAGAATTTGAACCCTTATTCAACATTTTTACAAGGTACTAGCAGAACAAATTTACTAAGATATTATTTTGCTTCGTTGAAATACACTTTGGAAATAAGAAACTTGGAAGGAAGACGCTATTTAAGTTGAACTGAAAAACTTTCTAAAGTATTACGTATTCACTCGTGTCAGGAAAAATCGAACACTGTGTGAGTTTCCACATATGGATTCAGCTCCAACTATAGTGGTCCCTGACATGCAGACACTTTAAAATGTTTGGCGTCAAATCTACGTAGTGAAGCCCTTTCAAAATCCTCTAGAGACTGCTATTAACAGGTTTACCAAGTTTACAGACAGTTCATCTTAGAACAATTTCCTAGTTACCTGCAATCCTAGAAAATCTTACAATGTTCATTGCCAACTGTTTTCAACAAAGACCACGACATATGACGTTGGAAATCCAGGTCCTGGCTTGGGACAGGTGTCGTGGTGGAAATTTTATCAAAATTATTTAAAATGTTTTCAATGTAAATTCGATTATTTCGGGAACTTTTTATTAATTCAATATGTATATTCTCATTGTCAAATTAGTCATTTGAGGTCAAATGTGTCAAATTAAGCAGATTAAGTTTTAATTACTTTGTACTCAGTTTTTGTTAATTTCATATATATTGCTATGATTTGCACTTAATCCGATACGTCATGTCATGTCACTTAGCGAGTTACAACAAATTACTGTCGTGAACAATTGTATAAATTCAGACCCCAAATAGTGTAAAAATTCATTAGGATACCCGCTTGTTATATTGGACTACCATATGTGAACATTGTATATTTGTTTTGTAAAATATCATTTGGATTTATTAATAGAACATTTAGCTGAAACCAGTTTTATTATTATATCTACCTGCCAGTTTAATCACTCGTTCACAACTGAAATGTAAACACAAATGTCACCCATGTTACATATAATTATTGTTCAACATATAAATTAATGTTTTATGTGTCGTTTACGACACTGCATTCAGGAATTCACGACAGGAGTCATATATGAGGCAGGAGGTCACATGGTCTCAATTCTGCTTTTGTAGGAGTTTTTTGCTTCTGTGATTGTTTTATGTCAAGGTCATTCCTTTACTAGAATCTCTTTTCAGACTTGCGTACTAAGAGTTTGTTTCATGAAAACGGAATGCACTGGAACGTTCATTTAGGTGGAAGTAAGCACATGTTGTTGGGTTTTTTTTGTTTTGTTTGGCCATGTGATCGTCTCGAATGTGTGTTGGATCGTGGATTCGTTGTGACAGGTTCAATATGTTTTCTACAATTTGTCACTCAGTGCTGCAAGTGCTGCTCACATATCGATGTACCAACGGGTTAAGAACACTCTCCTCTTGACAACAACTAAACCCTTATACAAATCAAATTCAAACTTTGGTTCCTGCTTGTAGTATCCACGGGTAAATCAAATCCCGACATTATTATAGTGCTAACTGATTGAAACAACAGTCCGCGTGTAGACATGTCGCTTCACCGAGGAACAATATATAGATTCCGAGTTAACTATTCCTTTATCCTTAATATTGCGTGTTTAACGGGCGGAGAAGCAACAAATACCAATTTACGGTTTAATTACGCAAAATATTACTCCACCGATGCGTCTTACGAGGTAAGAAATTTCTTTCAAGATAGATACTGGATACATACATTATGATTTGTCGGTAAAACTATCTTTATATATTGTCTAGGGGAGACAACTCTATTCGACTCTTCAGTTACATCATGATTGACAGCTATTAAATTACATCTGGGCTCCCTCAGTTGCATTACATTAATTTGATCAGTGGCTGAATATCAATTGTGTTTTGAAGAAAAAGAAAAGGGAATTTTAACCTTTATACAACATTTTTACAAGGTACTAGTAGAACAAATTTACTAAGATATTACTTTGCTTCGTTGAAATACACTTTGGAAATAAGAAACTTGAAAGGAAGAAGTTATTTAAGTTGAACTGAAAAACTTTCTAAAGTATTACGTAATCACTCGGTTCGACACAACACAAGTGTCAGGTCAGGAAAAATTGAACACTGTGTGAGTTTCCACATATAGATTCAGCTCCAACTATAATGGCACCTGACATGCAGACACTTTAAAATGTTTGGCGTCAAATCTACTTAGTGAAGCCCTCTAGACTCCTATAAACATGTTTACCAAGTTTACAGACAGTTCATCCTAAAACAATTTCCTAGTAGTCCAATTATACCTGCAACCCTAGAAAATCTTACAATGTTCATTGCCAACTGTTTTCAAAAAAGTCTTTCTGCATCTACAATTTTAACATACATATTGAGCTATCTGCATAAATTAGAGGGATATGCGGATTTAACTCAACATTTCATAATACGGAAAACATTGCAGTGATATTCAAACTAATAGCAGTACTGAATTGTTCGAACAATTTACAAGAGTAACTTAACCCCATTGGTAACGTTTTGTCATAGTAAAATGTTCCATCTATTGAAAAACCAAGAAGGTCATAATCTTGTTTGTTAATAGGAACAAGTCGAAAACTATTTTCAATATCGGTCTTGGAAAGTAAACTACTTTTTCCATAATGCTTAACTAATTTAATAGCATCATCAATTGTTTGATATTGAACTGTACACAGATATGTAGAGATTCCATCATTAATTGAGGTTCCTTCTGGATTGGACAAATTATGAATAACTCTAAATTCTCCTGGTTTCCTTTTTGGAACCAGACCCAATGGTGAAATTTGTAATGTTGAAAAGGTGAATTTCCAAAAGGACCTGCAACTCGACCTGACAGTATCTCTTTATAAATTTGTTCTTTCGAAATTTAGATATTTTCCACAGCAGACAGTCAATTTCGACTAAATCTGAATTTCCTTTTTCCTTTATATGGCGCCCTAAATCCAAATTTGAACCACTTTAATAGACATTATTTTTCTGTGGTAATATAACATTTGATGTAGCGTGAGGACAATGGCCTCTGCTACAATTTAGTACATGCATGTGGTGGATGGGAGGTATTGTGTATCATTCACACAGAGACAATTTGCTTGTGCTCAATCTACACAATACTATAGAGGGTAGTATTACCCATCTTTGATGGTTGTCACATTTTTATACATATTGTCTAGTAGTTTAGATATTTTTGTGTCATTGTTTACATTGAACATTTATTTGCAAGTCAAACACATTATTATTGTTAGTGACATTTGATTGTAGTGTTTGAATTATGTTTGTATTACGTGATATTGTTATCGTCATTTTATGATAAATGACCATTTCAATTCTAATATTTGTTTCTTAAATCTTAATATGACCAACCATCAAACAGAACACAACATACTTGTTGTTGCCATAAATAGACAAAGTCATAGGTTAGTGACTTAATATGTCATCTTCTGAAGGTGTAGACAACGTACGCGACCTGGTAGATAAAACCCGGTGATACTAATCAGAATCGACTAGTAACGTACATGGTCAATAGGTCCATGTATGTCCAATCTGGCCACAACGGTAACATTTAACATCAATATTGTTCTTACTTTTCCGGGTAAATCCAGAACTTTGATAGAATTTATTTATGTCATAAGGCGAGCACTGCCAATTCAACGTCGGAAGTCCGAAATTCATCATGAATATTCAAAATTGTTCTACACACAGGATCTTGCAGCGCAATTAACTACATCTACAGGATACGAAGCAATGTCTTGATAAACCATTACGTTTCGGAAATACTAGTGCGCAGCGGCGTGAGCGGTTAGAAATAAAGTTATCAACTGATAAGAATAAAGTAGCATAATAGTAAACTGTAAGATAAAGGAAAGAGACAAAGGAAAGAAACAAAAATCCGAATTGCGTTTTCGGTTCTTTTGATTAGACCAATCGGCTACCGTAGCGGCCCCTGGGCATACACCCAACCGGCACAGCTCTACTCTTCATTAGAATTTACTTACAATTCGGACCCTAGCAAACTAGAAAGTGACAGATGACAGCACCCGCTTGAAAGATACCATGTCGGGGGTCTCAGCTATAGAGTCTGGTAACTGGTTCCAGTTTCGGCTGGTTCTAGGAAAGAAACTGTACTTGAAAACATATGATTTTGTATGGTACTGCTGCATCTTCTTTGAGTAGTTGGATCTCGTCTTGCTGTTGGCTGGTATGAGGTAGTTGGATGATGGAATATCCACTAGGTCGTTGATGATCTTGAATAACATTACTAGTTGAATTTTTGTTCTTCTTGGCGCTGCTGGTGTTCCTAGCGGCTCGACGTTGTCCGAACGGTATTGTCAAATTCTCCGGGTTCTAGCACCAATTAACGTGTCGCGAATTTACACGTGGGCAAACTAGCAGGTAGATACAATAATAAAACTGGTTTCAGCTGAATGTTCTATTAATAAATCCAAATAATATTTTGCAAACACATAAACAATGTTCACATATGGTGGTTGTAACATACAGATTGATGAATGAAATTGCAGTAACCAACGAGAGTGAGTGGGCGAAGCATATGTACGTGATGTTTGCATGTTATGTACTCTTTATGTTACTTTGTATCAATAGTTTTAGTTGTAGATTAGATATGTAGAAACAAACACTGTATATATGTAATGCCCGACCACATATATTACATTGGCGACTAAGGGTGGAGATCTTTGAAAACAATTGACAATTGGATTAAATTGCGAAAAACAAAGTGTTTCAGAAATGGATTGAATACCGATATTCAAAACTGTGATTAAATTCGACAATGTTTTAAACATGGCAGGAAATTTGGATCTTCGTGCGCCGAGTTCATTTAAAGTGCTTGGAGATAATGCAAACCTATCCAAAGCATGGGAACAATATTTCAAAAGATTAGAGTACTATTTGAAAGCAACCAGAGTTACAAAAGATGAACAGAAACGTGCTTTGCTTTTACACGCACATGTAGGCGGAGAAGAGGTACAAGACATTTCAATTTTCAATTCAATTCAAATATTTTATTGAATAAATGCATAAATACAATATCCAGTTAGTATTCTCCCTCAGTACCTAAGGACATCAAGTATAATGATAAGAATAATTAATTAATTTACATTGTAAGTCAGACTTTCGAAACTTTCTGTTTCGTGTGAGTATGCAGTTGATCAAAAAGAAGACATGATCCGTGATCAAGTTGTAGATGACTGTAACTCTACAGAACTACGTCGGAAATTACTTGCCGTTGAAAATCTAACATTAGACAAAGTTCGCAAGATTGCTAGAACGTATGAACTTTCAGTAACACACGCATCGAAAATGGATAAAGGTGAAGATTCAACGAAAGATCCAAAAAAGGAAGAAGTCAACAAAGTACAAAGGAAGAAGCGAACTCAATTCAAGCCGAGGGCAGCACCTAGAACATTTAACAGATCACCTCCGACAAATTTTACCCGTCGAACAGCGCAATGCTATCGTTGTGGTCGAAGTGGACATTATGGGACGGAATGCCAAATAACTCGAGACGCCGTGTGTAGAAAATGTGGAAAGTCCGGACATTTTGCAAAAGTCTGTAAAACTAAACTATTCACAACCGGGAAAGTAAATCCATTGAACCAATATTTTGAGGAAGAAAGCGACCAAGAAATTTTCATGTTAAGTGGCAAGGATGATGCTATAATTTCAATTGAAATTGAGGGTCAGTCAATTAATTTTCTTATTGATTCAGGTTCATATATCAATGCAATTGATAAGCAAACTTTTGAAAAACTGAAAACTCGAAAAGCATGCTTGTGAAAACAACTATAAAAATATTTCCATATGGCAATTCAAAACCAATACCGTTAGTCGGAAATACCAAAATGAATGCAACTGTAAACAATGAAACATGTGCGATAGAATTTCATGTTATTGCAGGCAATGGAAAGCCATTATTAGGTCGTAAATCAACGACAGAGTTGAAATACTATGCCGACAAAAGAATGAGCAACGACTTTGAAAAATATCGAATAGGACAAAATGTTAATCTTTTGCGAAGAGAAGAGAGTAAAATGTCTAGCCGATATGAAGATAAACCGTACAAAGTTGTGAGACAAAGAGGAACAAGTGTTATGTTAAGATCAAATAACGGACATATTATCTACCGTAACGTTTCACATGTGCGTCCTTATTTCAGAACATTCGAAAGGAATATACATTGCGACAATCGTTAACACATTGTTAGAGCCAGACCGCACAGACTGAGGAAGATGCCAGACAAATGTAATGACTTTGCGGTCTAGACTTTACACGACCGACCGCAGTGCAATAAATTGGAAGAGACTCTCAGTTGACCGTGAAATGTAATTGGATTTAGAGACATTATTTGTGTTTGTCTGTGAGATAGGGAGAGAATAAGTGACAGATTTATTACTTTATCTTTAACCATGAAAGACATTAATATTTGCAAAACTAATTATTCACATTTCTTTCAAGATTTGGACTTGACATTAAAGATTCAAAAGATTAAATATATTTCTCATTCTCTTTTATTTTTTTGCATTTTTTTTTAACATTTTCTATCCAGAGTTGTCGTACCTGCTACGCTACACAACATCTCTGTCAACGCTCATTTTACAAGATTTTTGTAAAATTTAGAAACAATAAAACAAATGTACTTAAAATTGTTTTAGTTATTGTAAAAAAGATGAAAATAAATCACTCATTTCAGATCAATTCTCTCTTAAAAATTAGTTTCCCCCATTTCTTGGAGAACTAGTTTGCCGAGGTAAAAATTAAAAAGTCAAAAACGATCACAAATCATTTTTAAGAGAGAATTGATTTGAAATGAGTGATTTATTTTCATCTTTATTGATATTTACAATAATTAAAGAAATTTTAAGTAAATCTTGTAAAATGGCCGTTGACAGAGATGGAGTGTAACGTAGCAGGAGCGACAACTCTGGATAGAGAATGTATATTTCTGTGTATTGTAATTAATCGATCCTACTAAAATGCGCCCTGGAACATCCAGGAACGCCTGGTAGCGCCCGGGAACAGTCCGGGAGCGCCCGGGAGTAGAAAATAGCGCCCGTGAACTGAAAAATTGTTTTTATCTTTTTTTTTCGAAATCATGATGGAATTTGAAGGTAAGTGAAGTCTTTAACGTCAGTATAATTGTCCTAGGTAACTACTAAAAAGTGTCAGGGAGTATTTCATAATTTATAGCAATTGGTATAAATAAATATTTAAATTCTAAATAGTTTTTTTATAAATATAATCAAAATTGTTGCTTTTTGTTAAAAATAATTTACGCGATTTCAAGGATTTAGATAGTAGGATATGCATAAATACGTCCCTGATGATTTATATTCATACAAATTTAACAAGAAATTTCCATTCAGTGACATTCTTACTTTAAATATATCTGGTTTTTACATGTTTTTATAATTGGTTTAGTATATATTACCATTGTTCCGTTATTTTTGTGTGTCTTTTTCTTCATGTGTATTAGAAAATTATCTAATTTGTGGAATGTGTCATGGCACGTGTTGTCTAATTAAATCAACAGTGGTCAATATACACTGCATATCCAGCACCTGTACAATCACAGCACCAAGATGGAAGACAAAAGAAAAAATATCATTAAAGACGGAAATAAAGAGTTGTTCATGTTAGACAACCATTATTTGCAATACAATTGTAAATAATGGAAGAGCCCTCACGCCACGTCAAGGCCATGAACAATGTGAGGGTGGACCCCCCAAAAGGTTTTTGACTATTTAAGTGAAATATATTTACATAATCATTTAGTAAAGGTCGAAAAAAAAAAGACAAACTGGCAACAAATGTTGAAAAAATATAGATAAAACAACAATTAAAGCGTGGAAACATTTAACAACCTCATGTTTTTAGCTAAACCTCCCGGGCGCTTGTTTTATATTCGCTAGTCAACTTCATGTCTCGTTCCGGGCTGCATCTTTATTTCTTGACCTGAACCTTCATATACTTAAGCAATATAGAGTACCAAAGGGCTTTAAATGTCTCTGGCGCTATGTTCTGTTCCCGGGCGCATTTTAGTAGGACCCTAATTAATTGAATGTTTCTTATCTGAAAACAAGGAAGGGATGTAACTATGAGTGGCCGTTCATGTCATTGGCGCGATAATAAACGCGTATAATATTCAATACGGGTAAATATACGTATACGCGTATATACCCAAATATTCATTTAAAGTATTAACGTGTATATTAACGCGTATACAACAACAATATACGCGTATATAACAGCAAGAGAGATTCTAGTAAAGGAATGACCTTGACATAATACAACAACAGAAACAAAACACTTCTACAAATGTGGAAGTGAGACAATGTGACCTAGAAAGCTATCATCTCCTGCATTATCAATGGTACCTGTCGTGAATTCCCGAATGCAGTTACGTAGACGACACATAACACACTCTTTTATATGTTGAACACTGAGTATATGTAAGATGGATTTTTTTTATTTCTTTTTACATTTTAGTTGTGATTAGTTAGATTGTTGTTAACGGCAAGTAAGAATTTGGCAGCTATAGTTACCAATTGATGAAATGGTGCCTGGTGTGTACTGGTCCAACATGATGAGTTAACATTTTATAGTGCTAGCTCACTGCAACAACAGTCCACAAGTAAATCGGACACATTATCCTAATCCCGAGCCAACAGATCCACTCTTTTATTACTTAATGCTGCATACTTAGCGGAGGAGTGACAAATACCAATTATATAATTTTCTTCTGGCCATTGTGTTGTTTATGCCTCTTCGATTTATGGATTCTGATTATCCCTTTGGTATCTTCAAACTCTTTTGGTTTGTTCCGACCAGAAATTGAACCCGTGATCTACCACACTTAAAAAGTCCAGCCATTCATATGAAAATGCGAGTTTAAAGTTATTCGTTGAATAAAAAACAAACGCATATTGTAGAAATCACTTTATGTAAAAAAATATTTTAAGAAATCAATGATATTATAATCTCAGTTTCAAATTTCATAATAATGTCATGATACAATATTTAAATGAATCTTTATATGCTTAAAGGCATTTGCGGTAGGCCTTACCGACAAAATTTGTTGGCGGAGCTTATCATAAAAAATCACCGTTGATATGAACAGCATAATTTTGAAACTGTATGTATGTAGTTTATAACAATTTTATTTGCTCATAGAGACAAAAAGGATACGACACAAGTTTTGCCAATTTATGAAGTCTTCTCCTTGAAATTACATAACAAATATAACACATAAACGTATGAAAAAGAGCATGCACATTAATGAAAGTATACCAGTAACAATTACACATGTAAAAGTGAACAGAAAGTCAGCGAAAAAAGGCGGAACAAGAGTTATGTGTGGACGCCATGATCATGTTGGATATATTTATATAAGTTTATACAATGAGGAATCGCTTAGATCTTCTAATAAACTTGTAAACTTCTTTAAAGATTAGACAGTTATCTTCATAAGTTAGATTTTGGCTACCTTTAGTTAGTAAAGCAAAATCGATTTTCATTCTAAATCGATTTACACAAATTAACAGATCCCTCCTAATATCGGTGTATTTACTACATTCAAAGAAGAAATGAAATGCATCTTCTCGAGGGACACCAAAATCACAATTTGGACTAGACACTATATTTTTAGTTGTGTTAATATCACATTTAACTTCCGCGGACCATACATGAAATGTTTGGGAAAACTATTAATTTCATTTCTATTTTTAGTAGGGCACGTTTGAATTTTAATGGGGTGTCACGATTACGGACAGAGTTCTCAAGTTTATTCCATTCCTAACAGAAGAAGGAATGAATGGTGAAGCCGTCGAAGAAAGTCTACAAAAGGGGACTATTAGATCGCTGCCATTACGTAATGGATGGATTGTTGTACTTTGAATGTTGGGGGGGGGGGGGGGGGGAGGGGGGATTAAATCATGCAGATATTGCGGTGCAAGACCGTTGTACGATGTATATCATATAAAACAACTGAAGTTTTCTTCTGTGACGCCTATTATGTAATAGTTCCCAACCAGACACGAAACATAAAGAATCAGTCTTTGTAAATATGGGCAATCCAGTTCTAATTCTGGCAGCTTCTAACTGTAATTTTTCTGATTTATTTGAATGGCACGTACCACGTACAGTTGTCCCAAACTTCACACGCGTATTCAAAGATGGGACGAATATAAATAAATGCAATTTTTCTAAGTTTTGTCTATTCATTTTACATTTGAATTTTCTTAATACTCCTAAATGCTTACTTATAGTTTTGGCAATATTGTTTACGCCACGGTGCTCGCTCCACTTTGCGTCATGAGATAATGTTACACCTAAATGTTTATGACTGGAGGTATTGGATATTAATTTACCATTGAATGACATATCTAAATTATTAGGTATTTCCATATTTGAACAGATCATTATTTCCGTTTTTTCTGGATTAAATGACATGAGCCATTTTCCAGACCAAGTACTAAGTTTGTTTAGGTCATGATTTATAACTAATTCCAAAGTATCAGGACTGGGGCTTGAATACCCCAAGGATGCATCATCAGCAAATAACCTAGTTAAAGAAAGAAGTTGTTCACCAATATCGTTTATAAAATAGCTTGTCGCAAGGCAGACCATCCAGCTCGCCTGTGCAATCTATAGTTACATCACGTGAGTAACATGTGGATGTCATAACCATGTGGTTAGTGTTTAACTTGGTTAAGAACAATACTTCAGTTTAGCCAAAAGAAAACAATTTAATGGTATTCAAAATGGACATATAAATGTAATAGTAAAACAGATAATGATGGACGATAATGGTGATGACGAATGATAATCGAAGATATTTTGTGAAAAAAATTATATGTAAATTACCCAACAAATAGTATATGCATATACACATGTAATATTATTACCATTTCATCAAACTGGACCAAGTAGCTTGTCTACATTGGACCTAAACGCAAACGTTAACGCAAAAATGTCGAAGTTATTAAGGCAGAAATAGTAGGTCACGGTTAATGTTTCTATGGCGATTTGTGTAAACAACAATTTTTTGGGGGCTAAAATTTACCTTTTCAATGGAAATTGTGTGTTGTGCAAGTAATGGTTAGATCTTACCAAATTTCTGTTGAACCTTCTATCCTTTCTTTGAATCCTCACTACGCTTTTAACTCATTTCCAGAAAATCATTCAATACAACAAATACAAATACAAATATTTTTATTTCCAATTAAGGAGCCCTTTCGGGCAGAACAATTAACAAAGAATTTAATACAATGATTATGGATTGATTACATTAATTAGAAGATGACAATTTTTTATTTTTTTTTATTTTTTTTTTTTATGAAACAATAACAAATCAAAATTTAATCATACCATTGACATAGTAATAGTTGCATTCGAATGTATGCTATAATATAACAGGCACAGTGACCCATCAGTAATAAAATAATAATGGTCGAACTTCAGAGAGGATTTGTATAAAATATATATATATATACACCATACACATAAGTTTACACTTGGATTCTTTTCATTAAATAGTTCTATTATGTATCATTTATTTATTAATTTATTATTATTATTATTATTATTATTATTTTCTTAGATTTGTATGTTATGCATATAATTTAATAGGTAAATACTTATAGGTATATGCATAATATATATTATACCACTAAATTGGATGTAATAATACAATGTGAACTTGGAAGAGAGCCCGGAGGACAAACCTCACAACCAGATAACAATTTAGTTCTAGTTTCTGTTAATGACATCAACAGTTTTATGACTATATTAATAATAATTATATTTTCATTTGAAAGTAACCAAATAAATTTAGATTTGTTATCCAATGTTGCAAAAGTTTTGCAAATATCTGAGATTTGCTGCATAGCTTCAGGTCTAAATGAATTTAAAATGGGACACTGCAGTAAAAAATGTATTTCATCCTCTATTTCTAATTTGCATAGTTTACAAATTCGATCATTCAATGGTATATTCATGTCTCTTAAACGTTGTACTCTTATGACACTTCAACTTGAAAATTCTTTCAAAATTTAACTGAAAATCTTCAAAATAACTTCACAAATATTGAATTGTGTCCAAAATGTATTCAATGTCACACAAAAATTACGTTTTAAATTACTTAAAACTTCTTAAAACCAAAAAAAATCCTCCTTGAATTTGAATCAGCTGTCTATCGTAACTGCGCCACCTAGTGCTATCATTTTCTGATATTTTTGTTTTTCTGGTGTATAGAAATAGAAATAAGTTTATTAACCAAATCAGGGCCCCAGGAGGGCATATACAAATAACAATTATGATTGATACACAACAACAATACAAATAACAATTATGATTGATACACAACAACAATACAAATAACAATTATGATTGATACACAACAACAATATATCAAACTAAATATTCGCGGTGAAATATATAAGTAACGAAGTGAAATCGGTAAACGTATGAATATTATCCGAGCCGGGTCATACTAAAAAGCGCCCGGGACAGCCCGAGACCGCCCGGGTAATGGAAATAACGCCCGTCGTATTGGAATATTGTTTAAATCGAATTTTTATCGAAATTATATACGGGTATATAATTGTTTTAAATAAAGTGTTATTTTAAAATTATGTTGTTAATTTTATATACTGTACAAGCCATTTGCAACCAAACATTGCCGCCCGGGACTCCAACACACAACTTGAACAAATATTACTCGTGTTTTGTTTTTATTTAAAATATATATCATACAGTAATATATTTTTAGATATTGTTGATTAATTATATTTTAAAGTAAACCGTATTAACGAGGTAATCATAGATTAATGCAAGCGTCACATGTCACGTGTAATTACCCGCTAATTAATTAAATTGGTGAGTGATGGTTATTCAATAATTATAAAATTTAAATGACTTGTAATGTCATAACCGAGGCACATGTCGGTAATTCATTTGCTAATTACCCAATACACACAGATTTTATACAAAACTGAAAACAACAAAGAAAAAGACAATAAAATATAGCAAGTTATATATAATAGAATTTATATAAACCTAATATTTACACCAAACTAGGGAATACTCCCGGGCGCTTTTTAGTACATAACTTGAACATTTACACTTACGGTAAGACTTCACTTAACATCATATTCCATTATAATTTCGACAAAAAATCGACTTAAACAATATTCCAAGACGTCTGGCGTTATTTCCAGTACCCGGGCGGTCCCGGGCTGCTCCGTGCGATTCCCGGGCTGCTCCGGGCGGTCTCGGGCTGTCCCGGGCGCTTTTTAGTATGACCGTCCGGGCCAAACATCACTGCAATAACGTGGTTCTGCTATATATGTCGTTTTAAATGCTACCTATAGGCTAGTAGAATTATGTATTTAATCATCATTTTGACTATAGAAACAAATAATAATAATAATAAAAGCGATATAGTTTGGCTAATATTATCATTGTTCTTTTCCCAATCGCAGCGATGTGCAGATCGACATGAAGAAAAGAAGTCATAATCTACGTTTTAGATAGTTATTAGAGTTATTTATATGATTATATGAAAATCTGGATTTAATAATCATTTTCTGTACGTTATCACAAAAATAATTGTCTAAAACGATATATTTTAGCAAATATTATCATTCAAATCAAATAAGTTTTATTTAAAGTCGGAAAGTTAAATAACAATATAACATAAGCTCTTAATTTCGAAGTAAAAATAAAAAATGCATAAATAGACACTGACATATACAGAAATGGGATTTCCAGCTTCAAGTAAACTCAGTAAACTGTGACATGCCTGAATCGTAACCCTCCTCCTTTTGCACCCGGGCTTGGGACCGGCGTTGGCGGAATTAAAAGTTTCTTTTTTTTTAATTGTACATTATTTACAACACTTTTGTTCATTCTCTTTCAGTCACTGGTCATAACTGGTAACTGGATGACGTGATAAAGACGGCCATACTTATACTGGCATCAAGCCTGATTTTTCTGTTCGTCTGTATAGGAGATGACACTAGGGTTTTTTTGGGGTTGGTTGTTATTACTTCCTTAATGAATGAACTGTCATTAAATCTATTAAGGACAGCAAGTATGCCATCAGCAACATTACCCTGTTGGGGGTATCGGGGTTCGAAGCATTGTGCATGTTGTATTTTGCATTGTGTACCACCTTTGGACCTATAATGTTATCAAGATTTGTTTTATTTGAATGCCTCCTGATTTCACGAAACGGTTTCTGATGTTTTATACCTTCCTGTATTATGGCTTTTTGTTCCATGTTAACACGTATGTATGGGGCAGTGATGCGCTTAGCATTACCATGCACGGTGGAGTGTGTACGATAGTCCCCAATATACTCCACAACTGCATTTGTCAGTCCAAGAGAACTTTCAAACCATGTTATTCTCTTCTTGCAAGCATTGTGTCTACTCAAGGTAGAATATTTCCGTTTTACAACGACAATGGAAGCAGGGTCGGGTTGGGGATGAAGAGGAACAAAGCCGCCTTTTTTTAATTCCCTACCGAACAGACCATTCTTCTTATCAACTCAAGAAAGTAGCAGGTTAGAATAAATGTATTCTTTTGTTGTTGTTACGTTTTTTTTGCTATCCCAGGTGCAGCAGTCATCGGGATATTCGCTTTGGTTTTTGGACGGGCGACGCTGACAATTATAATTATGTGTCATCAATCACAAAAAAAAATGTTTTCTTTAATGCCAGGTGGAATGTACTGTCCAATCGGTTTTTGCGTTTGAGCACTTTGGAAGACCTTATCGACAGGCATGACTATCCCATTTAATTCATTCTGAGATTGTTTTTGAAAGGGATGGTCCACTTTATTCGACAAAATTTGTGACTTTCACCACATCATTATCTGAATCCTGTTTCAGCGATGTCACTACAGTATCATCAGACAAGTCTTGATGATAGATGTTCAGAAACCAATGATTTTGGTGATGATGTATACATCGCAGTGGGTATCTCTAATACAGAGAAAGCCTCACCATCGGACATATCAGATGATGGAGATGAACGTTTGTCATTATCACATGCTGGCGACAAGAAGGAAATATCAACTGGCATTTTATTAGAGGGTAATGGTGAAAGAGGTGGAAAATCTACGAAACTGTCAATATTTATGGGGTTAGTACCCTCATTTTGCAGTGTTACCAATGGCACGAAGTGATTTGGAGTCCAGTGGGATGATTCGTTGGATGTGTGAGCCCACATTATTGTCACATCACATTGTGACTTGTTTGCTCTAGGTTTGAAGCAGGTGTTTAATATACTAATATATTTATAGATTATGGCTTCTTCTCTTCACGTCGATCTGCAAATCGCCGCGATTGGGAAAAGAAGAACAATGATAATATTTGCTAAAATATATCGCTTTAAAAAAAATTTGGGTAATAAAGTACAGAAAATGATTATTAAATCCAGATGTTCATGTAAATAACACTTAAAACTATGTAAAACGTAGATTACGATTTCTTTTCTTCATGTCGATCTGCACATCGCTGCGATTGGGAAAAGAAGAACAATGATAATATTAGCCAAACTATATCGTTTTTATTATTATTATTATTATTTATTTCTATAGTCAAAATGATGATTAAATACATAATTCTACTATAGGTAGCATTTAAAACGACATAAATAGCAGAACCACGTTATGGCAGTGGTGTCTGGCCACAATAGTTAACCCGGATAATATCCATACGTTTACCGATTTCACTTCGTTACTTTTTGTTTTTGTAATAAAGTAGAGAAAATGATTATTAAATCTAGATTTTCATATAAATAACAATTAAAACTATGTAAATCGTATGTTATGGCTTCTTTACCTGCAAATCGCCGCGATATAGCAAATATTATCACTGTTCTTGTTTTCCCATATATGGACTTGAAATTTTGGCATTAAAAACAAGAGATATTGAAACACTGGATAGATTTCATAGAGATACATTGAGACAATTTCAGTCGTTACCAAAACGAGCTGCCATTCCTTCAATCTACCTACTTCTTGGTGCTTTACCCATTGAAGCTGAATTACACAAACGTCAACTCTCATTCTTGTATATACTGTTATCAGCAGAAAATGTCAAGCTCAAACGCATTATTGAACGCCAACTCTGTGTAAATTTTGACAACAAAGACAGCTTTTATTACCGTATAGTATACCAAAGTATTATCTTAGATGTGAAATGACGAAATCATAAGGTCTAAGGGGAAATCGTGCTGTAATGGAGTGTAGCACCACTTTCTGAGGGTAAGATGGTTAATATGAATGAATAGAAAAATGAAGCGATTTATATAAGGGTTTCTGATAGAAAATAAAATCAAATAGCCACGAAACGTGGAAATGTGCTGACCCAGAGTTGGAGGGAAAATCCGCTGTTTTCCTTATGTAGAGCTCTCTGACGTCCCACGGCTCTAGCAAAAAATAATAATGCCGTCGGACGGCAGAGGAATCTCGGACTACGTATTTATATGATACATATATCATAGCTGGATGTATTAAACCATATCAACCACACTGAGCATATAAATAACATGTTATAAATATATGTTATTGTATCTTTAATTTGTCTTTGTTAAACATATGTTATGTTTTAAATAATTATATATGTGAATATTCATGCCCCTCATGGGCCCATAATTGGTAAATAAAAGTATCTTATCTTATAGTGAATTATAAACTTTTAGGCAATCATGGATTGTTGTGTTCCTGAAAGAAAGAAGAAGACAATACCAGATAATCAGTCTGGGTCACCGTGCTCATTGTGAATACACTTTGTGATTAATTTTGGTAATACCAAGCCAGAGTGGACTTTCTGAAATTGTTTAAACTAAAACTACCTGGTTTACCGTGGACGCGGCCATTGTTTTCTAATAATGAAAGTTTAGGACGCGGACCTCGGAGAAAACATCGATCGATATTCAATTTTTAATATTAGTGGTAATCTCTCCAGACCAGGGAATTATAAAACAAGGGGAATGGAAACATCGTGGACATCAAAAGAAAATTTATTCACTATGTTTGCCACGATCGATGTGTTAATTAGACACTCCGCGGCGTTGATAGATGGCTCATTGGTAAGAAACGAGTTACGCCCCTTCCTTAAACTCTCTACGATTGAGGGAGATAAACAGTATACGACCAACAATCCAAACGTAATTTCGTAAATAAATATGTCAAGAAATCGCAAGAAAAAAGCTGTTCCCGACGACTTCATATCGTTTGAGGATATTGATTTCGATGTTGATTTTCTCTTTGATGAAATACCAAACGACGAAGATCTACCAACGTGTCACCGTGATGAACAATAAAATGACAACACAATCGGTCAGACCGAAGTCGAAGATGAAATTGAAACCACAACTTATTTGAGGAAACCAGGGAAATCCACCTACTACCCCACTTCATCATACAGACTCATAAGTCTAACTTGCATTATGTGCAAACTAATGGAGCGAGTAATCCTGGAAAGGCTGGTAGCATATATAGAGGGGAACAGACTTATAGATCCAACCCAAGAAGGGCTTAGAAAAAACCATTCTACAACAAATGCATTGCTCCGGCTAGTACAGAGCATAGTGGATGGTTTCAATAAGGATGAATGTACTTTGGCATGGTTAATAGATCTTGAGAAAGCTTACGACTCCATATGGCGTGAGGGACTAATGGTGAAGCTGTACAACATGGGTATCAAAGGCAAAATCTAGAGATGGATTAACAACTTCCTCTCAGGTAGAACAGCCAGATGCATACTAGGCGACTTCTTAGGAGAAGAATTTGAAACTAAAATCGGCCTGCCACAGGGTTTCGTTATATCACCAACCCTATTCAACCTTTTAATAGAAGATCTAATGAAAGGAACTAAAGGAGACAACTGCAAGTTGGCAGACGATGACACTTTATGGCACAACGGACAAGATCTAGACTGTATCAGGAAGAAGGCTACAGGGGACATAGAAACAATAGTGGAATGGACCAGAAAATGGAGAATAAACATCAATATGGAAAAGTGTGAAGTATGCATATTTGCTAAGAAAGACCTAGACCAACATCAAAAGGAATTAGTGGTAAACAACTACAGTTTCAAATATAATCCAACACCCAGACTACTCGGAATTATCTTAGATGAGAAGATCAAATTTGACAACCACATCATGCATGTAGAGAGAAAAGCCAACAATGCCATCCATATAATAAGAGCAATAAAAGGTTTGGCAAACATCTCAAGAACGAAGCTACTAAGAATATACAACAGCCTGGTTATATCAATCATAGAATATGGCTGCCCAGTCTGGCAAATAACACCAACAGAGAACATGAAAAAATTAGACGCGATCCAGAGAAAAGGATTATCAATATGCTTGGAGTTACCAGCAACATCAGGAAGAGAAGCAATGGAAGTAGAAGGCAACATACTACCAGTTGACCTAAGAATAGAAGAAATAGCAGTAAGAGAAATTGCCAAGATCCAGTCAAAAAACATTGCTGAACCAGTAAAACAACAACTGGAGGAATATCTCAGCAGGGATGATATATATGAACAACAAGAATCACCATTTGGGAAGGCAATCAACCAAACAGTAGACATGTTCAAAGCAACAAAAGTAGACATTAAACTCATAGAGCCAGAAGTCACATACAAGGCAGGGGTGGATGTCATGATGATGAGAGCGCCAATAACCTGTAGTCCGAGATTCCTCTGTCGTTTAACGGCATTGATAATCTTGCTGTAGCCGTTCAACGACAGAGGGCGATACATACGGAAACCATCAAGTTTGCCTCACAGCCATAGTATCGGCACATTTCCACGTTTCGTGGCTATCGGATTTTATTTTCTATCATAAACCTTATATAAATCGCTTCACCAATCATTTTTCTATTCATTCATAACCATCTTACCCTCAGAAAGTGGTGTTACACTCCATTACAGCACGATTTTGCCTTAGATCCTATTATTCCGCCATTTGACTTCCATTTTCGAATCTACACACGTGATCTCGCGATACTAACTGAATGATGACAGCAACGCATTGCATGATGGGAGCTAATTAATGCAGCGTGCCAAATTATTTGGAGCATTATTTGCATACGTAAACAACATTCAAATCACATGGAAGACGATACATTTAAGCGTATTCTGCAGGACAAACAGTCCATCTACAGATCAAAGAAGAGCAGAAGGAAATTATACAGAATGTGTTGGAAAGAAAAGATTCAATGGCAGAGTGTTACCAACGGGCTTCGGAAAGAGCATGTGTTACGTTCCCCCTTTTTGTTTTTGGACAAGGTACTACATTTTTTTTTTCTTATGGTTATCTGTAATTCACTAAATTTGCTGTTAAAATCATTACCAATCAATATAATCAACTGTATTAAATTTTATGTTAATTGTTCTGCCTTAACAGGCGCCTATGATTGGCAATAAAAATATTTGTTTTTTGTTTATATGCAAATTATCTCCCATGATACATTGCGGTAATCGTAGTTTTCTCGTAGTCACGTGACAAATGTTTGAAAAATGGAAGACAAATGTCGAAATCATAGGTTCTAAGGCAAAATCGTGCTGTAATGGAGTAAAATGTTTATGAATGAATAGAAAAATGATTGGTGAAGCGATTTATATAACGTTTACGATAGAAAATAAAATCCGATAGCCACGAAACGTGGAAATGTGCTGACCCAGAGTTGGAGAAGCAAATCGCTGTTTTCCGTATGTATCACCCTCTGTCGTTGAACGGCTACAGCAAGATTATCAATGCCGTTAAACGACAGAGGAATCTCGGACGAAGCTACTGGAGCCGATTAGGTAGCTCAAAAAACAGAACACCTGAACAGACTGAGGAAAGCAAAGAGGTGGTAAAAGATCTTATTGGAGACCCAACAGACACCACAATAGTCGCCTTTACAGATGGCTCATGTCAGGGTAACCCTGGACCATGTGGATCCGGAGCAGTGCTATATCCAGGTGACAACGAAGGAATCAGACTCAAGAGACCGGTAGCGCAAAGAGGATCCATACTGCTGGCAGAGCTTGTGGCAATACTCATGGTATTAGAACACTGCATAGCTGCATTAAATGATGGGTTCACTGATATCAAGATCTTGTCAGACAGCCAAACTTCAGTAGGTATCCTGACTCTCAACTGAAAGTCATCAAACTACATTGACACGATCTCCGACATTAAGGAAAATTTAGGGACATTGATGAGATACGGAATTCGAACAACCCTATCTTGGATCCCAGGCCATGCTAATATAGCCGGGAACGAGATAGTGGACCAACTGGCAAAGGAAGCAGCAAAAGAGTCAATGTCCCTAAATGAACAGTATAATGTCATCACCATGTCAGATGTCAAACAAGCAGTGAAGACTTCAACCAAAATAAAATGGCAGAATAAATGGACCATCAGCGAATCAGGAAGACAACTTTATGATCTGATACCAATGGTTGAAAATGCCAACCATTTAGATATGCCAAACCCACAGATAGGTAGAGTTTTGACAGAGATGAGAACAGGATACAGCAGACTAAACAAATACCGGAATAACATAGGTCAGTCCCTCACGCCACTATGCGACTGTGGAGAAGAAACCACTGAACACTACATATTGCACTGCCACATTTATGATCACGAGAGAGCCAAACTCGCAGTGCAATTAAAGACCATAGATGAAAGCTTAGACCTACTTCATCTCCTGACTAGAGACTCCAATAAAGAGAAACATCAAAATAAATTAACATTCTTGGGGGAATTCATCAAAAATACAGGGCGCTTTTGTGACTAGTTGATGATGATATGCTTACATTTCAGGTTTCATTTCTCGCTTCCGGTTTGTCTTGAGAGGTGATTATTCGTTTTGTTGTTATTGGTGGAATTGATTACCCTCAATGTTTAATCTTTCTTTTCATAAACAATTGCATATCCGTTTCTGGTCCTTGAGAATACTGGTATTTTCTCCATTGAAACTTATATGGACAATTTTGGACCTCAAAGGCTGGAACCCCATATGCATAGACCCTGTGATCCTATTTATGGCAGCCGTTAGTAAATACAAATTTTGATTTTAAATTCATTTGAACACATCTGAATCACCTCATCCTAAGTATCATCTCTGTCAGGTTTTGTTCCATTTGGTTGTCGATTTGCAGAAGAATAAAATGTGAAAAAATTACAGACGGATGCAAAGTGATGGCAATAGCTTACATGACCCTTCGTAGTCATGTAAGTAAAAAGGAGGTTAAAATCATGCAGCGTAAATAAAATACAAGATAATTGCATTGGCTAATATAAAATGCAGTTGAAATGACAGTGAAACATGTTTAAACTGAGTCTGTAATGAACCACATGCTTGTCTGACAAAAAAATCTTTAGGGAATGTACTTTCAGGGTTAGGATTATGGTGTTTAATGCCACTTTCAGCAATATTTCATCTATATTGAGGCTGTCAGTTTTATTGGTGGAGGAAACCGGAGTACCTGGAGAAAACCACTGACCTGTCTTAAGTCACTGACAAACTTTATCACATAATGTTGTATCGAGTACACCTTGCCATAAGCGGGATTCATACTCCTGTTAGTAGTTGCACTAATTGCACAGGTAGTTGTAAATCCAACTACCATACGATCACAATGACAAAGACCTCCTATTGGCATATAGTTTTTGGTATGTGTTATTAGTAATTAGATTTAATATGGTGAAACGGTAAATTGTATATGATATCATTAAAGAGGGGATTACCCCCAATGAGGAGGATAAGTAGATGTGATCATGTTCAGGATAATTACAGGATTTTATAAAATAAACTACAACATAATGTATCACATATTTAATTACCAGTAGATAAATAAAATTCATATTCACAACCACTGTCGTGTACCCGATAAGGAATGGTCATTTCAAGATGGCGGATTGTAAATCATCAAAAAGGTAGGTGTGAAGATTTTGACTATTATCGTTCTTTATAGGTTATCTTAGTGTCTATGAGTTACACGTTTAGATAGGACAGTCTGTTTTCTACTTCACTATTAAGTCAGTAAAGCTTGATCCTTTTGTTTTTATCGTAAACTGCCTTCGGTAGTTGATCAATGCAGCGACAAAGATATCGAGGCGTAGAATCCAATTTATTTCACCAATTCCTACCGCCTAGTGACTTTTTATATTAATATGTTGATGCCAAAATTATTCAAACATGTGAATTGTCCAGCAAATTTTTTTTAGCCTTTGACAAGCCTTGTATCCCTCTTAAAACGTCTATGAAAAGTTTGTTTATGTCACGGAATGGTCACGACAAAAACATGACAAAAATGTATAGGAATGGTCTCATGTTTTGAGTCAAGGAATGGACTTTCAAGCCAAGGAATGGTCTCCATCATATAAGATATGCTTATTAATAATATTATTGAAGTTCAATTCCGTTTGTGGTCTTTAATGTAAATCTTCTTATTTCATATGATCAATCTTGCCTTAAAATACCCGAAATACCTTATTTGCTATTAAATTGTTATAATCTTTTCCATTTCATTATGCAATGTTTCTTTTATCTATAGGTACAAGTGTTACTACTGCCAATTTGATACTTCCAATCACCAAGCCATAGTGGACCACTGCTGCCAGAATTATCGGGATGAAACATTAAAATTTAGATCTTTTGAATTTAACACTAATGTGGGTAAATTTGGTTAAGAACTCTTTCAGCAATTGTACACATATTGTAATGGTTTATACTTTGTGATATTGACAGGGAGTCATTTTTTACATAAAAATAGTTTTGCTAAAAGAAATATTCATTGTTATTTAAATAAATTTTATGAAATCAAATCTTTATATCTTTATTATCAATTTGCAAACAATTACAATTATAGTCATTTGATCCCGAGAAAAATGTGAGTAGTCCTGAAGATATAATCCTCTCCGAACATGTGGAAGAATCTCTGCCTCGTGAGCTCTGTGATATTCCCTGACAGTTTGTGGTTACAGTAATTACATGTGATACGTTTTTGTTCACCATGGTTGGTCTGATGAGCCAATAGCTCCCCCTTTTCACAAAATGCTGCTGTGCAAGAATCAGTGGTACATTTAAATTTTATCTCTTGTTTTAAATGTTGTCTCAGGCGATGTCGTCTGAGACCACTTCTACTTTTCAGACATTTTCCACAGTCTTCTCATATAAAATCATTCTCTGAGGGGTGGAAAGATGTATCCATCACAGTAAACCTGTAAAAATGAGAAATACACGATATATCTATTGAAGATTTAAGTAACCTCGTATATTTTTGTTTTCATGAAGTAAATACATGTACTGATTTTAAACATAGGAAAATTAAAATAATATATGTGAACTGAAGCACCTATGTACGAAAAACTAATACATAAACCTAACAGTGGTCTAGACTTAGTGGTAAGAAAACCGAAGATCCAAAAAGTAAAAGAAAAGAAGAAAAAAATAATAATAAAAGTTGAGAACATCGGTCCAAATAAAATAGTGGTGTGTACTGAAATGGTGATGTATTATACATAACTGCCGGGGTCCGGGTGGCTCAATGAGTTAGGTCGTTTGATATAACAATTCATACAAGCCTATCACCAATACGCGCCCGGCTTTGTAAATTACAAAAAAGGGTGCACTCGACTCGCAGCTGCAAGTGATAAATGTTTACTAGTTGCTTGCCCATGGTCGATGGTTCTCTCCGGGTACTCCGACTTCCTCCACCACTAAAACTGTTCACCATGATATAGCTGAAATATTGTTGAAAGTGGCGTTAAGCACCAAAAATTTAAAAAAAATCAATACATAACTGCCTGTAGTTGAGGAGTTTCGCTAGATTACCATACGAAGAAAATATCACTTGAGACGCACTAAGGTAGGAATTCCACGACTGCAAGGTAGAAATACACTAGGGTATTTACGTTCCCGGACATTCTACACATCGGAAAGAACGTACGCTTACAGTATATCAGAGCACAGGCACTCGACGTTCAATGAATAAAATGTAGGGTCAATGTGGAAAACAAATAGTGTCATTGTTATAATATAGAGAAGGCTTCCAATGCATTTTTCGGCACAAATGTAAACAAATCGGTTTATTTTTTCGTATACGGTTTTCGCTTGACCTTTGCGGTATTAATGGATGGAGACCTACCTAATAGTTCCTCCGCCGCATCATATATTAGAGAGCAGACGATCATACTTCACTAAACCATACTTTTGTGACGTCCCCAGAAATATTCGACTTCCATTGTGGAGCGACCATGATATTGCAGGACCGCACAAAATAATTAATAAAAGAAAACTAGATATAAAAGAATTACGACCGATTACTGGACAATTGAACTAAAAGGTATACATTTCATTTAGTTGGTAAGCTTCTGACATTTTTTTGTGACCAGTAAGCGGTCTAATTTTTTTATATCTAGTTATCTTTTATTAATTATTCTGTGCGGTCCTGCAATATCATGGTCGCTCCACAATGGAAGTCGAATATTTCTGGGGACGTCACAAAAGTATGGTTTAGTGAAGTATGATCGTCTGCTCTCTAATAAATGATGCGGCGGAGGAACTATTAGGTAGGTCTCCATCCATAAATACCGCAAAGGTCAAGCGAAAACCGTATACGAAAAAATAAACCGATTTGTTTACATTTGTGCCGAAAAATGCATTGGAAGCCTTCTCTATATTATAACAATGACACTATTTGTTTTCCACATTGACCCTACATTTTATTCATTGAACGTCGAGTGCCTGTGATCAGAGCAGCGAATGGTATGTCGTCATATTGACAAACCAATTGAAATACATGACAGTGAATGTAGTAAGACAAGAAAAATAAGATTTAATGCGAGTGTGAACACTGGATGAACGACAAAGCCATTGCTCCCGCTTTACATCCGATATGTTCAATCAGATCATTCCTAAACAAAAAAGACCATTCCTTGGCTTGAAAGTCCATTCCTTGACTCAAAACATGAGACCATTCCTATACATTTTTGTCATGTTTTTGTCGTGACCGTTCCGTGACATAAACAAACTTTTCATAGACGTTTTAAGAGGGATACAAGGCTTGTCAAAGGCTAAAAAAAATTTGCTGGACAATTCACATGTTTGAATAATTTTGGCATCAACATATTAATATAAAAAGTCACTAGGCGGTAGGAATTGGTGAAATAAATTGGATTCTACGCCTCGATATCTTTGTCGCTGCATTGATCAACTACCGAAGGCAGTTTACGATAAAAACAAAAGGATCAAGCTTTACTGACTTAATGGTGAAGTAGAAAAAAGACTGTCCTATCTAAACGTGTAACTCATAGACACTAAGATAACCTATTAAGAACGATAATAGTCAAAATCTTCACACCTACCTTTTTGATGATTTACAATCCGCCATCTTGAAATGACCATGCCTTATCGGGTACACGACAGTGACAACTACACAATTTATACTAGAGGCTCTCAGGAGCCTGTATTCACTCATCTGGTTTTCAATTTGACTTCTAAAGTTTTTAGAAAAAGTTGGAACATATGTTAAACTTCAAATTTCAACTGATTCTTTTAATTTACCATTAAATGAAATTTCTAATTTAAGTAATGGCAGTCATCTTAGATGGAGCTAGTGGTGTGACACATAATTTAGAAAGTGAACCAATGTCAGTTTTTTATCAATCTATGCTAAGTACGTATAAATTGGCTGAAAAAAAAATTAACAGAAAATTAAGGAAGAAATGTTGAACTACTCATTGTCATGCAGCTGCAGTCTAAATATGATCTCTATTCAACTTAAAATAAAACAGTAATGGTCCATTATCAATTTGTATGGAAATACTACTGACAATATTAATTCATTATTTCAATGACAGCTGGCTATTAAGAGTTAGGGTTATGAGGTTTAATGCTATTTTCAACAATATTTCAGTTATATTGTGGCAGTCAGTTCTATTTTTGGAGGAAACCGGAGTACCCGGTGAAAACCACCGACCTGCCGCAAGTCACCGACAAACTGTATCACATCATGTTGCATCGAGCAGAAGTAAGTATGACCAGTACTTTTTCAATATTGCACAGCAAAAGTAGCAACGTCAACATACATAATAATTCTTTATTCCGTAAGCAATTCTACTTATAGGATTATATAATATGTACGTTGGGAAACATACTTTACATATGTTTCGTAAAGCATACTTTTGTTAATGTAGCTATGTAAAAATATTACTCCTGGTGTGTTAACAATAATTAATAGTTCACTGTTTTCAACTTATTTGCATACCATGATATAAGGTCAGAAGTTCAATCGTACCATGATATAAGGTCATAAGTTCAATCATACCATGATATAAGGTCACAAGTTCAATCTTACCATGATATAAGGTCAGAAGTTCTATCTCACCATGATATAAGGTCAGAAGTTCAATCTCACCATGATATAGTACACTCCAAGTGTATCAACGATCATACTCTCAGGTCCGACATATTCCTCCCAAAATGTCCGACAAATTTGAGAGTCAACACTCTCTAAGTCCGACTATTTGGTCGGACGTGAGAGTGGATATTAAAAGATTTTTTTTTTACATTTCTCGAGGTGAATATGTCAAACATTTTGTGATCGATGCGTATTTGTAAGCGTACTTTCTTTCCGGTGTGTAGAATGTGCGGTTACGTAAATACCCTAGTGTATTTTTACCTTGCACCATATTCACGCCAGGAAAGGTAGCTCCAAGGTCAATATTTGTCACGCTCGGGCACAACAGTCGTTCGATGCATAGGAGCACCTCATAATCAAAGAATTGTACAATAATTTCGAGTTACACCGTTTGTGTTTCTTTAATGTTTAATTTTAATAGATCTTTCTAGTACATTTAAATTTTACGATTACAATCGGAATGCTAGAAATATCGTAACTTTTCCGAAATCTAAACTTTAAAATTATATACGCCGAGTCCAGCCTGGCTTGGATTTCTCGAAACAAGTTTTCTTAACAAACCAAATTAAATTTGAGTAAAAACTCGACTTAAGTTTGCGTTTTAACTTTGTTTGTTTGGAGAAATCACTGAAGATTTAAAAAAAAATAATCTGTTGTCACTTAAAACAGTCAGTGAGGCCGGTACGGCTGTGTACATGAATGAATAAGAAATAATTCTTTCGGAGTGTGATATCCATATAAAGGTGAAATAACGGATGCAAAAATTACCGGCTAAAGTTACACAATATTCCGTTTACAAATATTTCAAGCCCCTATACTTGTTCATCTGTGACGGCAATATGTGTATTGGACTAGGTATTACAGCCAGCTTGATATGAATTAATTAGCTCAGGTTACAGGTGTCAATAATGGAAGGAACATCTTGTTGACACAAATTTCCAGGTGCCAGTGGGAGTACAATTATAATTAATTCTATTTAATGTTGTTGTTTTTTATTACTATTTGTTTGTAGGTACATTTGCAATCATTGAAGTAAATTTAATTTGAGAGTCAACACTCTCTAAGTCCGACTATTTGGTCGGACGTGAGAGTGGATATTTAAAGATTTTTTTTACATTTCTCGAGGTGAACATGTCAAACATTTTGTGATCGATGCATATTTGTAAGCGTACTTTCTTTCCGGTATGTAGAATGTCCGGTTAGTAAATACCCTAGTGTATTTCTACCTTGCACCATATTCGGGCCAGGAAAGGTAGCTCAAAGGTCAATATATAACTGAAATATTGTTGAAAAGTGACGTTTAAACACCCATAGCCTCATATAAATTATTGCAATAAAATATCGATTAAGTAACGAAATTGATATAAATTATTTTCCAGTATATTTGGTATATAAAGCTTGTTCTACACGTTCACTGTGAGATGTATTGCAACAGCCATTTTTAACTACAATCACGTGTGCATGCTCGTGTTTGATGGAAAGCTATAGCTATATTTAGATATTTTGTGATAATAATTCTATATTGTAAATCGATCCACCCTGTGATTGTTTTCAACAAGATACATTTTTTATAGTATATATTTTATTATAAAATACATTATTGAACTGATTTTCGATAACACTTCAATCATTGAATATTGATTTTTTCGAATGTTGAATATTTTATCCCCAGAATTGCACCCCCTGTTAGTATACTTTTATTGCTTTATTTAAAAAAAAATAACACCAAGAACATCGAGGATACGAGTCTTCTTATTCAGAAATAAACCTAAATGAATGAATGAATTCTTTATTTGCAAAAAGCATATACATGCTATAGCAATCAAACAGATATATACACGTGTAACACAATGACAAAAAGCAGAGAACAATTAAACACATTATATATCGACAACAATATTAACTAATTATATGACATCTGATTTTCCATGCTGCCGTTAGATAATTATATAATTTTATAGTGAGATTTTTATTGGCAGCTTTTAATAAATGTTCAAGTTTATAAAAATTCGGCCAAGAACAGTAATATGTTGGCAAAAAATGCGTACGTACAGATCTATATGCAGGACAAACTAACACAAAATGATATTCGTTTTCAACAACATTCATATTGCAACACAAACATAAACGTGATTCTCTTGGGGTATTGTTATAACGACCAAGTTCAATATTCAATTTCAATGTACCACTGCGTAATTTTGTAAGTAGATACACATTACTACAAAAATTATACATTTTTTGTATTGTGAACAAAATCGTCATTTTTATCTAGATTTATCGTCCGAAAAATACGGTACTCCTTTACTATACTAATTTGGATTAGGTGATGGGAATTAGGTGCCATCATCAAAATAAAGATTAAAAAATGTATTTCATGATAATGATGGCTGATTAAAATTGTTTGTCATGCATTAGCAGTCAGTTGTAATATACAGGATGTAACCAATATACAGGAAGAGCCCCTACTGTGAAGCCATTCAATGAAAATAACAACCTGACCATATTGTTAAATAAGAATAAGAATTAGATAAGAAATTAAAATTTATAGAAGGCAAGGATTTATATAATTATCACATTATGTCACATTTCATTTATTTAGCTTGGGTCAGTTATCAATTAAAAAGACAAAAATGGTTTTAAAAAAAATCTGTCTAATAAGTATTTACCTAAATAACGATATCATGACGTATAATAATTTCTCACCGTAAATGTATTTATTTTATTAAGATATTTATACACATATATAAGAAAAAGATATAAATTTATTTTTTAAGTACAAATAAATTGGAAGACGGCTTGAAAATCGAAAACGCAGAATAGTTATCTATGTTTATAAGTCTTAGTAAAAAGAGTCTTGAGCAACGTTTTTTTTTCACACCTGTGATAGGTGTATTTGTATATCATGAATGCACGATGCGACAACATGCTGTAATGGGTGATGTTTTGACAGGTAAACTGTAAAAAAAACCCGTAGATTACACTAATAAAATATTATTTCACCTATATCAGGACTCCGCAGACTGCCAATTTTCAAGAAAAAAAACCCCGGGATTTACGGATTTATGACCCATTCGCCATGAACAAAATAAAACTTAAATTTTACTAAACAATTTTAATCCAAATTTGCCTTTAAAGAAATAAATGAATAAATTAGAATTATTTACCCGGGTTCGTTCGCCCTACATTTGGCAAACACGTAAAAGAGCAAACGCACCCGATATCGTAAACCGGCAACTGTCTGCAGCAAGTGAAAGGGCCGAGTACATAGGGACATATTAATATTCACTTCTAGTGCACTTAAAACATGGGTACTGCATGCTAATACATTTTATTCATGGATATTATTGTATATATCGCCCGTGACAACCGTTAACATATCTATACTTTCCGTACCACTGTATATCACTCGTTTACTTCAGATTTACTAAGATACGCATGTTTCTTTATGCACGAATTTATTGGTTAGCAGAATTTGGGGACGTTTCCTGTTTACAGTTTAACTATCTGAGAGTGGAGACTCTCACTCCGACCTGGGAGGATTTGGTCGGACATTTGTCGGACAATTTGGTCGGACAATTTTAAGAGTGAAGTTCGCCAAAACTCTGTGTCCGACCTGAGTGTTTGATCGTTGATACACTTGGAGGGATCTGTATAAGGTCAGAAGTTCAATAGTACCATGATATAAGGTCCGAAGTTCATCCTTACCATTACATAAGGTCAGAAGTTCAATCTTTCCATAATATAAGGTCAGAAGTTCAATCTTCCAATGACATAAGGTCAGAAGTCCAATCTTACAATGAAATATAACATCAGAAATTCATTCTTACCACTTATCGTATATTTCCATCATAAAAAGAATATAAATACAAAAAGATTCATTCTGATTCATTAAATTAATAATGGTATCATTGGCTTGTAAGACAATATGATTTTAAAAAATGGATCTTTTATCTTTACAACATAATGATTCTAAAACATGTTTTTGTTAAGCACAGGACACATTAATTTAATTGTTTATCTTTAGTACACTTTGGTTTAGCATGTATTTTAAGGTTTTATTCTCTTGATCATTTTGAAAGCTGTAGTTGACCAAACTGTTGGCATTAACACACCTGACAAGTTATTTTAATGACTATCTGATGCATGTAATGTCATTGGTATATTATGTTTTTCTTAATAACACATCAGTTTACAAGATATTTGTTTCTGCCATCTGTTATTAGTTTTTTAAAAGTGTCTAGAAAGCTGCTATCAGATCTTCGTTCAGATTTAACCTGTAAATATCCCCTATAATTTAATGATATTAAGGGAGCTAACTCAGGAAGATAACCATTACTGTCCGTTGACACAGGTATAAGTCTGTTGTTTTTTTCTTGGAAGGTTATTGTGTCAATTAGGGAAATTTCACTTAAATATTTTTGAAGATCTGAATCGACAAAATTCTTTGTCACAAAAACAAATAAAAATCTACAACTTTCAAAAATATTAGCAGCTGATAGCAATAAGCGTCTTCCAGGCAATATGTTTTCAAATGTTGTAATTCTTAAATCCAAATGTGGAAATTCCATTTTCATATTTGTGATGAATTCTTTAGCTTTCTCTCTATCATCATCAGCATGAAGTACGCATGCATCAACAATATCTGTGGATTGAAAGAAAACATAAATATCAAGATTATAATTTATTAAGATCAAGTCAAATCAAGATGTGTCTTTTAACATCAAACTGAAATAATTATATAATAGTTACTTATTTAAAATGGTAATTTCAAGATTTATTGACTGGCCAAGGACTTCAGCTAAATATTTCAGTTTATATCCAGACATAAGGGCTGCCCATAAATCTTGATATTGTTCTCTACATAAGTAACTCTTGTTTTTATTGTATTGAACCCATTCAACTTACAATGATGCAATTGTTATTAGGAATATATTGTTTAAACATCTGATTATCACTTTGTGATTTGCAGGATTCACCCTTCGCTTAAAAAAAAGGCAGAAGGCTACCATAATTTGTTTTAATATTTACAATTTGATATAAAATATATTTGTTTTTGTCTTCGCTTTGTGTATTGTGTACCCAATGTTGTCAGTTTCTCTGGATTGTTTATTTTTGATTGCCCTTTCGGTATTTATTTTTCACTTTCTCAGGTATTTGGTGGGATCTGTGTTGTTCATCTTTTAGTTTTTAGCTTGCCCGTTTGGTTTTTTCTAACTTTTATTTCAGCTATTTGTTATTTAATTTATTATTTTGATCGGTTTTCTTTTTTCTTTCTTTTATCATTATTCATATATTATTTTTCATCATTACCAACTGATCAAAAAAAGCTCAGGTATTATATTTTATGCAAGTTGAGAGTACTAACAATGAAGGAACAAAGACAACAAGTATTACACATATAGCATAAAAACAAACGGAACTATAAGACAAGCTTTTCAGTTAGGCATCAGTTTGTATCTTGTGATGAGATAGCTGCAACAGATTATTTGGTAGCAAGTGCTAACATTTCTGCCTTGAAAGAACATGCAATTCCGTTTCGGAAGCTGTGGAAGCGATGGTCCTAATCTTAATAAGACAATATGGAGGAGCCCAAGCCTGTATGATTATCCCTGATTTCTACATATGGACAAGGAAGAATGGCCGAGTCCAAACTGTATGATTATCCCCGATTTCTGCACATGGACATGGAAGAATGTGTGAGCCAAGACCTGTATGAATATCCCTGATTTCTGCACATGGACATGGAAGAATGGGTGAGCCAAAACCTGTATGAATATCCCTGATTTCTGCACATGGACAAGGAAGAATGGGTGAGCCCAAACCTGTATGATTATCCTTGATTTCTGCATTTGGATAAGGAAGAATGGCTCAGTCCAAACCTGTATGATTAATAATAAAGTTTTAGTTAAAGTCGATATTAATTAAACATTACAACACAAGCTCTAATGAGCTTTTCAAATCGACTACATACAACATACATACCTTCATCTCACAATGATGCACAAACACACCAATTTAGTAAAAATAATGCATAGTAATATTAAAACATAATGCATATGGTGACTTAAAAACAACATAAATGCTTGTTAAGATCAAGGATTTATATAAATCCTTGTTAAGATAGAACCTAAAAATGCATGGCAAAATAAAACATATAAAGCATGGTAAGATAAAAGTAAAAAAAATGAAGTTTATAAATCAGAGTTATGGACAAGCATACACAAAAGTAGCAATGATAATACATGCAAAATAAAAACAAAATAATAATAAAAAGTCTATAAGCATAGCAATAGAAACAGCAACATGTTTAGCACTGCACCATATTTCAACTAAAAATGGCAAGAATTAAAAAAAAAAGGTATATGCTACGAAGCACTATATGCATGCATTGCACTGACATGAGCTGTTCATTGGATCCCATGTTTGTATTAAATTGTTAAACTGCCCCAAAGATATTTCCCTTCTACAGTGATTAGGCAGCTCATTCCAGATTTGTGCAGCATTATAACGAAAGGATTTCAGGCCATGCCTGGTAGTTCTGACTCGTGGTAAAACTGCTGTTTCCTGTGATCTAAAATTATAATTTTGAAGTTTAATATTGATTAAGTCATGAAGAAAAGAACTGGTTCCAGGATTGACCCTTGTGGTACCCCTTTACTCATTTGATCCCAATCATTGTAATAACTTCCAATTTTAATACGTTATTTTCTGTTTTCTAGATAACTTTGTAATAATTTTAGAGAGTTTTTTGATAGGCCATATGCTTCCAATTTTAGCAAAAGTAAATTATGCGGTAAACAGTCAAAAGCTTTTGAGAGATCCATCAAAATTGGAGCAATAAATGTATTGTCATCCATAGCTTTTATCCAGTCGTTTATTATTTTTTAAAGTGCTGTTTGGCAACCAAAACCAGGTCTAAATGCTGAGAGAAGAGGGTGAAAATGTTTATCTAAAAAATCCATTAACTGGTCATGTATAGCTCTTTCATAAATGTTAGAAATGCATGGTAACACACTTACAGGTCTGTAGTTTCACAGTGAAACAGTGGGGATACCTGCACAGCTTTTAAATTTTCAGGAAAAATTGAGCTTTCAATTGATTTATTTACTAGAAATTTTATAGGATTTGATATTGATGGTTGTGCCAATTTTAATATTTTTGGTTTAGTTTAAGCATATTTTATTTGCCAATTAAACAGACAAAATGGATATGTTACAATAAAGAAGTACATAAAAGGCATGCATTACTATATGTAGCACTAATAACGAATAAATGATAAATATTCACAAACAGAAAGAAAAATAAAATCAAGATGGGTTCATATGATGTGCATGTTCACCCAATTCAATTCCAGTTATACAATAAGGAATCTTTTTGAACATTTAATATAATTAAAAACATATTTAAATATAATACAATTTTGTTCATAAGTTAAATTATCATTGCCACATGTCAGAAATTCAATATCTAGAGTGTAGCAAGTTGTAACCCTGTTGATATTACCTATCAATATAGTTCTGGCTTGTATGTATATAGGACAATCCAAAAAGAAATGTTTTAAATTTTCAAGGGCTGCACCACATCCACAAGATGGGTCAGATACGATTCCAACTCGAAATAAATCAAAATTCAAAAACGAAGCTGAATTTCTTAGCTGAGTTAAAATAATATTTAATTTTCGAGAACCACAGAAAAAATGTTTAGGGACAGAATGATTTTCAGTTTCGTCGATTTTCTTTAATTCAGATTTGAATTTTGATAAAGTATCAACGTTTCGAATATTGTTATTTAAACTATTCCACATTTTTATTGTGGAGGGGATAAAGGAATCACTAGTCGAAGACAGTCTACAGAAAGGTAAAATAATATCATTCCCATTTCTCAACGGATACACTGACGTACGTTGTATGGTAGGGGGAATCAATGTACAAAGATAATTAGGGGTATTTTTATTAACTATATTATAAAAAAGTTGAAGTTTTCTTCTCTTCCGTCTCGCAGATAATAATTCCCAACCTGTGTCTCTATATAAAATTTCAGTTTTGGTAAAAATAGGTAGGCCTGTAACAATTCTGGCAGCTTCCAGTTGAAGTTGTTCCAGTTTTTGTGAATTTCCAATCCCACAGTTATCCCATAGTTCACATGCATATTCAAAAAGTGGTCTAATGTACACAAGATATAGTTTATCTAAATTAGTGCGACTAAGACGGTATTTCAATTTACGTAGAATGTTCAAATGTTTAGATACACTACTTTTAATATTATCAACATGGTTATTCCACTTAGCATCATTGCTAAATGTAACACCTAAGTGTTTATGAGAAGTGGTAATGGGCACTGATTTTCCATTAAAAGAGAAATCAAGATTCTCTGGAACGCTACGATTAGAGAAAATCATGATTTCTGTTTTGTCAGGATTAAATGACATAAGCCATTTTTTGGACCATATATCCATTTCATTCAAATCATGAGCAATAACATTGTTCAACTGCATTGTGTCCTGATTTGAATAACCAAACGAAGTGTCATCTGCAAATAGTCTGCTCAGTGATATAAGCTTGTCAGCAATATCATTTATATAGATAATAAATAAGTGAGAACAAGGACAGAGCCTTGTGGAACACCTGCAGATATTTCATAATATGCTGAAGAATTATTTTTAATAACAACTTTTTGTCGTCTGGCTTTTAAATAACTTTTAAGCCAATTAATTAAATTTCCAGTTATCCCATATGCTTTCATTTTATGTAAAAGGCCTCGGTGCCAAACTTTATCAAATGCCTTAGAAAAGTCACAAAATACAAAACAATTTGCTTCCTTCTTCTCCAATGAATTTAAAATGCTATTATAAATTTCTAATAACTGATGTACTGTTGAATGCTTAGGAGGAAAACCGGATTGATATTCATATATAAGTTTATTTTGGTGGAGATAGTAATAAACATGTTTGTATATAACTCTCTCCATTATTTTCCCAACACAACTTATAAGCGATATAGGTCTGTAATTAGACGGCAATGAAGAATCCCCCTTTTTAAATACTGCAATAACATGAGCTAGTTTCCAGTTCGTCGGATATTTACTTTGGTGGAGAGATTTATTAAATATTATTTGCAAAGGCAATGTTATACTATTTGGGCCTAGTTTTAACATTTTATGGCTGATGACATCCGGCCCCGATGCCTTATTTGGATGAAGAATTTGTATTATGTCAGAAATTTCTTGGATACTTACATTAATATCAGTTATATTATTATTTGTTTTCAGTTCGATATCGGGGAGGGGCGCATTTGCTTCATCCAATTTGGATATAAAACTAAAGTACTTGTTTAATAAATCACATTTTTCCTCGTCATAATAGACGAACTCTTCTAAATTGTTATCATTAATTATAATTTGAAGAGGGGGGAGATTACCAGATCCTTTATTTGACTTTAGAAGCATTTTCATAATTTTCCAATAAGTTTTATTATTTGATGCATTTTCAAGAATAATGTTATCTAAGTTGATTTCAAAATGTTCTTTTGCAATCTTTTTTAAATTATTTATCCTGTTTCTCTGTTTTTTATATTTACAAATGTCCGAGTTTCTATGATATTTTAACATTACTTTACGAAGTCGGTCCCTGCTACGTATTTCCTTCCGGATTTTACTGGTGAACCACGGTTTGTCATTATATCTAACAATAATTGTCTTGGTTGGAATACACTCCCTTGCCAATTCGAGAAATGTTTTGGTAAATTGATTACACATGTCATCTACATCATCAAATTGGCAGAGGAGGGTTATCCAATCAACTATTTCTAGTTTTTCAATAAATATTTGTTTATCAACTTTATCATATAACCAGACTTCCCGTTTGAATGAAACAGAAACACTCTTTGGACATTGTAAAAAAGCCACAGAGGCATCGTGATCACTAATTTCTGATGGTATTTTTAAAACATCAGAATATATATAATTCATAGTATCACTAATAATAATAGGATCAAGTAAAGTATTACTATGAGCTGTAATTCTTGTGGGTTTACTGATAATATTTACTAAGTTAAACAACATCATAGTTTCTATTAATTTATTATTATTAGCTATAAATAAGTCGGAATTCAAATCACCCAAAATCACAATATTATCGTTTACCTGGTAACCCATCCCTATTGCATGATTTAATCGTGTCCAGTATTCATTGTCCGTCCATTCAGGTCGATAAGTGTTACACAAAAGGAAGGCTTGACCTCTAGTTCGCACTTTACCCAGATAGTTTCGTCAGTGTCGTTTGCTAAGTCAGTTACACGTTCAACAAATATATCATCTTTAAAATAAGTGAGAAGTCCACCGCCTGAGTTATTACGATCCTTTCTGATAATGTTTTTTGAAATGAAATCAAGTGATAAATCATCGTTATTTATATTCACATCTAAATGGGATTCTGTGACGCAAAGTATATCATATTCATCTGCGAAATTTTGGAGAAAGTGTAATTTGTTTCTAACACTTCTAATGTTTATATCGCATATGGAAATATATTTGTCTACATTATTATTGGTAATGTTCACCGGTGGATTCGAATTATACGTACCAGGACCAGGATGTGTTTCTACATCACCTATAATTAGGATAAATTGTAATACATATAACAGGAAAACTATATTAATTTCCGGAATCGTACTCTGCAGAAGAAACAGGGATAAGACAAGAGCTGAACACTGTAAGTTAATTAATATAATTTGTTGATATGATTCTGCCCGAAAATTTACCAGTCCATACAGACTCCTTTTCTTAGTATTAAACAGTCCAATGGCCGCCCTGTAATCCTCTATACTATTACCCATTTGGATTTAGCATTTCAGGGATAAAATCGGTACGACCATTGCTACATTTCAATATTGTTTGAACACTCACATCTATGAATCCACTTAAAACATTAGAACATACATGTATATACATATTATAACACAAAAAACAAATTAAATATTTATAAGATTTTTGGTGATATAGAGTCATACCCTGTATTTTTATTATATTTAATTTACTTATTTGTTTATTCACATACTCTTCTGTCACAGGTCTAAAGCTTAATTCAGTATCATCAGTTTTATTTTCTTCAATTTTTATTATACTTGGATGACTTTTGTCTATATTTATATTTTCATCGCCTATGTCTTTAGCAACATTTATAAAAAAAATATTAAACATTTCTGATACTTCTTTTGGGTCGTTTGCAATTTTCAGATTAACCCTGATTTCTGCATATGGACAAGGAAGAATGGGTGAGCCCAAAACTGTATGAATATCCCTGGTTTCTACATATGGACAAGGAAGAATCGGTGAGCCCAAACGTGTACAATTATCCCAGATTTCTGCATATGGAGAAGGAAGTATGGCTGAGCCCAAACCCGTATGATTAACCTTGATTTCTGCATATGGACATAGACGAATGGGTGAGCCGAAACCTGTATGAATATCCCTGAATTTCTGCATATGGACAAGGAGGAATGGGTGAGCCGAAAACTGTATGATTATCCTTGATTTCTGTATATGGATAAGGAAGAATTGCTCAGTCCAAACCCGTATGATTAACCCTGATTTCTGCGTATGGACAAGGAAGAATGGCTGAGCCCAAACCCGTATGATTAACCCTGATTTCTGCACATGCACATGGAAGAATGGGTGAGCCGAAACCTGTATGAATATCCCTGATTTCTGCATATGGACAAGGAAGAATGGGTGAGCCCAAACCTGTATGATTATCCTTGATTTCTGCATATGGATAAGGAAGAATGGCTCAGTCCAAACCTGCATGATTAAAACTGATATCTGCATATGTACAAGGAAGAGTGGGTGAGCCGAAAGCTGTATGAATATCCCTGATTAAGAATGGGTGAGCCCAAACCTGTATGATTATCCCTGATTTCTGCACATGGATAAGGAAGAATGGCTTAGACCAAACACGTATAATTATCCCTGATTTTTTCATATGGACAAGGAAGAAGTCTTAGACAAAACCTGTAAGATTATCCCTGATTCCTGCATATGTACAAAGAAGAATGACTAAGCCAAACCGAAATGATTTCTTCATATGGACTAGGATGAATGGCTTAGACCAAACCTGTATGATTATCCCCGATTTCATCACATTGACAATGAAGAATAGCTGAGCACAAACCCGTATGATAATCCCTGATTTCTGCATATGGACAAAGAAGAATGGCTTAGACCAAACCTGTACGATTATCCCTGATTTCTTGATCCTTTTGTTCTCATAGTTCCGTTTGTATTCATGCTATTTTTGTGTTATTTATTGCTTTGTTCCGTAAATGATAGTACTCTCAACTTGTATAAAATGTCATACCTGAACTTTGTTTTGGATTGGAGTCTACGTGAGGATTTTGCAATAATGAATCTTTCACATTTTGGTCGTCATCTGCATCTGAAAATCAAATGGAAATCATATATGTAAATAAAAGGAAGAAATTAAGAGCTTAAAAACATGCCAACATATCATAATATGAAAGAAAGAAGAAAAAAACCCATCAAAATGATATATTAAATTACACATAGCTGAAACAGAGGCTGTAAAGTAACTTCAGTTGACAATGGATATTTATATTCACATCAAAATGGGATTCTGTGACGCAAAGTATATCATATATCATTCACCAAGAGGGAGTTTTGTACCCATAAATTATATATATATATGTTAGGGGTGTAAATTTTTCCTGTTTCTGTGATTATTCTATTTGATTTTGGAATGATGTGCTATTTTTTGTTTTTCATTTCATTGTATATACTTTGGCATTTACTGATTTTCTTTGCGACTAGTTGATGATGAGACTAAGTTCATGTACCGTTCATGTACACTCCAAAGTACATGTACAGTTCACAGAGACTACAATCCGAGAAAAAGTTCAAGTAAGGTTCACGTAGACTACAATCTAAGACCAAGTTCAGGTACCATTCACGTAGACTACAATATGAAACAGAGTACAGTTTAAATTTGAGTACTAACATTCAAAGACAAAACAATATGTAAGACAAGTATAGCATAAATACAAACAGAAATATGAGAACAAAAGCTTGGATCAAGAAAACCGGGAGCTAGAGATGAAACATGACCACCCTCTAACTCAAGACTTATTATGTGAGGGTTGACATTTCATTGTGGAAAACACTTTTATGACCTCATCATTCACCAAAAGGGAGCTGTGTTATGCTATGTATATGTATGTATGTTAGGTGTATCGATGTTGCCTGTTTCTATGATTATTCTGTTTGATTTTAGAATTGTTCCGACAATGTGCTATTTTTTGTTTTTCATTTCATTATATATTATTTTGCCATTTCTTAATTTTATTTGTGACTAGTTGATGATATGTTTACATTTCCCAGGCATCTCGTAAGTGAGTCCAGAACAAAGAATAAGAGTCCAGAAGCACAAAATGATATTTAAATGCATGGTTATGATTTCTATCAAATAAATTTATATGTTTTTAATCAATTTTTATATATATTTTATAAATTACAGTGGCTTTTAAGGTCCTTACAGGGGAAATTGGGGAGAGACCAGAAATATTCGTTATCGGGCCATTGTAAAAGGAATGTCAAATACGGGACCTGCATAAAATATACGGATTTGGAGCAATGCCAATCACTTTTTGGTTTATTTACATGTTTAATCAATGTTTAAACATTTTTAATTTCCTGGATACAATCTTTATTTTTTTCAAAGCAGACATACTAGTGTCTCTGTTCAAACTGACTTTGGTGTTATTGTCTTTACTGATTGCATATAAGAATATGCTTATCTCCAGTATGGATTGATTATATCATCAGCTGTCCAATAATTGCAAATGATTTTTTTTTCACAAACACACACACAAATCTTCTATTTTTGCTACGATTTCTCAGAACTTCTTTAGATTGCTTTTATGTTTTTTACTATTAGACGATCAACATCATAAAATTTGTAGATTGTCAATAAATGTATTTGTTCATTACTAAAAAAGTGAAAGTGCAATACAATTACTTTTTAGTTCATTTAGCTAATTAGGGTCTTCAATAACTTTAATTTGTATTGTAAAAATCTTAGAATTCTTCAAAGTTAATTTGCAAATAAATAAAAATATTATTCTTACAAAATGTATAAAGAAACTAGAGGCTCAGTGGGCTGAGCCTGTGTCGCTCACCTTTCATTCTGCTTCAAGGAAATATAATACAGAACCTTCCATAGGTGCTTCCCACCAAATATCGTTTCATTTTGGCAAAGCAGTTTCAGATAAGAAGATTTTTCGAAATTGACCAATCTAAAACAGGAATTGCCTGTGGCAGCCATGTTTGTAAATGAATCAAAACGAAATGAGTAATCTCTATAGAGGATCTTCCATAGATACTTCTTACCAAGTTTCATATCATTTGGCCAAGCGGCTTCAGAGGAAAAGCTGTTTTAGAAATTGACCAATAAGAAACAAGACTTGCCTGTGTCAGCCATATTTGTTAATTGATAGGGACAAAATGAGTAATCTTTATAGAGGACCTCCCATAGATGCACCCTACAAAGTTTTGGTACATTTGGCCAAGCAGTTTCAGAGGAGAAGATTAAAAAAAATAGGCCAATCAGAAACAAGATTGTTAACGGATCAGAACGACATAAGCAATCGCAACAGAGGACTTTCCATAGATGCTTCCTACCAAGTTTCGGTACATTTGGCCAAACAGTTTTTTTTTAAATCAGCCAATCAGAAACAAGAATCGCCTGTGGTGGCCATGTTTGTTAATGGATCGGGACGGAATGAGCAATCTTTATAGAGGACCTTCAATAGATGCTTCCTACCAAGTTTCGGTTCATTTGGCCAAACGGTTACAGAAGAGAAGAATTTTTAAAATCAGCCAATCAGAAACAAGAGTCGCCTATGGTGGCCATGTTTGTTAACGGATCGGGACGAAATGAGCAATAAGGGCCTTCCATAGATGCTTCCTACCAAGTTTCAGTTCATTTGGCTGAGGGATTTTAGAGGCATATTTATCTGTAATTCAATTCATAGCTAACTGTATTTTACTAATATCTATATTTAAGTTAGAGTTATCTCTCTTTCCACAGAAAAACTGTTTTTTTCAGAAAGCATACAATCATAAAATTGAATTGCCTGTGGCGGCCATGTTTGTTAATGGATCGGCACGAAATGAACGATCTTTATAGAGGACCTTCCATAGATGCTTCCTACCAAGTTTCAGTTCATTTGGCCCAGTGGTTTCAGAGGAGAAAATAGGCCAATCAGAAACAAGAATTGCCTGTGGTGGCCATGTTTGTTAATGGATCGAGACGAAATTAGCATTTTTTCTTTATAGAGAACCTTTCATAGATGCTTCCTACGAAGTTTCAGTTCATTTGGCTGAGGGGGTTTCAGAGGAGAAGATTAAAATGTGAAAAGTTAACGGACGACAGACGACGGACGCCAAGTGATGGCAAAAGCTCACATTGCCTTTGGCAAGGTGAGCTAAAAACTTAGCAAAAAGAGAGAAAAAGAAAAAAAAAGTAAGAACATTGATATAGTTTTTTTGTTTTGTTTTGGTATAAATTTTATAACAAGAATATAATATACAGCGGTATATGAAATAACTTTTTATTTTCATTTTCTTAACTATCTTTTCTAAAAATTATCGCTAAACTACTTGTTCATCCGGAATTGTTCATGCGTGTTTCGTAATTGACATTCCTTTTACAATCGCCCGATAACGAATATTTCTGGTCTCACCCCAATCTCCACCGTAAGGATCTTAAAAGCCACTAATTTATCAAATATATTTGAAATTTATTGAAAACATATAAATGTATTTGATAGAAATCATAAAAATGCATTTTAATATCATTTTGTGCTTCTGGGCTCATCTGGACTCTTGTTCTTTGTTCTGGACTCACTTTCGAGGTGCCGACATTTCCCGGTTTCACTTCTCGCTTCCGGTTTGTCTTGATCAAAGCTTTTGTTATTATAGTTCCGTTTGTATTTATGCTAGATTTGTATTACTTGTTATCTTTGTTTCTTCAATGTTAGTACTCACAACTTGTATAAAATATATTACCTGTACATTGTATTTGACTGAAGTGTACGTGAACAGATGGTGGTGATGAATCTGTCATAAACGAAGGAAAAAAATATCAAAATAATAAATCAAATAACAAATAGACTGTCTATCTATGGGTGACTAATCTTTGCAGACATATGTATGAACTATTCTGCTGAGTATTTTGTTTTTATATCTTACTTGATGAAAACATACAGAATAATGAAAGGACAACGGTCTATTATAACACAATATTAAGGATATCAGATTTCTTTAAAGAGAGAGGGTGGAATTCACTCTAAAACTTTCATCTCTTGTAATATGTTTTGCCATCAGTTGGTTCATGAACAGGCTGAAAAATAGGTGGTTCGAGGTTGCTTATATCTAAATAATAATAATTAAAACGTAGCATATTATACATACGTATTCCGTAAAAGTATTGTATATTAATTTTGGTACTACAGTTGACTCTCATTGTCTCAAACTTGGTTGACTCGAATTTTCGGTGGAGTCAAATTTTTATCGAAGTCCCGAACTTCGTTGTGTATAAATATATTTAATTTGACTCCTGTTGAGTCGAATTCGGATGAGTCGAAATTTCGGTTGTCTCGAATAAAAGTTTTGGTCCCGAGATGTAGAAAGCCATATTATTTACATTCGCTAAGTCGAATTTACCTGTCAAAACATGTGTATTACCTACTTGGGATTAAAATCGGATCACAGGTGAAACATCCGGTCATTGACTTTGACATTTTTACCTTAGACTATTTCACATGTTTATTTCACAATCAGTCAATAAAGGTAATAACAAAATTACCGAACTCCGAACAATCTTATAAAGGGAAAGTCAAAACTCATAATTATATAAACAGACAAAATCAGTCAACAACCGGAAAACTGTGAAAACCGTAATGACCCTGACTTGGTACAGGCATTTCTAAAGAAATGGTGGGTTGAATCAGATTTTAAGGCGCCAAACCTCCCGCTCTCATTACGGTTCAAAGGTTCCGGCTGTCACTGTAACAGTATTTAAATACAGGAACAAAATAGGTAAAATAGTTGTCAAAGCAGTACCATATTCGGTGACGTAAATGTCAAAAATATTTTTACGTCACACATTGACAAAAAAATTCTTGACATTTTGGACTTCTTTATCTTTATACATTTTCACTATATGAAAATGCATCGCTTATAATTATTTCTGCAGAGACGGAATATATTTCGACAAGATATTGGTATCGGAATATAAACTTTTTAAGAGATCGAATAAGGCGAATCTTTTTATAGCCCTGGTCCAGTAGCCTGTTTCTCAGATGAAGATGACGTTTCAGGAAATCAGAATAATTGCTACTGGCCCTTGCATAGCGAATCAATTGCGAGATGTAAACACCATATGCAGGAGAAGCTGGTATATTGCTGCACATGTTTGGAAAATTTATGATTTTAAAATTGAAGTCGTCCCGCTTATCATAAATTTTAGTACTGAGTTGACCACTGTCGTCAAATACGAGGTATAAGTCCAAAAATGATGCGGAAGAAGCTGTTTCGGTGGTCTCTTTAACTTCCAGCTCTGGAGGATATATCAATGGAAGAAATTCTGCAAATCTAGAATTATTGATAGATAAAACGTCATCAATATACCTGTATGTGAAATTAAAGGCTCTAGCCTCATGAATCTTCTTATCTTTTACAAGCTTTTGAAGAAACTCCGACTCGTATGAGTATAAAAATAAATCGGCTAGAAGAGGGGCACAATTCGTACCAATTGGTATGCCGACGACCTGCTGAAACAGTGTCCCTCCAAAGGAGACAAATATGTTATCGATGAGGAACTCCAGCATACTGATCACTTGTTCCTCGGAGTAGCATGTTTTACCTTTATGAATTTTGTTTGAAAAATATAATGAATTGTAGCCTAACACAACAAATTTTGAGCCATAGTTTCTATGACTAAAAGCTTTATGAATTGTTTCTTTTAAGCGGGTTTTTAATTTGTCATGCGGTAGGGTGGTATATAGAGTTGAAAAATCAAAAGTTTTGATGGAGGATACCTGAGAGAAAGATCTTGATTTCAGGTTATCCAAAAGATCTTTAGAGTTTTTCAAAATCCACATGTGATTTATGCCTCTACGCGAGTAAACAGTTTCACAATATTTCTGTTGTCCCTCTTTTACTGTAGACAGAATCTTTGTCAGGTGAATAGACAATTCTTTCGTCGAACAAGTTGATGATCCCGCTATGTACCTTTCTTTGTATGGTGTCTTATGGAGTTTAGGTATCCAATATAAATAGGGTAAATCCTCAGACTCTTTACCAGAGGGAATGTTTAAAGAGGTCATGAATGATCTGTGGTTAGCTAGGATTTCATCTTTGTCGAACGAAGTTGGTTTGTATGTGGTATTACTAGAGGTGTTGCTATTTATGCCTAATTCCTTGATTAGACATTCGAAGTAATATGATTTACATACAAACACGATATTGTTGGAAGCCTTGTCCGCAGGAACGACAACATATTTGTCATGAAGAGAGGAAAGACACTTAACAGCTTCTTGGTCTTTAAATACAGACTTAGGTCGACTATTCAATTAATTACCGTAGTGATCTTAAAAGCCACTAATTTATAAAATATATTTGAAATTTATTGAAAACATATAAATTTATTTGATAGAAATCATAAAAATGCATTTTGATATCATTTTGTGCTTCTGGGCTCATCTGGACTCTTGTTCTTTGTTCTGGACTCACTTTCGAGGTGCCGACATTTCCCGGTTTCACTTCTCGCTTCCGGTTTGTCTTGATCAATGCTTTTGTTATTATAGTTCCATTTGTATTGATGCTAGACTTGTATTATTTGTTGTCTTTGTTTCTTCAATATTAGTACTCACAACTTGTATACAATATATTACCTGTACTTTGATTCAAGGTTACGTGAACAGATGGTAATGATAAATCTGTCATAAACGAAAGAAAAAAATATCAAAATAATAAATTAAATAACAAATAGCTGAATTTATATATAATATTTATTTGTCTATCTAAGGGTGACTAATCTTTGCAGACATATGTATGAACTATTCTGCTGAGTATTTTGTTTGTATATCTTACTTTTGCCATCAGTTGGTTCATGAACAGGCTGAAAAATAGGTGGTTCGAGGTTGCTTATATCTAAATAATAAATAATTAAAACGTAGCATATTATACATACGTATTCCGTAAAAGAATTGTATATTAATGTTGAGACTATATTTATTCTTTATTCGTTATCACATTATGCTTAGAGTTATACCTGAATATTGACAATGAAGAATGGCTGTGTCCAAGCCTTAACATGAACACTGATTTCTGCATATAATCAACGAGGAATAGCTGTCCCTAAACTTTATAAGAAGGAGGAACGGCTTACCCTTCGCGAGCATTCGAGTTCATTTGGTGGGGTTCTTGTTGCTCATCTTTTTAGTTTTGTGTGTGGTGTCCTATTATATGTCTTTACGTTCTGAGTTCCGAGTTGTGATGTCCATTACGATTGCTGCATAAAAACAAAGTTCGGTCCGTCTTTACCTCCAGTTGTTTGTAGAAGGGCTCATATCTTATTTACGTTATTTGTGTTTGTTGCGTATAGTGGTGTCCAACACATATTTTGTTGTGTGTTTGCTTTGCTTGTCTTTGTCTTGTGTACCCTATGTTGCCATTTTCTCTGGATTGTCCATTCTTGATTGCCCCTTCGGAATTCTTTAACGTTTTTCTATGATGAATACATATTTTTGAATATTGACAGTACAGAAAGGCTGCGTTCAAACGCGTGAGGTTTAACAAAATTTCAGAATATTGACAATGAAGAATGGAAGCCCCCAAACCCACATAATTAACAATGATTTCTGCATATTGGCAATGTAAAATGGCTGCGCCCAAACCCATATAATTATCCCTGATTCCTGCATATGTACAAGGAAGAATGACTAAGCCCAAATTAAACCGAATTGATTATCCCTGATTCCTGCATATGTAAAAGGAGGAATGACGGAGCCCAAGCCGAATTGATTATCCCCGATTTCTGCATATGGACAAGGAAGAATGGCGGAGACCAAACCCATATGATTATCCCTGATTTCTGGATATGGACAAGGAAGAATGGCTTACACCAAACCCGTATGATTATCCCTGATTTCTACACATTGACAATGAAGAATGGCTGAGCACAAACCGGTACGATTATCCCTGATTTCTGCTCATCTTTTTAGTTTTTTGTGTAGTGTCCTATTATATGTCTTTACGTTCTGAGTTCCGAGTTGTGATGCCCATTACGATGTCTGCATAAAACGATGTTCGGTTCATTTTTATCTGCAGGTGTTTGTAGCAGGGCCAATGTCTTATTTACGTTATTTGTGTTTTTTGCGCATAGTGGTATCCAACACATATTTTGTTGTGTGTTTGTTTCGTTTGTCTTCGTCTTGTTGTCATTTCTCTGGATTGTCCATTCTTGATTGCTCCTTCGGTATTCATTTGTTTTAATAATGAACACAGATTTCTGAATATTGACAGTCCAAAATGGCTGCACTCAAACGAGTGAGGCTTATCAAAGATTTCTGCATATTGACAATGAGGAATGGCTGCACCCAAACCCATATAGTTAACGCTGATTTCTGCATATTGACAATGTCAAATGGCTGCGCCCAAACCCATATGATTATCCATGATTCCTACTAATGTACAAGAATGACTGTGCCCAAACCGAAATTATTATACCCGATTTCTACATATGAACAAGGAAGAATGACTTAGACCAAACCTGTATGATTATCCCTGATTTCTGCACATGGACAAGGAAGAATGGTGGACACCAAACCCGTATGATTATCCCTGATTTTTTCATATGTACAAGGAAGAATGGCTGAGCCAAAACCTGTATGATTATCCTGATTTCTTCATATGGACAAGGAAGAATGACATAGACCAAACCTGTATGGTTATCCCTGATTTCTGCACATGGACAAGGAAGAATGGCGGAGAACAAAGCCATATGATTATCCCTGATTTGTGCACATGGATAAGGGAGAATGGCCTAGACCAAACCCGTATGATTATCCCTGATTTCTTCATATGTACATGGAGGAATGACTGAGACCAAACCTGTATGATTATCCCCGATTTCTTCATATGAAGAAGGAAGAATGGCGGAGATCAAACCCATATGATTATCCCTGATTTCTGCACATGGATAAGGAAGAATGGCTTACACCAAAGCCGTATGATTATCCCTGATTTCTACACATTGACAATGAGGAATGGCGGAGCACAACCCGGTACGATTATCCCTGATTTCTGCTCATCTTTTAGTTTTATGTGTGGTGTCCTATTATATGTCTTTACGTTCTGAGTTCCGAGTTGTGATGCCCATTACGGTTTCTGCATAAAACAATGTTCGGTTCATTGTTATCTGCAGGTGTTTGTAGGAGGGCCAATGTCTTATTTACGTTATTTGTGTTTTTTGCGCATAGTGGTATCCAACACATATTTTGTTGTGTGTTTGTTTCGTTTGTCTTCGTCTTGTTGTCATTTCTCTGGATTGTCCATTCTTGATTGCTCCTTCGGTATTCATTTGTTTTAATAATGCACACAGATTTCTGAATATTGACAGTCCAAAATGGCTGCACTCAAACGAGTGAGGCTTATCAAAGATTTCTGCATATTGACAATGAGGAATGGCAGCACCCAAACCCATATAGTTAACGCTGATTTCTGCATATTGACAATTTCAAATGGCTGCGCCCAAACCCATATGATTATCCATGATTCCTACAAATGTACAAGAATGACTGTGCCCAAACCGAAATTATTATGCCCGATTTCTACATATGGACAAGGAAGAATGACTGAGCCCAAGCCAAAATGATTATCCCTGATTTCTTCACACGGACAAGGAAGAATGGCTTAAGCCAAACCCGTATGATTATCTCTGATTTATGCATATGGACAAGGAGGAATGGCTTAGACCAAACCCGTACGAGTATCCCTGATTTCTACATATGGACAAGGAAGAATGACTGAGCCCAAACACATATGATTAGCACTGATTTCTACATATGTACAAGGAAGAATGTCTGAGCCCAAACCCGTATGATTATTCCTGATTTCTACATATGGACAAGGAAGAATGGCTTAGACCAAACACGTATGATTATCCCTGATTTTTGCATATATACAAGGACGAATGTCTGAACCCAAACACATATGATTATCCCTGATTTTTACATATGGACAAGGAAAAATGGCTTAGACCAAACCTGTATGATTATCCCCGATTTCTGTATATGTACAAGGAAGAATGACGGAGCAAACATGATAAAACTGAGCTGTCTACATAATATATAAATGTCTACATAAATGATTGAATAACGTCTGATTTTACATAACGCGGGTATAAGCAAATCAATTCAATTTATACTTTAATTTGTATTATGTTATGCGAACCTGAGTTTCTTCTTCGGGGACAATTAATCTTTTCTTTTAATTTCCTCCACAACCAATGTCCTTTAATTACAATTCCAAAAATCGACACAATAACCAGAATAACTGGAATACCAATATATCTGAAACAAAAACAACCAGTATATTAGAATATGTGTTTACAATATAATGTTTTAGTATAAGGTGATGTGTTTGTTACCACAGAAACAACACACATTTTATTTTGCCATTTAAAAATATGAAAATCAGAAAGGTGAAGTCGGGATTGTATTCATTTTCCATTACCGAATTTGTTAAATCGGCCAAGAAATTCATCTTTCATCATCGTAAAATACAACACACACGCTCAGTGTTCTATTAAAATTTGAAATGAACACTCGCAAAACGTTAAGTTATATGCTTTTCCACAATACAATAACATATTTGAACGATATATTGGTACAGGAAGTATTGGATGAGCTTAATTCATTTTTCTTTCAGAATTGTTACTTAAAACTAATACCCATGAATTTTGATGAAGAGTTTTGAAATCCAATTGTGATAGTCGTTGACAATATTCACAAGAATATGTGAATTGTATGGCGGGTGTAATATAGGAAGGTGGAAGTGCTAAATATTCCGAGCACCTTGGGACTGTTTTCTGTTTTGTTTTCATTTGTCTTCGTTCTGTATCTTATGCCCGATATGTTTTGTGTCTCTAGAATCTCCATTCTTGATTGTCCCCTTCGTTATTCCCTGACGTTTATTTATTGTATCAAGTACACCTCACCAAGCCACAATAGCAAGTGAATGGCACTAAATATACTGGTAAATGAATATACAACTGTCATGCCATTGCGGCCGATTTACCTCTTGTTAATAAGTGGTACGAGTTGTTGTCTTTTCAATAATAATTATTTGTTCAAAGCTAATAGTGACATTTGATTGTATAGAATGTTGTTTAAGATGCTTACACTTAAGAAATATTTATACATACATATATATCCCAACCCCATCGTTTGTTCCAACATAGTTAGAGCCATTTGTTGATTTATTCAAATTATCAACTGAAAACAAGATAATAAAAAATAACTGAATTCATTCTCTGTATCTTTTCTTATACTTAGCATGAGGTTAGTGCAGCAGGAACTACCTATCCTTCCGGAGAACCTGAGTTCACCCCGGTTATTAGTATGTGTAATGTTTTGTGGATCGTTGTTTGTCCTTTTGTCCTTTTTCTTTTGGTCATTGTGTTGTCTGTCCTTTTTCGGTTTACAGATTCTGATCACCCCTTTCATATCTTCAAACTCTTCTTATCGCGCCAAATAAATCGAAAGGCCAATCACAAATGGATAAATTAAGCGATATCCGACTTCAAACTGTAATGATTTGATTATTGGTGTTTTAACGCCACTTTCAGCAATATTTCAGCTATATCGTGGCCACAAGTTTTAGTGGTGGAAGAAGCCGGAATACCAGGAGAGAACCACCGACCATGGGCAAGCAGCTGATAAGCTTTATCACTTGCGGCTGCGAGTCGAGTGCACCCTTTTTGCAATTTACAAAGCCGGGCGCGAGCCCACGCCGCATTGGTGATAGGCTTGTATGAGTTGCTAGGTAATCCAACTACCTAACTCATTGAGCCACCCGGGCCCTGACTTCAAACTGTACTGGCACTTTATTTAAAATGAACCAACAAGGTAACGTCTGCATCCAGACTGTTGCTTCAGTAAGCTAGCACTTTTAGGATCCAATTGTGTGTTGCTCTTGTTAAAACGGACCTCATCATCATTTCATTTAATGTAACCTGCTCTAGTCATCTGACAAATTGCTTATTTGGCGTTAAAAATGATCATTCAATGTTTTTGCTTATGAACTGATAGTCGCTCATCTCGAAAATAACTCAACACAACTAGGTTGATTCAGTTCCTTCATCAAACCTCATCCATATTACGATAACTTCTAATGGAACAAGATATGATTATAATCTAACGATTATGAAATCTCCCAAACCGGCCACTGACAACCGGTTTAAAAAATTAATTAAAAGCTACCTTTGAAATCGAACAATGTTGAATATTTGCGGTATTGTGGCGGCCATTTTGAAAATGGAGACCGGTAGAAATTGTTCGATGTCGGGAATCAATTCAGGACGTTGAAATCGAACGAAGTTGAATTTGCGGTATTGTGGCGGTCATTTTGAAAATGGCGACAGGTAGAAATTTTTCGATGTCAGGAATCAATTCGGGACATATAGAATCTAACACCGGGGGAGTACAAGATAGGGAAATCTCCGACACCCGAGGGTAAGCTTTCAATTGTTCTCTTACGAGGCTTGCCGAGTTAGAGAACGATTGAAATCTTACCCAAGGGTGTCGGAGATTTCCCTATCTTGTACTTTTTCCGGTGTTTGATTTTATTTCTCACTGTAAACACCTTTAGAATTGTTTTGTTTACTTCCATCGAGCGTTTTCCCTGCAATTTTTGTATCCATTGCTAAAGTAAATAAGGGTAATAACAAAATTACTGAACTCCGAACAAATATTCCATTTATCCATATGCATCCATGTCTTGGCAGTATTTTAAATGTATTTCATAATAAAATACAATGTATTTAATAAATATATTATAAATGTTACTACCACAGCGATAAATACCTGTTAAAAAAAATATTTGAATTTGGTCAAAGGGAGGTAATTTCTTTCTTTACGTAAGTTACTAACAAGGGAGAGCACTCTATTATTTGCTCATAGCAAACAAAGATTGACTGGAAGAGAATAATATGGCTGATTGTCAGGATTTGCGTGTTTATAAAAGATTGAAAACTTATATACAGTGAATTGTTTATTTTTAAAAGGAAAAGCGGGGTGGGGGGGGGGGGGGGGGGCGGGGGGATGTTGACATAAACTGTACAGTATGCATTTGCTGGTAAACCGCACGTGATTTGTTTTGTCTTGCACTAGTGCAAGATAAGGAAATCTCACATCGCTAAAGATAGGAACTGGTCTGTCTCAAAAGTGAGAAATCATAATCTACCCACATATGAAATGGCTTTGAAATCGGACAATGTTGAATTTGTGCGGTATTGTGGCGGCCATTTTGAAAATGGCGACCGGTAAACATTTTTCAATGTTGGGAATCAATTCGGGACATCATTATCTACCCACATATCACATTTTGATGATATCGGACAATGTTGAATTGTTGCGGTATTGTGGCGGCCATTTTGAAAATGGCGACCGGTAGAAATTTGTCAATGTCGGGAATCAATTCGGGACATCATTATCTACCCACATATCAAATTTTGCTGATATCGGACAATGTTGAATTTTTACCGCCCATTTTTTTGCCGTGTTTGGTAGCCATTTTGAAAAAGGCAGACAGCTCGAAAATTTGAATGGTGACCTATCACTATGTCAAATTTTATGTCTCTATCATTATCCATTTAGAAGTTATCCACACTAATGTACGAAATTTCAACTTTCCCATAGGATTCTATAGTAGCCCGCACTCCTTTTGAACACCTCAACATATGACTTTGACACCCTTTACCACAAAGCTGAAACTTTTAGGACCAACTAGAAACATATATCTATAACTCCACCAAGTTTCATGAAATTCTGTCCTGTAGTTCCTGAGATCTGGCCTGGACAAGTTCATGTGCTACGGAAAGAAAGAAAGAAAGAAAGAAAGAAAGAAAGAAAGAAAGAAAGAAAGAAAGAAAGAAAGAAAGAAAGAAAGAAAGAAAGAAAGAAAGAAAGAAAGAAAGAAAGAAAGAAAGAAAGAAAGAAAGAAAGAGGAGGAGAATGATAATAATGATAATAATAAGAAGAAGAAGAAGAAACGGAGCAAAAACAATAAATCTCCAAGCGTTGTTTTGGAGACTTAGCTACATTCTGAAATCATCTTTGTAGGGGGCATTATAATAATTTCAAAATGGACGCATCCCGAAGTAGAGTTTGAAGATACCAAATGGTTAATCAGAATCGTATATCGAAGAACAGACAACACAATGGCCAAAAGAAAATAAACAAAAGGGCAAACAACAATCTACAAAACATACATATAAAACAAAAGATCAAGTAACACGGACCCCACTAAAATCGAGGGTGAACTCAGGGTGCTTCGGAAGGGTAAGCAGTTTCTGCTCCACAATGACACCAGTCATACTAAACTAGTTACAAACCCGGTAATAAGTCATGAACGAGAAAAGGGAAGTGTTTACGACAAGTGGAACATATCCGTGGTCATATGTGACACTGCAGGTATTCCATAAGTGTCAACCAAGTCATGGTGACGACCGTAAAACATTCGAAGTGATGACTTCAACTTCACTAAGAGGAACCCTTGGTTCAGTAGCTTCCTTGTTTGCAGCAACCCTCTATCACGGTAATCCGGATAGGAATCACAAGTTCTGGAGTATCGTATCAACTGAGAGATATATACTCCATATGCAGGTGCTGCTGGAATGTTGCTACATATGAATGGAAAGTTCATAATGGGAAAATTGAAAATCATCTCTTTTGTCGTAAAGTTTCGTTCTTAACCACCATTTACTGTCAATTTCGAGGTGTAGGTCTAGCTTGCTATTTGTATTTTCTTATTCTATTTGTATTTCCCTCTGATTTCCTTACCTTACCGTATGGATTATTGTTAACCGATGCAGATCCAATGAAAGATGAATATCAGTAGAGTACTTTGTGTGCTGTTAAAAAACTATGGGCTCCCGTATGACCACAGTCGCATATATATAGACAGCATTATATATACAAGCTGGTTTGCAATGCTTTATAAGTGCATACATTGCTCAAAATACTATTTATTTAAAATTTACCTTTAGCTTACCTATACTTGACAAAATTTCAACCGAGGTAGATGCTATATGGTGTTAAATATGTATTATTGAATGTATGTCATGGGTTGGAACTTATTTACATTGTGCAATGCTTCATTGAGTAAATTGCCATATTCGGCGAAGAAATGTTAGGTGTAGACACCTATCATATTCTTTATTACAACCAAGGTATAGAGGGGGGACAGCCAATTTATCAAATGTATGGCGATTGCTGGAAAATATCTTACTCTACATTCGTCTTACTAACATATCTTATTTTCTTCCGTATTGCTTTGTCGACAATCGTTTGTCTTCTTTCCTATTATCTGTTGTTAACTTGCAGTGCTGATTATCCTTTTGGTATGGTCAATCTTTTCTCAGTATAACTTATCCCTCAGGCATAGGTGATCTTAACTGATTTTGGTTAGTTATCTTGCTCAGGCCCTTTGGTTTTATTGCTCCCAAAATTTTAAATTATTTGGCTTTCAAATCATTTGATTTTGAGCGTACCTGATGAAGGTTATTCCAGAAACGTGTCGTGCGCACTAATTTTGATATCTACGTTTTTATTATTACACTTACCCTTATAAACATCTTCTATGTACAAACTGTGTTTGTCGTTGTCGAGTCCGCAGGAACAGTCGTAAGAGACATTCAGGTCTTTAACAGTTAGATTTAATATGATAAGTATGAAACCATTATTTTCAATTGCTGTGTTGTATTTTGCTTTATCGGTTGAGTTTCCACTATTTAACATTAAAAGTTTATCATCAGGTCCACCATGCCATCTCTTTGTTTCATTTGCAAAGCAGTTATCCACTTTACAACATAATGTCAAATCTTGTCCTAATTCTGGTGATGTAGTGCACACTGTCCATTTAACTATAATGATAATTGTAAAACATAATATATTATAACCGTGGTAATTTACACGTGGAGGTAAACAATTATATCCGAAAATTCGTTTTGGTCGAAAGATGTTGTCATATAGGTTTGATTATTTTTCATCGTGCTTAAAATAGTTTGATTTCGGACTTTGAAATTATATATTCTTCAATTCATTGACAGCGATTGCTGTAAAATATTAACATTTAAGACCTTAATGCTTATATTTATAAGAATACAATACGCTTTTCTTGTCATGAAAATACAGACTATATACTAGCATTGCCTGGGGAGTCTTGTGAAAATAAATAAAATAAGTTTTTTTGTTTTTTGTTTTTTTTTACATGTTTTAGTATCTCGAAGGTGTCATCCGCCCAGTAGTCAGTGCTTCGGCACTGCCATGGTTTATTAGATATATTTATTACTGAAATTTACATTTCCTAAATAATATAAATATCATTAAAACTAAGGTTCTCCTCCCTCAGACATAGGTGACCTTACCCAATTTTGGCTATCCTCTTTATGTCTTTTTTGTTTTATTGCTCCCAAAAGTTTAAATTATTTGGCTCTCCAATCTTTCGGTTTTGAGCGTTCTTGAAGGTTTTTCCAGAAACGCATTTCTAAATTTGATATATACGTTTTCATTAGTGATGTTCGTGTTTTTCATTTGATCAAATTACATATCTGTAGCTATGTATACGGTGGTTGACTAAGGCCATGTGCGAATGTTTTTTATTTTGTTACCTCAATATAATTTCTTGTTCCCACAAATTATTATGTTGTTCCCACAACATATTATCTTCTTCCTTCAATATATTATTTTGTTCCCACAACATATCATATTGTTCCCTCAATATATTATTATTAATATTAATCAATAATCTCCCTCAACAGAAGGCACCACCAGATTTCAATTGCACTGAGATAGTAAAATACTAATTAATTATCTCCCTCAATAGAGGCCAAGCATCTTATGAGGCAAGATTTCAAATGCCTTGAGATGGGTGCCCTCTCTTGAGTGGGGGAAGGGGTAATTAATTAGTATTTTACTTTCTCAGTGCAATATAAATCTGGCCTTATAGGATATGTGGCCTCTCTTGAGGGAGATAATTAATTAGTATTTTACTTTCTCATTGCATTTGAAATCTGACCTCATAAGATGGGTGGCCTCTCTTGAGGGAGATACTTAATTAGTATTTTACTTTCTCAGTGCATTTGAAATCTTGCTTGATAGGATATGTGGCCTCTCTTGAGGGAGATAATTAATTAATATTTTACTTTCTCAGTGCATTTGAAATCTTGCCTTATAGGCTAAGTGGGCTCTCTTGAGGGATATAATTTAATAGTATTTTACTATCTCAGTGCATTTGAAATCTGGCCTTATAAGATGAGTGGCCTCTCTTAAGGGAGATAATTAATTAGTATTTTACTATCTCAGTGCATTTGAAATCTGGCCTTATAAGATGAGTGGCCTCTCTTAAGGGAGATAATTAATTAGTATTTTACTATCTCAGTGCATTTGAAATCTGCCCTTATAAGAAGGGTGGCCTCTGTGTTCATCCCCGTTTTTAGTGGGGTTCGCGTTGCCAAATAGGCCATTGTATTGTCCGTCTTATTCGGTTTATGGCTTCTGATTACCCCTTTGGTATCGTAAAACATTTCTTGTTGTGTGTGATATACAACATATAAACTTAAAACATAAAAGTTAGTCCCCACCTGATTTATTTCATAGATATATTTCAAGCTCACATTTCTTAAAAACATTAAATGGAAGCAGATATATGTCTTCTTATTTTGACTTAAAGGTATTATTCCTGGACGACCAAGCTGCATTGTTAACAGGTAATGATGAATAAATGTATATGATTGTTAAAATAAAAGGTATTATTCCACTCTACCTTCTTTTGAAGAAACCCGTCTCAGGATACATGTAATCATCAACACATACGGCAATACTTCTGATATCATCTTTCCATTTTTTTATTAAGATTTACTGATATACTTCTGCAAAACATTTTATTTCTATTTTATGATGGATGCATTTTCACAAAAAGCTACTCAAGCAAGGCTGTGATGCTCCTAGGTTGAAGTCATTGGCACAACAATTGTATGGTGGTCATCACCATCTGGTTGACCATTTCGAAATATCCATATCTCAAATGATGATGGATCCTTTACTTGTTTTCTTTCCTCTATCACTGTCAAGACTTTCACCAGACTTGACTGTATATATGAGTAACACGGCGACTAACTTTTAAGAAGTAGGAACTGCTTTACCTTCGCGAGCACATGAGTTTAACACTGACCTTTGGTGGGGTCCTTGTTGATCATCATTTTAGTTTGTTGTGTTCTATCATGTGTCTTTATGTTCCGAGTTACGTGTGTTGTGATTACGATTTCGCATAAATACAATGTTCGGTTCGTCTTTACCTCCAGTTAATTGTAGAAGGGTTCATATCTCATTTACGTTATTTGTGTTTGGTTGCGCATAGTGATGTCCAACACATATAGTGTTGTATTATTTGTCTTCTTTGTCGTCATCCTGTGTCTTGTGTACCCTAGGTTTCTAGTTTTTCTGGATTGTCCATGCTTTATTGCCCCTTCGGCATTCTATACCGTTTAATAAATACCAACATTCGTTTTATTTTGGCAAATAACCTTAATATGATAAAGACAATGTTTATTAAGATGATGCAATTAGAAAAGGTGTGGTTTATAAAAGTGCCATTGAACGCTGATTGCAGAGGCGGATATAGACATTTCTATAAGGGGGCCCGTTTAAATAAGAAAAATATCGGATTTCAAAACAATTTGTTTTAAGAAAAATCAAAAGATACCGAGGCCTAATTCAAAGCGAAAATTCCAAAACGTAGTAAAAGGATAAGTGACAATTACGAAATTGGAAATATTCTGTTAAAACACGCTTTTATCAGTCTATAACTTAGCTCCGTGCCGCCTTGATCCACCTATGGATAGTGCTAATTTTTCACTGAAATACAAATACAATTTTTTTTCGTCTTACCCTTGATGAAGCATGTAAACCAGCAGGACTAAGTCTAAATAATGCAGGGGCCGTCGTGGCCGTGATCGTATGATAGTTGATTTACAACTACCTATGCAATCAGTTTATATCACCACTGATGTTGTGAGTTCGAACCTCGATCAGGGCGAGGTGTACAACATTATGTGATAAAGTTTGTCAGTGACTTGCGACAGGTCGATGGTTTTCTCCGAGCCCTCCGGTTTCCTCCATCAATAAAACTGGCCGCCACGATATAACTGAAATATTGCTGAAAGTGGCGTTAAGCATCATCAATCAAACAAACAAACAAACAAACTAAATACTGCCTTCACAAATGTGGCGTCACGTTATTTTACCCTACCTAGATATCACTTTAAATTGAAATACCCACACCTAAAAATACACCACAGAACAAAATAAATTCTATATTTATCATTATTTATACATTTACATATAATTATCATAATAATACATGGCAGTATTATGATAGCTGATCTTACAATCATATATCATATTTTATTTCATTGAGGATTAATAACAAGATGTCCACACAATTGATATTTGTAAAGTAGGTCAAGCACAACTGAGAGTAGAAATGAACATAAAAAAATAAACTTTAAATATCAAGAAAATTAAGCTAACATTATAAAAAAAACATATTTGATAATCTGACCTGTGTTTGATCTCTCGACATCCATTGTGTAGAGAAGAAAAGTATGAATATACCAAGACGTTCTTTTCAGTTATATGGAAAGACCAAATACCTATTGACAACTAGGTAATAATGTAATAATGTAGCAGGGAACCAGTTATAGTTAGTCAGTGACTACTGAAGGGTAGACACTTATTAATCATCAGTATTAGATAATAAACCACATGCAATATTTTTGTTCAAACTGTGGACGGAAGCAAACACGAGATCCATGCACACTAATTAAACTGTCTAAATGTTAAAATAATCATCGGTGTGTTGTCAGTTACACTTGAAAATGTAGAATGGACATATGTCTCTGTATTATTACTTATATATGTTTTTAACAAACGTGATGACAAACTGAAACAAATATTACTATTGCCGGCAATTAAAACTATATACTACCGTCCTTCCTACACTGCCATCAGCATAGTGTCCAATTCATTATCACGTAAAATTGTGTTTTTAGAGAATCGAAGGCTTGTGTTAATCGTTAGAGCTAAATTTACCGTCCATCATATCCCCCCTCCCCCCTCATATTTCTAAGGTACCGGTACATAAAAAGAACCAAGACTAAATAAAGGTAATAACAAAATTACCGAACTCCGAACAATCTTATAAAGGGAAAGTCAAAACTCATAATTATATAAACAGACAAAATCAGTCAACAACCGGAAAACTGTGAAAACCGTAATGACCCTGACTTGGTACAGGCATTTCTAAAGAAATGGTGGGTTGAATCAGATTTTAAGGCGCCAAACCTCCCGCTCTCATTACGGTTCAAAGGTTCCGGCTGTCACTGTAACAGTATTTAAATACAGGAACAAAATAGGTAATAAAGGTAATAACAAAATTACCGAACTCCGAACAATCTTACAAAGGGAAAGTCAAAACTCATAATTATATAAACAGACAAAATCAGTCAACAACCGGAAAACTGTGAAAACCGTAATGACCCTGACTTGGTACAGGCATTTCTAAAGAAATGGTGGGTTGAATCAGATTTTAAGGCGCCAAACCTCCCGCTCTCATTACGGTTCAAAGACATTCAATATATAAATAGTGATATGATGTAATAATCTTTATTAATATTTGAATATCAGAGTTTGTCTTTCGTACAGTGATTCGTGAAACATTTCCCCCGTGTTTAATATATATACTCTTATTTTGTACACTTGTGGAGGTATTGCGCGTGATAGAACGCTTAATGTTTACACTCTTTCAACTTTCAAGTTTGAAATTTTATTTCCGAAAACATATATACAGACCATCTCATTAGTCAGCCCCATTTAAACTATGTTAAGCTGTCTTTTGTTCTTACTATTGTCGCATGACAGCCCTGTGGTCGTGTTTTGTCTTTATTTGTAATTTGGCAGTATTATGTCGGACACAATGATAGAGTGGTGTCCATCCCATATTGTGTTGTGTTTTTGTCTTGTGTGTCTTCGTCTTGTGTCTTGTGTACCATATATTGCCAGTTTCTCTGGATTATCCATTTTTGTTTGCCCCTTCGGCATTCTCTAATATTTAATAAATACCAACATTCGTTTTATTTTGGGATATAACCTTAATATGATAAAAACAATGTTACTCTCAGTTTATTAAAATGATGCAATTTGAAAATGTGAGGTCTATAAAAGTGCAGAGGCGGATATAGACATTTCCGTAAAGGGGTCCGTTTTTATAAGAAAAATATCGGATTTCAAAACAATTTGCTTTAAGGAAAATCAAAAGACACCGAGGTGTAATTCAAAGTGAAAATTAGAAAACATGGTGAAAAGAAAAATGACAAGGAAAAAATTTGAAATATTGTGTTTAAGACACGCTTTTACCAGTCTATAGCTCCGTGCTGCCGCCCTGATCCACCTATGGGCTGTGCTAATGTTTCACTGAAATACAAATTGAATTGTTGTCGGTATTTCCCTAAATGAATATTAATAGCTGGAATAAGGATATTACTAAGCTTAAATATTGCCGTCACAGATGTGTCGTCACGTTATGTTACCCTATCTAGACATCACTTTAAATGGAAATACCCATACCGAAAAATACACCATAGAACAAAGCATATTCTATATTAATCCTACATATCAGTAAACACATTTACAGATTATTATCATAATAATACATGGCAGTATGATGATAGCTGATATAACAATCATATTTTTAGTGAGGATTGATAATATTTCCATGAATTTGCTATTTGTAGGTTGAGTATAACTGAAACTGAAAGTAGAAATGAGCATATATATAAATAAACTTTAGATATCAACACAATTAAGCTAACATATTTAAAAAAAATTACTTTACAATCTGACCTGTGTTTGATCTTTCGACATCCATTATTTAGAGAAGATCAGTATGAATATACCAAGACGTCCTTTTCAGTTATATGGTAAGACCAAATACTTATTGACAGCTAGCGGTAATAATGAAACCGGGAACCAGTTGTAGTTAGTCAATGACCTCTGAAGGGTAGATACTCATCGTTATTGGATAACAAAGCACATGTTACATTTTTGTTCAAGCTGTGGAACGAAAGAAAACACGGGATCACTGTGCACGAATTAAACTGTTTAAAATGTAAAATAGTCATCGGTGTGTTGTCAGTTACACTTGAAAATGGGGAATGAACATATGTCTCTGTAGTCTGTATTATTATTTATGTTTTTTTTTTAAACAAAGGTGATGACAAACTAAACAATTACATTCAAATCTTTATTAAGAAGTCTGATTTGGGACCAAAACAAAGTGGCCTTATAAGACAGGTGACCTCTTAAAAGAGTTTAAATTACAGGTGACTGCTTAATGGAGGTTTGACTGTATTACTATTGCTGGAAATAATGACATCTATACTTCATACACTGCTATGCCTATCAGGATAGTGTCCAATTCGCTATGACATAAAATTTTGTTTTCGAGAATCTAAGGCATGTGTTAATAGTTCCTAAATGTATCTTTCCGTCATGTTTTTTCCTACTTTTTATGAGGTAACATAAAAAGAACCAAGACTAAGATATTCAATACGTAAATAGTGATGTGATATAATAATCTTTCTTAAAGTGGCATTATCTGCCAAAATCGTAAATTTTTGTTACCCATAAAAACTATCAGATATGATTGATGCCTTAATAAAACGTGTGTCTGTAACTTATAAATGTTATGAAATGTACGCGCATCCGGGGAAAAAGGTGCAACTGCTCGTGTTTTGAGATCGATCAAGAAATGGACGCCATCTTATCAATTATCGGCATTGATTACGGAGTTTGCCGAATCGTCATTAAATCAGTACAACAATGCACTTATTTCTTATTTTCTGTGAATCTGCGTTTAGTCGGCTTTAATTATGGACAAAGAACCATGCACGTTTGCAGTTAATAAGTGACAAAATACAAATTATTCGTTTGTACCTGTAACTAGTAAGGTCAGTTGCATACGGAGAAAGCGAGGTCAAATTATTTGCTTGCAAGGCAATAATAAATCGATGGTAATTCTCGTTCTCAAAAGTGGTACGATAAGCTGTTTAATGTGAAATATTTACCTTTATTTCATCATTTTAAATATATTTACCAATTTCCAAAACATATAATTGTTTTGATCAAAATCGTAGCTAATGCCGCTTTAATAATTGAATATCAGAGTTTGTCTTTCGTACAGTGATTCGTGAAACATTTCCAACGTGCTTAATATATATACTCTTATTTTGCATACTTGTGGAAGTATTTGGCCACAGGCACTTGGGTCCAGGTTATTTTGTTTTCTTTCAATTTTATCAATAAAATGTGCATCTACAACATATATGAACCCGTTAGATATGCTGCGTTGTGAAATACCCATATCCTCAGTGACGGATGTCTCCTCGCATTCAGTACTGGTTAAGTTATGGGGACTGAAAACTGAAGAACTGAAAGCGAGACGACATCCGTCCTGACCCATGTACCAAAATGTGAACCTGAATAAGACACATAAATGTATTCCAAGTAAAAAATAAACCCACATGTATCCAAAAAACATAAAATTATAAAACTCAAGTTCACATCTTGGTGTATTATTATTTATGTTTTTTTTTTAGACAAAGGTGATGACAAACTAAACAATTACATTCAAATCTTTATTAAGAAGTCTGATTTGGGACAAAAAAAAGTGGCCTTATAAGACAGGTGACCTCTTAAAAGAGTTTAAATTACAGGTGACTGCTTAATGGAGGTTTGACTGTATTACTATTGCTGGAAATAATGACATCTATACTTCATACACTGCTATGCCTATCAGGATAGTGTCCAATTCGCTATGACATAACATTTTGTTTTCGAGAATCTAAGGCATGTGTTAATAGTTCCTAAATGTATCTTTCCGTCATGTTTTTTCCTACTTTTTATGAGGTAACATAAAAAGAACCAAGACTAAGATATTCAATACGTAAATAGTGATGTGATATAATAATCTTTCTTAAAGTGGCATTATCTGCCAAAATCGTAAATTTTTGTTACCCATAAAAACTATCAGATATGATTGATGCCTTAATAAAACGTGTGTCTGTAACTTATAAATGTTATGAAATGTACGCGCATCCGGGAAAAAAGGTGCAACTGCTTGTGTTTTGAGATCGATCAAGAAATGGACGCCATCTTATTAATTATCGGCATTGATTACGGAGTTTGCCGAATCGTCATTAAATCAGTACAACAATGCACTTATTTCTTATTTTCTGTGAATCTGCGTTTAGTCGGCGTTAATTATGGACAAAGAACCATGCACGTTTGCAGTTAATAAGTGACAAAATACAAATTATTCGTTTGTACCTGTAACTAGTAAGGTCAGTGGCATACGGAGAAAGCGAGGTCAAATTATTTGCTTGCAAGGCAATAATAAATCGATGGTAATTCTCGTTCTCAAAAGGCGAAAAGTGGTACGATAAGCTGTTTAATGTGAAATATTTACCTTTATTTCATCATTTTAAATATATTTACCAATTTCCAAAACATATAATTGTTTTGATCAAAATCGTAGCTAATGCCGCTTTAATAATTGAATATCAGAGTTTGTCTTTCGTACAGTGATTCGTGAAACATTTCCAACGTGCTTAATATATATACTCTTATTTTGCATACTTGTGGAAGTATTTGGCCACAGGCACTTGGGTCCAGGTTATTTTGTTTTCTTTCAATTTTATCAATAAAATGTGCATCTACAACATATATGAACCCGTTAGATATGCTGCGTTGTGAAATACCCATATCCTCAGTGACTGGTGTCTCCTCGCATTCAGTACTGGTTAAGTTATGGGGACTGAAAACTGAAGAACTGAAAGCGAGACGACATCCGTCCTGACCCATGTACCAAAATGTGAACCTGAATAAGACACATAAATGTATTCCAAGTAAAAAATAAACCCACATGTATCCAAAAAACATAAAATTATAAAACTCAAGTTCACATCTTGGTACATGACACAGAAAAGAAAATGGGTGTCAAAATTCAGCTCTAATTATACGATGTTGAAAGACAGAGGGAGCAATCCATCATACAAGCCTATCACCAATACGGCGTGGGTTCGCACCCAAAAATGGGTGCACTCAACTGGCTGCCGCAAGTAATAAAGTTTACCAGTTGCTTGCCCAGGGTCTGTGGCTCTCTCCGGCTTCCTCCACCACCAAACTGGTCGCCACGATATAGCTGAAATATTGCTGAAAGTGGAGCCAAACACAAAAAATTCCAGATTCTTTTTATCCACATCTCAATAATCTCAGTATTTTCCAGAACATTGGAAATTGAATTCCACAACATGAAAACAAATGGCATGAAACCTTGAGGCAAAAACTATTGAGGGTACTCAGGATTCCATGAAAAGCAGTATTTCAGTCTATAGCCCCACAAGTTCAGGGATAATGTTATGCGAGGGGAGAGGAAAGACAACCAATTGCACAGGACAAAATATCCGATTTAATTTGTGAAACCTTTTTTTTTTTTTTTTTTTTATATACATATGATAGAAAATAACCCTAACAACCAAAGCCACAATAAAACTGCCTAACCTGACACCACTTCAAAAGCATGGTGAATGGTGAAAGAATGAGGAAGAGTCACGTGTAATTCCGCTCAAGACATCAGCCAATGAGAATATACCCATATCCTCAGTGACTGATGTCTCCTCGCATTCAGTACTGGTTAAGTTATGGGGAATGAAAACTCTGCTTTCAAGCCACATACCAGCAAATAATTCCCTGTTAAATATAAAAACAAAGAAGTTGAATTGTTTTATTCCCAAAACTCAAACTTTCAAAAAACATTTTCAAAATACTACAACAGTTTAACATTATCATAAGATACAATATAATCAAACTCAAATTTAACGTCTTATGGTCTGACAGGGAATCAATGGAACAAACCACTTGATCCTCACCTTTAGCACAATAACAAAGTCATTCAAAATTACATTTAATGAATAATACACAGACAAGACTAGTGTAACCTTATTTACATCAAAGTGCAAATCATACTATCATACAAGTAACATTCAAGGAAAAGCTTTCTTCAATTCGGAATAATCCCCCTTTGTTCTAAACTCAAGTTCAACATTATCCGCTAACCCTACAGAATTTGCCAGTTTTAAAGCAACAATAGTAGAATCTACTAAACTATGTTTTCTACCATAATATTCAGCACTCTCTTGACTGAACCAGCCAATATGATTCATTACACCCTCAACATTTTCAACAGAATCGGTGAGTGCCATGGTAATAGCACATCCTGCACGAAAACTGTGAGGAGTTTCACCATTATATATCCCTAATGTTGTTAAGTAATATATTAACCGTTGATAAACAACTGAGTAAGAAACGGGTTTATCTAACACACTTCCAATTTCTGATACAACTCTAAAAAGATATCCTCTGGTCAAATCAACTTTACATGATCTACAAAAATTCACATAGTCAATCAAACCTTTCACAGGGCAAATATCAATATCGTTACACCTTTTAATAACAAAGGAATTAGATTTACCCTTAGAGCCCCTTAAAGTTTTCCCGAAAGTATGCTGAAAAACTAGTCCAGAACCATCAGTTAAAATCTTTACTTCCTGAGCAACTACCAAAGCAAGATCCCCAGCCCTGTCGCCGGCAAAAAAATGAATATTCCACCATGCTTGATCCCTGTACAAAGTAAACTTTTCCCTTAAGGACAAGGAAACAATTTTGATTTCTCTATCAATGAAAGAACTAATTGCCTTAACCTTTGTCAGGAAAATAGGTTTTGCCTGTTTGGGTAAAATGTGAGATTTAGCTTGCTCAATCCTGATTAATTTTAGATACTCCTTAACAGCTTGGACAGAGGCTGGGTTACCATACTCTGAAACAATATTCCAATCTCGTCCTAAACCAATATCATCGAAAATGTTTACAAGTTGATTTATTATTCCTTCTACTGTGTTAGAGGCTAGACGCTTTGGGCAATTACAATGAAAAGAACCTTTTGACCAAGAAAAGGACATTGAATGTCATGAATAGTAGTCTTTCCATTACAGTCTTTCCATGCCAAAAACCTTCTGATATCATCTGGAGTGCACGCTGTAAGACTTTCATAACCAGATTTCCTAAGGAAAGCGATGCATATTTTCTGTAGGCTCTCCTTTCTTTTGTAAGCAGCAGAAGCAGCCATCCTATCATCCAATTCAGCTAATCTGTCATCAATCTGATCAAAATCGGCCTCAATATCAAGTTCCTGTGAGTATGAAATAAATTTACATTCTCCTGACATACATTTTACTGAGAAAATTTACTAAAAGAAAGTCTGAACGCAAGCAACCTCCATTGTAAACCGAACGAGTCATAAACAAAACCCTCTTTGAAGACACCATTATCACTCCTTTCTCCCCTTTTCACATATACAAACAGAATGGATTGAGTTAGAGACCAATCTTGGCCACCATATAGGAATAGGCTTAAGCTCTGGAACAACCAAAGTACATGACACACACTGTTCCTTTAAAAGACAAAGTAGAGGGAAAACTAACCCAAAAGGCGGATATACGTAAGGATTCAACTCCTTTCTTAGATCTTGGGAGAAAACATTCACACCCGGAAGCATGAGGTGTCAACCACGGGGTAAAATGACGGAGAGGTTCACCATCAACAGACTTCATAGCATTAGAGTCTAGGGACATTAAGTCCACGGAATGGGGGCCAAAGCAATTTTCAACTTTAGACCAAGCCATTTCACTCAACATAGCGTCAGCTGCACTTAATTTCCTTGAAGGACCATCAGCAATAGTCTACTGAGAAGTAACAAAACTCAAATGCAAATCTATATTGTATTGTGTTACCACATCAAAGATCTGTTTCAAAATCCTATTCAGATTTTGACATTTTGCCCCTTGGTTGTTCCATGCACCGATAACAGCCATATTGTCAGTCATAACATCAACTCGCGAGTTAAGAAGCCTCCCACCTAGAGACTCTAGAGATTTAAGGATAGCATCTGCTTCCTTCTCATGTATGGGTCTGTTGTCATCTTTGGACCAATAATCACCAAATGACATGGCCTCACCAACACTGTATACATTTTCAAGGTTTTGTGGAATTCTGGTCTCCACTTGGAACAGCCAGACCATGAGTCAATAAACCTTCAATAAGTGAGCTCATCTTTAAGAGCACAAGTAACTGTAATTCTCTTGCTATTCTTTATGCAATATGATATAGCAGCATTAACCTCTCTACAGAATAATTTACAACCTGGAACTGCCAGGGACATTGAAATGCACTTCCCACAAAATCGCTGTAATGTCTTCAGGCTAAACTCATCCAACGACAAAATAAACTCCCTTAATTCAGAAAACTTCATTCTTTTGTCCACCGGCAGTATATAGGCCTGTTTCTCAGAATCTACCAGAAAGCCTAGAAACTTTTTACAGGTGGAAGGTTCAAGAGAACACTTGTTCAAAGACAAAGTATAACCAAACCTCGTTAAAACCTGTAACACTACATAGGTTAAACATGCTGAGGATTCTTTGTGTCCAGGACCATCCAAAGTGGGATTTGAAACTGCAAACCTGTCATCAATGTACAAAGTATTTAAAATACTAAGAGACCTTAAATAGGAGGTGACACACATGCCAATTGTCTGATACACGAAAGCTGAACCCTTCCAACCGACAGGGAGGGTAGTATAGGTCATAAAATAGCCACCAAACTGTATACCAAAGTATGTATAAGAGGACTCGCTTAACTTCACGTGGTCGTATCCTGATTTATCATCAAATGTAACCATTAAACCATTTTTTTGGACAAGGCGATGAATATCTTTTAAAGTTTCTAAATGGAAAGGCAAGTCCTTTATCCATAAGTTCAGGAAGCGCTCGTCATGACAGAGACGTGGTTTAGAGGGTTCAATAGTCAATGTCATGATAACTTTAGGAGGTTGACAAAAGCCTACTATTCCAAGTAATTTAATACACCCTGTAGCAATTCGCTCGCATAACTCTCGAGAAATAAAATCTGCATACTTTGCACAACTGGCCGAGTTCTGAAAATACTGCTTATGAGGTATATCGGAGTCAAAGTTTCTACCTTTAAAATTTCCTTTAAAATGACGGAAGAACTTATTAACATTAACCCCATGTTCAAGCCAATCCAAGATACAAGATTTGTCGTCATTTATATCCTTCTCCAAAATAAATTTCCATTCGTCTAAATAATTATGGATATGACCACTAACAAAATGATCAGGATCACGTAAAGGTAAGAGACCCACATCAAAAGGGGCATTATTCTTAAGTACATCTTCGCAAGTGGAAAATTGGTAGGCAAAGGGCTGTCACTTGTACTAAGTGCTGGCTTATCCCTAACTGTTACTGTTGTTGGATCAAAACCACACTTCAATTCCCATTCTGGAATATTTACGAACAATGCTTGGAAATCTGTGTGCCCAGGGCTCTGAAGAAAATATAAAATGTGAAATTATACTCCCATGTAAATAAAGCCAGCACCGGTTGAACCCATTGACAAGCGAAATCCCTTCACCTACAACCCACATGGAAAACCACTAGGGCTTCAGTGTCCCTAGAATTGTAGACGAAGAAGATTTCTACTCCAAAATGATGTGATATTGAAATCTTATAATAAGTACATAGAAAAAATTAAACTAGGAAGATCTGTTCTAGATAACTAAGCACTCAGTCTTTAATTAATCTTGAGGCGAAAGGTCAAGGTTTATGCATACTACACCCCAACTTATAAATCGTAAGTACATGTAGGCATGAAAGTACTAACATTATGTTGTAAGATTACAGAATACTAGACGAAAACGTTAAAACTATTGATAATACAAGTCATAGAACATGTACAGAAGGTGAAAATTACTAGCCAAATGGAATTATACTAATGTTTTCCTGAATAATCAAAATTTCACATAAATGTAAAAAATCTAAACTAGACAATACAAAAATGTGTATGTTAAAATTATAATACCTACATGTAACATAACTTATCCAATATAATCAAAATTATTACCAAATAATTATGTAAGTAATTAATCCAAAAAATCTCCAAATAACTATGTAAATAACTTAAATCAAGTTGGAGAACACACAACTTCCAAGATCATAAATATATTAAATTTGAGTTATTTCCCTTTGGCTGCTTTCATCTTGTCACAATCTCTGACTAAGTGCGAAGTACTGTCACAAAATAGGCATGCTGCTCCACGTAGGCGAAAATTTGGAGTGTAAGATCTTGGCCTTGGATTTCTGTAACCATATCCCTGAGGTTGAGGAAAATTAGAAGCAAAAGGTGGTTGAAAACCCATCGGATACATAAACGGATATAAATTATGTAAAGGGGAATTCTCCGGTTTAGGAACATTTTTTCAGGCTTTGAGCATTTATCACCATTTTTACTTTCAACTTTTTCCTTCAAACATTTAGAGATTGCTTTTGAAATTGCATCTGCTGCTCTTCCACCGAGCACGGACAAGCATAAACTAGTGACGTCTACTTTTGCTTGGTGTCTAATAGCCTGCCTTGCTAACTCTTCGTACACTTCCGCGTCCTCAGCATCGGCTTTCCTTGAGTGTTTTGCTAGTTCCTCTAATGTAAGAAGAATCAAGCAAATACTAGGCTCTTGTTGGAGGCAAAGCGCCCTCACCTTTTCTTTAAGTTCTTTGACCCTTTCTAACTTGGAAATCATCTGCAGAGTTGCCATTCTATCTTCCAGGGAATCTGGATCTGGTGATCTTTTCCTCTTATTGTTGTTAGAGTCTGTCTGAACATGTACAGGTGCACTTGTGCTTGGTACCTATAATAGTGAAACATCAATGTTTTAAGAGAAATATCTGAAAGAGGAGGTTAGCCCTCCAAAAATATAATTTTCTGACATTTTCTTTTTTTAATAGCTGAAATCCTTGATATTAATCTCTGTAATAAATGTATATACTTCTGGTGTTCATAAAATAAAATTTAAAAAATTAGTGATTTTCATCAAAATTTAATTTAATAAAACCATCTGATACTACCGAAGAGAAAATAATTAGCACAATTTCATGATGACAAATATTGTTGAGAAACAGACCGACGGACAAAGTGAACACTATATGGTACTCACAGCTCGATGTGGGGCACTGATTAACAAAACAAATAAAACCTAGCAAACAATTATTTACATGCAAAGCTATAAAACCCAATATTAAAACTCGACTATAGGAAATTGAAACGTGAAATTGAATAAATCATAAAAAACAACCCGCATGTCATTTCAAGATAGAAGAGAAACCATCATAGAGAGCTAACCACTAAGAGCAGTTTGCCACCTTATAAAAGTTGATGCAGTGACTTCCTGACAATTTGGTTTTATCACCATGTGATTTTCTGTTGTATTCATGTGATTGCCCGTTATTCTTTTATTTTAAAATTAATTTATAACCTGCAAGTATAAATAAAAAATAATCACCTGGCTTGGATCAGCGGCCAAACTAAACTCCTGCCCTTTCGTCTGCCCAAACCCATTAGCATGTAGAATGAGAATATGCAGTGCATATCTTCCCTCCTGAACACTCAAGTTTCTGTCAGCAAGTTCCATAATTACATCAAGGGATTCTCCTTAAAAGAAAAGATATGAAATACAATGAAATTATCACATCCATTAACAAATATTGAAGAAACATTTCATTTGCAAAGTGCTACAACCGTCAAAGATCAGTTTACTATTCAATTACATGTAATTGGCTCAAAGCCAAAAAATACTGTAAATTCATAAATTAATGCGATGTTGTTGTTGTTGTCTTGTAGATTCCTTCGATGACTTCGGAGCACCCTGTTAATTTAAACAGGTTAATTCAATGTCATATTCGGTATTGGTGGGGAAATAAATTCCAAGTAAAGTTTCCGGCTAATTATGGTCACAAAATTATGCGAAAATGAGATTGGTCGAAGATCGCAATAATTAACCTCGCATTTTTTAATGTTCTTTTTCTTGTCCAGTTTCTTTTTGATTTATCTCCCTTTTCTTACACAGGTAAGATCGACAGATTCTAGATTACCGACACCTATAAACCTGTGAAGCATGTAGGCTACCAAGCGTGTACATGTTTTGATTGCAATTTCTTGTGTAAATCTGTCCAAGGACAATAGAGTGTGTATTTAAACGTCTGTGTTTCAATGTTTTGCAAAATAATATGACTCGTCAGTTTCATTCGATGTTTTTTCGTCTTAAGGTTTGATCAAAATATTTTAGTTTCTCATCAATCTAATTATATAACAACTGTGTTAATAAATGTCGATTTTTATTTTATTTTATTTTTAAATAGGCTAGATCGTTTACCAAATTATTTTGTACACTTCAATTGATCTTTCTTTGAAATTTCGTTAACCTTTATATCACCCAAAGCCTTCGGATGTTCAATATTACTGTGACTCGGCACGTGACCAAAGTTCACCTGTACAAAAGATTCTAGATCCCCAAAAGCACGCTTTGATCGATAATATATTACCAACATGTGGAAACCTTTCTAGATTCTCATTCACGTGAAAAATGTGTGTGTATCCCCTTTAATTAAAGGTAAACACGGGACGTCAGCGTGGCTTGCAAGGGGATTAACGACCTACTCAAAATCATCAATGTGGAAAATAAATAACCAAACGGGAATCACATAATCAAAATAACTCGTCAAGCAATCATACAAAATGCCTTAGTTATCAAAACCAAATAAAGGTATCACATTCAGTAATAAAATAAGACATGATTTGAACTCACCTGTCAACTCCTTGACATGTACCCCTATATCCTCTAAAGTTAATTCCTCAGTTTTAATGTCCTTCTGAATCCTTGCATATTCTTTCAAGCTTTCAGGTTGTTCTAATTAAATTTTTTTAATGGCTTGTAGCAACTTCACTCCCTTTAAGGAGTGACGCCTTTTCAAGATAGTAGGCAACACCATCTGCATAATAAAATGTACATTGTAAATATATCGTTTTCCGGAAATGAAAAATAAATACACAACGCACACCATTGGCATTAAGTGACCTCATTACATAACTCAATGTCAACTACAATTAACACACTTTAAATTCCGTTAAATAAAGAATGCAATATACGATTCATAATAAATTTTAACAAAGTATAAAATATCTCAAATCCAACTATTGTCTTACAAGTTATACCGGTAATTATATTAAAAGAAAACAAACAAGTTTAACAACAAACCAAATTCATTCCATTATTAGAACCACGTGCACGGACTCCTCGAGTGAAATTAGGACATCACGTGCACGGACGCCTCAAGTGAAATTAGGAACAATTAAAAATCTCATCATGGTCTACTAAGCAAGCAGAAAATTGTTTACAACGTTCAATCAAACAACGTAAATATTCAGTCACAATAGGGTTCCCTATTGTCGTATTGAATAGAATTAAACCAAAGACCACCTAGGTCTGCCAAACATCAGCAATATAAATGCGGACATGCCCAGCATGGTTCTCTTTAAATATTCAGGACTAAAGCCCAAATCCAGCCACCTAGGCTTTAAACGTGCTCATAAATGCATACATAGTCAAAACCACAATTAACCCAGGAGACCACATAGGTCCGAAAAATGCCGGCAATTATATTCAGAGAAGGACTGTCATATAATGCCTAAAAACAGCCACCTAGGCTAATAATATCCACCAAGGATAAAATCTAGTATCCACCAAGGATAAAATATAGCCACCTAGGCTTAAAATATAGCCACCTAGGCTTAAATAATGCCACCTAGGCAATGAAAAAAAAGTTAAAATATATACCCTCTAAAATTAGGTAAGTCGGTTCCAAGACACGTCTGTCTTGCTGGGTGAATGGTGAAAGAATGGGGAAGAGTCACGTGTACTTCCGCTCAAGACATCAGCCAATGAGAATATAAACGCCTTTATGAGCTATGCCCCATTGTCCTAATATCTACTCTATACAAGGCAAGAATGTCAAGTTTGTTCTAAAAATAGCAACACATGTACTTACCGGTATCCCCATGTTATCCGCTAGAAAAAATCGCTTCTGATGACTCGTGGCATATTCCCCGTTTCCTTTCAACCTTATCTAACTGTTGAACACAAAAGTCTCTTGTGGCGGAGCGCTTAAACGGTTACATTCGGGTTTGTTTCTCTCAAGCGAGCTGAACTTTCAACCGGGACGGAAGTGCTTTCAATTTCCCAAGAAACGCAACTTTTCTCTCAATCTGAGGATTTACGAGTGGACTGAAACAAGATAAAATCTTAATGAGTTACGAACATCAATTATTGGCGTAAAAAACGAAAACTTGGAAAACTGAAAGAAATACTTTTTTATTTTGTGTTTTTTTTAACTCACATCTGGGAAGTAAAGGTTAATACACCATATAATATCAAAGAGATAAAGAAGCCTTTTCTACTATATTATACTATCTAAATAAGTTACATACATTAAGAGAAATTATATAATAAAAGTTTGAATATACCAAAGGGGAAATAAGATAGCCACATTTAAATTAGTTGACTTTCCAATCTGATGACATGATGTAGTTTATTCTAGAAACACTGCGTGCGTACTAAATTAGATATCTACGTTTATTATTACATTCAGGTATAAATAACCTTAGCTGAGATTAACTTTAGTCTTAAATGTAGACATCTAATTCTGTACGAAGTACACGTGACTGGGATACTTTTCTTCAAGATCAAAAGATTATGAAGCCAAATAATTTAATAGTTTATTGGAACAAGAACATCAAAAGGGTCTAAACAGAAAAGTCAAAATTGGCTATAGCCACCTATGCTAGAGGGAATATTTGTTGACAATGTATCATTACTGTTTATGTTATTGTTGATGAACTGTTAGTTACCATGGTTATTACTTTAGTGTTGACTAGACATTTAATGAGACTATTTTAGATATTTATATATATTGAATTTGTGAAATAAAGGAACATCTGAGAAAGAAACCACACAGGCATACATACTCTTTGCTGCCTTATTTGGCTCTAAGTTTGAATATTTATTTGGGATGTCCTTATCTAAATCTTCTGGTTTTCCGATTATAGTGTTTCGTCGACTGACATAGTAAATTACCTTTTATGTCTATTATTATAATTGTTTGTATAATTTAAATAGTTCACATTCTTACAGCGAATATATAAAAATGGTAACAATTTGTGATATTGACACAAGTTTCCTGGTATACTCAATTGTCATTTCCTGAAATTGTACCATATTGTATTGTTCGGCATTTAAAACAGGAACTATTTAGTCACGTATTTTTGTCAATACAGGTTTACCAAATTTCATATATGAGTAATACTTTATGAAATATACTAAGAATTGGTACACAGCTTGTCAATTGTTTAATATGTAACCAGCAAATTGTGGTGAGTATTACTTTCTTAATTGTTTCCAGCTTAAAATTGGATATCCTCACAAGATTTAGAACTGTAAGATTGGCTGAGCAAATTATAAATTGAAGTGACTACGCAACTGCATTAATGTTCATTGTAATTCACCAGTTACATGTGTCAGGCAATACGTATTAGTATAGGTATATCTCAGTTATTAAGACACAGTTACCCAAAGTGTCAATTACATACACATATATATATATATGTAATCATGATTAAAGTCTGTAATTGTCTGATATTTAAGCAAAAGTAAGCTCCAAATATGTGTCATTGTGACCTAATTTGAGTTAGAAGAGTTTGAAAATACCAAAGGGGTAATCAGAATCCGCATATCGAAGAACAGACAACACAATGGCCAAAAGAAAAAAATGCAAAAGGACAAATAACGATCTACAAAACATTCACATAAAACTAAAGATCGAAAAACACAAACCCCACTGATTAAAGGATATATGTGTCTTAGTATTGAATGTGCTTACAAAACAAAACGAATTATTGTTATTGTTACCATTAGTAGTTACTCAACCAGAATATTTAGGTCACGACTACTGCATTGATACGATGTATTAAAATAAGCAAATTAAATCACAAAATACAAAAGCATTGTAGTAAGCTGATGATATATTAATGAAGGAGAAAAGCATATAACAGTGATTAATTATTATATTGATGAAAATTTGCGAAACAAAGCAAAACAAACCTAATGTTTAGTATAAGTGCCATGTTGTGTTGTCGTTGAAGTTTCAATTATCAGAGGGACTGGTTTAACACCGTCACATTTTTGTGCCGTTCCCAAATCATGACCAGTATTTCCATCGTAAGACGTCGTGTTTTTTATGTTCAGTGGTTTTATGTGAGAGGCGATTGTTCGTTTTATTGATATTGATGGCATTGTTGGCCATGACTGTTTAAGCTTTCTTTTCATAAACTTCATTGCTATTATATCAGTATTTTATCTTTTTTTCTTTCAGAAAATGCACGGACGACCTATTTAAAACATGAAAACATACTTCGTTTTTAATCTTATTCTACTGTTACAAATGATACAAGGTAACCTCTTTACTTGAGTTCCATCACAATGTCTTAAGTCACGTGTCAAACGTTCATTAGCATGTTCATGATGTTTTCTTTAAAAGTATTAATGCACTTACAATCTGACCTTTCGGCTCCTTATTTTTATGCCGTTTTAATCATCAAGGCCTGAAGACAACAATTTGATTTTTATGAATATAAATATATAAATTACACAATGCTGATATAATATTTATAAATATTACCAGAGAAATATTTTCAGTAGTGTATGAAGAAGATATATTAATTGATAAATATTTTTCGTCTTGTCAATGGCTACTTTTTTCACGGAGTTAAAGCTGCTCATCACGTAATTAACAAATTGTTTTCATTTTATTTCTAATATTATTTCGTTGTTTTGTTAACCATTATTGACGAACATAGGATTTCTAAGAACAGTAATACATTAAATACAGTGCTCCTGATTTTAGGCACCATTCATGGCAAAGTTCAAAATGACGTCACACTGTATACTGAGATAGGAAGTGATGTCATATTGAAGAGTAAAGTCGCAAATTCTACAAGATCAATATGGCGGCGAGAGAATGGAATAATATCAGATGGATTGAATATTAAAAGAAAACTACGACACAGAATTAAAATAATAGAAGACAAAACTCTGGGAGAGTACAATCTACAAATTTCAAATTTAACAGAAAGAGACTTGGGTTCATATTGGTGCGAACGCACTGTTAATGATGTGGCCATTGAGAAACAAGTAGTGATAAAATTGACAGGTGAGTAACGTGTGACTTACATCAGCACCTACGATATTCCAGAGCTTGTGGTTCTTGGATTTTCTTGATAGAGGGTTGCTGCTAACAAGGTAGCTACTGAACCACGGGTTCCCATTGGTTAAGTTGAAGTCATCACTTCGAAAGTTTTACGAACGCCACCATGACTTGGGTGACCGCTATGGAATATTTATGTCACAAATGACCACGGATATGTTCCACTTGTCGTTAACACTTTCCGATCCTTTCCTCATTCATGACATATCACCGGGTTTGTAGCTAAAAAACACTACGGGTGTCACTAGTGGAACAGGAACTACTTACCATTCCGGAGCACATGAGATCACCCCCGGTTTTAGTAGGGTTCGTGTTAATCGATCTTTAGATTTAAGTGTATGTTTTGTAGATCGTTGTTTGTCATTTTGTACTTTTTCTTCTGGTCATTGTGTTGTTTGTCCTTCTATTTACTCATTCTGATTACTCCTTTGGTATCTTCAAACTCTTCTTAATAATGTGACCGACGAAAAACAAGTAGTGATAAAACTGACAGGTGAGTACCATGTGACTGCATGTAATATGCATTGCTTTTAGTTTCTGCTTCATGATTGTTGTCTGTCTTCGTCTTGTGTCTTGTGTGCTCAGTGTTGCCTGTATATCTGAATTGTCCATTCTTGATTCTCTAACGAGTATTTGTATTGAAAACAAATCTACCTATTAGTGAAACAACGGGATATATATTTACAATTTCTATTGGATGATAATATAATATTCATGTGTGTTCACATCCGGGATATAAGGCGTGAAGTTTAACTGCGCTTTACATGTCACAATAAAGTTTGTATACCAATTCCACATATATATTTGGTATAAATTATGAAATAGAGGTGTCATTGATTAACAATTTATAATCATCTATCTTATTACTGAAGACCCTATGGTGACTTTATCACTAAAGACCCCATGGTGACTATTACTGAAGGCCCTATGGTGACTTTATTACTAAATACCCTATTGTGACTATTACTGAAGACCCTATGGTTACTTTATTACTGAAGACCCTATGGTTCCTTTATTACTTAATATCTTATTGTGACTTTATTACTGAAGACCCTATTGTGACTTTATTATTGAAGACCCCATGGTGACTTTATTATTGAAGACCCTATTTTGACTTTATTATTGAAGACCCTATGGTGACTTTATTATTGAAGATCCTATTGTGACTTTATTTTTTTATGACCCTATGGTGACTTTATTATTGAAGACCCTATGGTGACTTTATTATTGAAGACCCGATTGTGACCTTATTATTGAACACCCTATGGTGACTTTATTACTGAATACCCTATTGTGACTTTATTACTGAAGACCCTATGGTGACTTTATTACTGACGACCCCATGGTTCCTTTATTACCTAAGATCTTATTGTGACTTTATTACTGAAGACCCTATTGTGACATTATTATTGAAGACCCTATGGTGACCTTATTATTGAAGACCCTATGGTAACTCTATTATCGAAGACCCTATTGTGACATTATTATTGAAGACCCTATTGTGACTTTATTATTAAAGACCTTCTGGTGACTTTATTATTGAAGACTCAATGGTGACTTTATTATTGAAGACCCTATTGTGACTTTTACTGAAGACCCTATGGTGACTTTATTACTGAAGACCCTATGGTGACTTTATTACTGAATACCCTATTGTGACTTTATTATTGAAGACCCTATTGTGACTTTTACTGAAGACCATATGGTGCCTTTATTACTTAAGATCCTATTGTGACTTTATTACTGACGACCCTATTGTGACTTTATTATTGAAGACCCTATGGTGACTTTATTATTGAAGACCTTATTGTGACTATTATTGAAGACCCTATGGTGACTTTGTTATTGAAGACCCAATTGTTATTGTATTACTGAAGACCCTATTTTGTAAGACCTTGTGGTGACTTTATTATTAAAGACCATATGTTGACGTTATTATTGAAGACCGTATGGTGACTGTATTATTGAAGAACCTATGGTGATTTTATTATTGAAGACCCTATGGTGACTTTATTTTTGAAGACCCTATTGTGACTATTTTTGAATACCCTATGGTGACTTTATTTTTGAAGACCGTATAGTGACTTTATTTTTGAAGACCCTATTGTGATTTCATTTTTGAAGACCCTATTGTGACTTTATTTTTGAAGACCCTATGGTGACTTTATTTTTGTAGACCCTATTGTGACTCCATTTTTGAAGATCCTATGGTGACTTTATTTTTTGAAGACCCTATTGTGACTTTTTTTTTGAAGACCCTATTGTGACTTTATTTTTGAAGACCTTATTGTGATTTTATTTTTGAAACTCTATTGTGACTTTATTTTTGAAGACCCTATTGTGACTTTATTTTTGAAGACCCTATGGTGACTTTATTTTTGTAGACCCTATTGTGACTTTATTTTTGAAGGCCCTATGGTGACTTTATTTTTTGAAGACCCTATTGTGACTTTATTTTTGAAGACCCTATGGTGACTTTATTTTTGAAGACCTTATTGTGACTTTAGTTTTGAAGATCGTATTGTGACTTTATTTTTGAAGACCCTATTGTGACTTTATTTTTGAAGACCCTATGGTGACTTTATTTTTGTAGACCCTATTGTGACTTTATTTTTGAAGACCCTATGGTGACTTTATTTTTGAAGCCCTATGGTGACTTTATTTTTGAAGACCGTATTGTGACTTTATTTTTGAAGACCCTATTGTGACTTTATTTTTGAAGACCCTATTGTGACTTTATTATTGAAGACCCTATGGTGACTTTATTTTTGAAGACCCTATTGTGACTTTATTATTGAAGACCCTATTGTGATTTTATTATTGAAGACCCTATCGTGACTTTATTTTTGAAGACCCTATGGTGACTTTATTTTTGAAGATCCTATTGTGACTTTATTTTTGAAGACCCTATTGTGACTTTATTTTTGAAGACTCTATTGTGACTTTATTTTTGAAGACCCTATTTGGACTTTATTTTTGAAGACCCTATTGTGACTTTATTTTTGAAGGCCCTATTGTGACTATATTTTGAAGACTCTATTGTGACTTTATTATTGAAGACCCTATTGTGACTTTATTTTTGAAGACCCTATTGTGACTTTTATTTTGAAGACCCTATGGTGACTTTATTTTTGAAGACCTTATTGTGACTTTATTTTTGAAGACCCTATTGTGACTTTGTTTTTGAAGACCCTATGGTGACTTTATTTTTGATGACCCTATTTTGACTTTATTTTTGAAGACCCTATGGTGACTTTATTTTTGAAGAACTTATTGTGACTGTGAAATGTAAAACAGCAATAATAAACATTTCTTTAAATTTTGATAATTTCTTATGTTTATTTACATCCCCATTCTTTCCTACGAATGCATATTTTGGAGACGACAAACGAACAGCCGAACCAATATAATAATTCCCCATCATGGTTTGTATTGTTAATAATATTAATTGATAACATTAGCAGATGTAATAATAATACGATATACATGTTGTATGACTTTATTTTGTAAACTACAAGATTCCGTGAGCACAGTATCGATAATGAATGCTGATAGTGTGTTGAATAAGAACAATATACGTTTTTTATCTAAACAGAGCACCAGACGACCAACAGTAAAGTCGACATTTCTACTGACATAATCACAAAAACAGGTAACATCTTAATTGACTAATTAATGGAAAAACTTATTATCACAATTGACCCGGGTGTTTGGTGGGGTCCGTGTTGTTAATCTTGTAAGTATTATATGCTTTGTGTTTTTATTGTTTTGTTTGTCTTCGTTCTTTGGCTTGTACGTAATGTAAGTGTCTCTCTATTGTATATTACGGATTGGGATTACCCTTTGGTATCTTCAAACTCTTCTTGATTGTCTCTTTGGTTTCCCTCAAACGTGTATTCTAGATAGTCTTCTACTTAGTGTCAAATCTGTAATAAAATGAAAAGCAAGCATAGAATAGCACACTGTCGAACAATTCCAAAATTAAATATCAAAATGTAGAAAGAGGTAAAATCGATAAATCTATAATAGAACACACAAAACATTTGATCACTATCTTTAAAAGAGAAACTGAGTCTCCTCATTGCTAATGGATATCATTTCACTAGAGTTTTTTGTTGTTTTTTTGTTGTTGTTTATTTTTGTTTTATAGATTTGCACTTAGTAGCAGCACACATTTTCATATGTTGGTCTCCCCCTCCTAATCACATCAGCCTTATTTCTAAGTCTGCTGTTTATTTGCATCGCATTGTGCTTGTATTATGTTGATGACGTTACACGACATAAGAAAAATATGAATTAGTGCAACCAGCACAACAAAAACAACCCAGAAAAACAATACAACACCACCAGTCAAACAAATTAATCATATATAACATACACAAATCCAACATTTATTAAATAAATATAGATTGTGAGAAATTATATCTTGTATTTCATTCAAGTTGACAAAAAGATAATAACAAGGCATACCATCAATTCAACAACTGAATTTGCAGGTAAGATTACTATATGTGTTGTAAATAAGACTCTACTGAGGATTGCAAATAACATGTGGTTTTAATATATATTAACATATTTGTAAGAATTCTTAAAATAAATGTGTTTGTACGACCCTATAACTGAATTCTAACCACCATGACGATATAGCAATATTGCACAGAGAACAACAATATATGCAGCACTCTCCATACATTAAAATTAATGCATATCAGGCGATAACAGCAATAAATAGTTCGTATATATAATAATAATAAATTAATACCTATCATGTATTCACTGCACAATAAATGAATACATTATAGTTTACAAGATTATGTGATAAAATGACAACCAAAAATACACCAATGAGATGCGGGACAAGAACTTAAGAAATAAAGTTCTGCAAAAAACATGGTGTTGCATGTCCTTCTTCGATTTACGGATTATTATTACCCCTTTGGTATCGGCAAACTTTTCTTAAAGGTAATATGCAATAACGTTATCAAGAGTGTCAAATATATGCGCAGGATTGGAAATTAGATTTTACTCCGTGAAAGGCTCAAGCCTGTGATAATTCCAGTAATCAAGAATTCACATTTTAGGTTCTATTCAATGTAGACCAAAAGGTCAAATGTTTTATATATATTTACTTGAAGATATGATTACCGATGCAAATACTGAAGAGGAATCAACAATTAGTACATCTAAAAAAGAAGACTTGTCTACAGGTTTGTTTTTTTTATTAGAAAACATATCTTTATTTGCAGTTAGATTTATGGTTTATGGTGACCATCGCCACTTTCAACAATTTTCCAGTCACTGACAAACTTTATCACATAATGTTGTATCGAGTACACCTCGCCATGAACGGGATTCGAACGCACAACTTTAGTATTTGCAGGATAAAATGTTCATGTAAAGCAATATTTATCTCGTATCACATGGCAAAGTTTACTCGATACGATCAGGTAGCTTATTGAATATACCATAGCGGGTTGCTGCTACAGTGAAGCTACTGGACCAAGGGTTCAGAGCGGTTCAGTTAAATCATTAGTTTTATTGTCGCAACCATATTTTGGTAAACCGTTACGTAATATCTGTGTCACAAATGACCATGGATAAGTTATGTTTATCGTAATCACAATCACGTTCTTTCCTCATTCATGACTTATAACTGATTTGCCAAAATGAGTAACGCGACGGGTACCAGTGGTTGAGCAGCAACTGCTTACCCTTCCGGAGCACATGAATTAACCTATGTTTTATAGAGGTTGGTGTAGATCAATCGTTAGTTTTCTGTGTAGTGCTTTGTGGATCTTTGTTTGTCCTTTTGTGAATTTTCATTGTGTTGTCCGTCCATCTTCGACTGATGGCTTCTGATTACTCCTTTGGTATCTTAAAACTTTTCTTATTGAACTGCACATTTATTTTATTCTTATGAAGAATTCAAAAGTACACAAAGTATGAATGTTGATAATAAAGAAAGGAATATCATACACACAGATATGTGCATTGCTGCTTGTGAGATACTGAGATTTCCTAGTGAAATATATAGACAATATACATACATTGTCGACAAATATATAATTTATTTCTACGAGTTTTAGAAACAGGAAAAAAGCGAGGTCCAGCGAGTTTTCTTACCTGTTTTCACAACGATTTCAAATAAATGTTATATTTACTGACGTATATTGTGCTTATCAAAGTCAAAAAGTCCAAAACAACTGCTAACTTGCCTGAAAAAATCAGAAACAAGCGTCATTCTAATAGGTTACCATGGTGTCAACTATCACGATCGAGCTTATACTGGTACAGTTTCTTCCTTGATGAGTAGTCGTATGCAACACAAATTATCCAGTCAGTGCAATATGACTGCTCAAATAGATCCAGTGCAGGATAACAACCGGTATTTCACGCAGTGAAATATAACGTTTATTTCACCATGGCGTCACAATTTCGCATTTGTTAACTACTGCATTTTGCGGTTATCCGTAATTGTTATTTTTAGATCTTCGGAATACAAAAGTAGTTATACTATAATAACGAACAATACCGATATAAAGAGAGATGAAGTGTCAAAAAGGATAAATTAAAATAATATTTTATTTTATTTCAGGTTTTTCTTTGAATGAAAAGTTTTTGTATTATGGTATTTTGGCAGCAGGGCTTCTCTTGGTTTTGATTTCGTCGATTCTTTTTAATGCCTGTATGAAACATAAGTATAGGAAAGCAGGTCTTAAAATGTCACAAAATGACGAAAGAGTTGTACCTACTGGACCACCTGACGAAATTGAAGATGGCTTTTCACAATATGAAACAATTGATGAAAACAATATGGAACCGATGCAATTGATCGAGAAAGTTGACGCTACAGTTAATCCCCGAACATCTTCAGTTAACAGTGAATCGCCGGCAAATAGATCGTATTTAGAAGTTATTGACATCGATGACGATTATCTTAATCCATATCAGCCCATTGAAACGAACAATCAGTCTGATATCTTACATAAATATTGCACTACAAATATGGTATTGTCGCCAGAATATGAAGCAGCAACTCAACCGGAAGCTAAGATGCAATGTGGTAAAGATTTCTTAGAAGAAATAATTGTTAAACAAATCGAATCAAATTTAATACCTACAATTTTCGAATGTTCTAATTCGCTTGACAGTGAAATATCGCTAAATGAAAAAGATGACAAGTCTAAAGAGAGGGAAAAGTCTTCCAACCTGCATTGCCCGCTAAAGAAGAGCGAGGTTATTGAAGAAAATGGCTACCCCCTACAAAACAAAAAGACAGCAGAGTATGTTAATATAGATCAGTAGATGATACATTCATAGTGAACACTGTGAACGCCGGTACAAATACTTGGACCCTCGGCAAACATCGGAAGATATTCCTAATCATGCAACACTACACACACACACTAAAAAGTCCAATAAAGTGCGCGATTAGGTGAATTTTTAAATAATGGAATTCAACAATGTCCTGAAAAGGAGACATGTGATTTGAAATGAATATCAATATCAGTATGACGTGTTTATGCACAATTGCTCCGACTAGCTCGCCTTTACATTTTCGAACGACAATTTCTTCTAACTTTCTGACTTTGTGAATCTATATCCGTCTTACGCTATTCCATTTATTTTACTCTGTTGTTTGGAGTTTTGCATTATAGAATGACTGTAGGTGATTGACGTCACTTTAAGCATTATATATTTCAGTTATATAGTACTGGTCCCTTTTGTTGGTGCAGGAATCTGGAAATAATCCCCACACCAACTTGGTGCAAGTCGTTAACAAGCAATATAACATAAAGAAAAGTTTGAAGATGCCAAAAGGATAATCAGCAGCCGGAAATCGAAGAAGGACAGACAATAAAATGATCATAAGAAAAATGACAAACATTTCCACAAAACACTACACAAAATAATAAAGACTGAACAACACAAACAACACAAAAATCCGGAAGTGAACTCAGGTGCTTCGGAAGGTAAGCAGTACCAAGCCGTATCAACAAAACTACACTGGCGTAAGTCAAACTGACGAAGTGATGAAGGGCTCTGATTACACAGACATAAGTCATTGCATTGCATTGCATTGCACTAGTACTGCCATGGCGGCTCAACAAAATGCTTAGACAACTCTAGCTACGTAATAGAGAGAAGGTCCTCTTTGCGTTCCTGTCGAAGGGACTTATAATTTTAGCTCGAATACGTCGCGTGCTTGCTTTGTCATGGCAAATGTAGCTATTTACTTATATTTCGAGTTTACCAGGATAGCGACTTATCTGAGTTAAAGATAACGCTATTTGACTGTATTTCCCATCATGAATAATAAGAATGCGAGATTTGACTGTATTTCCCATCATGCATCACAGGAACATAACTAAGTATTTAAAACACCTGTTATTTCTATTTAAGTTTTCTTGTTAAAACGAAATTGGGTTTTACTATTCTTTCAATTTGTACATGATTAAAAAAAAACACTGAACAAGAAGTTGTATTAAATTTTGTTTTTAATAGGTAAAACAGATTTTATACATATAGCAACGTATACCCTAGTATGTTGTGATCTAACAGTATTAACACTTTTTATTACATTAGTGTATAAATATAAGATTCAACAATTTATATGTAAATAAACTATAGTATATATTTGTAGTTTGTTTTGCTGTTGACAACATATTCGTAGTTCATCTCACTTGTTTCCTTTTATTCGTATTTGATAAAGTTCATACCATGTACAATGTGTATGCATTGGATCAATTGTAACGGATTTTTCAGCATCATGTTCAGTAAATGTAGAAATATGTGTAGCAATACTCACTTTTTGTAATAAATCTTTGAAGATGTTTTCTCACTAACGTTTTTCTTCCTACAATGCAATTATATGATAACAATAGTAAATATATTACCAGTAATACATAGTATAAAATATATGGATTTTTTTAAAACCTTCCCATTTTAGAGGTACCGTCGTGGTGGTGATCGTATGCTAGTTGGATTTATAACTACCTATGCAATCAGTACATATCATCAACCACATTATGTGTTCGAATCCGGTTCAGGCGAGATGTACTTGATACAACATTATATAAAAAGTTTGTCAGTGGCTTGCGGCAAGTTGGTGGTTTTTTCCTGGCACTCCGGTTTCTTCTACCAATAAAACTGACCGCCACGAGATAACTGAAATATTGTTGAAAGTGGCGTTAAACACCATAACCATAACCTATTTTAGATCGGGAGCAGCCATCATCGTGGAACTTAGTGAGTGAATTGCGTCAATAAAACTTACTATTTATTAACTACATGTAGGTAAAACACAATATACAATGCAAATCTTAAGAGGAAAATATTTAGTTTATAACAATTTTATTCGTTCATAGAGACAAAAAATGATCAGACACAAGTCTTTCCAAGTTATGAAGTCCTTCTTTGAACGACATAAACAATTATTACCAATATACACATGGATTAGTGCATGTACATGAATGTGTGTATACCAGTAACAATTACACATAAAACTATTCCAATAATACAAATAAAATGTCTATCAACATAGCTTAATTCTTAAGAGATGAATTTCAGAAACAATTAAGAAATTAGAAATATTTAAACATAGCGAATATAAAATTCGTAAACAAGTTAGAGTAAAGAACATTTAATAAATATAGAAAGTGTTATTGGTATTAAGTGTTTAACGTTAACGCTTTCAACAATATTCCAATTATATCATGGTGGTAAGTTTCATTTGTGTAGTAATAAAATGTAAATAAACTGAAAAAAATACCACACTGTGGAACCAATTCCAAATCAAATATCAAAATCATAGAAAAAGGTAAAATCGACACTCCTAACATAATAATACATGACCACTCACTTTCCTGGCTTATTACACTTCCTTCAATAACAATTAGCGGTGTTAAACTAGCTTTGTGAACCCAAACCCCCTCTCTGAGAGAAATGATGCGGCCATGCAAGTTCCCTCCATTGTCAGCAAAATGTCAACACTAACATATAACCAGGCAAACAGTGTTATCACAAAGAACACTATAATCTTGAACATTATACACAATATTTTTAATCTTCGTGACACAGAAGTTGTCGTGTATATACTAATAATTCTATTAAAAAAGCAGATGACCTCAGCAATATCTAAATATTAGATAGTATACTAGGCCATCATAAGACATAATAGTGAAACAATAGTCAACTTTGAACCAAAATCTAATTGCCAGTTTCATCTTTCGTCATCTGTACGCAACTGTAGGAAACCCCAATATATGGAGAAAACCACCAACCTGCTACAAGTCAACGACACTTTTTATTACACAAGGTAGTATGGATTATACCACCACCATGAACGGGAATCAAGCTTACAACATAAGCGGTGAAAGATACTGGTGTAAATCCTACTACCACACGACCACAACAGCCGCTAGAAATACTTAGTATATAGGCTATGCTTCAAAAATTCTAAACAAATAAATATTTAACTAATAAATAGAAATTTGAACTATCTTGGAAAAAGCAAATATTCAATTCTAACAGCCAACATATGCATTCGAGAAAAGATATCAACTCCCGTCCCATATATGAAACCTGTCATGAATTCCGAAAACCATTGAAAGCAGGGTAGTTCCACAAATTAATGTCGGACTCATGCAAGCAGTTGAGACATGAACACTCCAAATGGACCATCAAATGACGTCGTCAATAATATATCTGACGATTTGGGTTCCTGTAATCGTGTTACATTGATGAAGATTTACTGATAATGGGAATATGATACGACCTGTCTTGGTTATCCTGATTTAGACCCTTTGATGTATTGCTCCCAAGCAACTTACATTATTTGGCTTTCCAATTATTCGAATTTGAGAGTACATGATGAAGATTATTCGATAAGCACATCCTTCCTAAATAATGTAATTATTACCAGGTTCTCCTTCCACAGGCATAAGTGACATTAGACGATTTTGGCTATCCTGTTAAGACCCTTTGAATTTATTACTACCAAATATTATAAATTATTTGGCTTTCCAATTTTTCGAATTTGAGCGTTATTCCAGAAACGCGTCGTGCGCACTAAATTGGATATCTCCTTTTTTATGTTCGTCTTTACGTTCCTAGTCACGTGTTGTGATGTCCGTTAGGATTTTCGCATAAAAACGATGTTCGGTTCATCCTTTTCCCAAGTTGTTTGTAGGAGGGCCCATGTCTTATTTATGTTGTTTGTGTTTGTTAGCGTATAGTGGTGTCCAGCATTTTGTCCTATTATATGTATTTACGTTCTTAGTTCCGTGTTGTGATGTCTTCTACGATTTCCGCATAAAAACGATATTCGGTTCATCCTTTCTCCCTGTTGTTTGTTAGAGGGCTCATGTCTTATATATGTTATTTGTTTTTGTTTGCGCACAGTGGTATGAAACACGTCTTGACTAGATGAGTAACACGGTGAGTGTCTTATAAGAGTCAATAACTGCTACAACGTGCGAGCATCTGGGTACACCCCCGGCTTTTGGTGGGCCCTGAGTTGCTCATCTTCTCAGTTTTCTGTGTTTTATTTTGATTTTTGCTTGTTTGTCTTTGTACTGTGTCTTGTGTGATCAATGTTGACATTAAGATATTTAATTAGCCATGCCAGTATCAAAACACTGACTCCTTGACGGATCATAGCCTCGGGGACCAATAGTCCACCAGCAGTGATTGTAATAAAATCGTAGATATCTAATATTGTGATTTCTGTTACGATTTCCGCATAAAAACGATGTTCGGTTCGTCTTTACCGCCAGTTGTTTGTAGGAGAGCGCATGCTTATTTACGTTATTTGTATTTACTTGCGCATAGTGGTATCCAACTCATATTGTATTGTGTTTTTTCTTTGTTTTTCGTCGTCTTGTGTACTATGCGTTGCCAATTCTCTGGATTGTCCATTTTTGATTGCCCCTTCAGTATTTTCTAACGTTTATTGAAGTGTACCCCACGTTTTTCTGGAATCACATTACAGGTACACTCAATGTTATAGGTCAAACGATTGGAAAGCCAAATAAGTGAAAGATACAACCGAGCAAGTAAACTGAAGGGTCTAGACAGAAAGCTAAAATCAGGTAAGGTCACCTAGGGATATTAACGCTAGTTTTAATAAATTACATTATTTAGGAAAAGTAAATTTCAATAATAAATATATCTAATAAATCATGTCAGTGGTGAAACATTGACTACTGGGCGAATGATACCCTCGGGTACTAAAAATACATAAGAAAAGGTATCTACCCAGTGACAAAACCCTTGATATCTAAACGAGGTGATTCTGGAATAATCTTGCAGGTACACTCGACCTAAAAAAAATTGCCAAATAATATAAAGGTCTTAAATCAAGCTAGGGCAACGACATTTGATATTCACAAAATTAAAGGTGTTGTTTTAAGTATTATCTAAGATGTAACTTGATATGGCATTGATAATGTATTACAGGACACGCATTGACTTTGTAATTGTAAAAAATGTAGTCGACGTGAAAAATACATTAAGGCAGGTGATACTGATACAGAATGGCAACTACAAAACTAGATGAATTAGACCACGGGTATGCTTGGATAATACTAGGTGGTAAGAATATTATCTTTTAAATAATTGATTGATTGTTGTTTAATGCCATAACTTAAAGGAGGTTAATAGATTTACAAACAATAATTCTGGTATAGTTGAAAGTAAATGTATTTATTACATAAAAGTCCGTGACAAATCGTCTTCCAATAATAAGAAAATAATTTTTAAGCGTATGATTGTCATCAAATCTCTCACTTGCTCTTCTTTACTGGGATATCGTAGAGAATTCTTCTGAATCATAGAACAATACTATGGAAACCTTTACCTTGGTCCCTTAAAACGTTCCATTCCGGAGCACCTACGTTCACCCCCGTGATGCTCGATCTTTAGTATTCTGTGTAATGGTTCGTAGATCGTTTTTTTTTCTTCCTTTTACGGCTTCTCAGTACAACTTTGGTATATTAAAACGTTTCTTATAAGGCAAAATGAATCTGAGGGTCTGTTCCTCGTTGATTGGTATGTTGACCTTACAGCATTGACTAGCTTACCCTTTTTCACCACAACTTTGGAAGAAAAAAACAATGTTTACTTTGTGATTAGATTTCATTCCCGTTTTTTAGTGGAGTTCATGTTGCTTCTCTAGTGTTTTGTGGATCGTTGTTCGTCTTTTCCTCCTTTTTATTTTGTCCATTGTGTCGTTTGTTGTTCTCCGACTTACGGCTTCTGATTACCCTCTTAACTATCATTAAGCGTTTCTTAAAACGTACCATGAGAAGAGATACCAGAAAAGGTAATGAAAAGCTGTAAATCGAAAAACAGACAGCACACTGAGCAACATTATTCACATCTGACATTTTTCATACTGTACCAGATTGTTAAACTAATGATAATGGAATCTTGTTTACGTCTGGAACCGCTTTATTTGAATTTATCGAATTTATTGTCACAAACAGCTGTAGAAATTTCTACTTTAAGGATTCTGATTGCACCTTTAATATCTTCAAACTCTTCTTACTGACAAAAATATTTTTTGCAGCTTCGTTTTTTAATTTGATGCTCATTATTGGAACCTTGCGTTCATTTGGAATCATCTATGCAGAACTTCTGGAAACTTATAATGTTGGTGCGGGATATACAGCGATAATATTAAGCATAGTTATATTTCTTGTGGCAGTCGGAGGTAAGTCTCATTAAAAAACTAGATATATGCTTAAACAATACATTGTATTGTCGAGTTCGGAGGGTTCATCGACATGGGAACAAATCGTGTCCTTGTCCTTGTTGATCTATTCTTTTATTCCTATGTTATTCCTATGAGGCAGCGCTTATTTCAAAGACAAAACATTAGAGCATTTAAACTCATATTGAGGTAAATTGATGATGATCTGTCTATTAATGTCTAAACTTCGCCATCCCGATACCATTAAGAAATATGTAAATATCTAAATTAAGTGTGAACAACGCGTAACTGGAATACACTTTCAACAGGTACGCTCCAAGTCCAAATATTGGAAAGCCAAATTACTTTTTCTCTTGGCCAATGTGTTGTCTGTTCTTCTTCTACATACGGATTCTGATTGACCTTTGGTATCTTCAAACTCTTCTTATTTAAGACTTTGTGAACAAGAAAACCAAATGGCATCATTACGATGGCCAAAATCTGATATGGTCACTTATGTCTGATGCGAGAGCACATTAGTTTTAATAATACATATAATATTACTAATATTAAATAAATCTAATAAACCACGATCGAAGATACCAAAGGGGTAATTAGAATCCGTATATCAAAGAAGAACAGACAACACAATGGCCAAAAGAAAAAGTACAAAAGGACAAACAATGATCTACAAAACATACATATAAAACTAAAGATTGAGTAACCCCACTAAAAACCCGGTGAGTAAACCAATGTAAAATTAGTAAATAGCACAAATTGACTTTTAAGCTGATGATATCCTCGATAACTAGTAAGTCCACCATAACAGGACATCGTAAATATAAAGCGTCGATATTCGGTTTATTGTTTATCCATAGGCTATACATGATGTGTTTTATGAATGTGCAATGAATTGTTATTTTATATGTTATTTTATATTTGCACAGCTCCAGTATCCGGACTTATCAGCACTTCGTTTTCATTTAAATGGTGCACCGTTATTGGGGGGATTCTTGCAGGACTAGGTATGGTCGCCAGTGCATTCACCAATAGAGTAGAAATGTTATTCTTAACGTATGGTGTCATATTAGGTATGTTATATTGTTAGTGATTCTTTATGCTTTGATTGATTGAGTGAACGAGTGACTGTTGAACGCGCAACTAGCAACTTCCTGGCTATAGTTTGGCGAAAGCAACCTTTTTGCACAAAGTGCGTTCTTGTTACCCAATACGATTAGTTGAGATTTTTAGTGTTGGCTGACTGAATCAACAATCCAAATATACATGTCGTTCCACTAGGACACATTATATGGAGTGTACATCTCTCAGTTGATACCATATTCCAGAGCTTGTGGTTCCTATCATGATTTCCTGGACAGAGTGTTGCTGAAAACAAGGAAGCTACTGAACCACGGTCCCTGGTGGTTAAGTTTAAGCCATCAGTCCGACTTGGTTAAACGCTACGGATTATCTGTGTCACCAATGACAACGGATATGCTGCGTTTGTCGTAATCACAATCCGGTTCTTTCCTCATTCAGGACTTATCAATGACGGACAAAAAGGACAAATATTAATAATTTTTTGGCAGTGTATAAAAATAGTGTTACATAATAGATACATATATTCCACATATATAGCACACATATTGGTGGTAATACTTAATAAGTAGCCATCCTTCAGTATTCAATTTCAGTTTGCAGACACCATTGAAGATACCAAAGGTATCATCAGAATGGCCGAACGAAAACGAAATGAATAGACAATCGTCAACAAAACACTAAGTCGGAAACTAAAGAGTATGCAATACAATCCCCACTAAAAACGGAGGTGAACTCAGAAAACCATTATTGCTCATGTCATCCAACGTGTTACTGATTTAAAAAATCCGGTAACAACTCATGAACGAGGAAAGGACTTAATTCCGGCGCACCAGATTTCAGTCCCGATTTTAAGTGGGGTTTGCATTGCTTGAACTTTAGGTTTCTTCGTAATGCTTTGTAGATCATAGTTTGTTCACTTGATCTTTTCTTTTGGCCATTGGTTTGTCTGTCCTTCTTCGATTTACTGATTTAATTGACCTTTTTGGTATCTTCAAGCTTATTCATTTGACTACGGCAAACGGAACATATCCGTTGTCATCTGTGACAGACATTCGGTAGCGATTAATCAAGTTATGAAGGTGACCGTAAGGCTTTACAAATGATGACTGTACCACAAGGAATCCCTGGTTCATTAGCTTCCTTGTTATCAGCAAAAACTGTCTATTAGGAAAATGGTAATAGGAAATACAAACTCTGGAATATTGTATCAACTATATACATCTGCATGTGAAGGAATTTTGTTACATATAAATGGAATGTTCACCATGGGAAAATTGAAATTATCTCCCTTGTTGTAAAGTTTCGTTCTAAACCGGTCCTCACTACCAATGTCTAAGAGTAGGTACAAATATGAAGCAGACATAACTTGTATATGTGGTATCCTTTACTTAAAATTAAATAGGGTAGATGCAATCAACAGTCACCAAAGGTTGAATTATGCAGTGATTCCGTGAAAGTGGAATTAATGTAGTGGTGTTTGGTTTTTTTGGTTATCATTGGGCTTATTGCTTTGAATCCTAACAATTGCAAATCGCCTATCATTCCCTATTTATGATCACTCTAGGAAGCACAGTTCCCTGTTTCACATGAACCAATTTTACGAAATATGGTACTTGCTCATTATATGTCCATTAGTTACCTTTTTGCATTGAAACTAAAAAATAATCCATCTCAAGGTAAATAGTCCATGTATTATTGTCTGCATTTACAATTCGAATGAATGAATAAATCCATGATTTTCTCTTCTTATGTTCAACATTTACATGGTCTTTGTTTCCAAGGGAATCCTGAGTTGTTTACCACGCTTCCTTAATTTACGTCCATATTATTAAGAACAACAATATTATATTTATTTTAGACGTATCTTATCTTTTCATGGGCATTTGCAAGGAAACAGCTGTCATAAGGCAGTTATTTATGATTTTGTTTGCGTTTTACTTACCGGTAGACATTAATAATAATACCCCAAGTGCATCCGGTTGAATGCTCCCAAGATACTATGCTGCTAAACAGATGTGTTACTTAGTCAATATTGAATCTCCATAAACACATGAATAAAACCAAGATATTCAAAACGATGCACTGGATCCAACCTCTCAGATACGTAATGTGACGTGTAGTTTTTATTTCTTTACCATTTAGCTGACTTTGAGCTGATGATGCAGAGTAAATGTAGGAACTAGATCACAGATCAAGCGTATAATGAAGATCATAAAATAAAACAATATAGAGATCTAATTTAGTGCGAACTATGCGTTTTAGGAAGAACATTCTTCTGGTACTCTTATAGTCAAAATATAATAATTTGAAAGTCTTTTCGGAGTAGGCAGACCTGCCGCAAGTTACTGACAAACGTTATCACATAATGTTGTATCGAGTACACCTCGTCTGAGCTGGATTCGAACTCACAACGTTAGTAGTCATAGACACTACAATACGATCACAACCAAAACGGCTCCAATTTTAATTATGACTTTGGGAGATGAAGCTCTATTTTTAAAAATGATTACATTCTTTACATTTTACAGGTACTGGGTGTGGCCTTGCCATGACTCCTACCTTGACAATAATTAATTTTTATTTTGAGAAAAAACGAGGCTTGGCAAACGGAATTTTGTGGTCGGCAAGTGGGATCTCTACCATTGTAAATCCTACAATGTATAGACAATTAATTGATAAATATGGAATACATGGTGCAATGATAATAGTAGGAGGCATTTTATTGAATATTTGTGTAGGAGCCAGCTTATTCCGTCAGCCAAAATGTTTTAGACGACAGACAGCTGTTAGACTACTAACAAATAATGACACAAAGGGACGTAATCCAAAGTTGGGCATTCGGAAGAAGCTGATTGAGATTTTTAATGCATACCGTTCCTTAATGAACAATCCCACTTTCTTGATATATTGCACCGCTATATCATTTGCATTTGCAAGCAATGTATTAATGTTTATAATCTTACCTCCTCATATGCTTCATGAACACTTCACCAAGCAAGATGTCATAATTGTATTGATAGTGGTTGGTGGAGTGGAGTTAATAGCTCGATTTGTCGCGGGAAAGATACTAGACTTGGGGTATTTTACGGTGCAAACGTTGTTCGTCGTCAATATGTTTGTTGGTGGAATTTGTTCAATAATATTTCCGTTCTTCCGTCACATGGGGATTAACATAGCATATTCAGTAATTTTCGCAGTGTTTCCCGGAGTTATACAGATAGCTACTCCGATGCTCATCATGTCTATTCTTGGCTTTAAAGCACTCTCAACAGCATATCCTCTTTCTCATATGATTATTAACTTTGTTATACTGATCGTGTCACCGTTGTTAGGTAAGTGTTTGCTACTCGAAATTAATGTGTTGCTAAAGTTTTGTAAAAGAAAATGTACAAAGTAGAATATAATTTTACTCCGAAAATACACGCTACTAGTATCCATACAAAGGCAGATCGAATAATCAAATTCCATTAAATATTCTAAGTCCGTAAACGTACAACCACTGGAATCTATGTGCAGCTTATATTTGCTGTATCACTTACTGTACATGTATAACGAATAGCAATATTTAAAATACATGTTTGGGTTCACCCCCGGTTTTTCGTGCTTTGGGCTAGATGTATGGAGTACAAACCGGCTAAATAGATACCAGGGGCATCTTGATATCTAGATCTCCAGCGGTCAAACAGATATACAAAAATAAATATAATACATTTAGTGTAGTTATTAATACGTAGATATCAAATTTAGTGCGCACGCCATGCTTCTGGAATAACCTACATCAGGTATGCCCTTAATCAAAAGATTGGAAAGCCAAATAATCTTAAACATAATTGGGGGCAAGTAGACCAAATAGCATCAACAAGTTTTCTAACATCGGATACGGTCACATATGCCTGGGGGAACAGAACCTTATATTTATTAATAATTATACATGTAAGTTACTTACACAACTTCATTCAAAATTGTTTTTTTTGTCTTAGGTTGGTTTAATGATCTCACTGGTAGTTGGTCCGTTTCATTTTATACTATTGGTGGACTTCAAATTCTTTCCTCGGTTATTATTTTCATAGAAAGACTATTGTGGAAGCTAAAGCAAAAAACAGACCCAGTTGGCATTGGACAAATGAAGCATACAAAAACAACAGAAAATAGCTTATTGGAAGAAAATATTCCAATGATGGACCACAATATTAAGTGATATATTAACTAAACAATCAATAATAAGCAACAGTTATTGTAGAAGCGAAACGTCTTTAAATATATAAACAATATGATATATCCTTTATATAAAAATATGTGGCAATGCATGTACTAATATGTCAAACAGAATATATAAAGTGGAATTTCTTGTGTCATTTGAGAATTCTGAATGCAATTCTGGAAAATATTGAGTGAGTGTGTGATTGTTTTTTAGCACTCAATGAGCAATTTTGAGCTTATCATTTCGAGAACAAGTTACATTTCGGTCAGATGATAACATATCCCCACTTTGTATTAGGCCAACACACTTAGTTGGATTATTATAGTGCCAGTTCACTGAATCAACAGTCGCAGGTAGAAATGTATGTTAACTCGGACAAATTATGCTGGCTCCGAGTCATCCAGTCTTTCTTCTTCCTCCTTAATGCTGTATGCTTAGTGGAGAAACAACCAACACCAATTCATTAGTCTTTGGTTTGATTCGAATGGACAATCCAGAGACACTGGTAACATTGGGAACACAAGACACAGGACGAAAACAAATAAAACAGACAAACACAACACAGAAAACTAAGAAGAAGAGCTACACGGACTCCACCAAAAACCGAGGATGATTTTACGAATATAGTCCAGACTGCTTTATACCTCTATACTGATACAAACACAGATTTAAACATGAGCCCCCCCCCCCCTACAAACAACTGGTGGGTAAAGACCAACCGAGCAGCTCTGTAACGGACATCGCAACACGGAACTAAGAGCGTAATGACATATAATAGGATAGCATGTTGGCCAATACTATACGCAAACAGTATTTACGGTAAATCAGTATAATTTTTGGATGGTAGTACAAGTAAATTGTCACCATTTTCACCGCAAATACAATCAAACTTTATTGAAAATGTACAGCGGTGAATACTGTAACACGCCACACTATTTCAAAAGGACTTTGATAATAATAAATTAAGTCCATCGACAGGGCCTATGAGAGGGGAGTTCAGCCGGTACATCAGTCCGGGTCCCGGATAGCCAAGTGAATCTCTGAAGGGCCAACTTAACAAGTACCATCTGGCTGCATTAACTGATTATGCTTGTCACTACTTTGTATAAAGTATATGTTATCTGGACATTCTGCTGCACAGGAAATAAAGCATTTATGAAAGCTTACCAGTGGTTTTATTGGGCCTCAATTTTGAGAGAAGTCTCAGCCTTTCCACGGGGCCCCAAAACAGTCTTGTTCCGCCCTGCATAATTTATTTTGGAGACCCTGTCGATCGCTAATGCTAAACCAGAGTCATTAATGTTATACAATTTAACATTTTAGTGGCTGATAATTTGCAAATTTATCAGCAGAAATTTACATGATAAATCTATTTTTATCCATTATCTCAGTTTATATTATTTTTACACATTTTATCATTGTTTTGGACTTAAGACCTATTATATATTGATAACATACATATGAACAAAGATTGTTTTAAAAAAAAATTATAAGCTTTTGTATATACAAGTGAGTAGGTTTGTTCGATATGCTTATGCTTGCGAGTTCTGTTTGGATTTATAATGTTTCATTTGTAAATACTTTGTTTCATTTTGCAAAAGCTTGTTTCGTTTTTCAAAACCCTCGATTTTCTGAAAATATCTCTGTCAGACATTGTGTTCCGCATAAAGGCAGCTGTAATCTTCAATTTCTTGTGATTTCAACTCTCCATAATCTTGTCCAACTTCCTCAATTTTCGGAACTTTTTCTCAATCAGACATTTGGTTCTGAATGAAGGCATCTGAAGTCGTGCAAATTTAGAAAACACTGGAAGGATGATTTTATTTTAGGGTACTACAATATTTTCGTGCATTTTATGTCAGTGTTTGCGAACCAATTTTGATCATTTGTTTAAGCACAACACAAGGAATAGTGGCATTTAATCAGTGTCAGTATCATATACCATAATCGATTTTGTTCATGAATTATTAATCTAAGAACTTTTCGACTAACAAAATTTGAGAAATATTAAACAATTGCATTCCTTTCTAAAAACGTAGATATCTACTTTAATACATACTACGCGCTTCTGGAATATCCTGAATAAAACAATGAAAACACATATCCAACAACCTCTATGTTTGATAATAAAGGCGAATATTGATATAACACATTTCCCTAATACCCCTCTCTTCACCAATCTATGCTCTATGACACATTTGTAAAAATCGGCTAAAGCAATTTGGAAATGAAAATTATTTACAACGTTGCATCAAATTGAAAGATTGAATCTGCCGAAACTTAAATTCAACAATGACGTACATTCTTCATGCAAGCCGTTTCGCGTGTAAAGGGTTTTATTCGTGTGTCTACTGAGGTTTAAAATAGGTCGATACCTCTGCTGGTATACTATTAGTCTCCGAGGGTATCATCCGCCCAGTAGTTGGTGTTTCGGCACTGACACTGTTTATAAGATACGTTTATTATTGAAAATTACTGTTACTAGGTAATTAAATGATTGGGAAAAGTTTGAAGACATTAAAGTAGTAATCAAAAGCTATAAATCAATGACCAAAAGAAAAAGGGAGACCAAATTCAAATAAGATTGAGTAACACAAGCCAAACTAAAACGGAGGCTGAACTCAGATTCTTTGGAAATGTGAGGAGTTTCTGCTCCATTGGGAACATCCGTCGTGTTACTGATTAATCATTTGAACATTATATCATTTGGAAATTGCGTTGAACTGTGGCATAAGCAAATAAAAACAAATAAATTAAAATCTCTACAAAATAACGGGGAGTAATTTATACGCAACGAACATCGCTTTTACGTGAAAATCGTAATAGACAACACAACGAAAAACACGACGACATGTAATTGACGAAAGGTAACGAAACAAGCACCATTCAAAACTGGGGTATAACGCAGTAGATCCTGCTCCACCAGTGGCGGCCGTCGTATTACTCTAGCTACAAATCCGGTAGCAAGTTATTAAAGAGAAAAGGACGGTACTGTGACAACGTTGCGATAAATATAGCCACCAAACTTGGAATAATTTACACCCAATACAATACTAGTTTGATGATGTTCACGATCGCATTGAGCTTTACATTCAAGATGCCACAGATACAGCTCGGTCCTATTCATACCTTGACCTACACCTGAACCTAAAATTGACATTAAGAACCGGTTCAGAAAGAAACTTTCCCATTGTGAACTTTCCATTTATATGTAGCACCATTCCAGTAGCACCTGCATATGGAATATATATCTCTCAGTTGATACGGTATTCCATGGCTTGTGGTTTCTGTGTTCTTATCATGATTTCATTGATAGATGGTTGCTGCTAACAGTGGAGCAACTGAACCAAGGGCTACCAGTGGTTACGTTGAAGTCATCACTTAGATATTATTTTGTAGAGTATCCATTGACTGTACTCGGCGTAACATTTTACTGGCGTAAATTACTAGTTGATTTGTTTTTACATTTCAGAGTTAAAATGTCGATGAGTTTATGTAATCCTTGTTCTAAGAGATATAAGACAGAAGCTGCAGTAATGCTTTGTGAAGATTGCAACGAAGGATTTTGTACACGTTGCTTGAATGTACATAAATCCAAACCAGAGTTCGTTCTACATCGTATCACAGAAATCGGTTGTCTTAGAGGATGCGAGGTGACAGATACTAAATTACCCAGAAGCACAGGCTACGAATCGATAATTCTTCCTGCTATTAAACAATTTAAATACACTAACACAATACATGTTCAGCATGACATAAACGTCTATATTTCTAGCCTCGCTTTGACTGAAGATAACCGTTTACTTCTCTGCAACACAAAAAGCAGAAACCTACTTGCATACAGCGAGCATGATGATCATCTACAGGATTGCTTATTATTTGGGGAAACTTGGGACATTGCGATCATACCAGGTGGTAAGAAAACTGTCGTAACCCTAGTTTCAGTTCCAGCAATACAATTTATAGACCTTTGTCCAATAAAACCGGGAAGAACATTGTCGCTACAAAATAAATGCTATGGAATTACAGTAATCAAGAATTACTTATGTCTAGGTGGTCGCAGTGTTATCTACATCTTAGATAATGCTGGACAAGCAGTGAGGACCATCGAAATTGATCAAGTTGGATTTATCTGGTACCTCCATCCTTGATCACCGGAGCCTTTGAACCGTAACGAGAGCGGGAGGTTTGGCGCTTTAAAATCTGATTCAACCCACCATTTCTATAGAAATGCCTCTACCAAGTCAGGGTCATTACGGTTTTCACAGTTTTCCGGTTGCTGACTGATTTTGTCTGTTTATATCATTATGAGATTTGACTTTCCCTTTGTAAGATTGCTCGGAGTTCGGTAATTTTGTTATTACCCTTACTTACTACACATCATTTGATTGTAATGAAGTTGGTTGTGTAGAATTAGACAGGAGTACTTGCTTTAAATATAAAAGCACTCAGCATGGAAGGTCGGATATCGATGATATGAATAATGAGAGAACAAATGGTGAAACCTCAAATGAAAAGGTACAAACTGTGTACAAAGATCAAATACCACGAGGAACGGAGGCTATAGCAACAGATAAAGATGGTTACGTCTATGTATCGTGTAGGGAGTCGAATGTGATTTGTCGACTAACTCCGGGAGGAAACTTCCAAAGCAATGTGCTGACGACAACAGATAAATTTAAAGGCCGTATGGTATTGCATTCAATGAGAACTGTACACAACTTTTTTAATCGAATAATGATGGTGAATTGGTTACCATATTTTCCTGTCAATAATCAACTACAATAGAATCAGACTGTTTCAAATAAACACCAGAATATAGCCTATTAATTTACTCTTTGACATCCATACTATATTTCATGTACAGCGGATGAGACGATGATGATGTCCGCATTTTACTAGACCAACACACTTAGCTGGATATATATAGTGTCAACTCACTGCAGCAAAAACTCGTTGGTAGACATGTAGCTTCACTGAGCCAAACAACCTTTGCCCTGTCTCCTTACGGTTGGGTGCTTAGCGAAGAAGCAACAAATACTAAAGTCATAATCTGTGGTTTGTCCCGACCGAGACTCGCACCCGCGATCAACCACTCTCGAGGCGAGTATGCTGACCATTACAGGACTGCTGTGATTAATAAACATTAATGTTGTATTTGAAAAGCATAGAACATATAAATATCAATGTAGTGCACCAGTTTTCAATTTGACAGATAACAGTATGTGCATGTATAGGAAATAAAAACAAAAATTATTAGACGGCTTAAAACAAAGTTTACGAAGTCATTAACAATATGAAAAACAAAATCAAAAATACCACACTGTCGGAACAGTTCTAAAATACCACACTGTCGGAACAGTTCTAAAATACCACACTGTCGGAACAGTTCTAAAATACCACACTGTCGGAACAGTTCTAAAATACCACACTGTCGGAACAGTTCTAAAATCTAATAGAACAATCACAGAAATGGAGATAAAATCGATATTCCTAACAAATATATATAGGCATGGCCAACTTCATGGCTTAATACAGGCACTTGATTGGTTAAATATATATCACATCTAAGACATTTTTCCCCAAGATATGTCATGCATGAGTGACTTTGTTCCTGTTCTTTGTTAATTACTATTTTACAGTTTATTGACTTATAGATAGGCAAGGTTTTTATTAAACTTCTACTTCTTCTAAATATTTCTTGTTATGGGTTATATATTATAGGATTAGGGTTATGATGTTTAACGCCATTTCAACAATAGTTCAGTTATGTCGTGGCGGTCAGTTTTATTGGTGGAGGAAACCAGAGTACCCAGAGAAACCACCGACTCGTCATCTGTCATTGACAAACTTTATCACATAATGTTGTATCGAGTAAACCTCGCCTGAGTGGGATTCGAACTCAGAACGTTAGAGTACACGTTGACATGAACGGCTATGAAAAGAAAGTTCAAACACGGATGGCCAACAATTACACCAATATCAACAAAACGAACAACCACCTTTCACCAATAATTATTGCACACACACAACACTAACAATAATAAACAAACATAATGATAAAACACGACATATGGGGTTGGACATCGATCCTGGTATAAAACAGATACAAACATATGTCGGGATTATACCGGCCAATGGGATCCCAACCCTCCCCTCTAGATAATTTGTAATATAACTCATAACTTTAGTAACGACAAGTACTGATTGTATAAGCAGGTGTATGCCCAACTACTCTACGATAATGGCCACGACGACCCCAAAATAGAATTTGATTTATTATCTCAAAATATCCCTATCAACTTATTGTAATATTCTCGTACTGCACTTGCCCTTCGGTTTTCTCTATTCAATAATATCTTTGAATATTTCACTGATGTTCGTATACGCTCGTGACTATTTTGGAAAATAAAACAGGTACATTCCGTTTTATTGTTGTTCATAGTTGCTGCTTAATATAGTATTCGATCATAAAAAGGGACACTGGTATTTCATTAATTTACATTTGATTAAAAATATTTGTTTTGTTTTTAATTAATTAATACATTACATACCCATTTATAAATAGCTAAAATATTTTGCAATGGGGTTGTAATTGGTCATTTACGTTGAATGTGACCAGCTTCCGGCTAAAAGAGATTTTTATCGTACTGACATTTGACGGAAATGTCAGAGTGATGTTTGAAACTTTAGAATCCTATTGTCACGCCACATTACATAGTACTCCCTTCTCGCTGATCAGCACGTAAATAAGTGGCATACTAATTGAATATGTAATAACTTATTTCATACTTCAAATAGAGGTATGTGAGTACTAATTGTGTAAAATTAAATTGTAATGATGATTTCTTACAAAGATGTACACGTATTAACAGTGTTAAAACATCCACGCCTCTGTTGTTAATATCAATACTTCCTCGCATACCTTTCCAATTTTTTTAAATATAAATGACATTGTAGGGATAAATTAATATGAAAAACAGAAAATACCACACTGTCGGAACAGTTCTAAAATCCAATACGTAAATCGAAGAAAGAGGCAAAATCGATACATGATCGGTTACTTTCCTAACTTTGTACAGACACAATAAGATGTGGCGGGATTAAATAAGTGTTATGGGCCCAAACCTCCCCTCCTAGTGAAACGATGGGATTCTGTGATATATGTGATGTTACGACAAGGCCATCTTTAAATTAATTTCAATCGAAACTGAAAAAGCAACCATTTCAATAATGTACGTGCCTTCATAATGTAAATAAAATTATGGCGATGTAATTACTAGTATTCATTTTGAAAACAAATTATGAAGTCATCAGACACCCATTCATTCTATTCTTTTAATTAACTGAGTTTAATTTTAATCTGATTCAACCCACCATTTCTTTGGAAATGCCTGTACCAAGTCAGGGTCATTACGATTTTCACAGTTTTCCGGTTATTGACTGATTTTGTCTGTTTGTATACCTACGAGTTTTGACTTTTCCTTTGGAAGACTGTTCGGAGTTCGGTAATTTTGTTATTACCCATATTTATCAGAATTAAATCTTATTGTAACTTATGATCAAGGACATTTACTAGTTCTTTGAATTACTGCTTAGGTTTTACCGGTCATGGATAAGTTTATATCAAGCTAAGTGTTAATTTGTACATTCTTGTATTTCCTGGTAATGATTATTTTCTGTTAGAACCCATTTGAGATGTTGTGAAATGATCATCATATATAATATCGACTGGAGATAAATAATTCAGAAATTTTATTCTATATGAATTCAATGTTTGATGTTTCACGCCACTTTCAGTTGTATCATGCCGCACACATAACGGTCAGTCAGTTATAGAGAAAGCCGGAGTCTTCAGTGAAACGACTTTCAATTGAGATGGTCTAGCAAATGGTGATGAAGCAGGAGTGCTCATTTAAATCGACTTTCAAGTGTATCGTACCGGTCAGTTTATTGGTGGAGTAGGGTAAGTATCTACATAACAAACTTGAGGTTATATCTAATACAAATAACCATGAGTAGTGGTTTAGGGAAGGGAGGGGTCCTGGTGTACAACATGATATACATTGTATATCTTTTGTTTATCAACATAACTTGTAGAAGACAACAACACGACATGCTCTCCGCCTTGGTGAATACATCACAGTTAAAACATTACAGGAAATTACACCAATTAGATGTTAAAGAAAACTGGAAGGGAGAGAGGTCAAAAATGGACAATCCAAACACACAGGCAACATTGGGCACAAGACACAGAACGAAGAAAAACAGTACATACAATACAACACAGCACAAAAAATTAAAATGATGATAAATACGGACCCCATGCAAAAACCAGGGGTGTACCCACATGCTTGCGAAGGGTAAGCACCAATTTTTGTTGGAAAGGACAAGTGGAACATATCTGTCTTTAATTTTAACACAGATATTCCGGAACGGTTAACAAGTCAGGGTTGCGACCGTGAAACGTTTTAAGTGATGACTTCAACTTAACCAATAGAAATCCTTGGTTCACTAGCTTCCTTGTTAACAGCAACCCTCTATCAAGGAAATCCTGATGCGAACCACCAGCTCTGGAATATCGGATCAACTGAGAGGTATATACTCCATTGCAGGTGTTCAATTGGATAGATGCGATCAACAAAATCACCAAACTTAGAATTATTTAGTGAAAGGACATCATCTCTAATTTGTTTCTCCATTCGGTCAAAATAAGAGATACGACTATGCATGTAGTTCATAAATTTTAAAAGGGCATAGTGGTTCACACAACCTATATACCTAAATGACCTATTTTTATTGTTGTTATCATTTCTCCTTGGAATACCTTTCCTACTTCCTTGAAATGTACAGGTATTCTTTATCAATTAGTCTTGTTTCTTGAAGCTTAAAATAAATGCCATTTAATTGTTCTTCAAATTCCTTGTTAGGTTTTTACAGGTAATTACAAGCCAAATATTTCATTTAAATGTTGTATTTCTTGGAGTCTATTTTTCCTGTTAAAACCCTTATAAAATATTTGTTCAGGGTGATCCACATACGTAATATCGACCTGAGATTATTATTTCATAAATTTCATCCTGGGTGAACTGGATTTTAGATGCTTAACACTACTCTCAGTTCGATAGAATTGGTAGAGAAATCAGAAATATCCTGTGCGAACACGCTGACCTTTCAGTTTTCGTAAGTCGTTTACAAACTTAAGGTTGTATGGAATACACCTGTAGCAGGGCTTAAATATGATAACAAGTTCAACTTTGGGTTTGATTCTTTTATTTGGAATATTATATAACAGTAACCCTACAAATACACAAATAATAAACATAAATACATGACAACTACAAGACAGATCACATAAGACAATACACAATCAAAGGGAGATAATTCTCTATGATTTGTCATAGAAATATAAAATAAAACACTTTTCTACAAGTTATTTTCTATAAGAAGCATACCACAATATAGCTTACTTTTCTAATAAGCACACAATAAAGTAAATAATTCTGTCGTTGATAAATAACAAAATAATTGCAACTTCAAAACAATTGCATAACCTCACCTCGGAATTAGTTTCAGCATAGTTTATATACTCAAAAAATACATATATAATATATGACACAAACACAAACACACTCAGCAAACAAAATTAACTGAATACACAAATCTATATACATACAAACAAATAAACAATCAAATAAAATAAACAAACAAATACAAAGCTTACCCTATATATGGTACAAGGGCACCAGCTGATTGATCACTCTATGATCTCTCTATAAATCTTAGTCTACATCATAAATTCCTGAATAACATAAAAGGGCAATTGTAAGTCAAAATGACTTAAGAACATATTAATTATAACAAAATCATCATCTTGAATAAATTAATCAGATATATAAATTATATATCAAAGTCCACTGAAATTCAACACTTGTAAAAATATAAAAGGATAACCATGATAATATTACTCTCATTCTAATTCTAAATGAAACTAAAACATTTATACTCAGATGCATACTTCAATCTGAATATTTGCATTCTCACAATTTCATACTAAAGTAAAAATTAGAAATGGAAAATAAGAAAACAGAAAGATGACTGACCTTTAGAAAACAAACAAAATATTAGTATATGTAATCCAAATTTAGTTTCCGGTTGAAAATATATGAGATAAGCAAAATGTCTGCCTGTGTCTTAATTGTGCTCTTATCACAGGTCTGGAACAAATAATCTACCAATGGAAAGTCTGTATTTTCATTCCAAACATTAGGTGTAGTGAACCATGTAATTTACTGTACTGTATATGCAACATGTGAAGTTTTATTTTGAAATTTTAATTTCAAAAATATTATGAACATTAAAAACATGAGTAAATAATATCATTATAGCATACATATAATGATTTTCAGTAATTACATAAAATTAAGACTACCACACACATTGTCAAATAGTATCCAAATATAAAAACAAATAATATATTTTATGTTTCTACTTCTACCATATACTGACCGCCTTCAACAATCAGTGTTTTGATATATTTCTTCGTGAACTGTAAGTGGGAAGTATTTTATTTATTTTCATGACAAGAACAAGTTATCGGTGATTATTTTTTGTGAAAAGATTGCGTTAATTTGTCTGTTGATGTCTTAATGGGTTGGATTTATGGTATTTAACGCCACTTTCAACAATATTTCAATTATATTGTGGCAGTCAGTTGTATAGGTGGAGTACCCCGAGAAAACCACCGACATGGGGTAAGTCACTGACAAACTTTATCACATAATGTTGTATCGGGTACACGTCGACTGAGCGTGATTCGAACTCACAACATTAGTGGTGAAGGGCACTAATTACGACCACGACGATTCCTCTTTTAACTGATAGAACTAGGAGAGGACTTAATGGATAGAACAGATCGTTATACATTGTAACACGTGACTCTACACTCCAAACAGGCAGCGCACATTTGGATGTATTGAAAGTTGTGTTCCTGTGCAAAGAGCATGTCGTTTTCTAAATACAATATTCTGAATGACGATATGGGTATTTCGTATGTAGGAAACAAGAAGAGCTAGGTCATATATGTATAACCATGTGTTTCCTTGGACTTTGACTGTGTATAAATGGATAGGGTATCTGTGGTAACTACATTTTATCTTTATTTCTAGACTAAGAATTTATTATTTTCTTGCAAAATATTTTGCTAATCAGTAAATTCAGATGCACATTAATGAAGTGTTGTAAGACAAAGTGAAAATATTTCAGACATTAAATAATTGAAACTCTAAACACTGAACATATTCCTTTGACTATACATATGCATAATAATTCACATATAAAAACACCAACAGAGTAAGGTAAGCTTGGATACTATATACATTTGTATCTGGAGACAATCTATGACAGTATATCAAGTCAGAATATGCTGCACAACGCCATTTGCATAGACTGCAATATCTACATGAAAACCTCTTAATCTGGTACACGGATAAGCTATAAGTCTTTTCAGGATAACTCAAAGTAATATTATGGTCATTCATAACATGAAGCGCTTAGAAGAAAACGGGTAATCAGAAGTTGTATAACGAATAATGTCTGGGGTGAAGGGTAAGCAGTTCCTTCTCCACTGGTGGCACCCGTCATGTTACTCTTGTTACAAGCACGGCGATATGTCAATGACGAAATTACCATATTGTGATTACGATAAACGAAACATTTCCGGAGTCATATGTGACAGATATATTCCGTAACAGTTAATCAAGTCATGGTGGCGACCGCCAAACTTTCGAAGTAATGACCTCAACCTAACCACTAGGAACTATTGGTTCAATATCATCCTCGTTTAGGAACGATAAGCTCTGGAATATGCACTCCATGTGCAGTTGCGCTGAAATGATGCTACATACAAATGTAAATTTCACAGCTATTAAATTACATCTGGGCTCCCTCAGTTGCATTACATTAATTTGATCAGTGGCTGAATATCAATTGTGTTTTGAAGAAAAAGAAAAGAGAATTTTAACCTTTATACAACATTTTTACAAGGTACTAGTAGAACAAATTTACTAAGATATTATTTTGCTTCGTTGAAATACACTTTGGAAATAAGAAACTTGAAAGGAAGAAGTTATTTAAGTTGAACTGAAAAACTTTCTAAAGTATTACGTAATCACTCGGTTCGACACAACACAAGTGTCAGGTCAGGAAAAATTGAACACTGTGTGAGTTTCCACATATAGATTCAGCTCCAACTATAATGGCACCTGACATGCAGACACTTTAAAATGTTTGGCGTCAAATCTACTTAGTGAAGCCCTCTAGACTCCTATAAACATGTTTACCAAGTTTACAGACAGTTCATCCTAAAACAATTTCCTAGTAGTCCAATTATACCTGCAACCCTAGAAAATCTTACAATGTTCATTGCCAACTGTTTTCAAAAAAGTCTTTCTGCATCTACAATTTTAACATACATATTGAGCTATCTGCATAAATTAGGGGGGTATGCGGATTTAACTCAACATTTCATAATACGGAAAACATTGCAGTGATATTCAAACTAATAGCAGTACTGAATTGTTCGAACAATTTACAAGAGTAACTTAACCCCATTGGTAACGTTTTGTCATAGCAAAATTTTCCATCTATTGAAAAACCAAGAAGGTCATAATCTTGTTTGTTAATAGGAACAAGTCGAAAACTATTTTCAATATCGGTCTTGGAAAGTAAACTACTTTTTCCATAATGCTTAACTAATTTAATAGCATCATCAATTGTTTGATATTGAACTGTACACAGATCTTTAGAGATTCCATCATTAATTGAGGTTCCTTCTGGATTGGACAAATTATGAATAACTCTAAATTCTCCTGGTTTCCTTTTTGGAACCAGACCCAATGGTGAAATTTGTAATGTTGAAAAGGTGAATTTCCAAAAGGACCTGCAACTCGACCTGACAGTATCTCTTTATAAATTTGTTCTTTCGAAATTTAGATATTTTCCACAGCAGACAGTCAATTTCGACTAAATCTGAATTTCCTTTTTCCTTTATATGGCGCCCTAAATCCAAATTTGAACCACTTTAATAGACATTATTTTTCTGTGGTAATATAACATTTGATGTAGCGTGAGGACAATGGCCTCTGCTACAATTTAGTACATGCATGTGGTGGATGGGAGGTATTGTGTATCATTCACACAGAGACAATTTGCTTGTGCTCAATCTACACAATACTATAGAGGGTAGTATTACCCATCTTTGATGGTTGTCACATTTTTATACATATTGTCTAGTAGTTTAGATATTTTTGTGGTCCATGTATGTCCAATCTGGCCACAACGGTAACATTTAACATCAATATTGTTCTTACTTTTCCGGGTAAATCCAGAACTTTGATAGAATTTATTTATGTCATATGGCGAGCACTGCCAATTCAACGTCGGAAGTCCGAAATTCATCATGAATATTCAAAATGGTTCTACACACAGGATCTTGCAGCGCAATTAACTACATCTACAGGATACGAAGCAATGTCTTGATAAACCATTACGTTTCGGAAATACTAGTGCGCAGCGGCGTGAGCGGTTAGAAATAAAGTTATGAACTGATAAGAATAAAGTAGCATAATAGTAAACTGTAAGATAAAGGAAAGAGACAAAGGAAAGAAACAAAAATCCGAATTGCGTTTTCGGTTCTTTTGATTAGACCAATCCGGCTACCGTAGCGGCCCCTGGGCATACACCCAACCGGCACAGCTCTACTCTTCATTAGAATTTACTTACAATTCGGACCCTAGCAAACTAGAAAGTGACAGATGACAGCACCCGCTTGAAAGATACCATGTCGGGGGTCTCAGCTATAGTGTCTGGTAACTGGTTCCAGTTTCGGCTGGTTCTAGGAAAGAAACTGTACTTGAAAACATATGATTTTGTATGGTACTGTTGCATCTTCTTTGAGTAGTTGGATCTCGTCTTGCTGTTGGCTGGTATGAGGTAGTTGGATGATGGAATATCCACTAGATCGTTGATGATCTTGAATAACATTACTAGTTGAATTTTTGTTCTTCTTGGCGCTGCTGGTGTTCCTAGCGGCTCGACGTTGTCCGAACGGTATAGTCAAATTCTCCGGGTTCTAGCACCAATTAACGTGTCGCGAATTTACACGTGGGCAAACTAGCAGGTAGATACAATAATAAAACTGGTTTCAGCTGAATGTTCTATTAATAAATCCAATTAATATTTTGCAAACACATAAACAATGTTCACATATGGTGGTTGTAACATACAGATTGATGAATGAAATTGCAGTAACCAACGAGAGTGAGTGGGCGGAGCATATGTACGTGATGTTTGCATGTTATGTACTCTTTATGTTACTTTGTATCAATAGTTTTAGTTCTAGATTAGATATGTAGAAACAAACACTGTCTATATTTAATGCCCGGCCACATATATTACATTGGCGACTAAGGGTGGAGATCTTTGAAAACAATTGACAATTGGATTAAATTCCGAAAAACAAAGTGTTTCAGAAATGGATTGAATACCGATATTCAAAACTGTGATTAAATTCGACAATGTTTTAAACATGGCAGGAAATTTGGATCTTCGTGCGCCGAGTTCATTTAAAGTGCTTGGAGATAATACAAACCTATCCAAAGCATGGGAACAATATTTCAAAAGATTCGAGTACTATTTGAAAGCAACCAGAGTTACAAAAGATGAACAGAAACGTGCTTTGCTTTTACACGTACATGTAGGCGGAGAAGAGGTACAAGACATTTCAATTTTCAATTCAATTCAAATATTTTATTGAATAAATGCATAAATACAATATCCAGTTAGTATTCTCCCTCAGTACCTAAGGACATCAAGTATAATGATAAGAATAATTAATTAATTTACTTTGTAAGTCAGACTTTCGAAACTTTCTGTTTCGTGTGAGTATGCAGTTGATCAAAAAGAAGACATGATCCGTGATCAAGTTGTAGATGACTGTAACTCTACAGAACTACGTCGGAAATTACTTGCCGTTGAAAATCTAACATTAGACAAAGTTCGCAAGATTGCTAGAACGTATGAACTTTCAGTAACACACGCATCGAAAATGGATAAAGGTGAAGATTCAACGAAAGATCCAAAAAAGGAAGAAGTCAACAAAGTACAAAAGAAGAAGCGAACTCAATTCAAGCCGAGGGCAGCACCTAGAACATTTAACAGATCACCTCCGACAAATTTTATCCGTCGAACAGCGCAATGCTATCGTTGTGGTCGAAGTGGACATTATGGGAAGGAATGCCAAATAACTCGAGACGCCGTGTGTAGAAAATGTGGAAAGTCCGGACATTTTGCAAAAGTCTGTAAAACTAAACTATTCACAACCGGGAAAGTAAATTCATTGAACCAATATTTTGAGGAAGAAAGCGACCAGGAAATTTTCATGTTAAGTGGCAAGGATGATGCTATAATTTCAATTGAAATTGAGGGTCAGTCAATTAATTTTCTTATTGATTCAGGTTCATATATCAATGCAATTGATAAGCAAACTTTTGAAAAACTGAAAACTCGAAAAAGCATGCTTGAGAAAACAACTATAAAAATATTTCCATATGGCAGTTCAAAACCAATACCGTTAGTCGGAAATACCAAAATGAATGCAACTGTAAACAATGAAACATGTGCGATAGAATTTCATGTTATTGCAGGCAATGGAAAGCCATTATTAGGTCGTAAATCAACGACAGAGTTGAAATACTATGCCGACAAAAGAATGAGCAACGACTTTGAAAAATATCGAATAGGACAAAATGTTAATCTTTTGCAAAGAGAAGAGAGTAAAATGTCTAGCCGATATGAAGATAAACCGTACAAAGTTGTGAGACAAAGAGGAACAAGTGTTATGTTAAGATCAAATAACGGACATATTATCTACCGTAACGTTTCACATGTGCGTCCTTATTTCACAACATTCGAAAGGAATATACATTGCGACAATCGTCAACACATTGTTAGAGCCAGACCGCACAGACTGAGGAAGATGCCAGACAAATGTAATGACTTTGCGGTCTAGACTTTACACGACCGACCGCAGTGCGATAAATTGGAAGAGACTCTCAGTTGACCGTGAAATGTAATTGGATTTAGAGACATTATTTGTGTTTGTCTGTGAGATAGGGAGAGAATAAGTGACAGATTTATTACTTTATCTTTAACCATGAAAGACATTAATATTTGCAAAACTAATTATTCACATTTCTTTCAAGATTTGGACTTGACATTAAAGATTCAAAAGATTAAATATATTTCTCATTCTCTTTTATTTTTTTGCATTTTTTTTTAACATTTTCTATCCAGAGTTGTCGTACCTGCTACGCTACACAACATCTCTGTCAACGCTCATTTTACAAGATTTTTGTAAAATTTAGAAACAATAAAACAAATGTACTTAAAATTGTTTTAGTTATTGTAAAAAAGATGAAAATAAATCACTCATTTCAGATCAATTCTCTCTTAAAAATTAGTTTCCCCCATTTCTTGGAGAACTAGTTTGCCGAGGTAAAAATTAAAAAGTCAAAAACGATCACAAATCATTTTTAAGAGAGAATTGATTTGAAATGAGTGATTTATTTTCATCTTTATTGATATTTACAATAATTAAAGAAATTTTAAGTAAATCTTGTAAAATGGCCGTTGACAGAGATGGAGTGTAACGTAGCAGGAGCGACAACTCTGGATAGAGAATGTATATTTCTGTGTATTGTAATTAATCGATCCTACTAAAATGCGCCCTGGAACATCCAGGAACGCCTGGTAGCGCCCGGGAACAGTCCGGGAGCGCCCGGGAGTAGAAAGTAGCGCCCGTGAACTGAAAAATTGTTTTTATCTTTTTTTTTCGAAATCATGATGGAATTTGAAGGTAAGTGAAGTCTTTATCGTCAGTATAATTGTCCTAGGTAACTACTAAAAAGTGTCAGGGAGTATTTCATAATTTATAACAATTGGTATAACAATTGGTATAAATAAATATTTAAATTCTAAATAGTTTTTTATAAATATAATCAAAATTGTTGCTTTTTGTAAAAATAATTTACGCGATTTCAAGGATTTAGATAGTAGGATATGTATAGATACGTCCCTGATGATTTATATTCATACAAACATTCTCACTTTAAATATATCTGGTTTTTACATGTTTTTATAATTGGTTTAGTATATATTACCATTGTTCCGTTATTTTTGTGTGTCTTTTTCTTCATGTGTATTAGGAAATTATCTAATTTGTGGAATGTGTCATGGCACGTGTTGTCTAATTAAATCAACAGTGGTCAATATACACTGCATATCCAGCACCTGTACAATCACAGCACCAAGATGGAAGACAAAAGAAAAAAATATCATTAAAGACGGAAATTGTTCATGTTAGACAACCATTATTTGCAATACAATTGTAAATAATGGAAGAGCCCTCACGCCACGTCAAGGCCATGAACAATGTGAGGGCGGACCCCCCAAAAGGTTTTTGACTATTTAAGTGAAATATATTTACATAATCATTTAGTAAAGGTCAAAAAATAAAAAGACAAACTGGCAACAAATGTTGAAAAAATATAGATAAAACAACAATTAAATCGTGGAACCATTTAACAACCTCATGTTTTTAGCTACACCTCCCGGGCGCTTGTTTTATATTCGCTAGTCAACTTCATGTCTCGTTCCGGGCTGCATCTTTATTTCTTGACCTGAACCTTCATATACTTAAGCAATATAGAGTACCAAAGGGCTTTCAATGTCTCTGGCGCTATTTTCTGTTCCCGGGCGCATTTTAGTAGGACCCTAATTAATTAAATGTTTCTTATCTGAAAACAAGGAAGGGATGTAACTATGAGTGGCCGTTCATGTCATTGGCGCGATAATAAACGCGTATAATATTAAATACGCGTATATATACGCGTATATTATCAACATATAGGCGTATATTGTTGCTATATACGCGTATGTTGTTGCTATATACGCGTATATTGTTGTAATATACGCGTATATTGTTGTTATATACGCGTTAATATACACGTTAATACTTTAAATGCCTTTTTGGGTATATACGCTTATATATACGCGTATATTATCAACATATACGCGTATATTGTTGCTATATACGCGTATATTGTTGTTATATACGCGTATATTGTTGTTATATACGCGTATACGCGTATATACCCAAAAATTCATTTAAAATATTAACGCGTATACAACAACAATATACGCGTATATAACAACAAGAGAGATTCTAGTAAAGGAATGACCTTGACATAATACAACAGCAGAAACAAAACACTTCTACAAAAGTGGAAGTGAGACAATGTGACCTAGAAAGCTATCATCTCCTGCATTATCAATGATACCTGTCGTGAATTCCCGAATGCAGTTTCGTAGACGACACATAACACACTCTTTTATATGTTGAACACTGAGTATATGTAAGATGGATTTTTTTTATTTTTTTTTACATTTTAGTTGTGATTAGTTAGATTGTTGTTAACGAAAAGTAAGAATTTGGCAGCTATAGTTACCTATTGATGAAATGGTGCCTGTTGTGTACTGGTCCAACATGATGAGTTAAAATTGTATAGTGCTAGCTCACTGCGACAACAGTCCACAAGTAAATCGGATACATTATCCTAATCCCGAGCCAACAGATCCACTCTTTTATTACTTAATGCTGCATACTTAGCGGAGGAGTGACAAATACCAATTATATAATTTTCTTCTGGCCATTGTGTTGTTTATGCCTCTTCGATTTACCGATTCTGATTATCCCTTTGGTATCTTCAAACTCTTCTGGTTTGTTCCGACCAGAAATTGAACCCGTGATCTACCACACTTAAAAAGTCCAGCCATTCATATGAAAATGCGAGTTTAAAGTTATTCGTTGAATAAAAAACAAACGCATATTGTAGAAATCACTTTATGTAAAAAAATATTTTAAGAAATCAATGATATTATAATCTGTTTCAAATTTCATAATAATGTCATGATACAATATTTAAATGAATCTTTATATGCTTAAAGGCATTTGCGGTAGGCATTACCGACAAAATTTGTTTGCGGAGCTTATCATAGAAAATCACCGTTGATATGAACAGCATAATTTTGAAACTGTATGTATGTAGTTTATAACAATTGTATTTGCTCATAGAGACAAAAAGGATACGACACAAGTTTTGCCAATTTATGAAGTCTTCTCCTTGAAATTACATAACAAATATAACACATAAACGTATGAAAAAGAGCATGCACATTAATGAAAGTATACCAGTAACAATTACACATGTAAAAGTGAACAGAAAGTCAGCGAAAAAAGGCGAACAAGAGTTATGTGTGGACGCCATGCTCATGTTGGATATATTTATATAAGTTTTTACAATGAGGAATCGCTTAGATCTTCTAATAAACTTGTAAACTTCTTTAAAGATTAGACAGTTATCTTCATAAGTTAGATTTTGGCTACCTCTAGTTAGTAAAGCAAGATCGATTTTCATTCTAAATCGATTTACACAAATTAACAGATCCCTCCTAATATCGGTGTATTTACTATATTCAAAGAAGAAATGAAATGCATCTTCTCGAGGGACACCAAAATCACAATTTGGACTAGATACTATATTTTTAGTTGTGTTAATATCACATTTAACTTCCGCGGACCATATATGAAATGTTTGGGAAAACTATTAATTTCATTTCTATTTTTTAGTAGCGCACGTTTGAATTTTAATGGGGTGTCAAGATTACGGACAGAGTTCTCAAGTTTATTCCATTCTCTAACAAAAGAAGGAATGAATGATGAAGTCGTCGAAGAAAGTCTACCGAAAATGGGACTATTAGATCGCTGCCATTACATAATGGGTGGATTGTTGTACTTTGAATAGTGGAGGGGGGGGGGGATTAAATCATGCAGATATTGCGGTGCAAGACCGTTGTACGATGTATATCTTATAAAACAACTGAAGTTTTCTTCTGTGACGCCTATTATGTAATAGTTCCCAACCAAGCACGAAACATAAAGAATCAGTCTTTGTAAATATGGGCAATCCAGTTCTAATTCTGGCAGCTTCTAACTGTATTTTTTCTGATTTATTTGAATGGCACGTACCACAGTTGTCCCAAACTTCACACGCGTATTCAAAGATGGGACGAATATAAACTAAATGCAATTTTTCTAAGTTTTGTCTATTCATTTTACATTTTAATTTTCTTAATACTCCTAAATGCTTACTTATAGTTTTGGCAATATTTTTTACGCCACGGTACTCGCTCCACTTTGCGTCATGAGATAATGTTACACCTAAATGTTTATGACTGGAGGTATTGGATATTAATTTACCATTGAATGAAATATCTAAATTATTAGGTATTTCCATATTTGAACAGATCATTATTTCCGTTTTTTTCTGGATTAAATGACATGAGCCATTTTCCAGACCAAGTACTAAGTTTGTTTAGGTCTTGATTTATAACTAATTCCAAAGTATCAGGACTGGGGCTTGAATACCCCAAGGATGCATCATCAGCAAATAACCTAGTTAAAGAAAGAAGTTGTTCACCAATATCGTTTATAAAATAGCTGGTCGCAAGGCAGACCACCCAGCTCGCCTGTGCAATCTATAGTTACATCACGTGAATTACATGTGAATGTCATAACCATGTGGTTAGTGTTTAACTTGGTTAAGAACAATACTTCAGTTTAGCCAAAAGAAAACCCATTTAATGGTATTCAAAATGGACATATAAATGTAATAGTAAAACAGATAATGATGGACGATAATGGTGATGACGAATAATAATCGAAGATATTTTGTGAACAAAATTGTATGTAAATTACCCAAAAATTAGTATATGCATATACACATGTAATATTATTACCATTTTATCAAACTGGACCAAGTAGCTTGTCTACATTGGACCTAAACGCAAACGTTAACGCAAAAATGTCGAAGTTATTAAGGCAGAAATAGTAGGTCACGGTTAATGTTTCTATGGCGATTTGTGTAAACAACAATTTTTTGGGGTCTAAAATTTACCTTTTCAATGGAAATTGTGTGTTGTGCAAGTAATGGTTAGATCTTACCAAATTTCTGTTGAACCTTCTATCCTTTCTTTGAATCCTCACTACGCTTTTAACTCATTTCCAGAAAATCATTCATGTCTCTTAAACCGTTATACTCCTATGACACTTCAACTTGAAAATTCTTTCAAAATTTAACTGAAAGTCTTCAAAATAACTTCACAAATATTGAATTGTGTCCAAAATGTATTCAATGTCACAAAAAAATTTACGTTTTAAATTACTTAAAACTCCTTAAAACCAAAAAAAATCCTCCTTGAATTTGAATCAGCTGTCTATCGTAACAGCGCCACCTAGTGCAATCATTTTCTGATATTTTTGTTTTTCTGGTGTATAAGTAACGAAGTGAAATCGGTAAACGTATGAATATTATCCGGGCCGGGTCATACTAAAAAGCACCCGGGACAGCCCGAGACCGCCCGGAGCAGCCCGGGACCGCCCGGGTACTGGAAATAACGCCCGTCGTATTGGAATATTGTTTAAATCGAATTTTTGTAGAAATTATATACGGGTATATAATTGTTTTAAATAAAGTGTTATTTTAAAATTATGTTGTTAATTTTATATATTGTACAAGCCATTTGCAACCAAACATTGCCGCCCGGGACTCCAACACAACTTGAACAAATATTACTTGTGCTTTGTTTTTATTTAAAATATATATCATACAGTAATATGTTTTTAGATATTTTTGATTAATTATATTTTAAAGTAAACCGTATTAACGAGGTAATCATAGATTAATGCAAGCGTAACATGACACGTGTAATTACCCGCTAATTAATTAAATTGGTGAGTGATGTTTATTCAATAATTATCAAATTTAAATAACTTGTAATGTCATAACCGAGGCACGTGTCGGTAATTAATTTGCTAATTACCCAATACACACAGATTTTATACAAACTAAAAACAACAAAGAAAAAGACAATAAAATATAGCAAGTTATATATAATAGAATTGAAATAACCCTAATATTTACACCAAACTAGGGAATACTCCCGGGCGCTTTTTAGTACATAACTTGAACATGTACACTCACGGTAAGACTTCACTTAACATCATATTCCATTATAATTTCGACAAAAAATCGACTTAAACAATATTCCAAGACGACTGGCGTTATTTCCAGTACCCGGGCGGTTCCCGGGCTGCTCCGGGCGGTCTCGGGCTGTCCCGGGCGCTTTTTAGTATGACCGTCCGGGCCAGACACCACTGCAATAACGTGGTTCTCCTATTTATGTCGTTTTAAATGCTACCTATAGGCTAGTAGAATTATGTATTTAATCATCATTTTGACTATTGAAATAAATAATAATAATAATAAAAGCGATATAGTTTGGCTAATATTATCATTGTTCTTTTCCCAATCGAAGCGATGTGCAGATCGACATGAAGAAAAGAAGTCATTATCTACGTTTTAGATAGTTATTAGTGTTATTTATATGATTATATGAAAATCTGGATTTAATAATCATTTTCTGTACGTTATTACAAAAAAAATTGTCTAAAACGATATATTTTAGCAAATATTATCATTCAAATCAAATAAGTTTTATTTAAAGTCGGCAAGTTAAATAACAATATAACATAAGCTCTTAATTTCGAAGTAAAAATGAAAAAATGCATAAATAGACACTGACATATACAGAAATGGGATTTCCAGCTTTAAGTAAACTCAGTAAACTTTTACATGCCTGAATCGTAACCCTCCTCCTTTTGCACCCGGGCTTGGGACCGGCGTTGGCGGAATTAAAAGTTTTTTTTTTTAAATGTACATTATTTACAACACTTTTGTTCATTCTCTTTCAGTCACTGGTCATAACTGGTAACTGGGTGACGTGATAAAGACGGCCATACTTATACTGGCATCAAGCCTGATTGTTCTGTTCGTCTGTATAGCAGATGACACTTGGGTTTTGTTTGGCAGCAAGTATATCATCAGCAACATTAACCCTGTTGGAGGTATCGGGGTTCGAAGCATTGTGCATGTTGTATTTTGCATTGTGTACCACCTTTGGATCTATAATGTTATCAGGAATTGTTTTATTTGCCTGCCTCCTGATTTCACGAAACGGTTTCTGATGTTTTATACCTTCCTGTATTATGGCTTTTTGTTCCATGTCAACACGTATGTATGGGGCAGTGATGCGCTTAGCATTACCATGCACGGTGGAGTTTGTACGATAGTCCCCAATATACTCCACAACTGCATTTGTCAGTCCAAGAGAACATTCAAACCATGTTATTCTCTTCTTGTAAGCATTGTGTCTACTCAAGGTAGAATATTTCCGTTTTACAACGACAATGGAAGCAGGGTCGGGTTGGGGTTGAAGAGGAACAAAGCCTTTTTTTAATTCCCTACCGAACAGACCATTCTTCTTATCAACGCAAGAAAGTAGCTGGTTAGAATAAATGTATTCTTTTGTTGTTGTTACGTTTTTTTTTGCTATCCCAGGTGCCGCAGTCATCGGGATATTCGCTTTGGTTTTTGGACAGGCGACGCTGACAATTATAATTATGTGTCACCAATCACAAAAAAAAACGTTTTCTTTAATGCCAGGTGGAATGTACTGTCCAATCGGTTTTTGCGTTTGAGCACTTTGGAAGACCTTATCGACAGACATGAATTTTTCATTTAATCCATTTTGAGATGGTATTCTACAAAATTTGTGACATTCACCACATCATTATCTGAATCCTGTTTCAGCGATGTCACTACAGTATCATCAGATAAGTCTGATGATAGATGTTCAGAAACCAATGATTTTGTTGATGATGTATACATTGCAGTGGGTATCTCTAATACAGAGAAAGCCTCATCATCGGACATATCAGATGATGGAGATGAACGTTTGTCATTATCACATGCTGTCGACAAGAAGGAAATATCAACTGGCATTTTATTAGAGGGTAATGGTGAAAGAGGTGGAAAATCTACGAAACTGTCAATATTGATGGGGTTAGTACCCTCATCTTGCAGTGTTACCAATGGCACGAAGTGATTTGGAGTCCAGTGGGATGATTCGTTGGATGTGCGAGTCCACATTATCGTCACATCACCTTGTGACTTGTTTGCTCTAGATTTAAAGCAGGTGTTTAATATACTAATATATTTATAGATTATGGTTTCTTCTCTTCACGTCGATCTGCAAATCGCCGCGATTGGGAAAAGAAGAACAATCATAATATCTGCTAAAATATATCGCTTTAATTTTTTTTTGTGTAATAAAGTACAGAAAATGATTATTAAATCCAGATGTTCATGTAAATAACACTTAAAACTATGTAAAACGTAGATTATGATTTCTTTTCTTCATGTCGATCTGCACATCGCTGCGATTGGGAAAAGAAGAACAATGATAATATTAGCCAAACTATATCGTTTTTATTATTATTATTATTTATCTCTATAGTCAAAATGATGATTAAATACATAATTCTACTATAGGTAGCATTTAAAACGACATAAAAATAGCAGAACTACGTTATCGCAGTGGTGTCTGGCCACAATAGTTAACCCGGATAATATTCATACGTTTACCGATTTCACTTCGTTACTTTTTGTTTTTGTTTTTGTAATAAAGTAGAGAAAATGATTATTAAATCTAGATTTTCATATAAATAACAATTAAAACTATGTAAATCGTATGCTATGGCTTCATTTCCTGCAAATCGCCGTGATATAGCAAATATTATCACTGTTCTTCTTTTCCCATATATGGACTTGAAATTTTGGCATTAAAAACCAGAGATATTGAAAAACTGGATAGATTTCAGAGATACATTGAGACAATTTCAGTCGTTACCAAAACGAGCTGCCATTCCTTCAGTCTACCTACTTCTTGGTGCTTTACCCATTGAAGCTGAATTACACAAACGTCAACTCTCATTCTTGTATATACTGTTATCAGCAGAAAATGTCAAGCTCAAACACATTATTGAACGCCAACTCTGTGTAAATTTTGAAAACAAAGACAACTTTTTCTACCGTATAGTATACCGAAGTATTATCTTGGATGTGAAATGACGAAATCATAGGGTCTAAGGGAAAATCGTGCTGTAATGGAGTGTAACACCACTTTCTGAGGGTAAAATGGTTAATATGAATGAATAGAAAAATGATTGGTGAAGCGATTTATATAAGGGTTTCTGATAGAAAATAAAATCAAATAGCCACGAAACGTGGAAATGTGCTGACCCAGAGTTGGAGGGAAAATCCGCTGTTTTCCGTATGTAGAGCTCTGACGTCCCACGGCTCTAGCAAAAAATAATAATGCCGTCGGACGGCAGAGGAATCTCGGACTACGTATTTATATGATACATATATCATAGCTGGATGTATTAAAACATATCAACCACACTGAGCATATAAATGACATGTTATAAATATATGTTATTGTATCTTTAATTTGTCTTTGTTAAACATATGTTATGTTTTAAATAATTATATATGTGAATATTCATGCCCCTCATGGGCCCATAATTGGTAAATAAAAGTATCTTATCTTATAGTGAATTATAAACTTTTAGGCAATCATGGATTGCTGTGTTCCTGAAAGAAAGAAGAAGACAATACCAAATAATCAGTCTGGGTCACCGTGCTCATTGTGAATACACTTTGTGATTAATTTTGGTAATACCAAACCAGAGTGGACTTTCTGAAATTGTTTAAACTAAAAAGTAAAAATACCTGGTTTACCGTGGGCGCGGCCATTGTTTTCTAATGAAAGTTTAGGACGCGGACCTCGGAGAAAACATCGATCGATATTCAATTTTTAATATTAGTGGTAATCTCTCCAGACCAAGGAATTATAAAACAAGGGGAATGGAAACAGCGTGGACATCAAAAGAAAATTTATTCACTATGTTTGCCACGGTCGATGTGTTAATTAGACACCCCGCGCCGTTGATAGATGGCTCATTGGTAAGAAATGAGCTACGCCCCTTCCTAAAACTCTCTACGATTGAGGGAGATAAACAGTATACGACCAACAATCCAAACGTAATTTCGTAAATAAATATGTCAAGAAATCGCAAGAAAAAAGCTGTTCCCGACGACTTCATATCGTTTGAGGATATTGATTTTCTCTTTGATGAAATACCAAACGACGAAGATCTATCAACGTGTCACCGTGATGAACAATCAAATGACAACACAATCGGTCAGACCGAAGTCGAAGATGAAATTGAAACCACAACTTATTTGAGGAAACCAGGGAAATCCACCTACTACTCCACTTCATCATACAGACCCATAAGTCTAACTTGCATTATGTGCAAACTAATGGAGCGAGTAATCCTGGAAAGGCTGGTAGCATATATAGAGGGGAACAGACTTATAGATCCAACCCAAGAAGGGTTTAGAAAAAACCATTCTACAACAAATGTATTGCTCCGGCTAGTAGAGTATAGTGGATGATTTCAATAAGGATGAATGTACTTTGGCATGGTTAGTAGATCTTGAGAAAGCTTACGACTCCATATGGCGTGAGGGACTAATGGTGAAGCTGTACAACATGGGTATCAGACAAAATCTAGAGATGGATTAACAACTTCCTCTCAGGTAGAACAGCCAGATGCATACTAGGTGACTTCTTAGGAGAAGAATTTGAAACTAAAATCGGCCTGCCACAGGGTTCCGTTATATCACCAACCCTATTCAACCTTTTAATAGAAGATCTAATGAAAGGAACTAAAGGAGACAACTGCAAGTTGGCAGACGATCGCGATGACACTTTATGGCACAAAGGACAAGATCTAGACTCTATCAGGAAGAAGGCTACAGAGGACATAGAAACAATAGTGGAATGGACCAGAAAATGGAGAATAAACATCAATATGGAAAAGTGTGAAGTATGCATATTTGCTAAGAAAGACCTAGACCAACATCAAAAGGAATTAGTGGTAAACTAGTTTCAAATATAATCCAACACCCAGACTACTCGGAATTATCTTAGATGAGAAGATCAAATTTGACAACCACACCATGCATGTAGAGAGAAAAGCCAACAATGCCATCCATATAATAAGAGAAATAAAAGGTTTGGCAAACATCTCAAGAACGAAACTACTAAGAATATACAACAGCCTGGTTATATCAATCATAGAATATGGCTGCCCAGTCTGGCAAATAACACCAAAAGAGAACATGAAAAAATTAGACGCGATCCAGAGAAAAGGATTATCAATATGCTTGGAGTTACCAGCAACATCAGGAAGAGAAGCAATGGAAGTAGAAGGCAACATACTACCAGTTGACCTAAGAATAGAAGAAATAGCAGTAAGAGAAATTGCCAAGATCCAGTCAAAAAACATTGCTGAACCAGTAAAACAACAACTGGAGGAATATCTCAGCAGGGATGATATATATGAACAAGAATCACCATTTGGGAAGGCAATCAACCAAACAGTAGACATGTTCAAAGCAACAAAAGTAGACATTAAACTCATAGAGCCAGAAGTCACATACAAGGCAGGGGTGGATGTCATGATGATGAGAGCGCCAAGCTACTGGAGCCGATTAGGTAGCTCAAAAAACAGAACACCTGAACAGAATAAGGAAAGCAAAGAGGTGGTAAAAGATCTTATTGGAGACCCAACAGACACCACAATAGTCGCCTTTACAGATGGCTCATGTCAGGGTAACCCTGGACCATGTGGATCCGGAGCAGTGCTATATCCAGGTGACAACGAAGGAATCAGCCTCAAGAGACCGGTAGCGCAAAGAGGATCCATACTGCTGGCAGAGCTTGTGGCAATACTCATGGTATTAGAACACTGCATAGCTGCATTAAAGGATGGGTTCACTGATATCAAGATCTTGTCAGACAGCCAAACTGCAGTAGGTATCCCGACTCTCAACTGAAAGTCATCAAGCTACACGATCTCCGACATTAAGGAAAATTTAGGGACATTGATGAGATACGGAATGCGAACAACCCTATCTTGGATCCCAGGCCATGCTAATATAGCCGGGAACGAGATAGTGGACCAACTGGCAAAGGAAGCAGCAAAAGAGTCAATGTCCCTAAATGAACAGTATGTCATCACCATGTCAGATGTCAAACAAGCAGTGAAGACTTCAACCAAAATAAAATGGCAGAATAGATGGACCATCAGCGAATCAGGGAGACAACTTTATGATCTGATACCAATGGTTGGAAATGCCAACCATTTAGATATGCCAAACCCACAGATAGGTAGAGTTTTGACAGAGATGAGAACAGGATACAGCAGACTAAACAAATACCGGAATAACATAGGTCAGTCCCTCACGCCACTATGCGACTGTGGAGAAGAAACCACTGAACACTACATATTGCACTGCCACATTTATGATCATGAGAGAGCCAAACTCGCAGTGCAATTAAAGACCATAGATGAAAGCTTAGACCTACTTCATCTCCTGACTAGAGACTCCAATAAAGAGAAACATCAAAATAAATTAACATTCTTGGTGGAATTCATCAAAAATACAGGGCGCTTTTGTGACTAGTTGATGATGATATGCTTACATTTCCGGTTTCATCTCTCGCTTCCGGTTTGTCTTGAGAGGTGATTATTCGTTTTGTTGTTATTGGTGGAATTGATTACCCTCAATGTTTAATCTTTCTTTTCATAAACAATTACATATCCGTTTCTGGTCCTTGAGAATACTGGTATTTTCTCCATTGAAACTTATATGGAAAATTTTGGACCTCAAAGGTTGGAACCCCATATGCATAGACCCTGTGATCTTATTTATGGTAGCCGTTAGTAAATACAAATTTTGATTTTAAATTCATTTGAACACATCTGAATCACCTCATCCTAAGTATCATCTCTGTCAGGTTTTTGTTCCATTTGGTTGTCGATTTGCAGAAGAAAAAAATGTGAAAAAATTACAGACGGATGCAAAGTGATGGCAATAGCTTACATGACCCTTCGTAGTCATGTAAGTAAAAAGGAGGTTAAAATCATGCAACGTAAATAAAATACAAGATAATTGCATTGCCTAATATAAAATGCAGTTGAAATGACAGTGAAACATGTTTAAACTGAGTCTGTAATGAACCACATGCTTGTCTGACAAAAAATTATTTAGGGAATGTACTTTCAGGGTTAGGATTATGGTGTTTAATGCCACTTTCAGCAATATTTCATCTATATTGAGACTGTCAGTTTTATTGGTGGAGAAAACCACTGACCCGTCTTAAGTCGCTGACAAATTTTATCACATAATGTTGTATCGAGTACACGTTGCCATAAGCGGGATTCAAACTCCTGTTAGTAGTTGCACTAATTGCACAGGTAGTTGTAAATCCAACTACCATACGATCACAATGACAAAGACCTCCTAGTAGCATATAGTTTTTGGTATGTGTTATTAGTAATTAGATCTAATATGGTGAAACGGTAAATTGTATATGATATCATTAAAGAGGGGATTACCCCCAATGAGGAGGATAAGTAGATGTGATCATGTTCAGGATAATTACAGGATTTTATAAAATAAACTACAACATAATGTATCACATATTTAATTACCAGTAGATAAATAAAATTCATATTCACAACTACACAATTTAAACTAGAGGCTCCCAGGAGCCTGTATTCACTCATCTGGTTTTCAATTTGACTTCTAAAGTTAATAGAAAAAGTTGGAACATATGTTAAACTTCAAATTTCAACTGATTCTTTTAATTTACCATTAAATGAAATTTCTAATTTAAGTAATGGCAGTCATCTTAGATGGAGCTAGTGGTGCGACACATAATTTAGAAAGTGACCCAATGTCAGTTTTTTTATCAATCTATGCTAAGTACGTATAAATTGGCTGAAAGAAAAAATTTACAGACAATTAAGGAAGAAATGTTGAACTACTCATTGTCATGCAGCTGCAGTCTAAATATGATCTCTATTCAACTTAAAATAAAACAGTAATGGTCCATTATCTATTTGTATGGAAATACTACTGACAATATGCTATTTTCAACAATATTTCAGTTATATTGTGGCAGTCAGTTCTATTTTTGGAAGAAACCGGAGTACCCGGTGAAAACCACTGACCTGCCGCAAGTCACTGACAAACTGTATCACATCATGTTGCATCAAGCTCACCTCGCCATGATCAGGATTCTAACTCACAACTTTATTGGTGATAGGCACCGATTGCATATAGGTAGTTGTAAATCCAACTATCATACGACCACGACAGCCACGCTGCCTATTAAACTTTAATGCATAATAAATGATATTGAAGTTGCATATTAATATCGGATTACAATGTGATTATAGATAAAATATGAACAACCACATGACCACTGTCCCGTTAAACTTTACAATATTACAACACGTACATACTGACAAGATGTGAGAATGCAGTTATTGTCATTAAAGCCTCGAGTCTATTACTTTAATGTGATAATGACTTCATAAAATGTTTACAGAAGTAAGTATGACCAGTACTTTTTCAATATTGCACAGCAAAAGTAGCAGCGTCAACATACATAATAATTCTTTATTCCGTAAGCAATTCTACTTATAGTATTATATAATATGTACGTTGGTAAACATACTTTACATATGTTTTTCGTAAAGCATACTTTTGTTAATGTAGCTATGTAAAAATATTACTCCTGGTGTGTTAACAATAATTAATAGTTCAGTTTTCAACTTATTTGCATACCATGCTATAAGGTCACAAGTTCAATCATACCATGATATAAGGTCATAAGTTCAATCTTACCATGATAGAAGGTCAGAAGTTCAATCTCACCATGATATAAGGTCAGAAGTTCAATCGTACCATGATATAAGTTCCAAAGTTCATCCTCACCATGACATAAGGTCAGAAGTTCAATCTTTCCATAATATAGACCTTTTTATTCTTAAAAACATGGGCGCGGCCATTGTCGACTTTCGAGTGTGTCCGCCATTAGTAAAGTGTAAAAGTCTTATGTTCTCTGGGTTTATCGATACTCTAATGTATGGTTTCTCTAGTACAGGTGTCACAATATACTGTTATTTCGTCTTGAAATTCAATGATAACACCTGCTGTGAAGTGATTTGTAAACGGAGATATAATGACAACAAATAAATTACCTGGTATGTATTATTATGTTTTTTTAATTACCGTTATTTTCCCCATACAAAATCAGTATAAATCCTACTTGATAAAAAACTGCATGCACTTTTTTTTCTTTTTTGTTGCTTTTCAAGCATAAGAAAAAAGGGGTAATCAAATTAATATTTTGTTTGAAATTAAAAAGTAAATATATAAATTATAATATACGCTTTTTTGAAATTATTACTATACGATTTAAAGTGAAGTAATAATGATAAAAAGTGTGCCTAACTTATAAGAATGAACTTAACTTTGAATGTGACATCTTAAGGTGCATTTTTCAATTCTGTTTTATTTTATTTATTTTTTGTTTGTTAAATTGTAAAACAAATTAAAACTTTTTGTCGGTCAATTTCTTTATAGGGATCTGTAGTGAAGATGAAAAGGAATTTAAGTTTTATCAAATTAAAACATCTGAATATCTGAATTTCTTTATCTGAAAAAAAAGTTTCATGAGGAACCTAATATAACTATTTGCTCCCAGGTTTCAGATACGTGAACCGGACGGGCATTTTTCACCTCATTTGTCTTCTTTTTTAAATTTCTTTGCTAGGATTTCATAGTTTTATATTGATTTATTCTTTAATTTTATGTTTTTGAAGATTAATTAAAATTTAATATTGGCGTGTAAAGGAAGTGGTAGCGCTTTCTAGACTTGTAGTCTGATGAAGGTCGACCGTGTCAACAGCGATGCGATGCTTCCCGGGTTTCGCACTTAAGGGAATACACAGTCGTGTCATTTTGCAACAAAGGTGTTAAATTCATATTGTAGAAAGATAACTATCATTATAACTGATAATTAACTGTGTATTGCATAACAAGTTATAGCAAAGACATCACTAAAACACAAACATTTAATTTATGTATTGGGTTGATTCTTAAATGTATTTGATCTGCAATATGATAGTTAAACTCTACCCCCTTCCCACAAAGGGTTAAAAATGATAAAAATATATACAACTTAATTATAATGACAAAAAATGAAAGAAAAAAAATCGCCGAATTTTGTTGCAGGACATCATGTCGTTCATTTTTACTTCTTACAGAATCAAAATTTATCTTCAGAAATGTGATACCTCTTTGTTAATTATTTCATGCGGCTTCTACATGAAAAACAATAATTCCTGACTGCTCACTTTGTTCCCATTTCTTTTGTTTATAGTATTTAAACTTTCATTTAAGACAACATTTATCTCAGTTTTTGTTCTATGTTTTCCTCTACTGCATACGGAAGAAACATTATTCCTCCACATATTTGCTACTCTATCATTGTGCAAATGATTGATTTTTTGGTCAATTGCACAAGTGCTCCCTACATCATCAAAATATGCGATTTTGTGGCTCTGTGAAGTGAAGACAATATTCGAAGGGAACTTAGTTTTTTTGTACAAAATATATACCGTTAGTAAAAAAATGTGTGTTGAGGGTTTCCATGCCGACCGTTTTTCATTCTTTTTTTTTTTTTGCATACGCTGTTTTATATTGAAATTTTGTCACGTAAGCAAGGTTAAAATCTGAATAGCTACAGATCGATCTGTTAGCCCACATCTGGCAAAATGCCACCTAGCGTCCACGAACGATAACTAGGTAATCACCGATTTCTGAAAATGTCAATAAGGTCAGAAGTTCAATCTTACAATGACATAAGGTCAGAAGTCCAATCTTACAATGAAATATAACATCAGAAATTCATTCTTACCATTAATCGTATATTTCCATCATCAAAGAATATAAATACAAAAAGATTCATTCTGATTCATTAAATTAATAATGGTATCATTGGCTTGTAAGACAATATGATTTTAAAAAATGGATCTTTTATCTTTACAACATAATGATTCTAAAACATGTTTTTGTTAAGCACAGGGCACATTAATTTAATTGTTTATCTTTAGTACACTTTGGTTTAGCATGTATTTTAAGGTTTTATTCTCTTGATCATTTTGAAAGCTGTAGTTGACCAAACTGTTGGCATTAACACACCTGACAAGTTATTTTAATAACTATCTGATGCATGTAATGTCATTGGTATATTATGTTTTTCTTAATAACACATCAGTTTACAAGATATTTGTTTCTGCCATCTGTTATTAGTTTTTCAAACGTGTTTAGAAAGCTGCTATCAGATCTTCGTTCAGATATAGCCTGTAAATATCCCCTATAATTTAACGGTATTAAGGGAGTTAACTCAGGAAGATCACCATTACTGTCCGTTGACACAGGTATAAGTCTGTTGTTTTTTTCTTGGAAGGTTATTGTCTGAATTAGGGAAATTTCACTTAAAAATCTTGGAAGACCTGAATCGACAAAATTTTTTGTCACAAAAACAAATAAAAATCTACAACTTTTAAAAAGAATAGCAGCTGATTCAAATAAGTGTGTTCCAGGCAATAGGTTTTCAAATGTTGTAATGCTTAAATCTAAATCTGGAAATTCCTTTTTCATATTTGTGATGAATTCTTTAGCTGCCTCTCTATCATCATTAGCATAAAGTACAACTGCATCAACAATATCTGTGGATTGAAAGAAAACATAAATATCAAGATTATAATTTATTAAGATCAAGTCAAATCAAGATGTGTCTTTTAACATCAAACTGAAATAATTATATAATAGTTACTTATCTTCAAGATTTATTGACTGGCCAAGGACTTCAGCTAAATATTTCAGTTTATATCCAGACATAAGGGCTGCCCATAAATTTTGATATTGTTCTCTACATAAGTAACTCTTGTTTTTATTGTATTGAACCCATTCAACTTACAATGAAGCAATTTTTTTTAGGAATATATTGTTTAAACATCTGATTATGGCTTTGTGATTTGCAGGATTCACCCTTCGCTAAAAAAAAGGCAGAAGGCTACTATAATTTGTTTTAATATTTACAATTTGATATAAAATATATTTGTTTTTGTCTTCGCTTTGTGTATTGTGTACCCAATGTTGTCTGTTTCTCTGGATTGTTTATTTTTGATTGCCCTTTTGTTATTTATTTTTCACTTTCTCAGGTATTTGGTGGGATCTGTGTTGTTCATCTTTTAGTTTTTAGTTTGCCCGTTCGGTTTTTTCTAACTTTTATTTCAGCTATTTGTTATTTAATTTATTATTTTGATCGGTTTTCTTTTTTCTTTCTTTTATCATTATTCATATATTATTTTTCATCATTACCAACTGATTAAAAAAACCTCAGGTATTATATTTTATACAAGTTGAGAGTACTAACAATGAAGGAACAAAGACAACAAGTATTACACATATAGCATAAATACAAACGGAACTATAAGACAAGCTTTTCAGTTAGGTATCAGTTTGTATCTTGTGATGAGATAGCTGCAACAGATTATTTGGTAGCAAGTGCTAACATTTCTGCCTTGAAAGAACATGCAATTCCGTTTCGGAAGCTGTGGAAGCGATGGTCCTAATCTTAATAAGACAATATGGAGGAGCCCAAGCCTGTATGATTATCCCCGATTTCTGCACATGGACATGGAAGAATGTGTGAGCCGAAACCTGTATGAATATCCCTGATTTCTGCACATGGACATGGAAGAATGGGTGAGCCGAAACCTGCATGAATATCCCTGATTTCTGCACATGGACATGGAAGAATGGGTGAGCCCAAACCTGTATGAATATCCCTGATTTCTGCATATGGACAAGGAAGAATGGGTGAGCCCAAACCTGTATGATTATCCTTGATTTCTGCATTTGGATAAGGAAGAATGGCTCAGTCCAAACCTGTATGATTAATAATAAAGTTTTATTTAAAGTCAATATTAATTAAACATTACAACACAAGCTCTAATGAGCTTTTCAAATCAACTACATACCTTCATCTCACAATGATGCACAAACACACCAATTTAATAAAAATAATGCATAGTAATATTAAAACATAATGCATATGGTGACTTAAAAACAACATAAATGCTTGTTAAGATCAAGGATTTATATAAATCCTTGTTAAGATAGAACCTAAAAATGCATGGCAAAATAAAACATATAAAGCATGGAAAGATAAAAGTAAAAAAAATGAAGTTTATAAATCAGAGTTATGGACAAGCATACACAAAAGTAGCAATGATAATACATGCAAAATAAAAAGAAAATAATAATAAAAAGTCTATAAACATAGCAATAGAAACAGCAACATGTTTAGCACTGCACCATATTTCAACTAAAAATGGCAAGAATTAAGAAAAAAAAAGTATATGCTACGAAGCACTATATGCATGCACTGCACTGGCATGAGCTGTTCATTGGATCCCACGTTTGTATTAAATTTTTAAACTGCCCCAAAGATGTTTCCCTTCTACAGTGATTAGGCAGCTCATTCCAGATTTGTGCAGCATTATAACGAAAAGGATTTCAGGCCATGCCTGGTAGTTCTGAATCGTGGTAAAACTGCTGTTTCCTGTGATCTAAAATTATAATTTTTAAGTTTAATATTGATTAAGTCATGAAGAAAAGAACTGGTCCCAGGATTGACCCTTGTGGTACCCCTTTACTCATTTGATCCCAATCACTGTAATAACTTCCAATATTAATACGTTGTTTTGTTTTCTAGATAACTTTGTAATAATTTTAGAGAGTTTTTTGATAGGCCATATGCTTCCAATTTTAACAAATGTAAATTATGTGGTAAACAGTCAAAAGCTTTTGAGAGATCCATCAAAATTGCAGCAATAAGTGTATTGTCATCCAGAGCTTTTTTCCAGTCTTCTATTATTTTTTTAAAGTGCTGTTTGGCAACCAAAACCAGGTCTAAATGCTGAGAGAAGAGGGTGAAAATGTTTATCTAAAAAATACATTAACTGGTCATGTATAGCTCTTTCATAAATTTTAGAAATGCATGGTAACACACTTACAGGTCTGTAGTTTCACAGTTAAACAGTGGGGATACCTGCGCAGATTTTAAATTTTCAGGAAAAATTGAGCTTTCAATTGATTTATTTACTAGAATGTTTATAGGATCTGATATTGATGGTTGTGCCAATTTTAAGATTTTTGGTGATATAGAGTCATACCCTGTTGCTTTTTTTTATATCTAATTTACTTATTTGTTTATTCACATACTCTTCTGTCGGTCTAAAGCTTAATTCAATATCACAGGGGTCGACGTAACCGCTGGCCCGAGGCCAGTATATTTACGGTCGGGCCAGTCAAACTGAACAAAGATCGGCCCGCTGGGCCAGTTGATATTCTCGGTCCACTTGGGCCAGCAACTTTCGTTTCTTCCGTGTCATTCAATATCGACTGATAACAGACTAATGAAATTTCCTGACAAAACGTTAAAATTCAACTTCAATCACTCGCCGAAAGCTATAAATAGCCTAATCACACAATCAGCATGTGTTTACCTTGATCTGTTACCACACGTTAAACGAATATTGACAGAAATATATGCTGGGAACCAGTACTTCATAATTCAATAATTTTCAAAATCACGATTATTTATTTATAAAACTGAAAGATTAAAACGGTATTTTCTATAGTAAGCAATTTTAAATATTTAATATAAATAAGAAATAAACCCAAATAAACCAAACAACAATAATAAATCATCACGTGAACATCTTACCTGTACAAAAAAATGGCGGATACACAATAACGCTAATCGTGACTTCATTTAATATGAAACATCTATTATTATGAACTAGTAACAGGTATGGACTCAGTCAGTAGATCATGCCGATATCAGCAAGAGGGATATTGGCAACAATCGCTGCATCAGCTGGGCAAAACGGAAAATTTTCCAAAGTCGGGACTGTGTTTGTTTATTTATTATCTAACTTCCGGTTTGATAATAATCTTCTAATAGTCGTTATATGAAGGATTTTTACCTAAACAACATGGTCGCTAGTCGCGTTAGACAGTGGGTCGTTATATAATGGTCGAATGCACGGGAAAACGCTGGGGAGGAATAAATAAGATTGGCTAAAAAAGGAAGCCGTTATGCAGAGGGGGTTGCTGAGACTAATAGGTTCTTACATACGTTCTTGGGAAAGACCGGGTGATCTTCCACGAGTGATAGAAATTTCATGTCTTTTCGCGAGTGGAGCGCAGCGAAACGAGCGAAAAGAAACAAAAATTTCTATCACGAGCGGAAGATCACCCGGGCTTTCCCAACAACGCATGTAAGTACCTATTTCTTCCGTAAACCAACAACTTTCACTATCACGAACTCCTAGAGACCCCTGCCATTGATCAGTAACTAATTTGCATAAATTATCAGATCAATATCATAAAATTGAGCGTTATGAAATACACATCACATAAAATTGACTTTTGTGACACCGATTGGTAAACTAAGGAGCTTTCTACTGATATTTGAGCTTTTCTCACTAATATTTTGTTGAAAGTACAGTATTTTCCTTCATGAGAAACCCCATACATGAAATATGACGCGACACATATTTTGACGTCATTGAAGAATGACGTCAAAGGTACGGAAAAGGACATCTAGAAATACGAAAAAATTCAAATAAAAGACACAAATATATTTAATACGGTTGGAGTCTGTATTTGAAAAAAAAAACAATGGTTAATTCCGTAATATATCTGTTATTCAGCTATCAGACAGGGTATATAATATGACATTCCCGGCTTAGGGTATATATTTAAACGATATTATTTCTTGTTAGAAGCGTTCTGATTGGATGTCACAACGAGTAAAGACGAGTGCACGTGGACTCGTCTTACCTCGGTCGTCTGCACCCGAAAACGGCTATTTACGGAAGAATTCTTCTTCTTCTTTATATTTCTGGCCGTCCTTCACTACTGTACTGAAGATTATTGGCCGAGCGCCGTATTAAATTTAGTTAATACATAAGTTAACATATATACAATAAACAATGAATCAAAGTTTAAAACTATACATTTGATAACAAGTTTGACTATCTATATGTAGATTGTTTGATTATCTTCTAACCATACCTGTTAATTGTAATGCATTAAAAACACTGCATGTATGGGAAAATGTTATGAACTTTACCCTTGTTTAAAGCAAGTACAACATTCATTCATAGAATACAAAAACTATATGTACATGTTTAAATCACTGACAGTCAATTTAATTATTTGCGGATGCCACTAGTGGAGCAGGAACTGCTTATCCTTCCGGAGAAAATGAGCTAACCCAAGGTTTTAATGGGGTTCATATTGCTCGATCTTTATTTTCCTGTTTCTTGGGAGGGGGGAGGGGGGGCAAATCCCCCCTTTTATATCGGTCCACTTCGTGGACCGATATTTCTCGGGCCAGTGGAATTTTGAAGGGGCTAGTTGTTCAAAAATTTTACTGGCGCACAGGGCCAGTTAATTTTTTTTCTTAAGTCGACCCCTGTATCATCAGTTTTATTTTCTTCTATTTTTATTATACTTGGATGACTTTTGTCTATATTTATATTTTCATCGCCTATGTCTTTAGCAACATTTATAAAAAAATTATTAAAAATTTCTGATACTTCTTTTGGGTCGTTTGCAATTTTCAGATTAACCCTGATTTCTGCATATGGACAAGGAAGAATGGGTGAGCCCAAAACTATGAATATCCCTGGTTTCTACACATGGACAAGGAAGAATCGGTGAGCCCAAACCCGTACAATTATCCCAGATTTCTGCATATGGAGAAGGAAGAATGGTTGAGCCCAAACCTGTATGATTAACCTTGATTTCTGCACATGGACATGGACGAATGGGCGAGCCGAAACCTGTATGAATATCCCTGAATTTCTGCATATTGACAAGGAAGAATGGGTGAGCCCAAAACTGTATGATTATCCTTGATTTCTGCACATGGATAAGGAAGAATGGCTCAGTCCAAACCCGTATGATTAACCCTGATTTCTGCATATGGACAGGGAAGAATGGGCGAGCCGAAAACTGTATGAATATCCCTGATTTCTACATATGGACAAGGAAGAATCGGTGAGCCCAAACCCGTACAATTATCCCTGATTTCTGGATATGGACAAGGAAGAATGGCCGAGCCCAAACCGTATGATTATCCATGATTTCTGCATATGGATAAGGAAGAATGGCTCAGTCCAAATCTGTATGATTAACACTGATTTCCGCACATGGACATGGAAGAATGGGTGAGCCGAAACCTGTATGAATATCCCTGATTTCTGCATATGGATAAATAAGAATGGGTGAGCTCAAACCTGTATGATTATCCTTGATTTCTGCATATGGATAAGGAAGAATTGCTCAGTCCAAACCCGTATGATTAACCCTGATTTCTGCGTATGGACAAGGAAGAATGGCTGAGCCCAAACCCGTATGATTAACCCCGATTTCTGCACATGCACATTGAAGAATGGGTGAGCCGAAACCTGTATGAATATCCCTGATTTCTGCATATGGACAAGGAAGAATGGGCGAGCCCAAACCTGTATGAATATCCCTGATTTCTGCATATGGACAAGGAAGAATGGGCGAGCCCAAACCTGTATGATTAACCCTGATTTCTGCATATGGACAAGGAAGAGTGGGTGAGCCGAAACCTGTATGAATATCCCTGATTTCTGCATATGGACAAGGAAGAATGGGCGAGCCCAAACCTGTATGAATATCCCGGATTTCTGCATATGGAAAAGTAAGAATAGGTGAGCCCAAACCTGTATGATTATCCCTGATTTCGGCACATGGATAAGGAAGAATGGCTTAGACCAAACACGTATAATTATCCCTGATTTTTTCATATGGACAAGGAAGAAGTCTTAGACAAAACCTGTATGATTATCCCCGATTCCTGCATATGTACAAGAAGAATGACTAAGCCAAACCGAAATGACTTAGACTAAACACGGATGATTATCCCTGATTTCTTCATATGGACTAGGACGAATGGCTTAGACCAAACACGTATGATTATCCCCGATTTCTGCATATGGACAAGGACGAATGGCTTAGACCAAACCTGTACGATTATCCCAGATTTCTTGATCCTTTTGTTCTCATAGTTCTGTTTGTATTCATGCTATTTTTGTGTTACTTATTGTTTTGTTCCATAAATGATAGTACTCTCAACTTGTATAAAATGCCATACCTGAACTTTGTCTTGGATTGGAGTCTACGTGAGGATTTTGTAATAATAAATCTGTCACATTTTGGTCGTCATCTGCATCTGAAAATCAAATGGAAATCATATATGTAAATAAATGGAAGAAATTAAGAGCTTAAAAACATGCCAACATATCATAATATAAAAGAAAGAAGAAAAAACCCATCAAAATGATATATTAAATGACACATAGCTGAAACAGAGGCTGTAAAGTAACTTCAGTTGACAATGGACTTTTTAAGTCAACGATCTGCTCTACCTCCCTCTAACTCAAGACTTATTATGTGAGAGTGGACATTTTACTCACTTGTAGAAAACACTTGTATGACCTCATCATTCACCAAGAGGGAGTTTTATACCCATAAATTTTATATATATGTATGTTAGGGGTGTCAATTTTTCCTGTTTCTGTGATTATTCTATTTGATTTTGGAATGATGTGGTATTTTTTGTTTTTCATTTCATTGTATATACTTTGGCATTTACTGATTTTCTTTGCGACTAGTTGATGATGAGACAAAGTACATGTACAGTTCACAAAGACTACAATCCGAGAAAAAGTTCAAGTAAGGTTCACGTAGGCTACAATCTAAGACCAAGTTCAGGTACCATTCACGTAGACTACAATATGAGACAGAGTACAGGTTAAATTTGAGTACTAACATTCAAAGACAAAACAATAAGTAATACAAGTATAGCATAAATACAAACGGAAATATGATAACAAAAGCTTGGATCAAGAAAACCGGGAGCTAGAGATGAAACATGACCACTCTCTTAACTCAAGACCTATTATGTGAGGGTTGACATTTCACTCACTTGTGGAAAACACTTTTATGACCTCATCATTCACCAAAAGGGAGCTTTGTGACCATAAAACTAATGTTATGTACATGTATGTTAGGTGTATCGATGTTGCCTGTTTCTACGATTATTCTATTTGATTTTAGAATTGTTCCGATGATGTGTTATTTTTTGTTTTTCATTTCATTATATATTATTTTGCCATTTCTTAATCTTATTTGTGACTAGTTGATGATATGTTTACATTTCCCAGGCATCTCGTAAGTGAGTCCAGAACAAAGAATTAGAGTCCAGATGAGTCCAGAAGCACAAAATGATATTTAAATGCATGGTTATGATTTCCATCAAATAAATTTATATGTTTTTAATCAATTTCATATATATTTTATAAATTACAGTGGCTTTTAAGGTCCTTACAGTGGAAATTGGGGAGAGACCAGAAATATTCGTTATCGGGCGATTGTAAAAGGAATGTCAAATACGGGACCTGCATAAAATATTCGGATTTGGAGCAATGCCAATCACGTTTTAGTTTATTTACATTTTTAATCAATGTTTAAACATTTTTAATTTCCTGGATAAAATCTTTATTTTTTTCAAAGCAGAGACATACTAGTATCTCTGTTCAAACTGACTTTGGTGTTATTGTCTTTACTGATTGCTTATAAGAATATGTTTATCTCTAGTATGGATTGATTATATTATCAGCTGTCAAATAATTGCAAATGATTTTTTTTTTACAAACACACACACAAATCTTCTATTTTTGCTACGATTTCTCAGAACTTCTTTTGATTGCTTTTATGTTTTTTACTATTAGACGATCAATATCATAAAATTTGTAGATTGTCAATAAATGTATTTGTTCATTACTAAAAAAGTGAAAGTGCAATACAATTACTTTTTAGTTCATTTAGCTAATTAGGGTCTTCAATAACTTTAATTTGTATTGTAAAAATCTTAGAATTCTTCAAAGTTAATTTGCAAATAAAAAAAAAAATTATTCTTACAAATGTATTAAGAAACTAGAGGCTCAGTGGGCTGAGCCTGTGTCGCTCACCTTTCATTCTGCTTCGAGGAAATTTAATACAGAACCTTCCATATGTGCTTCCCACCAAATATCGGTTCATTTTGGCAAAGCAGTTTCAGATAAGAAGATTTTTAGAAATTGACCAATCTAAAACAGGAATTGCCTATGGCAGCCATGTTTGTAAATGGATCAAAACGAAATGAGTAATCTCTATAGAGGATCTTCCATAGATGCTTCTTACCAAGTTTCATATCATTTGGCCAAGCGTCTTCAGAGGAAAAGCTGTTTTAGAAATTGACCAATAAGAAACAGGACTTGCCTGTGGCAGCCATATTTGTTAATTGATAGGGACGAAATGAGTAATCTTTATAGAGGACCTCCCATAGATGCATCCTACAAAATAGGCCAATCAAAAACAAGATTGTTAACGGATCAGAACGACATAAGCAATCGCAACAGAGGACTTTCCATAGATGCTTCCTACCAAGTTTCGGTACATTTGGCCAAACATTTTTTTTTAAATCAGCCAATCAGAAACAAGAATCGCCTGTGGCGGCCATGTTTGTTAATGGATCGGGACGAAATGAGCAATGAGGGCCTTCCATAGATGCTTCCTACCAAGTTTCAGTTCATTTGGCTGAGGGGTTTTAGAGGCATATTTATCTGTAATTCAATTCATTGCTAACTGTATTTTACTAATATCTATATTTAAATTAGAGTTATTTCCCTTTCCACAGAAAAACAGTTTTTTTCAGAAAGCATACAATCATAAAAATGAATTGCCTGTGGTGGCCATTTTGTCAATGGATCGGGACGAAATGAGCATTCTTTATAGAGGACCTTCCATAGATGCTTCCTACCAAGTTTCAGTTCATTTGGCCCAGTGGTTTCAGAGGAGAAGATTTTTAAAAATAGGCCAATCAGAAACAAGAATTGCCTGTGGTGGCCATGTTTGTTAATGGATCGGAACGAAATTTGCATTCTTTATAGAGGACCTTCCATAGATGCTTCCTACCAAGTTTCAGTTCATTTGGCCGAGGGGGTTTCAGAGGAGAAGATTAAAATGTGAAAAGTTAACGGACGACAGACAACGGACACCAAGTGATGGCAAAAGCTCACATTGCCTTTGGCAAGGTGAGCTAAAAACTTAACAAAAAGAGAGAAAAAGAAAAAAAAAAGTAAGAACATTGATATAGTTTTTTTGTTTTTGTTTTTGTATAAATTTTATAACAAGAATATAATATACAGCGGTATATGAAATAACTTTTTATTTTCATTTTCTTAACTTTCTTTTTTAAAAGTTATCGCTAAACTACTTGTTCATCCCGAATTTTTCATGCGTGTTTCGTAATTGACATTCCTTTTACAATCGCCCGATAACGAATATTTCTGGTCTCACCCCAATTTCCACTGTAAAGATCTTAAAAGCCACTAATTTATAAAATATATTTGAAATTTATTAAAAACATATAAATTTATTTGATAGAAATCATAAAAATGCATTTTAATATCATTTTGTGCTTCTGGGCTCATCTGGACTCTTGTTCTTTGTTCTGGACTCACTTTCGAGGTGCCGACATTTCCCGGTTTCACTTCTCGCTTCCGGTTTGTCTTGATCAAAGCTTTTGTTATTATAGTTCCATTTGTATTGATGCTAGACTTGTATTATTTGTTGTCTTTGTTTCTTCAATATTAGTACTCACAACTTGTATACAATATATTACCTGTACATTGTATTTGACTCAAGGTTACGTCAATAGATGGTAATGATGAATCTGTCATAAACGAAAGAAAAAAATATCAAAATAATAAATTAAATAACAAATAGCTGAATTTATATATAATATTTATTTGTCTATCTAAGGGTGACTAATCTTTGCAGACATATGTATGAACTATTCTGCTGAGTATTTTGCTTTTATATCTTACTTGATGAAAGCATACAGAATAATGAAAGGCCAACAGTCTATTATAACACAATATTAAGGATATCAGATTTCTTTAAAGAGAGAGGGTGGAATTCACTCTAAAACTTTCATCTCTTGTAATATGTTTTGCCATCAGTTGGTTCATGAACAGGCTGAAAAATAGGTGGTTCGAGGTTGCTTATATCTAAATAATAAATAATTAAAACGTAGCATATTATACATACGTATTCCGTAAAAGAATTGTATATTAATTTTGGTACTATATTTATTCTTTATTCATTATCACATTATGCTTAGAGTTATACCTGAATATTGACAATGAAGAATGGCTGTGTCCAAGCCTTAACATGAACACTGATTTCTGCATATGGACAATAATGAATAGCTGTCCCTAAACTTTACAAGAAGGAGGAACGGCTTACCCTTCGCGAGCATTCAAGTTCATTTGGTGGGGTCCTTGTTGCTCATCTTTTTAGTTTTTATTGTGGTGTCCTATTATATGTCTTTACATTCTGAGTTCCGAGTTGTGATGTCCATTACGATTTCTGCATAAAAACAATGTTCTCTTTACCTTCAGTTGTTTGTAGGAGTGCTCATATCTTTTTTCCATTATTTGTGTTTGTTGCGCATATTGGTGTCCAACACATATTTTGTTGTGTGTTTGTTTCGTTCGTCTTCGTCTTATGTACCCCATGTTGCCATTTTCTCTGGATTGTCCATTGTTGATTGCTCCTTCGGCATTCTCTAGCGTTTTTTTTCATAATAAATACAGATTTCTGAATATTGACAGTACAGAATGGCTACTCTCAAATGCGTGAGGCTTAACAAAGATTTCTGCATATTGACAATGAGAATGGCTGCACCCAAACCCATATAATTAACGCTGATTTCTGCATATTGACAATGTAAAATGGGTGAGCCCAAACACATATGATCATCCTTCATTCCTGCAAATGTACAAGGAAGAATGACTGAGCCCAAACCCATATGATTATCCCTGATTTCTACATATGGACAAGGAAGAATGCCTGAACCCAAACTCGTATGATTATCCCTGATTTCTACATATGTACAAGGAAGAATGGCCGAGCCCAAACCACAATGATTATCCCTGATTTCTGTATATTTACAAGGAAGAATGGCTGAGCCCAATCACATATGATTATCCCTGATTTCTGTACATAGACAAGGAAGAATGACTGAGTCCAAACGCATAAGATTAACCCTGATTTCTGTACATGAACAAGGAAGAATGACTGAGCCCAAACATGTACGATTATCCCTGATTTCTACATATGTACAAGGAAGAATGGCTGAGCCCAAACACGTATGATTAGCACTGATTTCTACATGTGTACAAGGAAGAATAGCTGAGCTCAAACACGTATGATTAGCACCGATTTCTACATATGCACAAAGAAGAATGGCTGAGCCCAAACACGTATGATTAGCACTGATTTCTACATATGTACAAGGAAGAATGGCTGAGCTCAAATACGTATGATTATCCCTGATTTCTACATATGGACAAGGAAGAATGGCTGAGAACAAACCTGCATTATTAACCCTGATTACTGCATATGTACAAGGAAGAATGACTGAGCCCAAACACATATGATTATCCCTGATTTCTGCATATGGAGAAGGAAGAATGGCTTAGACCAAACCCGTATGATTATTCCTGATTTCTTCATATGAACAAGGAAGAATGGCTGAGCCCAAACACGTATGATTATTCCTGATTTCTGCATATGGAAAAGGAAGAATTGCCGAGACCAAACCCGTACGATTATCCCTGATTTCTACATATGGACAAGGAAGAATGGGCGAGTCCAAACCTGTACGATTATCCCTGATTTCTACATATAGAGAAGGAAGAATGGGCGAGTCCAAACCGAGACGATTATCCCCGATTTCTACATATGGACAAGGAAGAATGGGCGAGTCCAAACCCAGACGATTATCCCTGATTTTTACCTATGGACAAGGAAGAATGGGTGAGTCCAAACCCGTACGATTATCCCTGATTTCTACATATGGACAAGGAAGAATGGGCGAGTCCAAACCCAGACGATTATCCATGATTTCTACATATGGACAAGGAAGAATGGGTGAGCACAAACCCGTACGATTATCCCTGATTTCTACATATGAACAAGGAAGAATGCCCGAGACCAAACCTGTATTATTAACCCTGATTTCTGCACATGGACAAGGAAGAATGGCCGAGACCAAACCTGTATGATTATCCCAGATTTCTACATATGGACAAGGAAGAATGGGCGAGACCAAATCCGTACGATTATCCCTGATTTCTACATATAAACAAGGAAGAATGACCGAGACCAAACCTGTATTATTAACCCTGATTACTGCATATGTACAAGGAAGAATGGCTGAGACCAAACACATATGATTAACCCTGATTTCTACATATGTACAAGGAAGAATGACTAGCACTTATTTCTGCATATTGACAATAAAGAATGGCTGCGCCCAAAGCCGTATGATTAACACTGATATGAGACATGCTATTGTTGCCATATACACCGTCTCTATACTGATGGCAGATTCATTTGAGTCTAAGCTTATTTATAAATATATTTTTCTTATTTTTCATCTGTGAACCAGTGAGCACAGCATAAAACATATATAATAAAAGTAGACATTTGTATTTTTTAAATAACAATTTCCCGTTAAGTTAACTTAAGAGACAAGGAATATATGGAAATGTTTATTTCACCACCACATTACATGTAGCAGACGACATCAACTTTCCACTTCTCATCACCACTAATACCACACAAGGAACTAATTAAATTAAATATGATTGATTGAATCATTATTTGCTGATTTTCATCCAGCAGGAAATATTTCATACACATTCTCGAAGAACAAATACTATACAGAACCAAGGTAGGAATATAGGGCAAACATGACAAAAGTGAACAGTCTACATAAATGATCAAAGAACGTCTGGTTTTAAATATTAGGAAATTGATTCAAATTATACTTTTATTTGTATTGTGTTATGCGAACCTGGGTTTTTTCTTCGGGTACCACAAATCTTCTCTTTCAATCTCTCCCACAACCCATATTTTTTAATTACAACAATTACAATAATCAGCACAATAGCCAGAATAATTGCAATACTAATTGGTCTGAAAAATAAACAAAAAAACGAACCATTATTTCAAAATGTGTGTTTACAATGTAATGCTTTAATATGAGCTGATGTATTCGTTACCTCATAAACAAAACACATTTTATTTTGCCATTTAAAAATGTGAAAATCAGAAAGGTGAAGCGTGGGGTTTGTATTTATTTTTCGCTACCGAAATTGTTAAATCGGCTGAAAATTCATCTTTCCTCCTCATAAAGCACATCACACACGCTCAGTGTTCTAGTACAATTCGAATTGACTAATCGCAAAACGTCATGAAATATCTTTTCCCACAATGCAATAACATATTTGAAAGATTCATTGGTATAGGAAGTATTTTGGATGAGCTTAATACATTTTTCTTTGAGAATTGTTACTTAAAACTGGTACCAATGAATTTTGATGAAGAGTATTGAAAGCCAATTTAAATATTATTGAACATATTTCGTAGTGGTCAGCTTTATTGATGGCGATATCTGGAGATAACCACTGATCTTCTGAAAGTCGCCGACAACACTGATCAGAATACGAGTTGCATGGAGAGTGTCTTATAAAAAGTATAATATACTCTTCCTTTGCGAGCACCTGGATTCAGCCCCGTTTTTTGTGGGTTCGTGTTACTCATCATTTGAGTTTTCTCTGTTGTTGTTTTTTTTTTATTTGTCTTCGTTCTGTGTCTTGTGACCAAAGTTGTTTGTGTCTCTGGAATGACTATTCTTGATTGTCCCCTTCACTATTCCCTGACGTTTATTGACTGAATCAAGTACATTGTCCCCTTCACTATTCCCTGACGTTTATTGACTGAATCAAGTACACCTCACCAAGCCCCATTAGCAGTGAATGGCACTAAATCTACAGGTAAATGTATATACAAATGACATGCCATTGCGGCCAATTTACTTCTTGTAAACAAGTGATACGAGTTGTTGTCGTTTCAATAATATATATTTGTTCAATCTGATAGTGACATTTGGTTGTATTGAATGTTGCTTAAAATATTCACATTTATGATATACTCACACATACAAATGTATCCCTCTCGCATCGTTTGTTCCAACATAGTTAGTGCCATTTGTTGTTTTATTCAAATTATCAACTGAAAAAAAGATAATAACAAATAACAGAATACATGATCTGTATCGTTTATTATAGTTAGCATGAAGTTAGTGGAGCAGGAACTGCTTATCCTTCCGAAGCACTTGAGTTCACCACCGATTATTAGTAGGATTCGTGTTACTCTATCTTTAGTTTTATGCGTAATGCTTTGTAGATCGTTGTTTGTCCTTTTTCTTTTGGCCATTGTGTTGTCTGTCCTTCTTCGATTTACGGATTCTGATTACCCCTTTGATATCTTCAAACTCGTCTTATCGTGCCAAATAAACGTTAGAGAAAACCGAAGGAACAATCATAAATTAAGCAATGTCAGACTTCAAACTGTACTGAAACTTTATTTAAGATAACCAACAAGGAAATGTCTACCTCCAGACTGTTGCTTCAATGAGCTAGCACTTTAATTAACCAAATGTGTGTGTTGGTCTAGTTAGAGGTAATCATCATTATTTCATTAAATGTAACCTGTCCTCGTCATGATATAACTGAAAAATTGTTCATTTTGGCGGTAAAAATATTCATTCAGTGTTTTTGTTTATAAACGATAGTCGCTAAGCCCAAAGCAAATCAGCACAATTCGGCTGATACAGTTCCGTCATCAAAGAAGAGCTTGAAGATACCAAAGGATAGACATGTCGCCCCACTCGGACACATTTTCTTGATTCGGAGCCAAACAGTCTTTGCTCTTACTCCTTAATACTGCATGCATAGCGGAGAAGCAGCAAATACCAATTTGATAGTCTTTGGTTTGACCCGAAACAAGGTAGCTTATTCTCATGGATAACACTTTGAAACCTATGTCATACACTGGACAGATGCAAAGTAGTTTATTTTCATGGAAAAATAAAAAAAATTCTAATAAAAACAAACCTGTAGACAAGTCTTCTTTTTCAGATGTACTAATTGTTGATCCCTCTTCAGTATTTGCATCGGTAATATGATCTTCAAGTATATATAAATACAACATTTTAGCTTTTGGTCTACAATGAATAGAACCATCATCTAAGAAGAGCTTGAAGATACCAAATGGGTAATCAGAATCTGTATATCAAAGAAGAACGGACAACACAATGGCCAAAAGGAAAAGTACAAAAGGACAGACAACGATCCACAATACATACACATAAAACTAAAGATCGAGTAACACGAATCCCACTAAAAAGCAGGGGTGAACTCAAATGCTCCGAAAGGGTAAGCAGTTCCTGCTCCCCTAGTGGCACCCGTCGTGTTAATCTAGTTTTTTTACAAACCCTGTGATAAATCATGAATGAAGAAAGGATCGGGAGAGTGTTTACGACAAGTGGAACATATCCATGATCATTTGTGACACAGATATTCCAACCTCATCCGTATTACAATAACCTCTATTGGAACTACATTCTGTAATCTTCTTTGTAGGAGATATTATAATAATTTCAAAATGAACGCGTCCCTAAGAATCTAGCTTAAAATGTGTCTATTTTTTTAATTTCCCCTTTGATTTCCTTACCTTACCATATCGATTACTCTATATTAACCTAGATCCAATGAAAGATCAATATAAATAGAGTACTTTGAGTGCTATTAAAACACTATGGGCTCCCATATGACCACAGTCGCATATATATCGACAGTATTATGTGTACAAGCTGGTTTGCAATGCATTATAAGTGCATACATTGCTCAAAATACTATTTATTTAAAATTTAACTTGAGTTTACCTATACTTGACAAAATTAGAAGCGAGGCAGATGCTATATGGGGATAAATATGTATTATTGAATGCATGTCATGGGTTGCAATTTATTTACATTGTGCAATGTTTTATTGAGTAAATTGCCATATCAAGCGAAGAAATGTTAGGTGTAGACACATATCAAACTCTTTATCACAGCCGAGGCATAGAAGCAGGACAGCCAATTTATTAAATGCATACCGATTGCTTGAAAATATCTTGCTCTACATTCGTCTTACTAACATATCTTTTTTTTTTTTTTTTATATTTGTTTCTTCAATAGTCAGGAATTTACATTCATATAAAAGTCCATAAATTACCACCTGACATGGATGTACAAGGATTTACAACATAATTATTATGTGACTATTGCATTTTTTTTTAAAGTTAATTAATAAGCAAAATATGACATGAATAAATAAATCAATTGAGACACATTCATTCTTTTACATTCTCTCTCTCCTTTTCATAACAACACCCATTCCTTTACAATATCTGTCTTCTATTATTTTGTGACTTTAGTAACTTACTCCTAATTGATACAAATAAATGCATAAACATAAATACCGTAGTATACCCAGGTACCTATCCGTAGTTAAAAATCTGGAAAAACATGTTTCACTGGGGTCCAGTATTTTTCAAAACCTTTTAAGTTGTTGTTCTTTATGGCTATATATTGTTCAAGTGAATAGTAATTTTTAATTCGATACTTCAATTCTATGATATTTGGAATTTTTTCTTTTAGTTTACATTTATATATATAATTTTTAGCTATAAGGATCAGCAAGTTAAGAGTTAAACTTTCTTCTTTAAATCCAAGCAAAAATTGTTCTTTGTGAAATTCAATATTGTGAAATTAGCGTTTAAGACAGTCATAGAAAGCTCTCAGGAAAGGAAATATCAAAGGACAATTAAAAAATAAATGTTCAACCGTTTCATCTTCAACATTGCAAAATGAGCACAATTTTGTGTCTTTAATATGAATTTTGAATAAAAAGGTATTAGTAGGTATAACTCTATGTAAAAACGTATACTGAAAATTGATCAGATATGTATCCCTACAACACTTTTTAAGAATTCGAAAATATATAGACCAGTCTGCAATGTCAATCCCAAGTATTTCTTCCCATTTCAAAAATTTTTGAATGGGAAGATGAGTTAATGTCTTCAGTAAAGTAATATATACAAACTTTAAACTTTTTGTATTTATTAGTCTGTCTAAAAAGTCATCTTTTGGATGAAAATTTTCTGTATTGATATTATCAATGTTATCCTTTAAACACCTTTTAATATCAGTAGGAATGTTTGAGATTAATGTGTAATATCGAATGAAGTTGTTACTTTTAATTAATGTTTTAATCTGTTCAAAAGTCAAGAAATTTTTTGTAACAGTATCCATGATATGATTTAAGCTTGTTACACCTGCATTTCCCCATCTCATATAAAAAGGGAAATCATCAATTGATACAAAGTTAAGTAGATCAAGAGATAAACACTCCTTTATATTCAATTTTACAAGTGGCTTTGCTAAATACAAGCTATAAAAGACATCTTTCCAAAATGGGTTACTAAATATTTTAGAAATTTCAAGGATCTTTTCCTTTTGTAAGGAAAAAATTCTTTCACCCCCATAATATTTTATATTCTTTGCCATGATTTTTTGCCAGCCACCTTTCAAATTGGAAAAGAATCTTTTTATCCAGCTTATTTTGAGATAGGCATTGAACTGTTGTAAATGTATCATATTTAACCCTCCATCTTCAAAATCAGCTAAGAGTGTATTTCGTTTGATTTTTTCTGGTTTTCCATCCCATATAAAATTAAAAAATAGTTTATTTAGATCATTAAACAGTGATTGTTTTAAATTTGGCAGTGAGGTAAGTAAGTGAATAAGTTTTAGAAGTGCAAGTGTTTTTATCACGGTTACCTTCCCAAGAAGGGTGAGCTTTCTATGTTGCCAGCTTTTTAATATTTTTGAAACATCTATAATTTTCTTTCTAACATTTAGGTCAGGCATAGAACTGAGATCAAGAGAAAAATCTATTCCAAGTAGTTTGAAATTGGATACAGACCAGTTCAATTTGAAATCTGGACAAAGAATTTGATTGGAATACCTCTTATTTCCCACCCATACTACCCTTGTTTTAGATGTATTAATTTTCAGACCTGAAGCTTTATAAAAATTTTCAAAACAAATTAGGGTCTCCCTAAGTGATGTCTCACAACCATCAAGTACAAGGAATGTATCATCTGCATATTGACTAATAAGTGATTCAGTATCATTCACCAATGCTCCTTTTATTTTGGGATTTGATTTAATTTGTAGGGAAAGCAACTCAACACCAATAAAAAATAAATAAGGAGACAGCGAATCGCCTTGACGACAGCCTCTTTCCAGATTGAAAAAGTTTGATATATGTCCATTATTTATCACACAACTTTTAGAGTCTACATAAAAAGTTTCAAACCATTTGCAAATAGAAGGACCAAAATTAAAACTATTTAAAGCTTTCTGTAAAAATTTTCATTCAATAGAATCAAAAGCTTTTTCGAAATCAACTAATAATAATAAACCATCCATATCATTTTCTTCTAAATAGTGCATTAAGTCATAGAGAAGACGAGTATTTTCACCCATGAATCTGTCTTTCATAAAACCTTTTTGAGTATCACTAATAATACCACCTAAAACTTGTTTAAATCTATTTGCAATTGCTGCAGAAGATATCTTTAAATCTGTATTTAGTAAACTGATTGGACGCCAGTTGCTCATATATCGCCTATCTTTACTCTCCTTAGGAATACAAGTAATAACTCCTTGAGTCTGAAATTGAGAGAAATGGCCCGTTTCATAGCCAAAATATAATGACCGAAAAACAAAGCACCAATATCGTTCCAAAAGAATTTATAGAAATCTACTGTGAAACCATCTGACCCAGGGCTTTTGCCATTTTTCATTAATTTAAGAAATTCACCACATTCCTTGAATGATAAATTTCCCTCCAAAGAGTTTTTTTGTTCATCACTTAATTTGACATCATGCTGGAAGAAAAATTCATTATCTACACATAAATGATTGGATGAATACAATTTCCTGTAATATTGTTCCTGTTCAAATAGAATTGTTGATTGTTCTGAAATATGATTACCTTTTTCATTGATAAGTTCAGAAATGGTTTTGCTGATAGAGGACTTTTTTTCTAATTTACAAAAATATTCAGAGCATCTTTCCCCATTCTCATGCCAATTGGCCCGAGATCGAAGAAGTAAACCCTCTACTATATCCTGCCTCCGATTTTCTAATTCCCCCTTTTTCTGATACAAAGATGCCCGAATAAACTCAGTAGGATTCAAATTCATTTGATTTTCTAAAATTTGTATGTCATTCTCAAGTTTTAATGTTTTTTTCCTTTTCATCTCGAGATTTTCTTATACTGTAGGTTATGGAAACACTTCTGATTTTCATTTTCAATATTTCAAAAAACACCTGATCATTACATAATAATTCAACATGAAGAAAATCATCAATATTTCCAACTGAATAGTATTCAGATAATGTATCTCTAATACATGTTTTAACTATATCAATATAATTTGAGTCCCTCAATAATTGGGAATTAAATTTCCAGTGGCCCTTTCCCCGATTAGCAGGAGAGGCAGAAAACCTAAAAACAATGGCAGATTGGTCAGTTCTATAGCCTGGAATTATTTTGGTATACTCCATGAGAGAAAAAATATCTTCTGAGACAAGAAAGTAATCAATTTTGCTTTGTTTAATAGACCTTTATATTCTTAAAAACATGGGCGCGGCCATTATCGACTTCCGAGTGTGTCCGCCATTAGTAAAGTGACAAAATCTTATGTTCTCGGGGTTTATCGATACGCTAATGTATGGTTTCTCTAGTACAGGTGTCACAATATACTGTTATTTCGGCTTGAAATTCAATGATAACACCTGCTGTGAAGTGATTTTTAAACTGAGATATAATGACAATGATATAATGACAACAAATAAATTACCTGGTATGTATTTTTTTTTTAATTACCGTTATATTCCCCATACAAAATCAGTATAAATCCTACTTGATTGAAAACTGCATGCACTTTTTTTCCTTTTTTGTTTTTTTGTTGCTTTTCAAGCATAAGAAAAAAGGGGTAATCAAATTAATATTTTGTATGAAATTAAAAAGTAAATATATAAATTATAATATACGCTTTTTGAAATTATTACTATATGATTTAAAGTGAAGTAATAATGATAAAAAGTGTGCCTAACTTATAAGAAAGAACTTAACTTTGAATGTGACATCTTAAGGTGCATTTTTCAATTCTGTTTTATTTTATTTATTTTTTGTTTGTTAAATTGTAAAACAAATTAAAACTTTTTGTCGGTCAATTTCTTTATAGGGATCTGTAGTGAAGATGAAAAGGAATTTAAGTTTTATCAAATTAAAACATCTGAATATCTGAATTTCTTTATCTGAAAAAAAAAGTTTCATGAGGAACCTAATATAACTATTTGCTCCCAGGTTTCAGATACGTGAACCGGACAGCCATTTTTCACCCCATTTGTCTTCTTTTTTCAATTTCTTTGCTAGGATTTCATAGTTTTATATTGATTTATTCTTTAATTTTATATGTTTTTGAAGATTAATTAAAATTTAATATTGACGTGTTAAGAAAGTGGTAGCGCTTTCTAGACTTGTAGTCTGTTGAAGGTCGACCGTGTCAACAGCGATGCGATGCTTCCCGGGTTTGGCACTTAGGGGAATAGACAGTCGTGTCATTTTGCAACAAAGGTGTTAAATTCATATTGTAGAAAGATAACTATATCATTATAACTGATAGTTAACTGTGTATTGCATAACAAGTTATAGCAAAGACATCACTAAAACACAAAAATTTAATTTATGTATTGGGTTGATTCTTAAATGTATTTGATTTGCAATATGACAGTTAAACTCTACCCCCTTTCCACAAAGGGTTAAAAATTATAAAAATATATATAACTGAATTATAATGACAAAAAACTAAAAGAAAAAAAAATCGCCGAATTTTGTTGCAGGACATCATGTCGTTCATTTTTACTTCTTACAGAATCAAGATTTATCTCTTTGTAAATTGTTAATTATTTTATGCAGCTTCTACATGAAAAACAATAATTCCTACACTGCTCACTTTGTTCCCGTTTCCTTTGTTTATAGTATTTAAACTTTCATTTAAGACAACATTTAACTCATTTTTTTTTCTTTCTATGTTATCCTCTACCGCATACAGAAGGAACATTATTCCTCCACACATTTGCTACTCTATCATTGTGCAAATGATTGATTTTTTGGTCAATTGCATAAGTGCTCCCTACATCATAAAAATATGCGACTTTGTGACTTTGTGAAGTGAAGACAATAAATGTCAATATTCGAATGGAACTTAGTTCTTTTGTACAAAATATATACCGTTAGTAAAAAATGTGTGTCGAGGGTTTCCATACCGACCATTTTTTTTTTGCGTACCCTGCTTTGTATTGAAATTCTGCCACATAAGCAAGGTTAAAATCTGAATAGCTACAGATCGATTTGTTAGCCCACATCTGGCAAAATGGCTAATTCTTTAATTTTTATAATATTGATGACCGTATAGATTTGTCCGACCTGGTGCTGAACTTTGTGATTCTGAACAATTTAAACAATAACCGTTTAAGTTCGATTCAATAATCCATATTTCGAAATATTCGGCCAAAATCACGGGAATAAGCCATACAATATCAACTGAAGCGTGTTTATCTAATCCAATTATGAATACTGATTACTCCTAACTAGTGTAAACAACCGATTGTTGCACTTTATTAATGGCGGACGATAGTAACGCCACCTAGTGACCACGAACGATAACTAGGTAATCACCGATTTCTGAAAATGTCTATAGGAGAGGTTTGACGCCATGTGAACTTTTTATCCACAGGATAACAAGTTCGCCAAGGATCTAATAATTCAAATGTTTCTTTAAGTTCCTCTATTTTCTTACGTACATTTTGGTTTCTGTCATGTATTACATTATAAGTATCATCAGATTTATTCTGTACTACATTCCAGTCATCACAAAATAAAAAGCTAGTATTAGCGAATCCTGCAGACTTTTGCAGTATTTCAGTAAACAATTCAGGTTTGTCAGTGTTGTAACCATACAAACAAACTAGTGTTAAACGTTGTTCATAAACTGTTAAATCTAAAATGATATAGCGACCATTCTGATCTAATATAGAATCATTAACCTTAAAATCAAAACCATTTCTGAACATAACACTTACTCCGGCACTTTTACTATCACCATGACTAAAAAAACATTTACTACCCCATTCGTCCTCCCATTTGACTTTGGTACTATGTGTCTCCTGAAAACAAACTATGGAGATTTTCTTTGCCTTGACCCAATTAAATACATCTGACCTCTTTTTAGTATTTGAAAAAAGACCCCTTACATTCATGGACAAAATTTGTATATGTTTATTCATTATGTTATATTAACATGTTGATATACCAATAGGAGCAAGTTACAAGTCATTACAACCAAGAACACAGATACACAAAACATACCGCTACACTCATTCATACACTTAAGATAGCACATTTTATACATGTAAATAATTGAAACACGAGGGCAATCAATCTGATATTTTACATATACATTTGAAAAAAAGAAAATTAGCACTGATTTTTTAAACCAAACCAAAAAAAGAGTTATACATTTTGTAAATTCATAGTTTTAAAGTATTTATTTAATCTTACATAGAATTAATAAATTACTAATAAATGAAAATATCCAATATTAAAAAATAAACTGTTTTGAAAGGTTTCATTTGAAGATATTTTTAGGGTACAACAGAAAATTTAAGAGATTCATTGATTGGTAATATGATTTGAGTTATCTCCCTTTGGCTATAAAAATGATAACTGTAATTTACAGGTACATGTATTACAATTTTATGCTCACAATATTTGTATTGTATATAATATAAAAGAAATGGATTTGAAAATGTTTAATTTTTGATGATCATTTGGTGTGTTAACAATAAAAGATATTATACTAACATATCTTAAGTTTCTTCTGTATTGCTTTGTCGACAATTGTTTGTCTTCTTTTCTAGTATCTGTTGTTAACTTCCAATGCTGTTTATCCCATTGGTATGGTCAATCTTTTCTCAGTATAACTTATCCCTCAGACATTGGTGATCTTAACCAATTTTGGTTAGTTATCTTGCTCAGTCCCTTTGGTTTTATTGCTCCCAAAAATTTAAATTATTTGGCTTTCAAATCTTTTGATTTTGAGCATACCTGATGAAGTTTATTTCAGAAACGCGTCGTGCGCACTAAATTTGATATCTATATTTTTATTATTACACTTACCCGTATAAACATCTATGTACAAAATGTGCTTGTCATTGTCGAGTCCGCAAGAACAGTCGTAAGAGACATTCAAATATTCGACAGTTAGATTTAGTATGGTAAGTATGAATCCATTTTTTTCAATTGATGTGCTGTATTTTGCTTTATCAGTTGAGATTCCACTATTTAACATTAAAACTTTATCATCAGGTCCACCACGCCATCTCTTTGTTCCATTTACAGTGCAGTTAACCACTTTACAAAATAATGTCAAACCTTGTCCTAATGTAGGTGATGTATCGCGCACTGTCCATTTAACTATAATAATAATTGTAAAACATAATATATTATAATCGTGATAATTTACATGTGGAAGTAAAAAATTATATGCGAAAATTTGTTTTGCACGAAAAATGTTGTCACATAGGTTTAATCATTTTGTGATCATCCTGCTTCAAATAGTTTGATTTCGGACTTTGAAATTATATATTCTTAAATCTTTTCTGAGCGATTGTGGTAAAATGTTGACATTTAATACCTAATATGTTTATTTTATAAGAATACAATACGGTTTTTGCTATGAAAATACAGACTATATACTAGCATTGCCTGGGGAGTCTAGTGAAAATAAATAAAATAAGTTTTTTTTACATGTTTTAGTATCATCCGCCCAGTAGTCAGCGCTTTGGCACTTCAATGGTTTATTAGATATATTTATTACTAAAATTTACATTTCCTAAATAACATAAATATTACTAAAACTAAGATTCTCTTCCCTCAGACATAGGTGACCATAGCAAATTTTGGCTCCTGTTTATGTCTTTTTTGTTTTATTGCTCCCAAAAGTTTAAATCATTTGGCTTTCCAATCTTTCAGGTTTGAGCCTCCCTGATGAATGTTATTCCAGAAACGTGTCGTGCGCACTAAATTTGATGTTCGTGTTTTTCATTGTGTCAAATTACATATCTGTAGGTATTTAGTTCATGTCTTATGTTTTATTTTTTTTTAATTTGTATTTATTTACGTCTACTGTTGTCCTACACGATATCAATCATAATAATATGATGTGTCGTGCTCAACAGTAACAGGATGGGTGGTACTAGTACAGGAACTACTAAGCCTTCCAGAACACATGTATTCATCCCCGGTTTTTAGTTGGGTTCGGGTTGCCCAATCTTTAGTGTTTTGTAGATCATTGTTTGTCTTTTGATCTTTGTCTTTAGGCTATTGTATTGTCTGTCTTATTCGACTGATGGCTTCTGATTACACCTTTGGTATCTTCAAACTTTTCTATTGGTGTGTGATATACAACATATAAACTTAAAACATAAAACTTAGTCCCCACCTGATTTATTTCATAAATATATTTTAAGTTCATATTTCTTAAAACAATTAAATGGAAGCAGATATATGTCTTCTCATTTTGACTTAAAGGTATTATTCCTGGACGACCAAGATGCATTGGTAACAGGTAATGATGAATAAATGTATATGATTGTTAAAATAAAAGGTATTATTCCACTATACCTTCTGTTGAGGAAAGCGGTATCAGGATACATGTAATCATTAATAGCAACACTTCTGATATCATCTTGCTATTTTTTTAATTTACTGATATACTTCTGCAAAAAAATATTTATATTTTATGATGGATGCATTTTCACAAAAAGCTACTCAAGCAAGGCTATGTTGCTCCTAGGTTGAAGTAATTGCCACTAAAATTCTATGGTCGTCATCACGATCTGGTTGACCATTTCGAAATATCCATATCTCAAATGACAATGGATCTTTTACTTGTTACGTAGATGCTTTCTCTCCTCTATCACTATCAAGACTTTTACCGGACTTGACTGTATATACAGGTATGTCATAATATGAGTAACACGGCGACTGACTTTTAAGAAGTAGGAACTGCTTTCCCTTCGCGAGCACCTGCATTTAACCCCGACTTTTGGTTGGGTCCGTGTTGATCATCATTTTAGATTTTTTGTGTTCTATCATGTGTCTTTACGTTCCGAGTTATAAATAAATAAGCTTTATTTAGAGTCGGCATGGCTAAAACAACATACAACATAAGCGACATAGTTACCTGTGTGTACGTGTGTTGTGAATACGATTTCCGCATAAATACAATGTTCGGTTCATCTTTACCTCCAGTTAATTGTAGGAGTGGCTCATGTCTCATTTACGTTATTTGTGTTTGGTTGTGCATAGTGATGTCCAACACATATAGTGTTGTATTATTTGTCTTGTTTGTCGTCGTCCTGTGTCTTGTGTATGGTTGTGTCCAACATATATAGTGTTGTGTTATTTTTCTTGTTAGTCGTCGTCTGTGTCTTGTGTATGGTTGTGTTATGTGTCCAACATATATAGTGTTGTGTTATATGTCTTGCTTGTCGTCGTCCTGTGTCTTGTGTATGGTTGTGTCCAACATACATAGTGTTGTGTTATTTGTCTTGCTTGTCATCGTCCTGTGTCTTGTGTATGGATGTATCCAACATATATAGTGTTGTGTTATTTGTCTTGTTTGTCGTCGTCCTGTGTCTTGTGTATGGTTGTGTCCAACACATATAGTGTTGTGTTATTTGTCTTGTTTGTCGTCGTCTGTGTTTGTGTATGGTTGTGTCCAACACATATAGTGTTGTGTTATTTGTCTTGCTTGTCGTCGTCCTGTGTCTTGTGTATGGTTGTGTCCAACACATATAGTGTTGTGTTATTTGTCTTGTTTGTCGTCGTCCTGTGTCTTGTGTATGGTTGTGTCCAACACATATAGTGTTGTGTTATTTGTCTTGTTTGTTGTCGTCCCGTGTCTTGTGTATGGTTGTGTCCAACACATATAGTGTTGTGTTATTTGTCTTGTTTGTCGTCGTCCTGTGTCTTGTGTATGGTTGTGTCCAACACATATAGTGTTGTGTTATTTGTCTTGCTTGTCGTCGTCCTGTGTCTTGGGTATGGTTGTGTCCAACACATATAGTGTTGTGTTATTTGTCTTGTTTGTCGTCGTCCTGTGTCTTGTGTATGGTTGTGTCCAACACATATAGTGTTGTGTTATTTGTCTTGCTTGTCGTCGTCCTGTGTCTTGTGTATGGTTGTGTCCAACACATATAGTGTTGTGTTATTTGTCTTGTTTGTCGTCGTCCTGTGTCTTGTGTATGGTTGTGTCCAACACATATAGTGTTGTGTTATTTGTCTTGTTTGTCATCGTCTGTGTCTTGTGTATGGTTGTGTCCAACACATATAGTGTTGTGTTATTTGTCTTGCTTGTCGTCGTCCTGTGTCCTGTGTATAGTTGTGTCCAACATACATAGTGTTGTGTTATTTGTCTTGTTTGTCGTCGTCCTGTGTCTTGTGTATGGTTGTGTCCAACACATATAGTGTTGTGTTATTTGTCTTGCTTGTCGTCGTCCTGTGTCTTGTGTATGGTTGTGTCCAACACATATAGTGTTGTGTTATTTGTCTTGTTTGTCATCGTCCCGTGTCTTGTGCATGGTTGTGTCCAACACATATAGTGTTGTGTTATTTGTCTTGTTTGTCGTCGTCTGTGTCTTGTGTATGGTTGTGTCCACCACATATAGTGTTGTATTATTTGTCTTGTTTGTCGTCGTCCAGAGTCTTGTGTATGGTTGTGTCCAACATACATAGTGTTGTGTTATTTGTCTTGTTTGTCGTCGTCCTGTGTCTTGTGTATGGTTGTGTCCAACACATATAGTGTTGTGTTATTTGTCTTGTTTGTCGTCGTCCTGTGTCTTGTGTATGGTTGTGTCCAACACATATAGTGTTGTGTTATTTGTCTTGTTTGTCATCGTCCCGTGTCTTGTGTATGGTTGTGTCCAACTCATATAGTGTTGTGTTATTTGTCTTGTTTGTCGTCGTCTGTGTCTTGTGTATGGTTGTGTCCAACACACATATTGTTGTGTTATTTGTCTTGTTTGTCGTCGTCCTGTGTCTTGTGTATGGTTGTGTCCAACACATATAGTGTTGTGTTATATGTCTTGTTTGTCATCGTCCTGTGTATGGTTGTGTCCAACACATATAGTGTTGTGTTATTTGTCTTGTTTGTCGTCGTCCTGTGTCTTGTGTATGGTTGTGTCCAACTCATATAGTGTTGTGTTATTTGTCTTGTTTGTCGTCGTCCTGTGTCTTGTGTATGGTTGTGTCCAACACATATAGTGTTGTGTTATTTGTCTTGTTTGTCGTCGTCCTGTGTCTTGTGTATGGTTGTGTCCAACACATATAGTGTTGTGTTATTTGTCTTGTTTGTCATCGTCCCGTGTCTTGTGTATGGTTGTGTCCAACTCATATAGTGTTGTGTTATTTGTCTTGTTTGTCGTCGTCTGTGTCTTGTGTATGGTTGTGTCCAACACACATATTGTTGTGTTATTTGTCTTGTTTGTCGTCGTCCTGTGTCTTGTGTATGGTTGTGTCCAACACATATAGTGTTGTGTTATATGTCTGGCTTGTCATCGTCCTGTGTCTTGTGTATGGTTGTGTCCAACACATATAGTGTTGTGTTATTTGTCTTGTTTGTCGTCGTCCTGTGTCTTGTGTATGGTTGTGTCCAACTCATATAGTGTTGTGTTATTTGTCTTGTTTGTCGTCGTCCTGTGTCTTGTGTATGGTTGTGTCCAACACATATAGTGTTGTGTTATTTGTCTTGTTTGTCGTCGTCCTGTGTCTTGTGTATGGTTGTGTCCAACACATATAGTGTTGTGTTATTTGTCGTCGTCTGTGTCTTGTGTATGGTTGTGTCCAACACATATAGTGTTGTGTTATTTGTCTTGCTTGTCGTCGTCCTGTGTCTTGTGTATGGTTTTGTCCAACACATATAGTGTTGTGTTATTTGTCTTGTTTGTCATCGTCTGTGTCTTGTGTATGGTTGTGTCCAACACATATAGTGTTGTGTTATTTGTCTTGCTTGTCGTCGTCCTGTGTCTTGTGTGTGGTTGTGTCCAACACATATAGTGTTGTGTTATTTGCCTTGCTTGTCGTCGTCCTGTGTCTTGTGTATAGTTGTGTCCAACATACATAGTGTTGTGTTATATGTCTTGTTTGTCGTCGTCCTGTGTCTTGTGTATGGTTGTATCCAACACATATAGTGTTGTGTTATTTGTCTTGTTTGTCATCGTCCTGTGTCTTGTGTATGGTTGTGTCCAACACATATAGTGTTGTGTTATTTGTCTTGTTTGTCATCGTCTGTGTCTTGTGTATGGTTGTGTCCAACACATATAGTGTTGTGTTATTTGTCTTGTTTGTCGTCGTCTGTGTCTTGTGTATGGTTGTGTCCAACTCATATAGTGTTGTGTTATTTGTCTTGTTTGTCGTCAACCTGTGTCTTGTGTATGGTTGTGTCCAACACATATAGTGTTGTGTTATTTGTCTTGTTTGTCGTCGTCCTGTGTCTTGTGTATGGTTGTGTCCAACACATATAGTGTTGTGTTATTTGTCTTGTTTGTCGTCGTCTGTGTCTTGTGTATGGTTGTGTCCAACACATATAGTGTTGTGTTATATGTCTTGTTTGTCATCGTCCTGTGTCTTGTGTATGGTTGTGTCCAACACATATAGTGTTGTGTTATTTGTCTTGTTTGTCGTCGTCCTGTGTCTTGTGTATGGTTGTGTCCAACTCATATAGTGTTGTGTTATTTGTCTTGTTTGTCGTCGTCCTGTGTCTTGTGTATGGTTGTGTCCAACACATATAGTGTTGTGTTATTTGTCTTGTTTGTCGTCGTCCTGTGTCTTGTGTATGGTTGTGTCCAACACATATAGTGTTGTGTTATTTGTCTTGTTTGTCATCGTCCCGTGTCTTGTGTATGGTTGTGTCCAACTCATATAGTGTTGTGTTATTTGTCTTGTTTGTCGTCGTCTGTGTCTTGTGTATGGTTGTGTCCAACACACATATTGTTGTGTTATTTGTCTTGTTTGTCGTCGTCCTGTGTCTTGTGTATGGTTGTGTCCAACACATATAGTGTTGTGTTATATGTCTGGCTTGTCATCGTCCTGTGTCTTGTGTATGGTTGTGTCCAACACATATAGTGTTGTGTTATTTGTCTTGTTTGTCGTCGTCCTGTGTCTTGTGTATGGTTGTGTCCAACTCATATAGTGTTGTGTTATTTGTCTTGTTTGTCGTCGTCCTGTGTCTTGTGTATGGTTGTGTCCAACACATATAGTGTTGTGTTATTTGTCTTGTTTGTCGTCGTCCTGTGTCTTGTGTATGGTTGTGTCCAACACATATAGTGTTGTGTTATTTGTCGTCGTCTGTGTCTTGTGTATGGTTGTGTCCAACACATATAGTGTTGTGTTATTTGTCTTGCTTGTCGTCGTCCTGTGTCTTGTGTATGGTTGTGTCCAACACATATAGTGTTGTGTTATTTGTCTTGTTTGTCATCGTCTGTGTCTTGTGTATGGTTGTGTCCAACACATATAGTGTTGTGTTATTTGTCTTGCTTGTCGTCGTCCTGTGTCTTGTGTGTGGTTGTGTCCAACACATATAGTGTTGTGTTATTTGCCTTGCTTGTCGTCGTCCTGTGTCTTGTGTATAGTTGTGTCCAACATACATAGTGTTGTGTTATATGTCTTGTTTGTCGTCGTCCTGTGTCTTGTGTATGGTTGTATCCAACACATATAGTGTTGTGTTATTTGTCTTGTTTGTCGTCGTCCTGTGTCTTGTGTATGGTTGTGTCCAACACATATAGTGTTGTGTTATTTGTCTTGTTTGTCGTCGTCCTGTGTCTTGTGTATGGTTGTGTCCAACACATATAGTGTTGTGTTATTTGTCGTCGTCTGTGTCTTGTGTATGGTTGTGTCCAACACATATAGTGTTGTGTTATTTGTCTTGCTTGTCGTCGTCCTGTGTCTTGTGTATGGTTGTGTCCAACACATATAGTGTTGTGTTATTTGTCTTGTTTGTCATCGTCTGTGTCTTGTGTATGGTTGTGTCCAACACATATAGTGTTGTGTTATTTGTCTTGCTTGTCGTCGTCCTGTGTCTTGTGTGTGGTTGTGTCCAACACATATAGTGTTGTGTTATTTGCCTTGCTTGTCGTCGTCCTGTGTCTTGTGTATAGTTGTGTCCAACATACATAGTGTTGTGTTATATGTCTTGTTTGTCGTCGTCCTGTGTCTTGTGTATGGTTGTATCCAACACATATAGTGTTGTGTTATTTGTCTTGTTTGTCATCGTCCTGTGTCTTGTGTATGGTTGTGTCCAACACATATAGTGTTGTGTTATTTGTCTTGTTTGTCATCGTCTGTGTCTTGTGTATGGTTGTGTCCAACACATATAGTGTTGTGTTATTTGTCTTGTTTGTCGTCGTCTGTGTCTTGTGTATGGTTGTGTCCAACTCATATAGTGTTGTGTTATTTGTCTTGTTTGTCGTCAACCTGTGTCTTGTGTATGGTTGTGTCCAACACATATAGTGTTGTGTTATTTGTCTTGTTTGTCGTCGTCCTGTGTCTTGTGTATGGTTGTGTCCAACACATATAGTGTTGTGTTATTTGTCTTGTTTGTCGTCGTCTGTGTCTTGTGTATGGTTGTGTCCAACACATATAGTGTTGTGTTATATGTCTTGTTTGTCATCGTCCTGTGTCTTGTGTATGGTTGTGTCCAACACATATAGTGTTGTGTTATTTGTCTTGTTTGTCGTCGTCCTGTGTCTTGTGTATGGTTGTGTCCAACTCATATAGTGTTGTGTTATTTGTCTTGTTTGTCGTCGTCCTGTGTCTTGTGTATGGTTGTGTCCAACACATATAGTGTTGTGTTATTTGTCTTGTTTGTCGTCGTCCTGTGTCTTGTGTATGGTTGTGTCCAACACATATAGTGTTGTGTTATTTGTCTTGTTTGTCGTCGTCTGTGTCTTGTGTATGGTTGTGTCCAACACATATAGTGTTGTGTTATATGTCTTGTTTGTCATCGTCCTGTGTCTTGTGTATGGTTGTGTCCAACACATATAGTGTTGTGTTATTTGTCTTGTTTGTCGTCGTCCTGTGTCTTGTGTATGGTTGTGTCCAACTCATATAGTGTTGTGTTATTTGTCTTGTTTGTCGTCGTCCTGTGTCTTGTGTATGGTTGTGTCCAACACATATAGTGTTGTGTTATTTGTCTTGTTTGTCGTCGTCCTGTGTCTTGTGTATGGTTGTGTCCAACACATATAGTGTTGTGTTATTTGTCTTGTTTGTCATCGTCCCGTGTCTTGTGTATGGTTGTGTCCAACTCATATAGTGTTGTGTTATTTGTCTTGTTTGTCGTCGTCTGTGTCTTGTGTATGGTTGTGTCCAACACACATATTGTTGTGTTATTTGTCTTGTTTGTCGTCGTCCTGTGTCTTGTGTATGGTTGTGTCCAACACATATAGTGTTGTGTTATATGTCTGGCTTGTCATCGTCCTGTGTCTTGTGTATGGTTGTGTCCAACACATATAGTGTTGTGTTATTTGTCTTGTTTGTCGTCGTCCTGTGTCTTGTGTATGGTTGTGTCCAACTCATATAGTGTTGTGTTATTTGTCTTGTTTGTCGTCGTCCTGTGTCTTGTGTATGGTTGTGTCCAACACATATAGTGTTGTGTTATTTGTCTTGTTTGTCGTCGTCCTGTGTCTTGTGTATGGTTGTGTCCAACACATATAGTGTTGTGTTATTTGTCGTCGTCTGTGTCTTGTGTATGGTTGTGTCCAACACATATAGTGTTGTGTTATTTGTCTTGCTTGTCGTCGTCCTGTGTCTTGTGTATGGTTGTGTCCAACACATATAGTGTTGTGTTATTTGTCTTGTTTGTCATCGTCTGTGTCTTGTGTATGGTTGTGTCCAACACATATAGTGTTGTGTTATTTGTCTTGCTTGTCGTCGTCCTGTGTCTTGTGTGTGGTTGTGTCCAACACATATAGTGTTGTGTTATTTGCCTTGCTTGTCGTCGTCCTGTGTCTTGTGTATAGTTGTGTCCAACATACATAGTGTTGTGTTATATGTCTTGTTTGTCGTCGTCCTGTGTCTTGTGTATGGTTGTATCCAACACATATAGTGTTGTGTTATTTGTCTTGTTTGTCATCGTCCTGTGTCTTGTGTATGGTTGTGTCCAACACATATAGTGTTGTGTTATTTGTCTTGTTTGTCATCGTCTGTGTCTTGTGTATGGTTGTGTCCAACACATATAGTGTTGTGTTATTTGTCTTGTTTGTCGTCGTCTGTGTCTTGTGTATGGTTGTGTCCAACTCATATAGTGTTGTGTTATTTGTCTTGTTTGTCGTCAACCTGTGTCTTGTGTATGGTTGTGTCCAACACATATAGTGTTGTGTTATTTGTCTTGTTTGTCGTCGTCCTGTGTCTTGTGTATGGTTGTGTCCAACACATATAGTGTTGTGTTATTTGTCGTCGTCTGTGTCTTGTGTATGGTTGTGTCCAACACATATAGTGTTGTGTTATTTGTCTTGCTTGTCGTCGTCCTGTGTCTTGTGTATGGTTGTGTCCAACACATATAGTGTTGTGTTATTTGTCTTGTTTGTCATCGTCTGTGTCTTGTGTATGGTTGTGTCCAACACATATAGTGTTGTGTTATTTGTCTTGCTTGTCGTCGTCCTGTGTCTTGTGTGTGGTTGTGTCCAACACATATAGTGTTGTGTTATTTGCCTTGCTTGTCGTCGTCCTGTGTCTTGTGTATAGTTGTGTCCAACATACATAGTGTTGTGTTATATGTCTTGTTTGTCGTCGTCCTGTGTCTTGTGTATGGTTGTATCCAACACATATAGTGTTGTGTTATTTGTCTTGTTTGTCATCGTCCTGTGTCTTGTGTATGGTTGTGTCCAACACATATAGTGTTGTGTTATTTGTCTTGTTTGTCGTCGTCTGTGTCTTGTGTATGGTTGTGTCCAACTCATATAGTGTTGTGTTATTTGTCTTGTTTGTCGTCAACCTGTGTCTTGTGTATGGTTGTGTCCAACACATATAGTGTTGTGTTATTTGTCTTGTTTGTCGTCGTCCTGTGTCTTGTGTATGGTTGTGTCCAACACATATAGTGTTGTGTTATTTGTCTTGTTTGTCGTCGTCTGTGTCTTGTGTATGGTTGTGTCCAACACATATAGTGTTGTGTTATATGTCTTGTTTGTCATCGTCCTGTGTCTTGTGTATGGTTGTGTCCAACACATATAGTGTTGTGTTATTTGTCTTGTTTGTCGTCGTCCTGTGTCTTGTGTATGGTTGTGTCCAACTCATATAGTGTTGTGTTATTTGTCTTGTTTGTCGTCGTCCTGTGTCTTGTGTATGGTTGTGTCCAACACATATAGTGTTGTGTTATTTGTCTTGTTTGTCGTCGTCCTGTGTCTTGTGTATGGTTGTGTCCAACACATATAGTGTTGTGTTATTTGTCTTGTTTGTCATCGTCCCGTGTCTTGTGTATGGTTGTGTCCAACTCATATAGTGTTGTGTTATTTGTCTTGTTTGTCGTCGTCTGTGTCTTGTGTATGGTTGTGTCCAACACACATATTGTTGTGTTATTTGTCTTGTTTGTCGTCGTCCTGTGTCTTGTGTATGGTTGTGTCCAACACATATAGTGTTGTGTTATATGTCTGGCTTGTCATCGTCCTGTGTCTTGTGTATGGTTGTGTCCAACACATATAGTGTTGTGTTATTTGTCTTGTTTGTCGTCGTCCTGTGTCTTGTGCATGGTTGTGTCCAACTCATATAGTGTTGTGTTATTTGTCTTGTTTGTCGTCGTCCTGTGTCTTGTGTATGGTTGTGTCCAACACATATAGTGTTGTGTTATTTGTCTTGTTTGTCGTCGTCCTGTGTCTTGTGTATGGTTGTGTCCAACACATATAGTGTTGTGTTATTTGTCGTCGTCTGTGTCTTGTGTATGGTTGTGTCCAACACATATAGTGTTGTGTTATTTGTCTTGCTTGTCGTCGTCCTGTGTCTTGTGTATGGTTGTGTCCAACACATATAGTGTTGTGTTATTTGTCTTGCTTGTCGTCGTCCTGTGTCTTGTGTATGGTTTTGTCCAACACATATAGTGTTGTGTTATTTGTCTTGTTTGTCATCGTCTGTGTCTTGTGTATGGTTGTGTCCAACACATATAGTGTTGTGTTATTTGTCTTGCTTGTCGTCGTCCTGTGTCTTGTGTGTGGTTGTGTCCAACACATATAGTGTTGTGTTATTTGCCTTGCTTGTCGTCGTCCTGTGTCTTGTGTATAGTTGTGTCCAACATACATAGTGTTGTGTTATATGTCTTGTTTGTCGTCGTCCTGTGTCTTGTGTATGGTTGTATCCAACACATATAGTGTTGTGTTATTTGTCTTGTTTGTCATCGTCCTGTGTCTTGTGTATGGTTGTGTCCAACACATATAGTGTTGTGTTATTTGTCTTGTTTGTCATCGTCTGTGTCTTGTGTATGGTTGTGTCCAACACATATAGTGTTGTGTTATTTGTCTTGTTTGTCGTCGTCTGTGTCTTGTGTATGGTTGTGTCCAACTCATATAGTGTTGTGTTATTTGTCTTGTTTGTCGTCAACCTGTGTCTTGTGTATGGTTGTGTCCAACACATATAGTGTTGTGTTATTTGTCTTGTTTGTCGTCGTCCTGTGTCTTGTGTATGGTTGTGTCCAACACATATAGTGTTGTGTTATTTGTCTTGTTTGTCGTCGTCTGTGTCTTGTGTATGGTTGTGTCCAACACATATAGTGTTGTGTTATATGTCTTGTTTGTCATCGTCCTGTGTCTTGTGTATGGTTGTGTCCAACACATATAGTGTTGTGTTATTTGTCTTGTTTGTCGTCGTCCTGTGTCTTGTGTATGGTTGTGTCCAACTCATATAGTGTTGTGTTATTTGTCTTGTTTGTCGTCGTCCTGTGTCTTGTGTATGGTTGTGTCCAACACATATAGTGTTGTGTTATTTGTCTTGTTTGTCGTCGTCCTGTGTCTTGTGTATGGTTGTGTCCAACACATATAGTGTTGTGTTATTTGTCTTGTTTGTCATCGTCCCGTGTCTTGTGTATGGTTGTGTCCAACTCATATAGTGTTGTGTTATTTGTCTTGTTTGTCGTCGTCTGTGTCTTGTGTATGGTTGTGTCCAACACACATATTGTTGTGTTATTTGTCTTGTTTGTCGTCGTCCTGTGTCTTGTGTATGGTTGTGTCCAACACATATAGTGTTGTGTTATATGTCTGGCTTGTCATCGTCCTGTGTCTTGTGTATGGTTGTGTCCAACACATATAGTGTTGTGTTATTTGTCTTGTTTGTCGTCGTCCTGTGTCTTGTGTATGGTTGTGTCCAACTCATATAGTGTTGTGTTATTTGTCTTGTTTGTCGTCGTCCTGTGTCTTGTGTATGGTTGTGTCCAACACATATAGTGTTGTGTTATTTGTCTTGTTTGTCGTCGTCCTGTGTCTTGTGTATGGTTGTGTCCAACACATATAGTGTTGTGTTATTTGTCGTCGTCTGTGTCTTGTGTATGGTTGTGTCCAACACATATAGTGTTGTGTTATTTGTCTTGCTTGTCGTCGTCCTGTGTCTTGTGTATGGTTGTGTCCAACACATATAGTGTTGTGTTATTTGTCTTGTTTGTCATCGTCTGTGTCTTGTGTATGGTTGTGTCCAACACATATAGTGTTGTGTTATTTGTCTTGCTTGTCGTCGTCCTGTGTCTTGTGTGTGGTTGTGTCCAACACATATAGTGTTGTGTTATTTGCCTTGCTTGTCGTCGTCCTGTTTCTTGTGTATAGTTGTGTCCAACATACATAGTGTTGTGTTATATGTCTTGTTTGTCGTCGTCCTGTGTCTTGTGTATGGTTGTATCCAACACATATAGTGTTGTGTTATTTGTCTTGTTTGTCGTCGTCCTGTGTCTTGTGTATGGTTGTGTCCAACACATATAGTGTTGTGTTATTTGTCTTGTTTGTCGTCGTCCTGTGTCTTGTGTATGGTTGTGTCCAACACATATAGTGTTGTGTTATTTGTCGTCGTCTGTGTCTTGTGTATGGTTGTGTCCAACACATATAGTGTTGTGTTATTTGTCTTGCTTGTCGTCGTCCTGTGTCTTGTGTATGGTTGTGTCCAACACATATAGTGTTGTGTTATTTGTCTTGTTTGTCATCGTCTGTGTCTTGTGTATGGTTGTGTCCAACACATATAGTGTTGTGTTATTTGTCTTGCTTGTCGTCGTCCTGTGTCTTGTGTGTGGTTGTGTCCAACACATATAGTGTTGTGTTATTTGCCTTGCTTGTCGTCGTCCTGTGTCTTGTGTATAGTTGTGTCCAACATACATAGTGTTGTGTTATATGTCTTGTTTGTCGTCGTCCTGTGTCTTGTGTATGGTTGTATCCAACACATATAGTGTTGTGTTATTTGTCTTGTTTGTCATCGTCCTGTGTCTTGTGTATGGTTGTGTCCAACACATATAGTGTTGTGTTATTTGTCTTGTTTGTCATCGTCTGTGTCTTGTGTATGGTTGTGTCCAACACATATAGTGTTGTGTTATTTGTCTTGTTTGTCGTCGTCTGTGTCTTGTGTATGGTTGTGTCCAACTCATATAGTGTTGTGTTATTTGTCTTGTTTGTCGTCAACCTGTGTCTTGTGTATGGTTGTGTCCAACACATATAGTGTTGTGTTATTTGTCTTGTTTGTCGTCGTCCTGTGTCTTGTGTATGGTTGTGTCCAACACATATAGTGTTGTGTTATTTGTCTTGTTTGTCGTCGTCTGTGTCTTGTGTATGGTTGTGTCCAACACATATAGTGTTGTGTTATATGTCTTGTTTGTCATCGTCCTGTGTCTTGTGTATGGTTGTGTCCAACACATATAGTGTTGTGTTATTTGTCTTGTTTGTCGTCGTCCTGTGTCTTGTGTATGGTTGTGTCCAACTCATATAGTGTTGTGTTATTTGTCTTGTTTGTCGTCGTCCTGTGTCTTGTGTATGGTTGTGTCCAACACATATAGTGTTGTGTTATTTGTCTTGTTTGTCGTCGTCCTGTGTCTTGTGTATGGTTGTGTCCAACACATATAGTGTTGTGTTATTTGTCTTGTTTGTCGTCGTCTGTGTCTTGTGTATGGTTGTGTCCAACACATATAGTGTTGTGTTATATGTCTTGTTTGTCATCGTCCTGTGTCTTGTGTATGGTTGTGTCCAACACATATAGTGTTGTGTTATTTGTCTTGTTTGTCGTCGTCCTGTGTCTTGTGTATGGTTGTGTCCAACTCATATAGTGTTGTGTTATTTGTCTTGTTTGTCGTCGTCCTGTGTCTTGTGTATGGTTGTGTCCAACACATATAGTGTTGTGTTATTTGTCTTGTTTGTCGTCGTCCTGTGTCTTGTGTATGGTTGTGTCCAACACATATAGTGTTGTGTTATTTGTCTTGTTTGTCATCGTCCCGTGTCTTGTGTATGGTTGTGTCCAACTCATATAGTGTTGTGTTATTTGTCTTGTTTGTCGTCGTCTGTGTCTTGTGTATGGTTGTGTCCAACACACATATTGTTGTGTTATTTGTCTTGTTTGTCGTCGTCCTGTGTCTTGTGTATGGTTGTGTCCAACACATATAGTGTTGTGTTATATGTCTGGCTTGTCATCGTCCTGTGTCTTGTGTATGGTTGTGTCCAACACATATAGTGTTGTGTTATTTGTCTTGTTTGTCGTCGTCCTGTGTCTTGTGTATGGTTGTGTCCAACTCATATAGTGTTGTGTTATTTGTCTTGTTTGTCGTCGTCCTGTGTCTTGTGTATGGTTGTGTCCAACACATATAGTGTTGTGTTATTTGTCTTGTTTGTCGTCGTCCTGTGTCTTGTGTATGGTTGTGTCCAACACATATAGTGTTGTGTTATTTGTCGTCGTCTGTGTCTTGTGTATGGTTGTGTCCAACACATATAGTGTTGTGTTATTTGTCTTGCTTGTCGTCGTCCTGTGTCTTGTGTATGGTTGTGTCCAACACATATAGTGTTGTGTTATTTGTCTTGTTTGTCATCGTCTGTGTCTTGTGTATGGTTGTGTCCAACACATATAGTGTTGTGTTATTTGTCTTGCTTGTCGTCGTCCTGTGTCTTGTGTGTGGTTGTGTCCAACACATATAGTGTTGTGTTATTTGCCTTGCTTGTCGTCGTCCTGTGTCTTGTGTATAGTTGTGTCCAACATACATAGTGTTGTGTTATATGTCTTGTTTGTCGTCGTCCTGTGTCTTGTGTATGGTTGTATCCAACACATATAGTGTTGTGTTATTTGTCTTGTTTGTCATCGTCCTGTGTCTTGTGTATGGTTGTGTCCAACACATATAGTGTTGTGTTATTTGTCTTGTTTGTCATCGTCTGTGTCTTGTGTATGGTTGTGTCCAACACATATAGTGTTGTGTTATTTGTCTTGTTTGTCGTCGTCTGTGTCTTGTGTATGGTTGTGTCCAACTCATATAGTGTTGTGTTATTTGTCTTGTTTGTCGTCAACCTGTGTCTTGTGTATGGTTGTGTCCAACACATATAGTGTTGTGTTATTTGTCTTGTTTGTCGTCGTCCTGTGTCTTGTGTATGGTTGTGTCCAACACATATAGTGTTGTGTTATTTGTCGTCGTCTGTGTCTTGTGTATGGTTGTGTCCAACACATATAGTGTTGTGTTATTTGTCTTGCTTGTCGTCGTCCTGTGTCTTGTGTATGGTTGTGTCCAACACATATAGTGTTGTGTTATTTGTCTTGTTTGTCATCGTCTGTGTCTTGTGTATGGTTGTGTCCAACACATATAGTGTTGTGTTATTTGTCTTGCTTGTCGTCGTCCTGTGTCTTGTGTGTGGTTGTGTCCAACACATATAGTGTTGTGTTATTTGCCTTGCTTGTCGTCGTCCTGTGTCTTGTGTATAGTTGTGTCCAACATACATAGTGTTGTGTTATATGTCTTGTTTGTCGTCGTCCTGTGTCTTGTGTATGGTTGTATCCAACACATATAGTGTTGTGTTATTTGTCTTGTTTGTCATCGTCCTGTGTCTTGTGTATGGTTGTGTCCAACACATATAGTGTTGTGTTATTTGTCTTGTTTGTCGTCGTCTGTGTCTTGTGTATGGTTGTGTCCAACTCATATAGTGTTGTGTTATTTGTCTTGTTTGTCGTCAACCTGTGTCTTGTGTATGGTTGTGTCCAACACATATAGTGTTGTGTTATTTGTCTTGTTTGTCGTCGTCCTGTGTCTTGTGTATGGTTGTGTCCAACACATATAGTGTTGTGTTATTTGTCTTGTTTGTCGTCGTCTGTGTCTTGTGTATGGTTGTGTCCAACACATATAGTGTTGTGTTATATGTCTTGTTTGTCATCGTCCTGTGTCTTGTGTATGGTTGTGTCCAACACATATAGTGTTGTGTTATTTGTCTTGTTTGTCGTCGTCCTGTGTCTTGTGTATGGTTGTGTCCAACTCATATAGTGTTGTGTTATTTGTCTTGTTTGTCGTCGTCCTGTGTCTTGTGTATGGTTGTGTCCAACACATATAGTGTTGTGTTATTTGTCTTGTTTGTCGTCGTCCTGTGTCTTGTGTATGGTTGTGTCCAACACATATAGTGTTGTGTTATTTGTCTTGTTTGTCATCGTCCCGTGTCTTGTGTATGGTTGTGTCCAACTCATATAGTGTTGTGTTATTTGTCTTGTTTGTCGTCGTCTGTGTCTTGTGTATGGTTGTGTCCAACACACATATTGTTGTGTTATTTGTCTTGTTTGTCGTCGTCCTGTGTCTTGTGTATGGTTGTGTCCAACACATATAGTGTTGTGTTATATGTCTGGCTTGTCATCGTCCTGTGTCTTGTGTATGGTTGTGTCCAACACATATAGTGTTGTGTTATTTGTCTTGTTTGTCGTCGTCCTGTGTCTTGTGCATGGTTGTGTCCAACTCATATAGTGTTGTGTTATTTGTCTTGTTTGTCGTCGTCCTGTGTCTTGTGTATGGTTGTGTCCAACACATATAGTGTTGTGTTATTTGTCTTGTTTGTCGTCGTCCTGTGTCTTGTGTATGGTTGTGTCCAACACATATAGTGTTGTGTTATTTGTCGTCGTCTGTGTCTTGTGTATGGTTGTGTCCAACACATATAGTGTTGTGTTATTTGTCTTGCTTGTCGTCGTCCTGTGTCTTGTGTATGGTTGTGTCCAACACATATAGTGTTGTGTTATTTGTCTTGTTTGTCATCGTCTGTGTCTTGTGTATGGTTGTGTCCAACACATATAGTGTTGTGTTATTTGTCTTGCTTGTCGTCGTCCTGTGTCTTGTGTGTGGTTGTGTCCAACACATATAGTGTTGTGTTATTTGCCTTGCTTGTCGTCGTCCTGTGTCTTGTGTATAGTTGTGTCCAACATACATAGTGTTGTGTTATATGTCTTGTTTGTCGTCGTCCTGTGTCTTGTGTATGGTTGTATCCAACACATATAGTGTTGTGTTATTTGTCTTGTTTGTCATCGTCCTGTGTCTTGTGTATGGTTGTGTCCAACACATATAGTGTTGTGTTATTTGTCTTGTTTGTCGTCGTCTGTGTCTTGTGTATGGTTGTGTCCAACTCATATAGTGTTGTGTTATTTGTCTTGTTTGTCGTCAACCTGTGTCTTGTGTATGGTTGTGTCCAACACATATAGTGTTGTGTTATTTGTCTTGTTTGTCGTCGTCCTGTGTCTTGTGTATGGTTGTGTCCAACACATATAGTGTTGTGTTATTTGTCTTGTTTGTCGTCGTCTGTGTCTTGTGTATGGTTGTGTCCAACACATATAGTGTTGTGTTATTTGTCTTGTTTGTCGTCGTCTGTGTCTTGTGTATGGTTGTGTCCAACACATATAGTGTTGTGTTATATGTCTTGTTTGTCATCGTCCTGTGTCTTGTGTATGGTTGTGTCCAACACATATAGTGTTGTGTTATTTGTCTTGTTTGTCATCGTCCTGTGTCTTGTGTATGGTTGTGTCCAACAGATATAGTGTTGTGTTATTTGTTTTGTTTGTCGTCGTCCTGTGTATGGTTGTGTCCAACACATATAGTGTTGTATTATTTGTCTTGTTTGTCGTCGTCCTGTGTCTTGTGTATGGTTGTGTCCAACACATATAGTGTTGTGTTATTTGTCTTGTTTGTCATCGTCCTGTGTCTTGTGTATGGTTGTGTCCAACTCATATAGTGTTGTGTTATTTGTCTTGCTTGTCGTCGTCCTGTGTCTTGTGTGTGGTTGTGTCCAACACATATAGTGTTGTGTTATTTGCCTTGCTTGTCGTCGTCCTGTGTCTTGTGTATAGTTGTGTCCAACATACATAGTGTTGTGTTATATGTCTTGTTTGTCGTCGTCCTGTGTCTTGTGTATGGTTGTATCCAACACATATAGTGTTGTGTTATTTGTCTTGTTTGTCGTCGTCTGTGTCTTGTGTATGGTTGTGTCCAACACATATAGTGTTGTGTTATTTGTCTTGTTTGTCGTCGTCTGTGTCTTGTGTATGGTGGTGTCCAACACATATAGTGTTGTGTTATTTGTCTTGTTTGTCATCGTCCTGTGTCTTGTGTATGGTTGTGTCCAACACATATAGTGTTGTGTTATTTGTCTTGTTTGTCGTCGTCTGTGTCTTGTGTATGGTTGTGTCCAACACATATAGTGTTGTATTATTTGTCTTGTTTGTTGTCATCTGTGTCTTGTGTATGGTTGTGTCCAACACATATTGTATTATAGTTTTTGTCTTGTATGTCTTCGTCCTGTGTCTTGTGTACCCTAGGTTGTTAGTTTCTCTGGATTGTCTATGTTTCATTGTCCCTTCGACATTGTCTAACATTTAATAAATACCCTCATTAGTGAATTTGTTATGTTCCTAGCTATGAAATGTTATGATTTATGTGTGAAAAAGTGGGATTTTTTTAATACAAGTACATGTAATTTCTTTGATGGCATAAATTAATGGAAGCATGCAAAATCCATAATATAATAACTCTAAAGGCTATTATTGAATATATAAGTAAAAGTGAGGAAAGAAATCAAAACACAGAATACATAACACTCCTCAACTAGACAGGTGTATGCATTGAAATATGCTTAATACATTAACACGGCTGGTAATTGGCACAAGCAGAACAGTTGGTTCTGCAAAGAAATTCGTGTGGATAACTTCCGGTTTTGGTGGAGGAGAGTTCACGAAGACGCTTCGCAAGGTATGTACATGTCAAAAATTGAAATTTTCTTTTTTACTGCTCGAATATTGCAAAATCAGAGAATGCTATGCTGTGGCGAATGCTTTCACGATTAGAAACATGTATAGTTTATTCTTGTATATGAAGTGTAACTCTCACAAAATCAATCGTCCCACGAAAAACATGACGAAAATTGTGACACTCTTACATTTCTAAGTTGTTCTTGACAAAGATGCAAGTTAAATTTTCAATATTTTTTCATCATGGGAGTCTAAATGTAATCGGATATAAATTCCGATTCGTCAGAAGTAAATTGAAGTCTAGATTAATCTACAAACTGTCAATTTTCTCGTTTTCCTGCTTGAGGAGATCGGTTCTGATAGAGCACATTGCGAATGCATGAGGAGATTTGCTAGTTTTGTTAATTGTTTTCTGCAAAATTGATAAATTGACACTTTTAAACACAAAACTGATAAATACTCTAATCAAAATAAACTATTCTCTGTCCACTTTCAGGAGATGCCAGGATTCAAGGGAAAGAGGAAAAGGGGACTGACATTGACTCTTTACAAAAAACCATTTCGATATAGATTGCCTGCATCACCGCCAAGGAAACGAACAAAAATAAGTAGCAGTACACCAAATTTAAAATTTCCATTAATCAGGCACACCAAGTTTATTAAAAAAGTCTCTTTCAATTTCAAAATATTCATATCCTTTCAAACGGGTTTACACATCTATTCGGCGCAACCTTTTTACTAAAGATGACGGAAACTTCACCGCAGATCTACACAAGTTATAATATTACATGATTTCAGCACATACATATGTCTAACGTAAATAAACATTCACTTAGTGCTAGTAGTCATGAATAAATTAAACACAAGATGTCAATTAAACTGGACATATCCTTAAAATCTGTAAAGCGCTTTACATCTTGTAACCACTACTAACAGAGATCTTTTTTATTTACAAGTGTGTACACATAACACACTACATAATAGAAAAACAAACCACAAATTAATATTATTCTCAACTGTATGATATTTAATTTAGAGTGTATCATTTGTATTAGAAATTATAAAGATATGATTCACATTAAGTTTGATTATAAAATTATCTTACAGTGCATTTTCAATTTTGCCAATGTACAAATGTAAGGGAAGTTAATCTTGTGTATCCAATACACAATGGAAGTTGTCACAAACAACAAATGATCAATAATGACAAGTTTAATCATGGGAAACCGCAGTTACAATTATGAATTGATTCCTTAAATGAAATGTTTCTTTCTAGGTGACAGCCCATGAACAATGAAATATTACTTTTATACATTTAAAAACCTTACGGGAAGTTCGTTAATTTATTACCAGACAGACATGCAAAATTTGTGATTATACAGTGGATTACATGTGTCGTACCAAAACTAGCAAATCTCCTCATGCATTCGCACTGTAAGATAATTTTACAAAGTTATCAATTTTGCAGAAAACAATTAACAAAACTGGCAAATCTCCTCATGCATTCGCAATGTGCTCTATCAGAACCGATCTCCTCAAGCAGGAAAACGAGAAAATTGACAGTTTGTAGATTAATCTAGACTTCAATTTACTTCTGACGAATCGGAATTTATCCCCGATTACATTTAGACTCCCATGATGAAAAAATATTGAAAATTTAACTTGCATCTTTGTCAAGAACAACTTAGAAATGTAAGAGTGTCACAATTTTCGTCATGTTTTTCGTGGGACGATTGATTTTGCGAGAGTTACACTTCATTTACAAGAATAAACAATACATGTTTCTAATCGTGAAAGCATTCGCCACAGCATAGCATTCTCTGATTTTGCAATATTCGAGCAGTAAAAAAGAAAATTTCAATTTTTGACATGTACATACCTTGCGAAGCGTCTTCGTGAACTCTCCTCCACCAAAACCGGAAGTTATCCTCACGAATTTCTTTGCAGACCCAACTGTTCTGCTTGTGCCGATTACCAGCCGTGATTAAGCAAAATAATAATAATAATAATAAAAAAATAATTATTATAATCATTATTCAATTAAACTAAATTAACTTTCAAAAATTAGTACATGTAGTGTAATCTTGATCACCAGTTTTGATCAATTTAATCCTATATATATACCCTAGAGCATATGGCAGTAGTTGATGTATTGAACTCTGTTCAACCATTCTATTATATAATTCTTAACATGTAGTCACAACTATTTAAGATCAAAACACAAATATGGATGGAAGTGTTAAACCACTTGAACTCAATACTACTTTTGATTCATATGATGAATTGAAAGAATCTGTTGCACATTACCAAAGAACAAATTTTGTGCAACTGTATAAAAGAGATGCCAGCTTTTTCACTTAAACCTGGAAAGGAAGTTGAGGGAATTATCTTGAAATGGTTCGTTCAAATGACATTGCCCGTAAAGCAGTAACAGACAGCTTTCAACTATCTGCGGACTATGTTGAAAAAAAATGCAGACCTTGTATCAAGTGCCGTTACAGATACCAATGTGGACATCAATTTAGTGAAGAAACATTTTACAAGAGATGGTTGGAACCAGGGGTTAAAAAATTCACTAGCCCGACGCCCAGGGCTAGTAATTTCCACATTTGGGCTAGCTGAAATAATCAGCTGTATGCCTGACGGGCTAGTAAAAAAAAATATTGGATATTGACAAACTTGTCAATATTCGCGTATCTACTTATATTCATATATGTTATATGTTGTTTAATCAGCAACAATGTTTTATTTATTCAACCGCTAGCTTTTTGTTGAAATTGAGAGCAAAGAAGGTAGAAAAACTGTGTAACTCGTCATAGAACACAGCTTCAACAAATGACGGCTTACCGGAAATTTCGAAATTGAAATACCAGAATCGGATTCCGGAACGACCATTTCCGGTTTTGCCGATAGTAAAAAAAAAAATAAAAATATTAATGCCGACCGACCCTAGATTTTTTTTAAATGCGACCGTAAACACACATTTTTTTTTTTGGCTTTATAGTGACCTGAACTGTGGAAAGTAAGTGAAAATAAAATGCAATACCAGATCTGAAAAAAAAGATAGTTAAACTAATATACATTGTACATGTTGTACAAGGGTTCAAGTCTGCAAGTCGGATTCATGAAATCACGGTATTGATCAGGACTAGTGGTTCATAGATTCGGGCTAGTAATATTTGGGAGTATGCTAGATCTGGGCTAGTGAGGTGGTCCAAGATTTTTTAACCCCTTGTTGGAACTGTTTGAAAAAAGTGTTAGCCAAAAAGTTGAAGAACCCCTTGTACATTGGCACTGTTTGTTCAAAAGACGCTGATCAACATGATCAAAGTATTGTGTGCAACTCTTGTTTGGAGTGGTATCATGTAACATGCGCCCGTTTGAAAAATCCTCCAAAAACGAAGTTTTGGTTTTGCTCATTTTGCAAAGAGTAAATTTTGTGTACATTTCACATGCAAGTTTGTGTAATCAATTAAGAGAACTGTACTTTTCATGTGTAGATTTTCCACCACTTTTTAATATTTATTGAATTAAAGACAGTACACATGTAACTGTATTAAAACAATGTAAAGTGTACATATTTATCTAATATTAAATTATTTCTGTAAGATGTCATATTTTTCAGTACTATTTCTAAGTACATTAAAGGTCTGGACAAATAGCCAAAACATGATGCATAGGCTATTTGTCTGGGTCCAGACGAATAGCCACATCGTTTTGGGAAATAACTTAAATATGATAAAAACAATGTTACTCTCAGTTTATTAAAATGATGCAATTTGAAAAAGTGAGGTCTATAAAAGTGCCATTGAACGCTGATTGCAAAGGCGGATATAAACATTTCGATAAAGTGGCCCGTTTTAATAAGAAAAATATCGGATTTCAAAACAATTTGTTTTAAGAAAAATCAAAAGATATCGAGGTCGAATTCAAAGCGAAAATTACAAAACGTGGTAAAAGGAACCAGAGGCTCCCAGGAGCCTGTAATCACCCACCTGGATCAAAGCTGCTTTCAATAACAACGCAACTGCACTGCGGCAGCCATCTTGGTGGGAGAGCACGACTGCCGGACACAATTTTGGAAGAGGACCATCAAATGGCTATTCCATCAAAGTTTGGTTCTAATTGAGCTACTGGTTGCAGACAAGATGGTTTTTATGTGAATTTCCCATAGGGTCCTATGTTAAACTAAGTACAGCTGTGCAGCCATCTTGGTCAGAGGGCAGGACCACCAGACACAATTTTGGAAGAGGACCATCCAATGGCTATTTTATCAAAGTTTGGTTCCAATTGAGCAACTCACAGGTTCCAGACAAGAAGATATTTACGTGAATTTCCCATAGGGTCCTATGTTAAGCAAAGTTCGGCTGTGGGGGCCATCATTGTCAAAGGGCCGAACCGCCGGACACATTTTTGGAAGATAACCATCCAATGACTATTTCATCAAAATTTTGTTCTTATTGAGCAAATGGTTTCAGACAAGAAGATTTTTATGGGAATTTCCCATAGGGTCCTATGTTAAATTAAGTTCGGCTGTGGCAGCCATCTTGGTCGGAGGTATGAAATGCCGGACACAATTTTGGAAGGGGACCACCCAAGGATCATTTCAGCAAAGTTTGGTTGAGATTGGCTCAGTAGTTTCAGAGGAGACGATTTTTTTAAAATTTCATCCCCCCTTTTTTCTATTTTTAGCTTGGTGGCCATCTTGGTTGGAAGTCGGGATCACCGGACACAATTTTGGAAGGGGGCCATCCAAGGATCATTCCACCAAAGTTTGGTTGCAATTGGCCCCGTGGTTTCTGAGGAGAAGATTTTTATGTGAATTTCCCATAGGGTCCTATGTTAAGCTTAGTTCGGTTGTGGGGGCCATCTTTGTCAAAGGGCCGAACCGCCGGACTTATTTTTGGAAGAGAACCATCCAATGACTATTTCACCAAAATTTTGTTCTTATTGAGCAAATGGTTTCAGAAAAGAAGATTTTTATGGGAATTTCCCATAGGGTCCTATGTTAAATTAAGTTCGGCTGTGGCGGCCATATTGGTCGAAGTTCTGAAATGGCGGACACAGTTTTGGAAGAGAACCACCCAAGAATCATTTCAGCAAAGTTTGGTTGAGATTGGCTCAGTAGTTTCAGAGGAGAAGATTTTTTTTAAATTTCATCCCCCCTTTTTTCTAATATGCATAATCGGTCAAAATCAGCAAAAGTTCATAAAAAATCCTGTAATATATGTTTAAAAGCTCATCATTATCCTTTAACAGTTCAAATTTGGGCACATTCTGGCTTAAAATAGAGCAGTTTTGGCCATTTGAAGAAATTTCTATTTTTAGTAATGGTGGCCATCTTGGATGGGGGGCAGGGCTGTCGGACACAATTTTGAAAGGGACCCACCCAGGGACTATCCCTGCCAGGTTTGGTTTAATTTGGTTCAGCGGTTTCAGAGAAGAAGATTTAAATGTGATCTTTTATCAAAATATGCCTAATTTGCATAATCGGTATAAATCGGCTGAAAGCTCATTTTGACTTATACTAAAGCAGCAATGGACAATTAAAATTTCATCCCCCTTTTTTTCTATTTTTAGCTTGGTGGCCATCTTGGTTGGAAGTCGGGATCAACGGACACAATTTTGGAAGGGGGCCATCCAAGGACCATTCCACCAAAGTTTGGTTGCAATTGGCCCAGTGGTTTCTGAGGAGAAGATTAAAATGTGAAATGCTGATGGACGGACGACGGACGAAAAGTGATGACAATAGCTCACATGGCCTAAAGGCCAGGTGAGCTAAATATGACAATTACGAAATTGGAAATATTCAGGAGTTTCAAAGTTTTTTATAATAGGAGGTACTTCTTAAATTGTAGGAGGTACCTAGAAAATTAGGCTGAGGGCCGTAAGGGGTCCAGGGGGCGGAAGTTCCTGAAATCTAGCATTTTGTGGACCAAAAAATGTACTTCAGAGACTGCAAAACATTAAATGTTTTTGAAAGAAAAATCCCATTAACTTTAGAGTTCAGATTTCACCAAGAGTGAAGACCATGCATAGTGCCTGGATTCCCCCCACCCCCCCCCCCCCCCCCCCCAATTTCTTTATTGAATATTTCAGTTTACAGACTTCAGCCAAGATTATTCATAGATAGTCTGCCATATCATAAAAAAAAACCAAAAGGACCATAAAGAGCTACGGTTCGGCAGCTAGGCTTGGCCAAGCCATTGTTATCAAAGCTTAAACTTCTCAAAATTCTTTTGTTGGCTTTGTCCTTTTCTTTTTCACAATACCTTGGCTTGTGTGGTTTTTTTTACTTTATTACCAGTAATTAAACTCATCAACGACCATTGGCACGGATCAAGACATATAAGTGTCATAATTAATGAAACCAAGGACGTATATAGAATACGTCTTTGATGAAACATAAATTTAATTTGCAATCATCAATCTTTAATAAAATTTATAATTTTAATAGATCAATACAAATATAATTAAACAAAAACAATATATATTGTTACTTTCACGACTTATGTGCCAAAAAAATGTTCGAACAAAAACGATTCGCGGGAAGACATTTATTAACATTTGAATCACAAAAGTTAAATTATTTTGGAAAAAAAGGGGGGTCGGCGTTTTGACATTACAATGTAATTCGTATTTGAGCCATGTCCGGTCCTTTTTCAAGATTTCTAGTAATTTTCTATCCCTTATCTCCTCGTACCCCCTTTTAAAAAATGTTTTTCAGCACACTTTCATTTCTGTGAACAACCGCGGTAGGGCCCCGTCAAAATATGTAAATAAATTAGCCATAGGTTTTTATTTTTTTATACCGGAAGTTAAACAATATGGACGGAGTTAAGCATCAAGACAGTATGCCCCAGAATGATTCGACCCTGGGTTTTAAATGGATAAAAAAAATCGCACAAAATATTGTGTAGTCATATATTCATAATACATAATGATCATACTTAATATTACTGGAGATTACACTAAATTGTGTTTGAAAATAATTTGTAATCGGTAATTTTTTTATTTTGAAATGATGTCAGCTTAGTTCCGGTCCGAGTTTTACACAAGGATGAAAAGATATTGGGGCGAAAACATATCTATTTACCGCATGCGCAAACTGCTATTTACGATTCTAAGGTAAAGTTATTCTTAAAACAGGGAATATCCCATCAACTTGGTCGTGACGCAGTTGTTCGATTTGAATGCGAGAATTCAGCAATTGACGTGATCATTAATTTTTTATGTAAAATATTCCACAAGCCTATCGGCCATCGTACTTGTGGTTTTGACCACCGCTAATTTTGGGGGGTTCAGTAATTTCTGCCGGTACTATACACGATCTCAGGCGGGTAAAAGTACCGGGTACCGGCCCACTTTGAAACCCCTGAATATTCTGTTAAAACACGCCTTTACCAGTCTATAACTTGATCCACCTATGGATTGTGCTAATTTTTCACTGAAATACAAATTGAATTTTTGTTTGTCTTACCCTTGATGAAGCATGTAAACAACAGGAATAAGGATCAGGGCTCCTACTACTTTGAAATCAGAGGGAGAAGTGACTTCTCTTTCGGGTGCTGACAAAAGAGAAGTGAGAGACAACAGGGAGAAGTTTGGAGAGTACAGGGAGAAGTCAAAATATTTCTATAATTAATTGTACCACTTTTCACATTCGCGGGGCATTATCGTGGCATTCGTATGTTATAATGTACTTGCTATGCATTAAGGTATATTCAGTAGTTGTTTAATTCCTTGCTTTTGTTAGCATAACATCTCTCTGATTTACATATGTCCTTGTATTTGTTTTTTGTTTGTTTGTATTAAGTAAACCCTTTTCAGATTCTTTGTTTTGTCTTGCACAGATGATAAAGGCACATATATGATAGTCAACTATTGTCCAATAAATAATAAATAAATAAAATTGAATAATAAAATTTATTTTGACATAAGATAAGATAAGATAAGAAAACTTTATTTGAATTTGGTTTTTGTATAACAATAAACACAAGCTCTCAGGAGCTTTTTACCGAATATACATAGTAGCACAAGATACATACAAATATTAACATAATCACATAAACACACATATAAAGCACATACAGTTAGCAAATGCAACATAAAAAGCACAAAAATAAAAGACATACTAAAACATGCTGAAGCAATATCAAGCAAACATAAAATAACTAAGCAGTATTAAAACTTGGAAAAAGCATTAGAAATAAAACAGAAAGCTGAATATGTTATCTGCATGCAGAACAACGACATACTGAGCCATTCCAGGACTGAATCAAACTTTTAAAGTGGTTGAAACTGTTTTCAGTTCTGAAATGGTTCGGAAGGTCGTTCCACAGAGTTGCAGCTGCAAACATGAATGATTTTTTGCCATACCTTGTAGTTCTAACTTGAGGTACATCTAATATGTTCGAATAAATAAGATGGCAGTCGAGCTGTTCACATACTAAAAGTCAGCTCCTGCATTTTTTGCAAAATCCATTGTTAATTTGATGTGGATTTATATATTTTTGTGATAAAGTGATGCATAATGGAATGAAGAACCTCTATATGGATTTTTAAGCCATAAAATTGTGAAATTTAAGACTTAATTTTCATGTTAAATTTGTGAAATTCTGGATTTTCTAAAGTAGATAGTATTCACATACATAATAATATGCCTGGAGGAAATAATACTTCAACTAGACCTGTGAGTAAACCTGGTCAACCTAATCCAGTAAAAACAGTTCAGACATTATTAGCAGCCAAAAAGAAAGACACTAGTAACAAAGAGCCTAGAGCAAAAAGAACTCACTCTGAAGTCTCTAACGACTCTAACACCAGTCATGATCTATCGGGACTAATTAACTTTCAAAAAGATCTTGATGAAATTAAAATTAGCTTGAGGGATGTAACTACAAAAGATGATCTGAATGAAATGACAAAAGACCTTGTCAAGACTTCTGACTTAGAAAATATTGTCACTGGTATTGTGAAAAAGCTCTTTAGCAAGTTTGAGTCCTCGTTAGAAAAAAAGATGAATGAAAAAATCATAAAAATTCAGAATGAGATGGAAGAAAAGGTTGAGGCACTTAGTATTGAAAATGAAGACTTGAAAAACAGACTAGAAGTAGGTACAGCCCAAATAACATCAATCAAAAAAGAATTTTCAGAAACAGTACAAGTTGCTAAGCAAGCAAATATGAGCAGCAACTACAACGAGCAGTACTCTAGGAAAAACAATATCAAAGTGTTCAACTTTCCTAGGAGAGAGAAGCAAAACCTACGTCAGGATTTTATTAATTTGGTCAAACGAGATCTGAATGTAACCTTAGAAGAAAGGGATGTAGTAGCAATACATAGGCTACCAGCAGAACATGAGCCGAGCCCTTTAATTGTGCGCTTGTTCAGTAGTGATGTAAAAAGGAGTGTAATGCGGGTAAGGAAGGAACTGAAAGGAAGAGTGAAATTTGTGGATGACGTCACACAAAGGAACATGGAGCTCATCAAAAGACTAGAACGAAGTCAGCGTTTCAACCAGGTGTGGTACTTTAATTGTGGCATTTATGGTAGAACAGAGAATGGATTACAGACGAAGTTTCAGATGTATGATGACATTAACTTTAAACTCAGGACAACGGCCTTCACAACGTCCTGGGTGGTAACTTTAAATTTTTGATGTTGAAAAATATTTAGACAACTGAAAAGATCTGTCTTTATTGTATTAAATATTTAATATCATAAATATATTTATGCTTCAAGTATAAAAAAAACAATAATGTTATACAATTGTCAATTGATTGAAAATTTTACTGCAGATTTTGCAAAAATTGTACCAGTTTACAACAGGTATATTATGACACTTGTCATCTTAGTTCTAAATACATGTTTTTATCTATCATTTTTTCAGTTATTTTCAAAAGAATATTTTGAAAAATTCATTTACATTTACAATAGTTCTATTCTTATTTGCTTGATGAATATGTATTGTCAGAGTTTTGTATATATCTACTTATTTATAAGAATTATATTCCCCTTGAAATGGGTTCCATAAAATTTCTAACAGTTAACTGTCAAGGCCTTGGTAATATTGAAAAAAGAAAAGATGTGTTTCATTTTCTAAAATCCAAAAATTATAACATTTATTGCTTACAGGACACACATTTTACTTCTGAAATAGAGTCTAGTATTAGATCTATGTGGGGATTTGATTGTTTCTTTTCATCTTTTTCTTCAAATTCCAGGGGGGTATCTATTCTGTTTAATAACAATTTTGAATATGAAGTCCTGAAAGAGAAAAGGGATCTGAATGGTAATTATTTAGCATTAGATGTTGTAATTGATAAACAGAAACTTACACTTCTGTCACTTTATGGACCCAATATGGACAATCCTGTTTTTTATGATCAGATTATGAATATCATTGAAGATTTTGGAAATGAACGTTATTTACTTTGTGGTGATTTTAATTTGGTACTTTGCCCACATATTGATTGTTACAACTATTTACATGTTAATAACCCCAATGCTATAGAGATAAACTTATTGAAATAGTAGATCAATGCTCCCTAGTGGACCCCTTTAGAGAACTTTTTCCAGATTTACAACGATATACTTGGAGAAAAAAGACACCTTTTAAACAAGCTCGACTTGATTTTTTTCTTTTTCCTGATAGTATGTTGACAAATTTAGTAAACTGTAAAATTGAACCAAGTTATCGTTCAGATCACTCCATGGTAATTTTAGAATTAGAGTTTATACCTTTTATGCGTGGTAAAGGACTATGGAAGTTCAACAATTCATTACTTTATGATTTGGAATATAGTAATATTGTAAAAAAAAAGATTTTAGAGGTTAAAAAACAGTATGGTGCCTTGGTTTATAACTTTGAGAATATACATGAAATTTCAAACGATGATCTTCATTTCACTATTAATAGTCAATTGTTTCTAGAAACACTGTTGATGGAAATGAGAGGCAAAACTATTTCTTATTCAAGCTACAAGAGAAAAGAAAGAGACAAAATAGAAAGAGATTTATTGAAAGATATTGACACTTTAGAATGTAATGTAAACCAAGCCTCCATACAACTTTTAGAGAATAAGAAGCAAGATTTAGAAAATATAAGAAAAGAAAAAATAAAGGGTAAAATAATACGTTCTAGAGTGCAGTGGATTGAAGAGGGGGAAAAACCTACAAAATATTTTTGTGGGCTAGAATCAAAAAATTTTACTAGTAAAATAATTCCCAAAATAGAAAGGGATGATGGCAAAACTATAACTAAACAATTTGACATCTTGAAAGAAACAAAGGTATTTTATGAAGAACTATATAAATTTAGAGAAGGAAATGGGTGTAAAGTGAGTGATTTAGAAAGAGATTTAAAAGACTTAAACTTTAATAAATTGTCTTTAGATGAACAATTAAGTTTAGAAGGGGAAATAAATGTAAATGAAGCAAGTAAGGTTTTACAAAAAATGAATAATAATAAATCACCCGGGTCGGACGGTTTTTCAACAGAATTTTTCAAATTTTTCTGGATAGATTTGAAGTCATTTGTTGTAAATTCTATAAATTTTGGGTCACTTTTAGGTGAGCTATCAGTAACTCAAAAACAGGGAATCATTACATGTTTACCAAAAGATAACAAACCAAGACACTTTCTCAAAAATTGGAGACCAATATCACTACTGAATACAAAATTGGTTCTGGTGTTATTGCTAGTAGATTGAAGAGAGTTCTGGAAAAGTTGATTGATTTAGATCAAACAGGTTTTATTAGTGGAAGATACATTGGAGATAACATTAGATTAATCTATGATATGCTACAATTTACAGAAGAAAACGACATACCTGGTTTGTTACTTTTGATAGACTTTGAAAAGGCATTTGATTCTATATCTTGGGACTTTCTTTTATCTGTATTAAAATTTTTCAACTTTGGGGAATCTATTATAAACTGGGTTAAAGTATTTTATAATAATATATCATCAGCAGTCATTCAGGGTGGTAATCTTTCAGAATTTTTTCAAATAGGCCGTGGTTGTAGACAAGGTGATCCGTTATCGCCATATCTTTTTATTTTATGTGCAGAAATTTTAGCCATTAAGATACGGGGTAATACAAATATTGGTGGTATAAATGTGACAAGGATTGAACATAAGTTATCACAGTTTGCAGATGACACATCATTAATTTTAGATGGCAGTGAAAAGTCTCTAAATGAAGCTTTACTTGAATTAGATTGGTATGCAAAACTCTCTGGGCTAAACATTAATTTTACCAAGACACAAGTAGTATGGATTGGGAGTAAAAAATACAGTAATGACACTTTAGGTCAACACAGAAACTTATCCTGGGGTAAAACATCCTTCAAGCTATTGGGTATTAATTTTGATGTTGATTTGGATAAAATTGTAAATATTAATTATAATGAGAGAATTTTGCAAATAAAAAAACTAATTAAGATATGGTCAAAAAGGAATCTTACTGTCATTGGAAAGATTACTGTTGTGAAAACTCTGATTTTACCTGTCTTAAATCACCTAATCATTACATTGCCTAATCCTACTCAAGACATCTTAAAGAAGGTGAACGAGCTTATTTTTACCTTTATATGGAGTTCACCTGTGCACAGAGTTAAAAAGGAATTGTTACAAAAAGACTTCTGTGAAGGAGGATTAAAAATGATTAATCTAAATTTATTTATTTTAGCCCTAAAAACAACCTGGGTAAGAAAGCTATTTCGAACTGAATGTAAATGGGATAATATCTTATTTTCTACAATAAATCAGGAAAAATTATTCAATTTTGGTAATGGTTATATTTCTTACATAAAAGAAAATGTTGTAAAAAATAAATTTTGGAAAGATGTGTTCCATGCTTGGAACACCTTTATTGATAAAGAAGAAAACTTTACATGGGAATATTTTTTGTCTTCTCCACTGTGGATGAACAAAACTATAAAAATAGAAAACAAACCAGTATTCTATGAAGACTGGTTCAGAAAAGGTATTTGTTTTGTTAATGATATTTTGTCAGAAGATGGAAAATTTCTCTCCATTGATCAATTAGAGGAAAAATTTAACATTTCAAAAAATATTATGAAATTTAATAGTATAATTTCAGCTGTAAAACATGCTGGAAAACAAAATGTGTATAATAGTTGTAAGCTACTTACCCCATTTATCCCTTCGTTTGTTAAGACCATTTTGAAGAGTAAAAGGGGAACTAAAGATATGTATTTGTTACTAATAAGGAATAACATAGTGTCAAAGGGTCAGAAAAAGTGGGAGGAAATTTTAGCTTTAGGTTTAGATGAAACGAAATGGAGAGAAATATTCAAACTACCTTTTATAGTCACACAAAATACCAAACTACAATGGTTACAGTACAGAATTAACCAACGTATCCTAGGAACAAATAAATTGCTGTATAAAATTAAAGTAAAAGACAATGCCTTTTGTACTTTTTGTCAGGAAGATGAGGAAACTATAGAACATTTATTTTGGAACTGTGAGATTGTACAAGCTTTTATTGATGAAATTGATTCTTGGTTATTGTCAAATGGTGTTAGTATTCCATTTACTATGCAATTTTTTCTTTTTGGCGATACTTCAAAATCGTCTCGAGGAGATGCTATCAACCTCATTTTATTACAAATAAAGCAGTATATTTTTAACTGTAAATATTTTCAGAAAAAATTATCATTGGTCACAATGCAGAGGAAAATACAGTCACTATATAACATTAAGAAATCTACTGCTATTAAAAATAAAAAAATGGATTTTTTCAACCAGATATGGAATGCTTTCACTTTACTGTTTAATTAGATATAAAGATTTATACAAATATTCATTCTGTATATAACATGATAGAAAAGAAATAGCCTTTTGTTTTTATGAATGCTAAAATTACCTATTCATCAAAGCAAATTAAAAAACTTTTTCTTTCTCTTTAAAAATTATGTTTATGCCTAAAAAAACTCAATAAATTAAACTTTTTCCATTTTTTTCTTTTACTTCTATAGCTACTTAAAACCCTATTTTTTGATTATCTGTATATTTGTTAATTTGGTTTATTATGATTGAAAAACTCATCTTTATGTGGAATCACATTATTTGGTATTTTCTGTCATGTTATTCTAATAGAAATAGTATGCCATTCTGTATGTAAATTACTAACAAATACTAACATCTTTATATGATATGTGCTTTACTAATGTTAACGAGGCCGGGATAAGGTACCGGTACTTTATGTATTCAATTAACAAATGTACAGATTTCAATAAAAATATCACAAAAAACAACAAAAAATATGTTCGAATACCTGAAAGCATATTTAGAATTCTTCACATTAACTAAATCATGAAGGCATACAGGAGCTAATTTGTTAACGATTTTATGTCTCCAAGGCCATTGTCCTAATACGTCTGATCTGTAAGGAGGGCACTAGAGCTTTTTCAAGAAGGTTGATATATGAACTGGTGTAGTCATCGTATACAAAGCGAAGTGCTCTTTCCTGCACTTTCTCTAATTTTTTTGAATTTTTATCGGTACAAAAATGCCAAGCCAAAGGGCAGAAGTTAAAAGTTACTGAGAGTGAAAGTGTGGAATATAGTTAATTTGCTTAATCTGTCTAAATATCGGCCCAAACGTTTAAGTATATTCAGTTGCTGTGTGATGCCTTCCTACAGATTGAACTGATATGAATGTCAAAATTTAATTGATAATCTATTTCAATTCCTAAAAGTTTTACTGTCTCTTCACATGAAAGTGTAGAATTCTGTATACAAATCTTCATGTTTTTGTCAAAAGTCTTCTTCCCAACCGCAAGTACCTGAAATTTATCTGGATTAGCCTGAATTTTGTTAACTTTAAACCAATTAATAAGAACATTTGACTCTGATTCTAAAACTGAGGTAAGTACATTAAAATCAGGATGACCATAAGACAATGTATTGTCATCCGCATAATTATATAAAGTACCCTTTTTTACAAAATAAAAAATATCATTAATAAAGACATTAAAAAGTAGAAGCCCCAAGATTGACCTTTGACATCAGCATTGTTTCAAACAAGTCACACATAGATAAAATGACAAAACATTGGATAAGATATATATTGCTAATTATTTAATCAAATTTTAATGAGTGTATATTATTTACATTGCTTCTCTTTAATCACTGATTGATATGCGAGCTTAAGCGAGCTCTTTATGGTATAAAATGTATACTTAGGATTTTTTAACAAACATGGCTGAACATATTGTCGAAGAAAAAAAAATTCTACGTTTTGTATTTGTTATTCGAGTTATCGTTCCTTACGTTTTGTAAACACCGGTTTCCGGGTAACACACTAACACACTCAACTAATGGAGATCTTCTTAACATAAAGCGCTAAGGTGATCCTGAAGTCTCGTACCCTCTCTCGTAAGGAACGATAACTCGAATAAAGGAACGACAGCTCGATTGAATGAGACTAGATTCGGCCCTAAAAAAAGTCGTCCCCAATATATCTCGGCCCAAAAAATCTCGACACTTTTGATGAAATTGCCAGATAATTTTCAGATGCGCGAGCATTTAAGGCCGTGCCGGTTTCATATTATGCGAGCTTAAGCGAGCTCTTTATGGTATAAAATATGTACTTAGGATTTTTTAACAAACATGGCTGAACAAATTGTCGAAGAAAAAAAAATTCTACGTTTTGTATTTGTTATTCTAGTTATCGTTCCTTACGTTTTGTAAACACCGGTTTCCGGGTAACACACTAACACACTCAACTAATGGAGATCTTCTTAACATAAAGCGCTAAGGTGATCCTGAAGTCTCGTACCCTCTCTCGTACGTCTGATACCACTGAAACTCGGAACCCGTGTGTAATAAAAGTAATTTTGTTAGCTTGTTCTACTTATATTTTTTTTATCATCATTTTCTGTCATATCCTCGCAACAAAAGTAGTCTTTTTCTGTACAATTAGATTCTAAAACTACGAGATTTTTCAATAACATCGTAACCTTTGACCCCAAAAAGTCGTCTGCATCTGACAATCGTCTGAGCATTCTTGCGATCGCAAAATCAACAAAAAGGTACTGAGGTAGCAATATCAAGATTGATTTAAATCATGTATCAAGGCAATTATTGTCCTAAAGTTCCGTCCACACCATCTGATCAAAATTTATCACCGAATATGATGCAAAATGTTGACAAATGTAGGTCCTATGCCGAAGTGGTCAAATCATTTGACAAATGTGGTGTTATGCATGATCATGTTTATTCTCACAACATAAGTGATCATGAAAATATATATGAAATCCATACAACAAATCATGTTGACCATAGCTACTCATATTCTTCACCAACTGAAAATCCTGATGTCAAGGAACCTGAAAAAATTCAATCAACTCCATATTTCAAAACTGATTTTCAACACGAACATGATTATTATCAAAACAAAATTGAGTCTGTAGAAAATTCAAAATCTCCCAATGCAAATCCCTTTTATCATAAAGAGACACACCAAAATTCATTTAAAAGTACTGGTTCCTGTTCCAGTCCAATTTCATATGCTGATGTTGTTAAAAAAGTTAATGTTGAGGAACCTACACATGGATTTCCTGCAGCTTCAAGTACTTCATTCAACAATATAAAAAAATTGAATTCTGCTGTTCATACAACTTCCAATTCCATGAAAGAAAATCACAAATCAGTTGCTATTCTAGCACCAACTTTGCCATCTTCCAACATTTCAATAAATGAAACTAAGTTCAATGTTTTCCCAGTCCCTGGTGATGGAAACTGTTTTTTTCATTCACTCAGTTTTATTTTAAATAGAGATTTTTCAATGTCGAATAACTATAGACAATTAATATGTACTTTTATTTTACAAAATTGGGCTTCTTGGGAAGACAGAATTCTCATTTCTCATGAACATAACATGACAAAATCTGTGTATACAAATGTAATGTTAAACGGAAATGGATGGGCAACATCTTCGGAAATTGCAGCTGCTTCATTGTTATTAGACTTGCAAATAGATGTCTGGTTACACCAAAGAAATGTTTACTCTAAAAATACATCTACTCCATGTAATTTGAATTTTTACACAGTTCATCTCCTGCTTTCCGGTTCCCATTTTCAGCCAATGAGAAAAATTCATCATGTCAATAATCCATCTAATGTTCTCAAAAGTCAACCTACAAATAGTAGTGGTAGTAAGAAAAGGAAAGGGTCTAAAATTTCATTTCCAAATAAAAATAGAAAACTTGGTTTAAATTATGAAGTTCCTTCTGACCTTGAATCTGCTGAAGAGAGAAAGAAAAGAGAATCGCGCTTAAGAAGTAAAATTAGTTATCAGCTAAAGACTCTAAACATTCCTGAAAATGAAATTCCAAATCCTCCTCCTTTGTCTAATGATAGTCATTTTAACAAAGTAATGGACTGTATTCGAAAATTTGAATTAGAACAAATTTCTCTGTCTTTAAATTTTTGTTCAATTTTCAAGGAACGGCGGATTGGAATGAAAATATCAAACGAGGTATGCAAACGCTGTTCTATTGATAAAAACATAATAAAATTATATTCGGAAGACAATAATATGGACCCCAAACCATCCCCTCCTGAAATGTCTGATTTAACAGTAATTGAGCAACAACTTATTTCCAGAATCTCACCATGCATCAATGTCCATTTGCTAAATCATGGTGGTATTGGCTCGAGTGGTCATTGTGTTACATTTCCCCAAGAGGTAAATGAACCAGCAAAAATTTTTCATAGACTCCCAAAAGAAATTGAAGTTCTTAAAGTAAAAAAACAAGGACAGAAAGACACATCAAAAGATTTTGTAGTTAGAAGATATAAGGTCCAGAACGCACTTAATTTTCTTAAAACTAACAATCCTGCATTTGCAGACATAATAATAGATATAGATAGAATAAATTCTTTACCTATTGAAGGAGAACCCTCCGATATAGAAACTATTGATTATAACCCCCACAATGACTTAAGTTCTGATAAAGGCCCAGCTCAAGATCAAACTGACCCAGACGAAATTTCTGGAATGACTAATTCAAGTGTCCTTTTGCCTGATCCCAATGTTGATATTAAGAAAACGGTTGAAAACGTTGTTAATGCAGTTATTGGAGAAGATCATGGTGGTGTTACTGTTAACAAGAAAGGAACAGTAACAATACCATGGCCAACAAGACAAAATATTCCCATTTCTGAATTCACCACTCAATATTTTTTTACATTGGCCTTTCCAGCTCTTTTTGAGGAAAAAAGCACTTGAAAATTGCAATTTTGTTGTAAACCAAAAGCTAGGAGACAAACATTTATCAGTTTCTGAATTGAAAAATAAAATTAATGATGGAGACAATTCGATTGCTAAAAAAGTTTTATATTTCGGAGCATCACTAAGGGGAACTACTCAATATTGGTCCCAAAGAGGAACTACTCAATATTGGTCCCAAAGAGGAAAAGAACTCAGGGCTTTGATTCAGTATCAAATAAATGAAAAACAAGGTTTACCTTCTTTTTTCACCACTGGCAGCTGTGCAGAATACCATTTCAAACCTCTTAGAAAATTACTTTCAAAATATATTTATGAAATTAGCGGAAAAGAAATTGATTTCTCTAATCGCTCAGACCTGTTTGATGCTCTTCAAAAAAATACTCATATTGTAGCATACTTTGATTTAAGAACACAAAGTTATTTTAAAAATGTCATGTCTCCAGCTTTTGGTGTATCAGCATATTGGTATAGGCAAGAATTTGCTAAGTCCAGGGGTATGGTACATTGGCATGGCCTTTGCTGGAGATCTGATATGGAACCTCATAATTTATTACATAATGCCATAGAAGATGGTCTATATTGTGCCAATTTATTGTCCCAATGGGCTACTGAGCAATTTGGTCTCAGTGCTTCCCATCCAGCGGGAAAGGATGAAACTGGGAAACCTAGAAAAAATCTTTGGCCACCACCAGAGGGTTCTGCAGCTTTACCCCCAGAAGAAAAAAATCCACTCATAAAACTTTTAATGGATGTCAGTATGTCACAAGAGACTTTGTTAGAAGATTATGTTCTTTTAACTAACCGTTTTAATATTCACCGTTGTTCAGATTATTGTTTAAAAAAATCAAAAACTGGTAAAGAGAAAGCTTGTAGAATGGAATTTGGCACTGAATCATCACCGGGAAAAGAAATAAGAGAGACACCTGCATTGGTAAAGGACAAGAATGGCTCTTTGCGACTAGAAATGTCAAGAGACCATCCTTCACTTGTCCAACATTCCAGATTTCACACACAGGGTTGGCGTGCCAATGGAGATGTCTCTCTTATTATATCAAAAAGTGATCCAGAGAACCCCTCTGTTGAAGAAATTCTTTCCGTAGAAAAGTATGTGTCTGGTTATGCCTGCAAAGGGAATCAGCCAACTGGTGCAGTGGTTGATTTATTTAATGATTTAGTAAACTGTGCTGATGAGTCTACTGGTGCAACAGCAAAATCAATATGTACTAAACTATTAATGCAAACTGTTAAAAGGGATATTTCAGCTGTTGAGGCATCATTTGAATTATCGCGCATACCCTTATACAGATGTAGTCATACATTTCAAAATGTCTGTTTGTCAGGGTATAGACTGCTAAACTGTAATAATGAAGACAAATTTGTCACAAAAAATACTGCTTTGGATAGATATTTACAAAGAGATGAAAAAGATATGTCATCCTTTTATGGTTTTGTTTGTAAAAACGGAAAGGTTCCTGTTATAACAGGAAATATTCAAGCAACCTGGCCTTTAGATGAAAATTATTGTCGTACCATGTTAATTCTTCATTTTCCAAATTGGAGGACAATTTCTGAAATAAAAAATGATAATATTTCTTGGATTGATCGTATGAATTCTTTTTTAATTTCTGAAAACTGTCCAAATTTTTTAAAGGCAAATGTCGAAAAGGCAAAACAAAATTTTAATGTAGATAACTTAGATGATCCAGTTGAAAATCAGTTTGAGAATGAAATGCCTCAACAGCCTGATTGAATGGAATTAATAAAACCTAATCCAAATTATGAAGAAATTGACGAGTCCAATTTCAAATATGATGATGGTGGTCCAGAATATGACTGGGGTCTGACGAGTCATCATTACCCCTCAGATCTTGGAATTAATTGGCTTAACAATTTAGATTCTTACATTAATACTGATGATACAGATTTGGACATTCCAAATGTTGATATTACTAAAATGAACAGGGATCAAAAATTTGCTTTTCAAATAGCTTTAAAAACAATTCAAACCTTTATTGAAAACCCAACAAATTATGAACCTTTAAGGAGGATTGTGTCTGGAACAGCTGGTTCTGGTAAATCTTACCTTATAAAATGTTTAGTTAAGGCCGTAAGAACAATTTGTTCATCAAATAGAGCTGTTCAAGTACTTTGTCCAACTGGTAACAGTGCAAATATTATTTCTGGAGTAACTTTACATAGCTTTCTAAAAATTCCTATATATAAAAAGGGTCAAGAAATGAAACCACCTGAGGTTACTTTAGGTGAAAAACTTCAACACAATTGTGAAGGTTTAAAAGTCCTGCTAGTTGATGAGAGATCAATGATTGGTGCCACAACTTTAGGTTGGATGGAGTTCATGTGTCGTTATGGGGTTAAAAATGGAGAGAATTTTGATCAGTCGTGGGGTGGTTTGCCTGTAGTTATTTTTCTAGGGGATGATGTTCAGTTATCCCCAGTACTTGATTCACCTGTTTATAACTCTTCTTGCAAGTTGCCAGCAGCTCTTCACGGTGTTCTTGTTTGGAAAGATTTCAAATATTCTGTCAATCTAAAGACCATTGTCCGTCAGGGAATCAAAGAACAAGAACTAAAAGATGTGTTACTAGCAATTAGAGAATATAAGATAACACCTGATGTAGTCATGGTACAGTTTGATAATTATAGTGGTCCCCCTTTCATAGAGGAAAATCCAAAAATTGTCCCTATTGTCCCAGTAGAAAGAAAGATTGATTGTAATTGCTGTGGTTGTCGAAGAAAACAAATTCCTTTACGCCTTGGATGGGCTTCCACTATTCATAAATGTCAGGGAATGACAATTGGCAAAGGGGAACCATATTCCTATATCATCATTAATCCAGGAATCAGGTCATTTGAATCCAGGAATCCAGGTGCTCTCTTTGTAGCCCTTTCAAGAGCAAAATCTGCAGGTAATAATGTATCACCTCCAGATTTTGCATGGCATTCATCTGCTTTAGTGAACGAGGACAGACTTTGTCATAAAGTGAACACTCCTACAGTTTTAGCAAGAACACAGGAAATTAATAGATTACTTCAACTTTCCATTCAGACCAATGAAAAATTTCCATGTCTAGAAACAGATGAAAGTCTAACTAATTTTCTCAATTTAAACTTGCCTAATGATCACATTGAGGAATAAATAATGAAAGTTCCTCAATAATGAAAGAAGTATTTGCACTGTCAATTCAGTCTCTTAATCTTCCTTTGAAATACAAACATGTGATAGGTGGGTGATGTGAAAATCGCTAACCTTCATATTTGTTAATCACTTTTAAAACTGATAATTCGTCATTTTTCTTTCACACCTAACCAGGCTTGTTATTTATCAAATGATATTTTTCAAGGAACTGAAATTGATAAATGTAATTCTTATTAAACACATTAAATCAAATATACTTCCTATTAAACACATTTAACAACATGTATGCTAGGTGGGTGATGTGAAAATCGCTAACCTTCAAAAATATATTTTTTATAAAATCAAAATCATCATTTTCATTAATAATATGTTTCATTATTAAATATATGTAAAGTTACTCCATAAAGGTTATCAAAAGAACTTTTGGTTTCTTGTACATTTGGTACTGATATTTTCATTCACTTATATGAGTAGTTCACATATTTGTTTCATTCCGATTCACTTAACTGTATAAACCGATATCATTTGCATATACAAAAATTTTGCTGTTGCATCAGTGACATTTATTTTCCGAGAGAATTTAAATTTAAAATCTTGTAAAAAACTTATACTTGTTAATAAATTATCGCAATTTTTGTTCGGTTCATTCGAAATAACCTCAATCAGGTTGTACATACCCTTGCGTAACCCGGGTTACACGGTGTGTACAACCTGACTGAGGTTATTACGAATGAACCGAACAATAATTGTGATCAATCCTTAATGAGCTTTCCGACTACCTAGCAGACTGATCCTATCCTATACAGATGATTTTAACCGATGATATCAAATGTTTCTTATCTCAATTTACCAATAGAAAGGACCAAAGAAGGTGGGTGATGTGAAAATCGCTAACCTTCATCAATTTGTGTTTTGTTGCTATAGTAAATAAAGACATTTTTTTCCCAGGAGACATACATTGACATCCATTAAAAGTATTCAAAAGTCATATGGCTATGCAGAAAGTTATTTTACACTTGGTAATATATAATTAGAAGGCAACTCCAAAAAGCTGTATACCGGTATTTACAATATCATTATCGTTATTTGCCAATGCCTTCAGGTCTTCACTGTTTTCTGTATTTTTAATCAACCTCACAGTTCCTCAATTTTTTGTTCTTACAAGAAGCACAAACATTGTCACTGAGACATTGCCCCAAAAAACATGACAAATATAAACTTAAAAACATGTATAGAAACCTTGTCACCGAGACATTGACCCACAAAACATGACAAATATAAACTTAAAAACATGTATAGAAACCTTGTCAACAATTTACTCATATTCCACTACTTTTCTTTTTTAAAGGTGGGTGATGTGAAAATCGCTAACCTTTATCTTCTTTCTACTGACTTTATTAACCTAATTATAGAAGCTATAATATGTACTTATTCTCTTATCTTACACTATATAAACACATACAGATTTTTTGCACAAAATATAAAAATATCCACTGTTCTTTCATTTATTCAAGATTCAATCTTGACTCCTCACAAATTTACATTTTTTCTATAGATCCAATATTCTTATGAATTGACGGGTGATGTTACAAATTCTAACCTTAACACTTAAAACATTTCCTTTACTGTGTTTGTTTTTATGGATGTGTTTTTATGCATTGGTGAGATTCTGCTGTTTAAGATGGAAATTTAACTAAATATTACATTATTTTCCTAAATCTACAGAAAAGTTATCTTGACCTGATACTTATCCTAAATTATGTGTCCTTTTCTTATAATTCTAAAATATAAATATATTTTCAAATTGAAATATCTAGAGTATTTTCTTACTATTTTAAAATATAAGGTGGGTGATGTGAAAATCGCTAACCTTACAAATGTATTAAAAATACTAATCATTCCTTGAGCCTGGGTTTGAATATTGTACACTTAGAAAACTATGCCATACAAAAAAGTTATGGTAATATCTTATACACCAGACATATTTCATGTTTCCTGTGCATTTGAAAAAAAATGTTTTTTTTTATTGACTTTCATGTTCTAAACACATATATTGAAGAACAATAGACAACACAATGGCCAAAAGAAAAAGTACAAAAGGACAAACAACGATCGACAAAACATACATATAAAACTAAAGATCGAGTAACACGAACCCCACTAAAAACTGGGGGTGAACTCAGGTGCTCCGAAAGGGTAAGCAGTTCCTGCTGCACTAGTGGCACCCGTCGTGTTAAACTAGTTACAAACCTGGTAATAAGTTGTGAATGAGGAAAGGACTAGGAAGTGTTTACGACAAGTGGAACATATCCGTGGTCATTTGTGACACAGATATTCCATAGCGGTCAGCCAAGTCATGGTGGCAACCGTAAAATTTTCAACTTTACCAAAAGGAACAAAAGTTGTTACATTCATGATATGACTACTTTTGATTTTTTCAATTTTTTTTTAATCCCATAGAAAATGGGTCATCATATTTTGGTGGGAACAGATTCAAGAGGAAGAACTCTAGAGTCCTTCATTAGCAATGTAAATCCCTTCCCTATTGGTTGGCAATCTGAGGTCCATTTTTTGCCTGGTGCACCCATTTCAAAAATATCAAATGAACTTTTGGAGAAATTAAAATTATTAAATGTTGAATCTAATAGCAAAATTGTAGTTATGATAGCTGCTGGAATTTGCAATTTGACCCAAAAAACAGACATAGAGGGGGGTGGCTATTTTTTAAATTATGAAATTAAAACATCCTCTGAAAGAGTAGAATCAGTCAAGAATGATATAATTAACAGCTTGGGAGCATTTCAGGAGTATAATGTTTTGCAAAAATTTGCCATGTTACCACCAGTATCTTTATTAAAAATTTCTCAAAATTTTAATAAAAATTTCACTGACAAGGAACTTATAAAATTAGCCGAAGAACAAAAGCAGTTAGAGCAAGATATTGAAATTTTAAATGAATTTATTTATAAATTAAATACTGATAATTCAGTAAGAACTGTTATGTGGGATAGAGATGTAAGAAAATCACGAATTAGGACAAGAGGTGTAAAAAAACCTCATATCAGACGAGTGAATATCAAAACTGTATATGTTTATAGGGACTTGTATGATGGTGTTCACCCATCTCAATTTTTAAGTAGCATATGGTACTGTGCTCTCTGCCAGTCCATAGTGAATGATATAAATGATAAATTTTCAGATGAGTTGGCTATGGAGGAGAATGAAGAGAATCAGGATGATATTGATGATAGCTGGGATTTTAAAAGGCGATGAATGTTTACATCGAAACACATCTGGGAATGTGAAAATTGCTAATCTTCTGAAGACAATACCAGAAATTATTTTCAAAGTTTTTTTTTAAATAGAATAATCAATATCCAACTATGTAGTTCTAAAATGAGCTATATTTATTTTTATTATCTTATAACTATTTAATATAAGTGATCCATTTTAAATGAGTTTGCTATCGAGGGAATGAAGACAATAATGGTCCTAAGTAAGGATTTTATTAAATAGTGCAACACTTGTTGAAAGTGAATAGAAGGTGGGTGATGTAAAAATCACTAACCTTCTGAAAACAATACCAGAATTATCTTCATTAAGTTCAAAGTTTTTTTTAAATAGAATATTGAACTGTGTTGTTAAAAAATGAACTATATTCATTTTTATAATCTTATAACTATTAAATATAAGACATACATTTTCAAATGAGTTGGTTATGGATGGAGTGAAGACAATAATGGTCCTAATTCGGGATTTTCTAAAATAATGCAACACTTGAATAGAAGGTGGGTGATGTGAAAATCGCTAACCGTCTAAGTTTTTTGAACATGTTGAAATAGAATATCAGACTATGCTTTTAAAAATTACCTATATTTATTTTTAAACTGTTATAACTTTTTAATTAATTGTTGATAATGAAGTATTCATAATGTTACAGTTCTTTATTAAATTATTTATTCATTTTTTAATATTCAAAAGTCAAATATTGTTATTGTAAATTATTTGTTAAAAAATCAAAAGTTAAGTTTTAAAAAGAATTATAATAATATTTTCATCAATTTTCAAAAATTAACATTGTTTTCATATTTTACAAAATGTATGTTGTTAAATATAAATGTATAATTTTTATTAGTTTAAATATAAAATATAATATTTAATACATAATATTCTATTCTGGACTACTCTATGCTTTTTGCTAGATAAAATTAAGCTGCAAGGTTTATCACCAGAAATAAATTTATTTTTTAAGTCACAAAATATAAAAATTGTTAAGTAAAGACAATCTTCAAATATTAAATAGAGAGAAACAAAGAACAGTAATACTGTCATTTATTTTATTATCTTTTTTTGGTTCATGACTTAATGAAAGTGGTGGTGACATAAATATCTTCTGGCATTCATTTTTTTTTAATATATAAAATTGAAACATTAAAAATTGAAGCCCAAATTAATAATTAAAGCATTGTCATATGAGCTCTGGAGTCTTGCCTTTGCTGACATAGATACCTATATACTGTACATGTAAGTTAAGAGTTGTATGGAATAATCCCCATATTTGTGTTCATAGATTTGGAACACTGTGTTTGAACTCATCTTCTTGGTTCTGTTTAATTATTCTTATAACAATCCTATTTTCATATTTTATAAATAAGTTTTTAAGGCTGTCCCATGTGTACATCAATATACAGGAGATGAGTGATAACAGGTGAAAAGGGTCAAAATGATTGATGAATGATAGACAGCCTTGTTACAATGCAAAAAGTCAGACTGAAAAAGATATGAATAAATTATTTATATTTGTCTTGAAAGTTAACTTTTTCAGTTGATTTTAATTCAAAAAAGTAATATGGAATATGTGAAAATTTGTGTCAGTTATTTACAATCATTCTGAACCTTATTTTAAAGTTGTGTGCATGCATGTATTATGTATTAATTAATGTGATGTGTTCTCTTTATTCTTTCTTTCTAATTGTTTCTATCTTTCTGCATTCATATGAGTCATTGTGCATGTGTTTATTCATTTGTGTTTTACCAAAATTAAGACAAAGGGTTTATATTCTAAATGAAACAGTATGAAAATGCATATAAAAGTGTTGATACTTTCCTCAATGTTTAATTGGAGTTATTAACCAACATTCAAAAGCCCCTATAACTTACATTGAAATTTAAGTGTAATAATGTGTTTTAACTTTAAGCTGTTAAGACCTACTACAAAAAATCCCTATTTTAAGTTTCCCAATACTTGAATCAGACTTCAGGAAGTCATACAGTCTACAATGAATGTAATATGTCAAATTTGCATTTCTTATACAACTAATATTTCTGACTTTTACAGGTTACAGGCTTACTGAAATAAACACCACTCCAGCATGGGTGCACAAAGGAAAAGTTGTCAACACCACCTTCAATGTGTATGTAAGTACTTTTTGTTCTTTTTAATCAAGCATTGATCTATAATTAGAGGAAATCCTGGATAGAAGGTTAATGGGGTATACAATAATGGCTTTTAAAATGTTAACTATAGCAAGAGAAAGACAAAAAATAACTTCTGGACTTTTGTGTAAAATGTCAACACCAATATTTTCTTACTATTACTGAACACGAATGCTAATGCTATGCTTATTACCCCGTTTTCCTGGATCTGCCCCTTCTCTAGGATCTTTGTTTTAATTTATTTATCTTATTGCAGTACATATATTTAAAATACCTCATGAGGCTATGATATATATATTGGTCTAGAAACCCGGCAACCTGTCACCAAACTGTGGAAAAGGCAAACCAGATTATATATTAATGTGTATTTATTTGAAAACTGACTGCTTTGCCTATGAATCATAGTTACTATGATGTATCAATTATATTTAAGCCTTTCTGATCTTGCTTAAGCTCGCATTTACAGGTAGTGCCTGTCTCATATTATTAATTAAGAAACTAATCATATCCACAAAGTTAACAATCCCTTTGGATAGCCGCCATCAAACCCCAAATAAATGAAATGAAACAATACCAACGTTATTTTCCCTGAGTTCGGATCCGTAGTACAGTTTTTATATTCGTAACTGTTTCGATTACGTCCCTTTACAATGGCGGTTTGAAAAACGGAAATTTTGTAGTAAAAATATACCGATGTTTTTTAACAGTTAAAATTAGCAAAGCGACTTGGTCAAATCACAGGGCGACTTCCACTTCTTTTTTGGCACTAGTACAAAACGAAGTGAGCAGCCACAAGGCGACTTCTTCGCCCTCCAACGTGAGCCCTGAGAATGTTACTAAGTCTAAATATTGCAGGGGCCGTCGTGGCCGTGATCATATGATAGTTGGATTTACAACTACCTATGCAATCAGTACCCTATCACCACTGATGTTGTGAGTTCGAATCTCGATCATTATGTGATAAAGTTTGTCAGTGACTTGCGACAGATCAGTGGTTCCCCCCCCCCCCCCCCCCGAGTCCTCTGGTTTCCTCCTCCAATAAAACTGACCACCACAATATAATTGAAAGTGGTGCTAAACATCATCAAACAAACAAACAAATTAACTAACTAAATTGTGGAAAAAATAAAAGCATGTAAACAAAAATTAAGCGAATTGACAAAATATGAAAATTTTGTAAAAAAAAAAAACATGCAAAAAAATTAATAATTTTTTTTAAATCTAAAAAAAAAGTGAAACCTCGAGACAAAAAGGGGCATAAAAAATTGTATTCAGATATCTTAACCCTTCCTATTATATCAAGGCAAATTAAAAAAAAATCAGTGTAAGCAAATATTTTTCTTGAAATTAGGAAATTATATTATCTGAATGAAAGCTACCAAGTTTCATGTTTATCTCACAATGTAAATATCAATGTATTTAGAATATTCATGTGTTTGACACAACTACAAACTAGCTTTTATAACACATATGGGTGGTCAAGTTGTAACAATTCTTTCCCCTTGACATTCACAAAATGACCAGCATTTACAAATATGAGTACTTACGTTGCAATAATTCTTTCTCCAGGACATTCACAAAATGACCAGCATTTACAAATATGGGTACTTAGTTTGCAATAATTCTTTCTCCAGGACATTCACAAAATTTCCAGCATTTACAAATATGGATACTTAGATTGCAATAATTTTTCCACCATGACATTCACAAACAGAATGACTATAGCATTCACATAAAAGACAGACACAAAATGACTAGCATTCACATAAAAGACACATACAGAATAACTAGCATTCACATAAAAGAGCATATTGAATGACTACCATTCACATAATTTTAAGACACATACAGAATACTTGCATTCACATGAAAGGACAAACCAGAATTCCAAATTTCACTAAGTAAATTAAATGACTAGAATAGAATGAATATGTTTTCTGTTGGCAAAATAACCAAGTATTGGTTAATATTGTTTAAAATTGAAGTTAAAAAATTATTTTATTTGTTCCAATGACTGGAAAAAAGTTAATAAATGGGCACATTTTGAAAAATTCTTTTCTGTAAAAGAAAATTTATAAATTTCGGCATTAATATTTTTTTTTTTAACAATATATTTTTATTCAAAATGCTTGTTACATTCTTACTTCAAAAGCCCAAGCTACTTATGGAGTATTTCATATTAATATTTTCTTATATAATTAAAATATTCAAATAATATAATATAACTGATGAGTATCAGACTTTAATTAAATATACTTATACATACGCACCTACATCTACACACATACATCTATGCATATACACACATACATATGCATGCATACATATACATATATACATGTACAATGCATACATATTTACATTTCAATATTTTCCCTTATTTTTGCTAACAGTTTACTATTTTGGAGTTTTTGCACCTGGCTTATTCTCGTAATATATTCTCTCACAAATAAAGAATATATGTTTACTTGTTTGGTCTTTTGTTCAGATACATAATATGCTTTGTATATAGAAAATCCTAAAATTGTTAAAAAAATAGTTGGAATCAAAATAATCTTTATCAAATATCTTATACCCAAAAACAATATGTTTTAATGTGACAAAATTTTCTATATTAGATTTTTTCAATATTTGTTGTATTTTCCCCCAAAATTCTTTCAGATAGGGACAAGACACAAAGTAATGTAGATAGTCTTCATCTTGACCACAGAAATTACATTGGCTATTAATAGCAATTCTCCATTTCATTAATAGTTTCTTTGTAGGAATTATATATTGCAATAATTTCCATCTGAATATTTTTAGCTTATTTTCTTCTAAATAATGAAAAATGAAAGAGTAAAGCTGACTCATGTTTGGTTTTTCATTTATAGACAAGTACCTTAACCATGTATTTATACCTATTGGTTTCAAAAAATTTACATTAATATATTCATTATAAAAATATTTGTTGGACAGTTGTCTATACATTTTCCATTTACTATAAACTTATCTTTTTGAAAATTTACAACACTTTTAATCGAGTTTTGAGCCTGTAATGTATGATACCATTCATTAGGTATCGCTTTTTATAGGCAGATAAATTCAGATATCCAATTATTCTTGTATTTTAATTTATCTAAAATTAAATTCTGACTTATTTCCCCGTTTTCATTTAAAATATCATTGATATAAATTAAATCACTATTTATCCAATTATCAAACATTAAACTTTTATTTTTAAACATTATAAATCTATTTCCCCATATAAGCTGTTTTCTAATCTCTGCAAAATGTGATAGCGTTTTTGTTTCGGCATTAATATTCATAGATAAAAGATAATTATATTTCTCATGAACAACAGGCAACATAAGTACCTTTTCATCTAAAAAAAAGCATGAATAACAAATTCAACAACATGTGTTGGAGTGTATACAGGTCTAAATGTCTGTAGAAACTTGTTCAACAACTTGGTTCTGGTTCAATATATCTATAAGAAATTGAAAAGTTTGAGATCTTGTTTCAGCTCCACTTTCTGACCTAGAAAATGTGTTGCAACTGTTATAACAATATGTACCACAATATAATTTATCTTCTGAGCCAAATTCGCTACAGAAATTTAATTCATTCTTGAAATGTTTAAGACAAGTCCTGGTTTTCAATTGAAATTGAAATAAACCTTTTGACTTTCAGATGAAGTTTCACAAATTACACAAATTACACAATCAAAAAGTTCTTTTCTGAATGACTTTATTATAATTTATGACACAAGGTGTCTTGAAAACTCATGGCATTTGTTTGATGATGTACTTTAAAAATAATTGGAATGCTGGTCCATTTTTGTTACTTCACGGATATTTTAGAAGAAAAAAACCATATATATATACATGTATATATATATATGTAGTGAATCGTGGGGGATGGGGGCCGAGGGGTTCCGAAGAGCACCCATGATGCACGAGAAAACTGACCACGCTTGTCAGAACGAAACACACCACTGAACTGAACACAAGCAAATAGATTACCAGAAGAATTGGATACTGAAGCATTGCCAGTAACTAGTACTTAGTAAGTAGTAATATTGTAAATTACTATATTGGCGTTGCGACTACAAGTCGAATCATATTCGCGAGAAAGGTTATTAAATTAACCAAAGGCGAAATCGCAACTCCGCCATTTGAATTTTTTTTTAGGGGGCAATTTTTTTTCTTCATTGGTTTCAGTTTTGCCTGGCTGATAGGACCTGGTATTTTCAGGGGAAATTGTCCGTTAGGAAATTTCAAGGGAAGATACGCAGGTAGGATTGGCAGACAATTTTGAATATTTTTTTTTAGGGGGCATTTTTTTTTTCTCATTGGTTTCAGTTTTGCCTGGCTGATAGGACCTGGTATTTTCAGGGGAAATTGTCCGTTAGGAAATTTCAAGGGAAGATACGCAGGTAGGATTGGCAGACAAGATTGGAAATCTTTAGATTTTTTTTTTCCCGTGATAAAAAAAGTACCCCTTTCCCACTCACGTGTAAACCCCAGCACGTGTTTCAGCAATGTGAACCCCAAACCGGAAGCAGCTTGTTTCTAGAAGCCATCTTTAAATAAGAGCTGGTTAAAAATAAGTTGTAAGTCCGGTGCCCCCAATAAAAAAATATTTTTTTTGTTTTACATTATCGATTTTAAACAAAAGTAGACAAAAGCGGCCCAGTGTACAAATCTGGTCCGTTATAAATTGTACATACACGCATACACCACAGAACAAAGAGCCACATGTTTTTGTTGTTTATTTTGATTAACAATGCCGCATGTTTTCATTAACAATTGTTCCATCGAGGAGCTGATGTCAGTACCAGGGATAGGGGCAAAAGTGGCCTATAAAATTTTGGAATTAAGGGAGGCTAAGGGCGATCTGGAATTGGATGACCTAAATCAGGTTCCATATCTTAGGATAACATAACCGTTACTGGATAGTTTGGATTTTACCTCTTTTGAAAATAAAGAGGGAATGGAATCCCCATATGATCGACATAGAGAAAGGGTTAGGAGTGTAGACAAGTTAATAGGGAAGTGGGATGGGGCAGGACAGGGCCAAGTTAAAGGAAGGGGGAAGGAAATGGGTTCATTTGATAAAGCCCCGTTAACAGGGGAAAGATCATATTATAATAAACAGGAAAGGGATTGGTGGCAACAGGCCAATTTATCCGAGAGATTAGATGATGATTATAGTGAGATGGAAAGTACTTTCATGGAAAGACAAACCCCAGGGGGAGTTAAATATACATCAGCTCCGGGACAAAATCCGCCGCCATCAGTTCGTCGATCGCGACGTGACGATTTGGATTCGAGCAGCGATGAGAGGGATCGGGCGTATATGCAAAACGTGCATATAAGAGACTCGGATATTCGTGCGGGTTTTGCGTTCCCTAGAGAACCAGGCCTTTTTCATAGTGGGGTTTTAGCCAGTGGGGGGGCTGAAGTAAGAGTGCCAAACATACGAACTGTAGCCCCGGCTAATAGAGAAAGTGTTTGGAAAGACAGGGGGGGGGTCGCTATTCCCCTCCGAGGAACACCGGAGGGGGGTGGAGTAGGGAAAATACTAATCCCTTGTTGAGGGAAAGTAGAGGTAGAACAAGACATACCCTAGGAAGGGAAAATGAAGTCCCTTGAATAGTTCAACGTAGAGATGAGTATGATAGGGAAAGGGAAAGGGGACATTACCGCCCAAGTGGGGAAGACATTGAAGGCCCAGGAGGAAGAAACCCATCGATTCCTAGGGTACCGAGTAGTGGGAACAGGCCTGGGTGTCCCCCCAGAAGAGACCCCGAAAATCCTAGCAGGTATGCAAGAAGGGAGGAGTATGAAGGGGAGAGAGGTCAAAGGGGAAGGGGGAAGAGTGTTAGTTTGCCGATGTCCCTAAAGTTTGATGGGAAATCAAATTGGAAAACATTCTACGCTAAATTTTCCCGATACGCGGAAGTTAGTGAGTGGACGGAAGGGGAATGCAGGGACCAGTTATGCTGGTGCCTGGATGGGAAAGCAAGTGAATATTATGCCCTCCTGGTTGAGCGGAACCAGGAAATGGTATATATGGACCTAATACGGAAATTAGAGAAACGGTTTGGTTTCCGTGAACTCCCCGAAACAGCCCAGGTCCAATTTAATAATGCCCGTCAGACTCCGGATGAACTCCTGGAGGACTGGGCGGATCGGGTCTTGTCCCTAGCCACTAGGGCATTTAGAGATTTGCCCGAAACTCACATGTATAAACAAGCAGTGGTGAGGCTATGCCAAGGGGCAGCAGATAAAGAGGCCGGGAGTTATGCCTCTAATATCCGACCTAAAAACATAGAGGAGGCTATTGACAGAATGAGGTGGTTCCAGCATAACTCTCAAGCTATATATGGGACCACCCATGGGCGAAATCCTCGAAGGGAGGTTAAACAAGTATCTCCGGGGCCTCGCTACGGGGGAGAAGCCAGGGTGTGCGCAATAGGGACTGATCGAGTTGCAGATAAGGGTTTGGAGAGAAAAATGGGGGAAGTACTGTCAGCACCGGGGAAGGAAATGAGTGAGATAAAGTCCAACATAGCGGCACTTTCCACTCAAATGGCAGCCATTATGGAGGAGGTGAAGAGAAATCGAATAGATAGGTATAGGGCACAATCAAGAAGTCCATCCCCAAGAAAGGGGGACAAACAGCAATGCTTCCACTGTGGGGTCATGGGACACTTCAAGAGGGAGTGCCCAAAGTTGGAGTCTCCGTCAGGGGAGAAACGAGTGTCATTTCAGGAGAATAAGGAGGCTTTAAACTCCAAAGGGGCAACTCGCGAGGCTTGAGTCAACCCCTTATTGCCAATATACATGGTCTCAAAGAAGTAAAAGAGGGGGGAGAAGTAGAGATGGAGGAAATATGGAATATGGAAGAGGGGAATCAGCAGGATAGTCTCCTACGGGTAAATAGGGAAGTGGGGGACCCTCCGGAGGGACGGGTAAAATTTGAAGGTGCGAGTCAGGGGTACGAGTTCTCAAGTGAGGAATCAGAAGGAGAGGAAACCAATCGGGAAGTAGAGGACGACCCTCCGGATTCTAGCAGTCCGGAGGGACAGGTAAAATTTGAAGGTGCGAGTCAAGGGTACGAGTTCTCAAGTGAGGAGTCAGAAGGAGAAGAAAACAATAGGGAAGTCAGGGACGACCCTCTGGAGTCTAGTAGTCCGGAGGGACGGGTCAAATCTGAAGGTGCGAGGCGGGATAATGAGTCCTCAAGTGAGGAGTCAATAGGGGAGTAAAACAATAGAGATAAGAGGGACACGGACGAGTCCATAGAGGAGGAGGAAAAGGGGGGAGAGGATAATATAGGGACTTGTGTTACGGATGAGGAAGAGGACGGAGCAGTAACGGTGCTCAAGCTGTCCAATGGGGTAATGTTTAGGGTCCCAGTAGAGGTACAAGGCATGCAGTTACAAGCGGTAGTAGATACAGCAGCACAGGTAACACTGGTGTCCGAGGAATTCTACAAATCATTGGACCCTGCCCCACCCATCCGTAAGGAAGTGGTTATGAACACTGCAGGGAAGGGAATGCAGATGAATGGGTATATTGCTGGCCCTTTTCAAGTAGTCCTAGGGACACATCTATTCACAGTAGAAATTTACGTGGCCCCAATAGAGGAGGATATGTTACTAGGTTTAGACTTTTTAGAGGCTAATGGGGTGTCCCTACATCTCAAAGAAAAGGAACTACAGATCGCAGGGGATGTTATACCCATGAGTTTGGGAACAGGAAGCCCTTTAGTCAATGAGAAAGAGGCGGGGGTGTTCCTAGCCAAGGGGTGTAAGGTACCCCCTAATTCAGTCCTGAGAGTGGGGGCACAGCTGAGTGAGTCTATGGCAGGGGAGTATATAGTAAAGGCAGCCACCAAGGGTGAGCTATTAATACCTCGAACATTGCACAATGGGGGTGATAACCCAGTGCTTTGTCTGATTAACATATCCGATCACTATGTAGAAGTAGAGAAGGGGGAAGTTTTGGCCTATGCAGAAGAGGTGTGTTCGAACGTAGAGACTATCAGAGTACAAAAGGTAGAAGTTGCAGAAAAGGGGGTCCAGAGAATGGAAAAAGGGAAATTCCCGAGCATTTGACTAATCTCTTTGATAAATCCAAAGGGGAGCTGAATGAGCAGGAGCAGACACAGCTTAGTGAGTTATTATGCGAGTTTGAAGATGTGTTTGCTAAAAGTGAGTTTGACTTAGGGAAATTTAATACAATCCAGCATGGGATTGATACGGGGACCAATCGCCCAGTTAAGCAAAGAATCAAGCGTACCCCATTAGGGTTTGCAGGAGAAGAAGAGGCCCAATTAAAGAAAATGTTGAATGCGGGGGTGATCCGGCCATCAGTGTCTGAGTGGGCATCGGCTCCGGTTCTTATCCGGAAACGATGTGGGTCAGTACGGTGGTGTGTGGATTACAGGGCCTTAAATGCTCTCACCATTAAGGATGTGTTCCCATTGCCCCTAGTGGACGAGTGTCTTGACACTTTAGCCGGAAATGTATGGTATTCCAAACTGGATGCCAATTCAGCATATTGGCAGGTGAAAATCAAACATGAAGACTGCTCCAAAACGGCATTTATTACTAAATACGGGTTGTTTGAGTTCGCTAGAATGGCTTTTGGGTTATGTAACTCACCAGCCACTTATACGAGAGTCATCAACCTGGTGCTGAGGGGTTTGAATTGGAAAGTGGTTCTGGCTTTCCTGGACGATATCCTGGTCCTGGGGAAGGATTTCGAGGGGCACTTGGCAAACCTAAGGGCTGTATTGGTTAGGTTTAGGGAGTATGGGCTAAAATTGAAGTCCAAAAAATGTGAACTGTTTCAAAAGGAAGTGGAGTTCCTGGGTAGAGTAGTGGAACCTAGAGGAATATACATTGGGCCAGGATATATCAAAGATATAAAAAACTGGCCAAGGCCTAAGAATAAAAAGGAGGTGGAGAGGTTTTTGGGGTTCACCAATTACCATAGGGCCTTTATTGAAGAATATACTCAAATGGCGTTTCCCCTTCAGGCCCTAACAGGGAAACGTACATATCAATGGGGAGATGAACAGGAAAGGGCATTTGAGGAGTTGAGGGATGCAATGGTGAGAGCACCAGTTCTAGCCCTGCCTAACGTGACTGATCCCTTTATACTGGATACGGATGCATCCGATAAATCGGTGGGGGCTGAATTGATTCAAATACAAGAAGGGGAAGAGAGGGCAGTAGCGTACGGGAGTCTTACCTTGACTCCGGAGCAACAAAAATACTGCACCACTCGAAAGGAATTATTAGGTTCTCTCGACAGTTTAGGCATTACTTGTTGGGTAGGCATTTCAGTCAGGACAGACCATAATAGTCTGACCTGGCTGATGAATTTTAAGGAGCCACAGGGGCAACTGGCTAGATGGTTAGAAGAACTGAGTCAGTTCAATATGGAAATCCAGCATAGGCCTGGGAAGAAACATACGAATGCAGATGCCTTGTCAAGGATTCCTGGGGGGGGAACCATGTTCAGACTTCAATCTAAGAGTGAAATTACAGGATTTGCCCTGTGGGGGGTGTCCCTACTGTACTATGGCCCATTTAAACTGGTCCGGTTTTGACCAGGATGTAGATGACGTGGTTCCCTTGGCAAATAAACCTTGGGGGCAACCCGTGAGAAAGGGTCAAGATCAGGAGGAAGAAGAAATGGGACCTAGGGTGGCTGAGATCTGGGTCTCTACGGGGGAAGCGGGAAATAGACTTAGATGGGAAAGTATCAAGGGAGTCCAAATAGTTAGAGAGGCAGAGGGCATTAGTTTTCAAGGCCCAGGTGAGGACGAAATGAAGGAACAGCAACGGGTGGACCCCGAGTTAGCCTGGGTGGTCAGGTGGAGGGAGACAGGGGAGGAGCCCACTGAAGGAGAATTGTTTATAGGGGACTCTAGAAGCAAATATTATTGGATAAACAGGGAAGTTTTTGTCTTGGAAAAAGGGGTCCTGTGGAGAGAAGGGGATGGGGGGAAGTCAGCAAGGAGGGTGGTCCCAAAGATGTATAGGGAACAAATTGTGAAGCTTTGTCATGATCCCCCCTTAGCTGGACATCAGGGCATAGAGAGGACAATCGAGAAAGTGAAGTCTAGGTATTATTGGAGGGGGATAAGTAAAGATGTGTCGGCTTACGTGAAAGGGTGTATGGAGTGTAACCAAAATAAGAAGGCAACGGTCTCAGCTAGACACCCAATGTTATCCTATCATTCAGGATCGCCAATGGAACGGGTCCATTTAGACTTCATTGGGCCCCTGCCTCGCACTGAGAGAGGAAATGAACACATCTTGATGATGGTTGACCAATTTACCAAGTGGGTAGAGTGCATCCCCTTGCCTTCCCAGAGTGCAGAGGAAACGGCAAGAGCCGCAGTGAATCAGTTCTTTTCTAGATTTGGGTGCCCATTCCAAGTATTCACTGATCAGGGGAGGAATTTTGAGTCCTCTTTGTTCAGGGAAATGTGTGAATTACTTCACATACATAAATCGAGAACTACCCCTTATCGTCCCTCGGCGAACGGACAAGTAGAGCGATGCAATCGTACACTGATGGCAGCGGTGCGGTGTTTCATTGGAAAAAATCAGCGGAGCTGGGATAAATACTTACCGCAGTTGGCAGGGGCATTAAGGTCCTCGGTAAATAGAAGCACAGGGTACACACCCAATATGATGATGTTGGGTAGGGAGATTGGGTTGCCTGCGGAACTAATGTTCGGGAGTCCGGGGAACACCGGACAGCCCGAAGGGGACCAATATGTAGGGGAGTTGCAAACAGCTATTGAAGGGGCCCACAGGGTAGCTAGGGAAACTCTCAAACAATCCCAAAAACGAATGAGGAGAGATTATGATGTCAAGGTGAGGGTCAGGGAGTTAAAACTGGGGGATTTGGTGTATCAGTTGGACACTGCTACAGTTAAGGGAAAAACTCGAAAATTGAGTCTCTCGTGGAAAGGCCCCGGAGTGGTAATTGAAAAGTTGACCCCCTATCTCTATAAAATAAAGCGGGTGATAATCACCACTAACCACGATAGGTTGAAGTTATGTCATGACCGCGAGGTTCCAGAGTGGGCCCAAAAACTGAGTCAACAAATGAATAAGGGGACAGGATATACCAAGGAGAAGGGGGGCGTCAAAGATCAGCGGGGGTATAGAGCTAAGCTTTATTGTGTTTGTCAAAAGCCATACACTGGGGAGTTCATGATTAGGTGCGATGAGTGCAAAGAATGGTATCATGGTGATTGTGTAAGGATAACACAGGAAGAGGCAAAGGCCATGGGAGATTTTGTCTGCTCGGGGTGTCACAGGCATCCCCAGGAGAAGGTATAGTGCAGAGGGGGAAATATTGGGGAAGCAGGGGGCATAATGACAGTGTTTGAGGGAAAAGGGGAAGGTAAGGTCCACCCATCGCGACATATATTTATTATTTAATAATACTTGGGGGGGAGGATATTATGGATAATGACGATAAGGGGGTTTTTAATCAGAATAGATAGTTGGTGCATCGTGGGTGTAGGGGGTGACACAGAGTCTGGTGACTCCTAGAAACGCTGTCCCATGGATATCGGAAGCTTAGGGCTTGTGGAGGCTTTATCCGCCTCTTGTGAGCCCTAGGGTAATTTTTGGATTTGTCATTACATCCAGGATGGCCCCTTGTTTCTGGGGGTTTCTCAGTGGCTGCAGTCCGGGGTCCTTTAAGATATAACGGGGAAGAGTGTAGTGAATCGTGGGGGATGGGGGCCGAGGGGTTCCGAAGAGCACCCATGATGCACGAGAAAACTGACCACGCTTGTCAGAACGAAACACACCACTGAACTGAACACAAGCAAATAGATTACCAGAAGAATTGGATACTGAAGCATTGCCAGTAACTAGTACTTAGTAAGTAGTAATATTGTAAATTACTATATATATATATATTGATTTTCAAACCTGTATGAATTTATATATAAGATTTATCATATATTCTTATTTTTATTTATTCAAATATTCAACCAATAAACATCACAGGAAACTTTGCATTTATACTCATAGAATCTGAAACTAACAGAAAATAAACATTCATTTTATTTAATAGAATCTGTAACTTTGCCCCTTTGGTATCTTCACTCTTGTTAAAAAAAAATAAACATCCCATGTCCAGTCTGTATATATATATATCTACCTACAATGATCTAAGACTAACTAAAACTGGAGGTTGTCAATACCATTGGCACTGAAAAGTAGCATGTACACACATCAATAAGTATTTCAGGAAAACAGACTGTAAATGAAAAAAAAAGGGGGGGGTGTAAATGCTTGACATGAACTAAATATGTAGCCTTATGCTATGCCATGTTAATCTAGAGTGAATTTAACATAATCTTTCACCATTCTCTGCATGACAAGATCATGCATTATAATGCAGACCTTTTTATTTCTAAAATGTATTTATTAATTATGTCAATATTTTGACATGTCCATAAATGCCATGGAACGAGTCAACGAAAATGAAACATTTGTTGTTAAAAATGAAATAAAATGACTCTAAATATGTGTGACTATGATTGGTCAAGTGGTTCTTTCGTGTTTAAACAGAAACAGTCACATTTTCATCCTAATAGATCGATCAATCTATGAAAAAACCCAGAAATATTTGGTTAGAATCTCGAAATATAGTGCTTCTTGTTTACATCCAAATATGGAATTCTAGTGACGAATGATGGGGAAATATGGCAAATAATCCATACTCTAATACGTGATTCTAGCTATTTTTACCAAATTTATTAATAAACAGCCAATGGGATGCAATTGTTCCACTTAGTTAAAGAGTCTATTTTTAGCGCCATTTTTTTTTTACAACATTTCATCAGCAGCGGTATCCCGAGTTCCAACGTTGATTTCAAGCAAACGATATCATAAATACACGTATTCACGCGTCAGTCACGTTACAATTTTATTTAAAAAATGGATTCAATAAAAATGAATACTTCTTTCAGTTTTATTTATGAAGATATTCAGTAAAAACACATGGGGTGTGGACGTAAACAATGCATGGCCGCTCACTTGTAAAGCATCATGTCTAAAAAAAATAGAGTTACGTCCCTTGATTTCGGGATTTGACTTTGCATTGTTGGAGGTACGGAATCTGTGCGTGGCTTCCCGACTGTATGATTGAAAATATTTTGTTATTTAACCACAAATAATAAATGTTTCTGAAAATTATAAATCATTATTAACATATTGCTTTTTATATAATTTCTTTATTGATATTCATATCTCTTTTTAAACTTGTATAAAAAATCTTCGTGAGATATCTATGTTTTGGTTTATATAAAATATTTCTTAATCTTATGGGAATCAGAATGACTTTCATCAACAGAAACAAAATATATAATTATGACCTACAATGTACCTTCATGTGAGTGACAAAGTTGGATGTGGTCTTTACTGAACCAGATATCAATGCTGTAAAATGCTTACAGGAAGCTTTTACATTTCCACAAGAATCAAGAGGTATGATTAAATGAGATAACACTGAGGACATAGTGATAGTTTTCAGAAGCAATGTCATAAATGAAATCTTGAAAGTTGTGTCAGATAATTTATAAATGTTAGAGCTTGTTGTATTTTACACAAGCCGACAAACTGTTTTCACTGAAATATTGAAATTGAGATATTATTTGTTTTGATATCAACTCTTTGAAGCCATAATTAATACTTAATATATTTTTTTGCAGCTGTGATAGTTTTGATTGCAATTTAATAGACTAATATCTTTTGATCATGTTGTGATTGCCACCTTATCTAATAGATATTTTTGTGGAGTTTTCAACAATTGAATTTCATAACATATGTTTTTATTGAGATGTCAATAAACTTTATATTTTTTCTAGTAAACTATTCTACATTATTTGCTTAATAAATTTCATGAAGAAAATTCATTTACATGAATCAAACATTAAATATCTAAGGAGATACATTCTTCAGTTAAGGCAAAATGATGAAAAGTAATCTAAATGTAATCGGAAAGTAATCATGATTACAGGGTCAAAATGAATGTAATCGATTACATTACGATTACATGTAATTAAAAAAAAGTCTGATTACAGATTACATCCGATTACATGAACAAATGTAATCGATTACAATTACGATTACTGCATGTCTGTAATCTAAGCCAAGGGAGACATTTTGTGCGTGGCCTTTAAACGCACAAAATTGTACCTTGTTGTTGCATACATGTGATAGAGTTGCTATGCTACAACTGGAGATTTGGTCTCATAACTGGAGATTTTTTATCGACGTATTTGATGTGTGTTTTTATTGTTTATTGATGTTTTCCTTTTGTTTGTTTCAGTATTGAACCAACTGCATCCCATTTCAATATATATTGTTTACATTTCTGTCTTATTAGTAGTGTTTCATATGATGAATGAAGGATAAAAACTATTTATAATTCATTCATAATCATAAGGTTATAACAAAGCAATAACAATGAAGACAGAATGTTCTGAACTATAAAGTCATAGAGCACTAACATTAAAAAGTCACTTTGCTGCTGGTGCATTGGGCGATAGCATACGTTTCGGCATTTTTGTGGTTTATCAATTCCATCCTGGAACTTAGTCCTTAAATAATACTTTGATCGGCTTTGGTCCCAAACGAGCCATAACAACTCAATCCGAGATGAATTCATTGCACGTTTGATCGAAATAAGAAGTTTTCCTCAGCATCAAAGGTTGTCTGACTCCTGTTTGCACAACGGTTTATAACTATTCTTAATTGGCGCTATCACACTTCTAATCATCTAAGCGTGTGCCACAAACCCACTTCCTTATACTCAATTAACTGTCAATCAGTGGATAATTATCAACGCCTTAATTAATCACCATGACCCAATTTACCTGTAAAGGTGTCAAACAGATCAATGACCGGATATCATTTAAATATGACATTCACCTTTACCATTCGTATCTCTCGGCGTTTTTCGTCAGCACGGGAGTTCCAAATGGAGAATTTCCAGAAATATTGATTGCAAAATGTAGGTCAAGATTTTATTGTACTTGATTTTTTTCACAGGCGGAAGATTTTGAAAGTTAACAGAAGGGACCCTCAAAATCGGGAGAAATTTTTTTTGTTGGGGGGGGGAGATCGTGCGGGAGGAAAAGGTGTGCACGAGATTGATGTCTCCCGCACAGGAGACCCAGTCCATGCGTTAGAGTCCCTCGCAAAGGGGGAGGGTTAACAGGTATGGTACCTGTGTGGTTTTTTTGGGGTTTTTTTTTTTTACAACAGTTCTAGCAAGGGTCACCTGCAATTAAACCATTACATGTGCCTATTTAGACTAACACCTACTACCTATCACTGACTTTGAGTGAAACACTAATAATAAAATTTTAGTGTAAATTTGGCATTCTGATAATACTCAGAATAACTATCTAAAAATAAATGTAGACTACTGTATGATATAATCTCGTGGAGATTAGGATTCCGAAGAAATTAAATTTCTTCGGAATCCTAATCTCAACGAGATTACTGTATGATAGTCCTTCACCCAAATTTATAAATGTGTAAATGTTATCTACACAAAAGGAAAATTGCTTTGGGCAGTTTTCTTCTGTACGGAAATTGTGTAGTCACATTCTGCGATAACAATAACACAAATTACTGTCTAACTAAAATACTGTATTTATTGATAATATTCTAAATAATCAAGAATAACCTCAATGATTCATGATATTCAATGATCATGTCACCGAGACTGAGAGTGAGAATACTTTTGTCAACAAAAACTTTATGAAAATATATGACTTGTCAATAATTTAACACAACAAACTCAATATTTCACGTCATCAAATTATAACTTTGATGAAATGAAGTTCGATTTTCATCAATTCTGACGTCTCCGATTTGCACGGACTAATTTTTCCCGCGAAAATCTCAGACAACAAACAGAAAAAATCACCAATTAGTGTTTAAATCCTTTTACATCTGACACCATTGTCGGAGACTTGGCCGTTACAAGGCGTTAGACTTTACCTGTAATTACAACTCACCTATAATATGGTGTATAACCACAGTTGAGACTGCTGAGTCTGGGTCAACAGTAACTTGAATAATACTGCGCCCTCTATCGGCACTTTCGCTGGATGCAGCGACTAGCGGGAGAGTAATATAACGACTGGATTATTCGGGTTACTAAAGTGTTTGTAAATAATGTCCAATGGATCGATCAGATGATGTAATGTTGTCTGCAATACACATATCCGGATAAATACAACCAAACATGAAATAAAACTTAAATGAATAATTACTATTTTTTAAATATTAAAACATAATGATTTTTATTTCAAAGTTGGAAAGTAAATAAAAGCTTGAATTTAATTCACTCGTATAATGATTTTTTAATTTCATTTAAAATAAAGATTTAAAAAAAAATGTATTTTATGATACTGATGGCTGATTAAAATTGTTTGTCATGCATTAGCTGTCAGTTGTAATATACAGGATGTAACCAATATACAGGAAGAGCTCCTACTGTGAAGCCATCTATTTTGAGATGCCATTCAATGAAAATAACAACCTGACCATATTGTTAAATAATAAGAATAAGAATTACTCATTAGATAAGAAATTAAAATTGATAGAAGGCAAGGATTTATATAATTAACACAGTCACATTTCATTTATTTAGGCTAACTTGGGTCAGTTATCAATTAAAGACAAAAATGGGTTTAACAAAAATCAGTCTAATAAGTATTTACCTAAATAACGATATTGTCATGGGTATTTCTTTATAAATTGTATTAAAAGTCATTTTAATTTATGAAATAATCAACTTTCTGTTTACAAATTTATTTTCAATAAAATTTCTTTATTATTTCATCCCATTTTCCTTAATTTAACTCGTGCATATCCATATTTATACAATCTTATGTTAACGGCAAGTTACGTGCATCGACCCTATTATCCACAATAAATTGACTTTTATTGTCCCACATGCATTACAAAAATACATGTTAGATGTGTATTGTGACATTTTAGCTAATTTAGATTAAAACATAAAAACTTCAAAAAATGATTACACGGTGTTTTATTTTTGTAAATCTTTAAAGATTTGTGAATATATGGCAATTTAAATCATAATTATGGGAATAAAGGTGTATTAGTTTTCTAAATATGCAAAGGCACGTGCACAATCATTCTCCGTGTTTGTTTTGTCAATATTTACAAACGGAAGTAAAGGGATTCACTAATGCGCATACGCGCTAATATCTGACATTTGATTGGTCGGCTGTACCAGCCAGCAGCCTGACGGATTTTTACCACTAAGAGTAACTCGAATAATACTGCGCCCTCTATCGGCACTATCGCTGGATGAGGGCTTGAACGCTCTTAGTGGTCAAAATTCGTCAGGCTGCTGGCTGGTACAGCCGACCAATCAAAAGTCAGATATTAGCGCGTATGCGCATTAGTGAATCCCTTTACTTCCGTTTGTAAATATTGACAAAACAAACACGGAGAATGATTGTGCACGTGCCTTTGCATATTTAGAAAACAAATACACCTTTATTCTCATAATTATGATTTAAATTGCCATAAATTCACAAATCTTTAAAGATTTAAAAAAATAAAACACCGTGTAATCATTTTTTGAAGTTTTTATGTTTTAATCTAAATTTGCTAAAATATCGCAATATACATCTAACATGTATTTTTGTAATGTATGTGGGACAATAAAAGTGAATTTATTGTGGATAATAGGGTCGATACACGTAACTTGCCGTTAACATAAGATTGTATAAATATGGATATGCACGAGTTAAATTAAGGAAAATGAGATGAAATAATAAATTTTATTGAAAATAAATATGTAAACAGAAAGTTGATTATTTCATAAATTAAATTGATTTTTAATACAATTTATGAAGAAATACCCATGACAATATCGATATTTAGGTAAATACTTATTAGACTGATTTTTTAAAACCCATTTTTGTCTTTAATTGATAACTGACCCAAGTTAGCCTAAATAAATGAAATGTGACTTATTGTATTAATTATATAAATCCTTGCCTTCTATCAATTTTAATTTCTTAACTAATTCTTATTCTTATTATGTAACAATATGGTCAGGTTGTTATTTTCATTGAATGGCATCTCAAAATAGATGGCTTCACAGTAAGAGATCTTTCTGTATATTGGTTACATCCTGTATATTACAACTGACAGCTAATGTATGACAAACAATTTTAATCAGCCATCAGTATCATAAAATACATTTTTTTTTAATCTTTATTTTAAATGAAATTAAAAAATCATTATAAGAGTGAATTAAATTCAAGCTTTTATTTACTTTCCAACTTTGAAATAAAAATCATTATGTTTTAATATTTAAAAAATAGTAATTATTCATTTATGCTTTATTTCATGTTTGGTTGTATTTATCCGAATATGTGTATTGCATACAGCATTACATCATCTGATCGCTCCATTGGACATTATTTACAAACACTTTAGCTCCTCCTATTTTTTGTCGTAATACCCATAAGTCATAGCGATTTACTATTTCCGGTTTGACGGATTTTTTCAATGAATGCATCCAGGCGTTAATGCAGCGACTAGCGGGAGAGTAATATAACGACTGGATTATTCGGGTTATATAAGCGTTCAAGCCCTCATCCAGCGAAAGTGCCGATAGAGGGCGCAGTATTATTCAAGTTAACACTTTAGCTCCTCCTATTTTATGTGGTAATACCCATAAGTCATAGAGATTTACTATTTCCGGTTTGACGGATTTTTTCAATGAATGCATCCAGGCGTTAATGCAGCGACTAGCGGGAGAGTAATATAACGACTGGATTATTCGGGTTAGGTCAACAGTAATATAATTATAACAAGTGACACGAACGTGGTAGATAATCCCGAGGAGTTCCGATTTAGGCTTCCGGTGTCGATCTGCCACAGCAGTATCATGATATTTAACTAGTTTTCATGGTTTTATTTAGTTTTTCCAGTATCTGTGACTAACTTTATATAGGTGCACCAATCTAATGGTGGATAATACAAACAAAAGAAAGATAGCTGATATTACAATCATATATCATCTTTTATTTCATTGAGAATTAATAACAAGATGTCCACTAAATTGCTATTTGTAAAGTAGGTTAAGCACAACTGAAAGTAGAAATAAACATATAAAAATAAATATCAACATAATTAAGCTAACTATAATTAAACAAAATATATTTGACAAACTGACCTGTGTTTGATCTCTCGACATCCATTGTGTAGAGAAGAACAGTTTGAATATACCAAGACGTGCGTTGATATAATAATATTATAGTATATAGAAGAAATGGGTTGTATCAAAATTTGTAAAATACTTCAAAATTAGGTGATTCTGCGTAGAGAAGGTTAAAATAGAGGCACTAAAAGGGAAAATATTTAATTTTAATGAAAATAACGAAAATCACAAAGTGTACCCGAGTGCCTGTGGTTATAGACTGTACTTCGTTTGAAGGCTGTATTGGAAATGATAACGTTCTAATGAGCGAAATAGAGAAACATACTAGGAATTTTCTGTTCCAACTTCATGTAACCAGACTAAACGTTATAAGGGATCAATCACAAGATTGATATATTGACAAAATCAACTGGAAAGGGTAAGTGCTATATCGAATTTACAGAATGGCGTATGAACAAATGAATTAATGAAAACCCCGTTCACGAGCTCTTGATACAATAAAATATGAAATTATCTATTTTTCTCTCGAAAAGTTAAGGAAATTAATTTTACATTTTATCATTATAAGGATAAAATTGAGACTATCCTTTAGATTTTAATAAAATATTTTAATATTTCTTATTTCACATTTTGTTATGATACAAACGAAAATGAATGTTACCTTTTCTCTCATTATAGATTTTAACCATATATTTTTATAAACATTATTTCTGAAGTATGACTTCTAAATGATAAAACACCTATCTATTAAGAAACACGTCTGCAAAAGTTATACCCATGCATATGGCTCCCTTCTTATGAAAGAAATCATTTTATGTTTTAATATTGAAGTAGTTTTTTTTATGATTAAGTAAATGAAGCTCCCCATCCTACCCCTACTTTGTATATAGATATGTAAATAATTATTTTTAATATTTTTTAATATTTTAAAGTATTTTAAGTTTTAACATCAAAATAGTTAATTATAATATAAGTAGGGATTTACTCCACTGCTGGAGGTGCTCCTATTCAAAGGAGGATAATACACAGAAGAAGAAGTTAGTCAGTGACTACTGAAGGGTAAACACTAACCCGAATAATCCAGTCGTTATATTACTCTCCCGCTAGTCGCTGCATTAACGCCTGGATGCATTTAACTCGAATAATCCAGTCGTTATATTACGCTTTGCTATATTAACGCCTGAACGATTTCTCGATAAAACGCGTCAATCGGAAGCTTCAAATTAGCAATGCACTCTGGGTATAAACTGCGCGTGGTGACTTTTGGCACTAAAAGAAGGAGGAGCTTAGGAAATGTTTGTAAACATAGGTCAATGGAGCGTGCAGGTGTCAAATGTTTTCATTGTACCCACGTGTTTGACCTTACTAATCTAAAAGGTGAAAAGAGAAGAAATGTAGGAAAATTAAATAATGAATTAAACATCGTTAATCAACTTGTCGATCTCCATTTCTTGTTGTTTGTAAACATTACCGGAAATTGAAAGAACCGCCTTGCGCATACTCGGCAAATAATCATCGCTGATTGGCTCTCTCTTTCAGAGAGCAGCTGACGCGTTTTTATCACAAGGAGAGTTCAAGCCCTCATCCAGCGATAGTACCGATAGAGGGCGCAGTATTATTCGAATGAGGATGCATTCATTGAAAAAATCCGTCAAACCGGAAATAGTAAATCGCTATGACTTATGGGTATTACGACATAAAATAGGAGGAGCTAAAGTGTTTGTAAATAATGTCCAATGGAGCGATCAGATGATGCAATGTTGTATGCAATCTTCTTCTTCCGTTGAGCGGCCTCCGTCATCTGATTGACTGTTCTGCCACTTTGGGTGTGCGCATGTAAAAACTACAAAATTTTGTGTGCGGTATATTTACAGTGAGGTTAAATACGGCACTGGCAGCTTACTGACGGAGGCAAGTCTTGAAAGCTTCAAGACTCGGTGCCCCAACACTGGCATCCTTTAGGGCATTCCAATCCTTGGTGGTTCTTGGATAGAATGATTCCTTCCGCATGGATGTTCTGCATTATGGAATACTGAATGCCAGGGTGTTACAATTTCTTGATGGTCTTTGGTGTGGTATAAGTTTGTCATTAGTGTCAATATTTGCTAGATTTTTCGTCATTTTATACCTCATGGTAAGCCGGGAGTTTGTTCTTCGGCTTTCTAGAGATGGCCATTTAAGCTGATCGAGCATATCACTAACAGATGAGGTGTTGTGGTATCTGTTAGTGACGTATCTTGCAGCTCTTCTTTGTATCCTTTCTAGGCGTTGTTTATCCTGTTGTTGATGTGGATCCCATACTGCACTAGAGTATTCTAAGGATGGTCTCACTAGTGACTGATAAGCTCTTTAGTTGACTGATTTGTTGGTAATATTCAGATTTCTCTTGAGGAAGCCGATGGTAGAGTTTGCTTTGTTGCAGATGTTGTTGATGTGCGGTCCCCATTTTAGATCAGATGTTATTGTACAGCCGAGATAAATACACATATCCGGATAAATACAACCAAACATGAAATAAAACTTAAATGAATAATGACTATTTTTTAAATATTAAAACATAATGATTTTTATTTCAAAGTTGGAAAGTAAATAAAAGCTAGAATTGAATTGATTAAAATTGTTTGTCATGCATTAGCTGTCAGTTGTAATGTACAGGATGTAACCAATATACAGGAAGAGCTCCTACTGTGAAGCCATCTATTTTGAGATGCCATTCAATGAAAATAACAACCTGACCATATTGTTACATAATAAGAATAAGAATTAGATAAGAAATTAAAATTGAAAGAAGGCAAGGATTTATATAATTAACACATTAAGTCACATTTCATTTATTTAGGCTAACTTGGGTCAGTTATCAATTAAAGACAAAAATGGGTTTAAAAAAATCAGTCTAATAAGTATTTACCCAAATAACGATACTGTCATGGGTATTTCTTTATAAATTGTATTAAAAATCATTTTAATTTATGAAATAATCAACTTTCTGTTTACATATTTATTTTCAATAAAATTTCTTTATTATTTCATCCCAATTTCCTTAATTTAACTCGTGCATATCCATATTTATACAATCTTATGTTAACGGCAAGTTACGTGTATCGACCCTATTATACACAATAAATTCACTTTTATTGTCCCACATACATTACAAAAATACATGTTAGATGTGTATTGCAACATTTTAGCAAATTTAGATTAAAACATAAAAACTTCAAAAAATGATTACACGGTGTTATATTTTTTTTAAATCTTTAAAGATTTATGAATCTATGGCAATTTAAATCATAATTATGAGAATAAAGGTGTATTTGTTTTCTAAATATGCAAAGGCACGTGCACAATCATTCTCCGTGTTTGTTTTGTCAATATTTACAAACGGAAGTAAAGGGATTCACTAATGCGCATACGCGCTAATATCTGATATTTGATTGGTCGGCTGTACCAGCCAGCAGCCAATCGTAACTACTCGGCCATTCTCGGTACCCTGCAAATAATTGCAGGGTACCGAGAATGGCCAAGTAGTTACGATTGAGCCAGCAGCCTGACGGATTTTTACCACTAAGAGTGTTCAAGCCCTCATCCAGCGAAAGTGCCGATAGAGGGCGCAGTATTATGCAAGTTAGGTAAACACTATTAGATAACAAAGCACATGTTATATTTTTGCTCAAACTGGGGAACAGAAGTAAACACGGGATCCATGCACACTAATTAAACTGTCTAAATGTTAAAATAATCATCGATGTATTGTCAGTTACACTTGAAAATGGAGAATGGACATATGTCTCTGTATTATTAGCTATACTATGTTTTTAATAAAAGTGATGACAAACTAAACAAATATTTCTATTGCCGGCAATAATGAAATCGATACTACCGTCATTCCTACACTACTATGCCTATCAGAATAGTGTCCAATTTGATATGACGTAAAATTGTGTTGTTAGAGAATATAAGGCCTGTGTTAATCGTTAGAGCTAAATTTACCCTCCATCATACACGCCTTCGTATTTCTAAGATACCGGTACATACTAGAACCAAGCCTAGGACATTCAATATAACAAAACGTAATAATTGAATACCAGAGTTTGTCTTTCGTACAGTGATTCGTGAAACCCCTCCCGCGCTTAATGCATATACTCTCATTAGTCAGCCCCCTTTAAACTATATTAATCTGTCTAGTGTTTTTACTATTGGCCCATGACAGCCCGTGGTCGTGTTTTGTCTTTATTTGTAACTTCGCAGTGTTATGTCGGACACAATGATAGCGGTATTTGTAAGATTAGTTCACCCTTATTTTGTTTTCTTGTTAACTCACATCTGGGAATTAAAGTTCAATACACCAAAGGCACGAGACATTTTAATTCTCTAGAGGATTACAGATTTTTCCACCACTGGTTCAGCGGGGTTAAAACGCCGTAATAATGGGAAAAGGTTCATTACACCATATATTATCAAAGAGATAAAGATGCCCAGATGTAACGTTTATAGACATAGTACAGATCAATTGTAGTCAATGAGTTGTTTCACACTCATTTTAGGGTATGTGTTATACTTATTGTTGAGGACCATTTCTTTGTTATTTACATTTATATCATTTTATATTAAATTATACTATCTAAAAAAGGGACATACATTAAGAGAAATTATATAATAAAAGTTTGAATATACCAAAGGGGAAATAAGATGGGTCACATTTAAATTAGTTGACAATGACTATGAGCGTATCTGATGACATGATGCAGTTTATTACAGAAACACGACGTGCGCACTAAATTAGATATCTACGTTTATTATTAATACCGTCAGGTTTTAATGACCTTAACTGAGATTAACTTTAAAACATAGAGATCTAATCTTGTGCGGAGTACGCGTGTCTGGAATAACTTTCTTCAGGCACATTGAAACTCAAAAAATTGCAAAGCAAGATAATTAAACAGTTTTTGCTTGGGAACAAGAAAATCAACAGTGCCTAAACAGGATATATATTCAAAAATTGTCTTTGCTCACCTATGCTAGAGGGATAATATTGTTTACATAGCATCCTCTTCTTTACATACACAAGGAGATGTGTTTGGTTCTGGGTCGGCGAAACATCTGCATAGCCAGGAAGCAAATGATACAACCATTTTTTTTTTAAAAACAAATGGGTAACAACTTAGATGCTTATAGAGCGGCTATCGGACTGTTTCATGCCTGTAAAACGAGTCTTAATATCGGCTATGATTCTCGCTCTGACACCTTTCATGATATCTTAATTACTAACTTACGATGTTCCTTCCTATTTGCTTCACTTTTAATCCTTCAAAGTCTAAATCCAAAAGTTAATGTTGCCTTCATCCTTTTTGTTTTACATTTTATATTACTGGTTGGCAATATTGAATCCAATCCTGGACCAGAGTCTGCTTGCATATCGAGTACACCGTTGAGTGCGGTAGATATTTTGTCTGATAAATCCATATCCATATGCAATATCAATATTCGAAGTATAAGAAATAAAATAAATTTTCTCCAAAACTTTGTTGATGAATTCGATATTATTGTTTTAACTGAAACACATCTTGACAACAACATTGAAAACAGAGATATCGAACTCGATTCATTTGATAAAAATCCGCAACGAAAAGATCGTACTAATTCTGATGGCGGGTTACTTATTTACTCAAAGGAAGACATCGGTATTTGCAGGAAACACGAACTTGAAAATGATATAGATGAAACGATTTGGGTTGAAGTTCATGACAAAGGTCACTCTTTTCTTTTGTGTAATATATATCGACCTGAATGGACCAACTCTGAATATTGGGCACGCTTAAATCATGCTAGAGGTTTAGCATATCAAGTCAACGAAAATATTGTGATCTCCGGAGATCTGAACTCTGACCTCATGTCTTTAAACAATAACAAATTGATTGATATGATGAGGCTTTTTAAATTAAAAAATGTAATAGAGAAACCAACAAGGGTAACAAATCATAGTAGAACATTATCACTGTCGTGTATCCGATAAGGAATGGTCATTTCAAGATGGCGGATTGTACATCATCAAAAAGGTAGGTGTGAAGATTTTGACTATTATCGTTCTTTATAGGTTATCTTAGTGTCTATGAGTTACACGTTTAGATATGGCAGTCTTTTTTCTACTTCACCATTAAGTCAGTAAAGCTTGATCCCTTTGTTTTTATCGTAAACTGCCTCGGTAGTTGATCAATGCAGCGACAAAGATATCGAGGCGTAGAATCCAATTTATTTCACCAATTCCTACCGCCTAGTGACTTTTTATATTAATATGTTGATGCCATAATTATTCAAACATGTGAATTGTCCAACAAATGTCATTTCAGCCTTTGACAAGCCTTGTATCCCTCTTAAAACGTCTATGAAAATTTTGTTTATGTCACGGAACGGTCACGACAAAAACATGTCAAAAATGTATGGGAATGGTCTCATGTTTTGGATGAAGGAATGGACTTTCAAGCCAAGGAATGGTCTTTTTTGTTTAGGAATGGTCTCCATCATATAAAATATGCTTATTAATAATATTATTGAAGTTCATTTCCGTTTGTGGTCTTTAATGTAAATCTTCTTATTTCATATGATCAATCTTGCCTTAAAATACCCGAAATGCCTTATTTGCTATTAAATTGTTATAATCTTTTCCATTTCATTATGCAATGTTTCTTTTATCTATAGGTACAAGTGTTACTACTGCAAATTTGATACTTCCAATCACCAAGCCATAGTGGACCACTGCTGCCAGCATTATCGGGATGAAACATTAAAATTTAGATATTTTGAATTTAACACTAATGTGGGTAAATTTGGTTAAGAACTATTTCAGCAATTGTACACATATTGTAATGGTTTATACTTTGTGATATTGACAGGGAGTCATTTTTTACATAAAAATATTTTTGTTAAAAGAAATATTCATTGTTATTAAAATAAATTTTATGAAATCAACTCTTTATATCTTTATTATCAATTTGCAAACAATTACAATCATAGTCATTTGATCCAGAGAAAAATGTGAGTAGTCCTGAAAATATAATCCTCTCCGAACATGTGGAAGAATCTCTGCCTCGTGAGCTCTGTGATATTCCCTGACAGTTTGTGGTTACAGTAATTACATGTGATACGTTGTTGTTCACCGTAACTGGTCTGATGAGCCAATAGCTCACCCTTTTCACACAATGCTGCTGTGCAAGAATCAGTGGTACATTTAAATTTTATCTCTTGTATTAAATATTTTCTCAGGCGATGTCGTCTGAGACCACTTCTACTTTTCAGACATTTTCCACAGTCCTCGCATATAAAATCATTCTCTGAGGCGTGGAAAGATGTATCCATCACAGTAAACCTGTAAAAATGAGAAATACACGATATATCTATTGAAGATTTAAACAACCTCGTATATTTTTGTTTTCATGAAGTAAATACATGTAATGATTTTAAACACAGGAAAATTAAAATAATATTTGTGAACTGAAGCACCTATGTACGAAAAAACGAATACATAAACCTAACAATGGTCTAGACTTAGTGGTAAGAAAACCGAAGATCCAAAAAGTAAAAGAAAAGAAGAAAAAAATAATAATAAAAGTTGAGAACATCAGTCCAAATAAAATCGTGGTGTGTACTGAAATGGTGATGTATTATACATAACTGCCGGGGTCCGGGTGGCTCAATGAGTTAGGTCGTTGGATATAACAACTCATACAAGCCTATCACCAATACGCGCCCGGCTTTGTAAATTACAAAAAGGGTGCACTCGACTCGCAGCTGCAAGTGATAAAAGTTTACTAGTTGCTTGCCCATGGTCGATGGTTCTCTCCGGGTACTCCGACTTCCTCCACCACTAAAACTGGTCACCATGATATATCTGAAATATTGTTGAAAGTGGCGTTAAGCACCACAAATTTTAAAAAATCAATACATAACTACCTGTAGTTGAGGAGTTTCGCTAGATTACCATACGAAGAAAATATCACTTGAGACGCACTAGGGTAGGAATTCCATGACAGAAATACACTACTGTATTTCTTCCTTACGGAATAAACACACTAGTGCATACTGCAAGGTAGAAATACACTAGGGTATTTACGTTCCCGGACATTCTACACTTAGGTGACAAAAGTATTTCACGTGTACACAACGTCACGCCACCAGAAAAGAATGTACTTCGGTTGCCTATAACTTTATTGATATTTATCATTATGTTACTAAATTTAGACACCATAATTTCCAAAATATGACGTGTTAGTGACGTAATTACCACGTGCGTACATAAAGCGTAAACGCTACAAAAAGGGAGTTCCCAACATGTCTAGAAAAACAAAAGAGATGAGCCATGACTAAAAACGGCAGGTATTTCGCCTACATCAGGATGGATTAAGAAAAACAGAAAGCGGAAAGATCATTGGATTTAGTCGATCTGCAGTGTCTAAATTTTTGAAAAGATTTGATCCATGGGAAAATATAGAAAACAAGCCGTGAAAAGATCGACCCAGATCTACGAGCAAGCAAGGTAAGTGTACATTGATAAGGCTTGTAAAACAGGATCGTAAAAGAAGCTTACACCGATTTGATGGATGAATTTAGTCAGTCTGTTCCAGTTCCGATTTGTAAAAGGTCGATTCAAAGACGATTGAGTAATTTATGGCTTTCACAAATGAATTGTTGCGAAAAAAACTGACGATTTCGTTGAAAATAGAAAAAAATCGTGTGCGATGGTGTCGAAATAGACTACACTGGACATTACAAGAACAATGGAATAAAATAATATTTCAAATGAAATGTTGTGTTAACTAGGAAAGAACTCACGTGTGTATGTGTGATGAAAATGAGAAGAAAGGTGGAACACACTATGCTTAGGACTGAATGGATGTCGTAATGGCGGCGTCCGTTTGTCTAATGTTTTGGGATGTATTTGTAATGACGAGTTTGGTTCAATCACAGAAGTAGAAGGAAATATTAACTCGGCTAAGTGCGTAGACATCCTTGACAATAATCTTTGCCAGTCGTTTTAAAATTCGAAAATTATCAGTGGATTTTCCAAGATGACAGCGCCCCCAGTACACCAGTCCGTACAGACAAAATTGTAGAAAGATAACGATGATGTCGATTGTCTTGTTTGGCCATCCCAATCACCAGATCTTAATATAATTCAAAATATTTAAAGATTAATTAAAATACGATTATAACTGGAACAACACACCATTCATTCCAAGGTTGACCTAGTCCGGGTCGCCACAAGAATTGTGTATGCCATTTCAAGTGTATGCATTTCAAACTTATTTCAATCTCTTCCAAGACAAATAAGACATGTAATTAAAGCTAGAGGTCATGTTACTAAATACTGAATGCTTGGTGGATATAATTCTATTTATTATGAAGTTATAGCTTCTCAAACATCAACAAACTGCAACCGCTTAACTTGGCGTGACGTCGTAAACGTGAAATACTTTTGTCACATAACTGTACACATCGGAAAGAAAGTACGCTTACAGTATATCAGAGAAGCAAGTGGTATGTCGTCATATTGACAAACCAATTGAAATACATAACAGTGAATGTAGTAAGACAAGAAAATTAAGATTTTATGCGAGTGTGAACACTGGATGAACGACAAACCGATTGCTCCCGCTTTACATCCGATATGTTCAATCAGACCATTCCTAAACAAAAAAGACCATTCCTTGGCTTGAAAGTCCATTCCTTCACCCAAAACATGAGACCATTCCCATACATTTTTGTCATGTTTTTGTCGTGACCGTTCCGTGATATAAAAAAAAATTTCATAGACGTTTTTTTAAAAGAGGGATACAAGGCTTGTCAAAGGCTGAAATGACATTTGTTGGACAATTCACATGTTTGAATAATTTTGGCATCAACATATTAATATAAAAAGTCACTAGGCGGTAGGAATTGGTGAAATAAATTGGATTCTACGCCTCGATATCTTTGTCGCTGCATTGATCAACTACCGAAGGCAGTTTACGATAAAAACAAAGGGATCAAGCTTTACTGACTTAATGGTGAAGTAGACAAAAGACTGCCCTATCTAAACGTGTAACTCATAGACACTAAGATAACCTATAAAGAACGATAATAGTCAAAATCTTCACACCTACCTTTTTGATGATGTACAATCCGCCATCTTGAAATGACCATTCCTTATCGGGTACACGACAGTGATTATTAGATCCCATTATAGTAAGTGACACAATTAATTATGTATTTTCTGATGTTTTTAAATTATCTGATAATATTAGTGATCATGATGCCTCAGTCGTAATTCTTCAATGTTCCAAAAATATCTCTCGATCATTTAAAAGAGAAATTTGGTAGTATCAAAAAATTAATTACGAAAAGTATGAAGGAAAATTAAATGAAATTAACTGGAATGAAAAACTTGACCACTTGAATGACGTTGATGAAATGTGCGAAAAAATTTACAAAGTGTTTCCTAAAAATAGCACAAGAATGTATCCCGACAAAAATAATAATTATTCGGAATAATGATAGGTCGTGGTTTAACAACGAAATACGAAAAGAAATTCGCATAAGGGACCGATTTAGAAAAACTGTTTTGAAATTTCACAGGGGAAGGTATATTAAACTATATAAAAAAAACCAGAGAAATAAGGTAAATAACATGAACAAAATGGCAAAAGAAAATTTTGAAAATAATTTAGATCACATTCTTTTAGAAAACTCGTCCAATCCAAAAACATACTGGAAAATTATGAAAATGCTTATCAAATCAAATAAGGGAAGCGACTGTATTCCTCCTCTTTAGAAACTCTATAAATGATGAAAGCTTCGACGATATTGTGTATGGAGATGAAGACAAGGGTGATTTATTAAATAAATACTTTAGTCTTATATCGAAGTTGGAGGAGGAGAACGTGCCTCTTCCAGACTTTGATATAAAAACTAATAATGTAATAAATGAGATTTTTGTAACCATAAGTGAAATTGTAGATATTTTGAAAATTATTGATCCATACAAAGCTTCTGGACCCGACAAAATTAGTCACAAAATGTAAAACATTTCCCCTGAAAAGATACCCATCCCACTACAAATTATTTTTAGCAAATCTCTCCGTCAATGTAAATATCCCTCTAGTTGAAAAAATGCACATGTCACAGCGATCTTTAAAAAAGGTGATACTTCATTACCTTCTAATTACCGCCCAATATCACTGATTAGCTGTGTCGGAAAAGTAATGGAAAGGATTATATACAAACACGTATATAACCATTTAATACAAAACAAGCTTATCTACCAGTACCAATCTGGTTTTTTGCCTAAGCATTCCTCAGTCCACCAATTAATAGAACTATATAATACTATCTTAAACTCTCTTGAAAAAAAAAGAACTATGTTGCTTCGTTTTCTGTGATTTCTCAAAGGCTTTCGATCAAGTTTGTCACAAAGGTTTGATACTTACATTGAATTGTTATGGAATAATAGGGAATTTACTAAAATGGTTTGAAAATTATTATACCCCCCCGCAAACTTTGCGGGGTATAGAGGAATCACCCTGTTCGTCCGTCCGTCCGTCCGTTCGTCCATGTACATTGTAAGCGCAACTCCTCCTAAACGGCTTATTGTATTTTTATGAAACTTTACACATTTGTAGTAAACTACCTGCAGATGTGCATGAAGGAATATGGTTGCTGTCCAAAATTTAAAAGGGGAGATATTTCAACTCTTATACTTTCACGAAAGGGGGGGGGGGGGGCATGTACCATGTACCTTGTAAGCGCAACTCCTCCTAAACGGCTTATTGGATTTTTATGAAACTTCACACATTTGTAGTACACTACCTGCAGATGTGCATGAAGGAATATGGTTGCTGTCCAAAATTTGGAAGGGGAGATAATTCAACTTGTACTTTCACGAAAAGAAGGAGGGCATGTACCTTGTAAGCGCAACTCATCCTAAACAGCTTATTGGATTTTTATGAAACTTTACACAGTTGTAGTACACTACCTGCAGATGTGCATGAAGGAATATGGTTGCTGTGCAAAATTTGGAAGGGGAGATAATTTAACTTATACTCTGAAATACGTTCTGTGTGGAGAAATGGGCTTGTAAGCGCAACTCCTCCTAAACGGCTCATTGGATTTAAATGAAACTTTACACAGTTGTAATACACTGCCTGCAGATGTGCATGAAGGAATATGGTTCCTGTCAAAAATTTGGAAGGTGATGTAAGCGTAACTATTCCTGAATGAAATAAGATTTTAATTGACCTTTTCACATCTGGATATTTGCAATATAAAAACTACTCAAGAATAAATAATTAATTTTGAATCAATAACATTTAATGTGACCTATATCCTCTTGTAAAAAAGTTAGGAAATGTTGTAATCCTCATGTATTCTGATGAAACCGCATTGGTTTTGAACAATTCCACTTTGTTGAAGACCTTGTGGTGACCCCTAGATGTATGTTCTTGGTTAGTTTATTTTGGAGATGGGATGTTGTCTCCTTGACATTACTCCATATCCGTTCTTTTTTCATAGGTAACTTGCTAATATACCTGTATTCCAAAGTTTGAACATCATATTATTGCAAGCGGGGGGTATCACTCAGTGAGGTCACTCACAGTTCTAGTTTATATTGTAGACACCAAAAAGTAGTAAACAGAGATTCATCGTCCTCATATGTGTCTGTGTCTGCTGGGGTCCCCCAAGGATCTGTTCTTGGTCCTCTGTTATTTCTGGTTTACATCAATGATATTGGTGATAAGCTTCTTTCCTTAAGCCGTTTGTTTGCTGATGACACTTCCCTTGGCTATGCAAGCCAAGATGAAGATCAAATAAAATATGTCATAAATCATGATCTACATGAACTTGGTGACTGGTCAAAGAGATGGTTGATGTCTATCAACCCAGACAAAAGTGAAATCATGCTTTTTAAAAATGTAGAAAAGTCAACAAATTTTATTTTTATTTTGATGGAAAATGAATTCCACTTACATCAGACCATAAACATTTGTGGATAACATTTAGCGAGGAAGCAAAATGGAATGAACATGTAGAAAATTTAATAAAAAATGTCTCTAAGGGACGAACCATTTAACTTCCAGGGGGGGGGGGGGGGGGTATGTTTTTTTTCTTAAATATTCTGATTCCCAATGTTGCTAAAAAAGGTGGAGGAAAAACAAAATAATCTGATTCAGAGTTTTTGTCATATAACCTAATGTTAAATTCTGGAGAAAAAATAAATATTCCAACTCTCGTGTTGTCAGAAAAATAATTTCTGAACGAAACAAAAAACCATACCCCCCCCCCCCCCCCCCTGCAAGTTAAATGGTCGGTCCCTAAACACATATGTGTTTTGCGTAAATTGAAATATAAATTAAATAGACAAAATTTAGAGAAATTATACTTAATTTACATTCGACCAATATTTGAGTATGCATGTAAGGTCTGGGACAACTATGGTGTCTCTAATTCGTGCAAATTGGAGAGGCTACAGATGGAGAGAGCTAGAATTATCACCGGACTTCCAATCTTTACCAACACATGGTATCTATATAGAGAAACTGGCTGGGAGAGATTGGAAGAAAGAAAAACTAGGAGAAAGCTCCAATTATTATATAATATCCAAAACGGTAGCACACCCTCTTATTTACTCGATCTTATTCCCCCAACAATCCAACGTACGACTATGTATCCCCTTCGAAATGGCAACGATATTAATGTTCCATTCTGTAGACTATCTTTAACTAGAGATTCTTTCGTCTCAGCTACAGTAAGGGAATGGAATAACCTTAATCTTTCAGTGCGTAATCTTGACACATTATCTAAATTTAAAAAGGCAATCCGCAGTTCAATCTCAATGCCAATTCCGAGACACTATTCTTATGGTCCTAGAAAACTAAATATAATTCTAACACAGCTTCGCTGCAATGCATCCTTCTTGAATTACGATTTATGTAAAGTTAAAATTTTATCAAATGCTTCCTGTAACTGTGGTGCACCAACCAGGCTCAAGCTAGCGAGCAATTTCTAGCGAGCATTAAGCTAGCGAGCAATAAGGCGATATGTCTCAAAACCAAAAAAATAAATAGGAGCAACATGTACTTTTAAAGATTTCTAGCGTCCAATAACAAATATATTACTGTAAATGCATAGCCAACACAATAAATCGACATCAGGGCATAGAGTAAATATATATAGATCCCCCCCGCCCACACAATACAAAATAACGAAGACATAAAATATTTTTCGGATGGCGAGCTTACCACTTTAAATAAACACAGAATAAAAAATCATTTACTTTAATGTTTTAAACCGGTAGATGATTTAGACAGCGTTTTGTCAAGCAATATAAAGTCATAAGATTCCGGTTCACATGAAGACATGTCATCAATCTAAAAAGAGTGTAATTATAGAACATTAGAAAAATATAACAGTAAGTTTTCTGAAAAAAATAAACAAAATCTAAATGGAAAGGTATACACAATGATAGTTGCAGGTAAATATGTAAGGATTATTTGGAACCCAAATTTGGTTACATTTAGTTGTATTGGAATCCTTTATGGGGGTCTTCATGAATGACCCATAAATACGGAAATTCCGGGAATGACGTTGTTATTTGTAGAGTAGGGAATATCCCAGAGCATGGTACTTCACTGCATATCAAAGTTGATATTTGACATCCTGCTGTGGGCTTGACGTGCGGAAACCCACCCAGGCATTTAAATCAGTTAAAGACCTGGGCAATATCTTTGATTGAAACCCCAAGTGGGCAAGAACTTTGCCGTCCTTGATCTATTGTTCATGAGATATTTATAGAGACCCCCCTTCACAAAACAAAATTCAAATATCAAAGTTGATATTAGACACCTTGCTGTGGGCTTGAGGTGCAGAAATTCACACAGCCACTTAAGTCAGTTACAGACCCGGGCAATACCTTTGACTTAAACCCCAAGTGGTCAAGAACTTTGCCGTCCTTAACGTATTTTTCATGGGATATAAATAGAGACCACCCCTCCATAAAAAAAAATCAAATATCAAAGTTGATATTTGACACCCAGCTGCGGGCTTGAGGTGCAGAAACCCATCCAGGCACTTATGTCAGATAAAGACCCGGGCAATAGCTTTGACTTAATCCCCAAGTGGTCAAGAACTTTGACGTCCATAATATGTTTTTCATGAGATATTTATAGAGACCCCCCTCCTCCACAAAACAAAATTCAAATATCAAAGTTGATATTAGACACCCTGCTGTGGGCTTGAGGTGCAGAAACCCACCCAGGCCCTTAAGTCAGTTAAAGACCCGGGTAATGCCTTTGACTTAATTCCCAAGTGGTCAAGAACTTTGCCGTCCTTAATATGTTTTTCATGTGATATTTATAGAGACCCCCCCCTCCACAAAACAAAATTCAAATATCAAAGTTGATATTAGATACCCTGCTGTGGGCTTGAGGTGCAGAAACCCACCCAGGCACTTAAGTCAGTTACAGACCCGGGCAATACCTTTGACTTAAACCCCAAGTGGTCAAGAACTTTGCCGTCCTTAATATATGTTTCATGGGATATTAATAGAGACCACCCTTACATAAAAAAAAATCAAATATCAAAGTTGATATTTGACACCCAGCTGCGGGCTTGAGGTGCAGAAACCCACCCAGGGACATAAGTCAGTTAAAGACCCGGGCAATACCTTTGACTTAATCCCCAAGTAGTCAAGAACTTTGCCGTCCTTAATATGTTTTTCATGGGATATTTAAAGGGGCCCCCTCTCCATAATTTTTTTTTCAAATATCAAAGTTGATATTTGACACCCTGCTGTGGGCTTGAGGTGCAGAAACCCACCTTGGCACTTACGTCAGTAAAAGGCCCAGGAAATACCTTTGATTGAAGCCCCAAGTGGTCAAGAACTTTGCCGTCCTTAATATATTTTTCATGGAATATTTATAGAGACCCCCCTCCATAAAAAAAAATCAAATATCAAAGTTGATATTTGACACCCTACTGTGGGCTTGAGGTGCAGAAACCCACCCAGGCACTTAAGTCAGTTAAAGGCCCGGGCAATACCTTTGGCATAAACTACAAGTGGTCAAGAACTTTGCTGTCCTTAATATATTTTTCATGGGATATTAATAGAGCTACCCCTCCATAAAAAAAAATCAAATATCAATGTTGATATTTGACACACTGCTGTGGGCTTGAGGTGCAGAAACCCACCCAGGCACTTAAGTCAGTTACAGACCCGGGCAATACCTTTGACTTAAACCCCAAGTGGTCAAGAACTTTGCCGTCCTTAATATATGTTTCATGGGATATTAATAGAGACCACCCTTACATAAAAAAAAATCAAATATCAAAGTTGATATTTGACACCCAGCTGCGGGCTTGAGGTGCAGAAACCCACCCAGGCACATAAGTCAGTTAAAGACCCGGGCAATACCTTTGACTTAATCCCCAAGTGGTCAAGAACTTTGCCGTCCTTAATATGTTTTTATGGGATATTTATAGGGACCCCCTCTCCATAATTTTTTTTTCAAATATCAAAGTTGATATTTGACACCCTACTGTGGGCTTGAGGTGCAGAAACCCACCCAGGCACTTAAGTCTGTTAAAGGCCCGAGCAATACCTTTGACCTAAGCTCCAAGTGGTTAAGAACTTTGCCGTCCTTAATATATTTTTCATGGGATATTTATAGAGATCACCCTACATAAAAAAAAATCAAATATCAAAGTTTATATTTGACACCCTGCTGTGGGCTTGAGGTGCAGAAACCCACCTGGGCATTTAAGTCAGTAAAAGGCCCAGGAAATACCTTTGATTGAAACCCCAAGTGGTCAAGAACTTTGCCGTCCTTAATATATTTTTCATGGAATATTTATAGAGACCCCCCTCCATAATTGTTTTTTCAAATAACAAAGTTGATATTTGACACCCTACTGTGGGCTTGAGGTGCAGAAACCCACCCAGGCACTTAAGTCAGTTAAAGGCCCGGGCAATACCTTTGGCATAAACTACAAGTGGTCAAGAACTTTGCTGTCCTTAATATATTTTTCATGGGATATTAATAGAGCTCCCCCCTCCATAAAAAAAAATCAAATGTCAATGTTGATATTTGACACACTGTTGTGGGCTTGAGGTGCAGAAACCCACCCAGGCACTTAAGTCAGTTACAGGCCCGAGAAATACCTTTGATTGAAACCCCCAAGTGGTCAAGAACTTTGCCGTCCTTAATATATTTTTCATGGGATATTAATAGAGACCACCCCTCCATAACAAAAAATCAAATATCAAAGTTGATATTTGACACCCAGCTGCGGGCTTGAGGTGCAGAAACCCATCCAGGCACTTAAGTCAGTTAAAGACCCGGGCAATATCTTTGACTTAATCCCCAAGTGGTCAAGAACTTTGCCGTCCTTAATATGTTTTTCATGGGATATTTATAGAGACCCCTTCTCCATAATTTTTTTTTCAAATATCAAAGTTGATATTTGACACCCTACTGTGGGCTTGAGGTGCAGAAACCCACCCAGGCACTTAAGTCCGTTAAAGGCCAGGGCAATACCTTTGGCATAAACTACAAGTGGTCAAGAACTTTGCTGTCCTTAATATATTTTTCATGGGATATTAATAGAGCTCCCCCCTCCATAACAAAAAATCAAATATCAATGTTGATATTTGACACACTGCTGTGGGCTTGAGGTGCAGAAACCCACCCAGGCACTTAAGTCAGTTACAGGCCCGGGAAATACCTTTGATTGAAACCCCAAGTGGTCAAGAACTTTGCCGTCCTTAATATATTTTTCATGGGATATTAATAGAGACCACCCCTCCATAACAAAAAATCAAATATCAAAGTTGATATTTGACACCCAGCTGCGGGTTTGAGGTGCAGAAACCCATCCAGGCACTTAGGTCAGTTAAAGACCCGGACAATATCTTTGACTTAATCCCCAAGTGGTCAAGAACTTTGCCGTCCTTAATATGTTTTTGATGGGATATTTATAGAAACCCATTCTCCACAATTTTTTTTTCAAATATCAAAGTTGATATTTGACACCCTACTGTGGGCTTGAGGTGCAGAAACCCACCCAGGCACTTATGTCTGTTAAAGGCCCGAGCAATACTTTTGACCTAAGCTCCAAGTGGTTAAGAACTTTGCCGTCCTTAATATAGTTTTCATGGGATATTTATAGAAACCCCCCCCCCCTCCATAAAAAAAAATCAAATATCAAAGTTGATATTTGACACCTTACTATGGGCTTGAGGTGCAGAAACCCACACAGGTACTTAAGTCAGTTAAAGGCCCAGAAAATACCTTTGATTGAAACCCCAAGTGGTCAAGAACTTTGCCGTTCTTAATATATTTTTCATGGAATATTAATAGAGACCCCCCTCCATAATTGTTTTTTCAAATATCAAAGTTGATATTTGACACCCTGCTGTGGGCTTGAGGTGAAGAAACCCACCCAGGCACTTAAGTCAGTTAAAGGCCGGGCAATACCTTTGACAAAAACCACAAGTGGTCAAGAACTTTGCGTCCTTAATATGTTTTTCATGGGATATTTATAGAGACCCCCTCTCCATAATTTTTTTTTCAAATATCAAAGTTGATATTTGACACCCTACTGTAGGCTTGAGGTGCAGAAACCCACCCAGGCACTTCAGTCTGTTAAAGGCCCGGGCAATACCATTGACCTAAGTTCCAAGTGGTTAAGAACTTTGCCGTCCTTAGTATATTTTTTATGTGATATTTATAGAGACCCCCTCCATAAAAAAAAAATCAAATATCAAAGTTGATATTTGACATCCTACTGTGGGCTTGAGGTGCAGAAACCCACCCAGGCACTTAAGTCAGTTAAAGACCCGGGTAATACCTTTGACATAAACCCCAAGTGGTGAAGAACTTTGCCGTCCTTAATATATTTTTCATGGGATATTAATAGAGACCACCCCTCCATAAAAAAAAATCAAATATCAATGTTGATATTTGACACCTTGCTGTGGGCTTGAGGTGCAGAAACCCACCCAGGCACTTCAGTCTGTTAAAGGCCCGGCCAATACCTTTGACATAAACCACAAGTGGTCAAGAACTTTGCCGTCCTTAATATATTTTTCATGGGATATTAATAGAGCCCCCCTTCCATAAAAAAAAATCAAATATCAAAGTTGATATTTGACACACTGCTGTGGGCTTGAGGTGCAGAAACCCACACAGGCACTTAAGTCAGTTAAAGACCCGGGTAATACCTTTGACATAAACCCCAAGTGGTGAAGAACTTTGCCGTCCTTAATATATTTTTCATGGGATATTAATAGAGACCACCCCTCCATAAAAAAAAATCAAATATCAATGTTGATATTTGACACCCTGCTGTGGGCTTGAGGTGCAGAAACCCACCCAGGCACTTCAGTCTGTTAAAGGCCCGGGCAATACCTTTGACATAAATCACAAGTGGTCAAGAACTTTGCCGTCCTTAATATATTTTTCATGGGATATTAATAGAGCCCCCCCTCCATAAAAAAAAATCAAATATCAAAGTTGATATTTGACACACTGCTGTGGGCTTGAGGTGCAGAAACCCACCCAGGCACTTAAGTCAGTTAAAGGCCCGGGAAATAAATTTGATTGAAACCCCAAGTGGTCAAGAACTTTTCCGTCCTTAATATATTTTTCATGGGATATTAATAGAGACCCCCCTCCCTAATTTTTTTTTCAAAATATCAAAGTTGATATTTGACACCCTACTGTGGGCTTGAGGTGCAGAAACCCACCCAGGCACTTCAGTCAGTTAAAGGTCCGGGTAATACCTTTGACTTAAGCCCCAAGTGGTCAAGAACTTTGCCGTCCTTAATATATTTTTCATGGGATATTTATAGAGACCCCCTCTCCATAATTTGTTTTTCAAATATCAAAGTTGATATTTGACACCCTACTGTGGGCTTGAGGTGCAGAAACCCACCCAGGCACTTCAGTCTGTTAAAGGCCCGGGCAATACCTTTGACATAAACCACAAGTGGTCAAGAACTTTGCCGTCCTTAATATATTTTTCATGGGATATTAATAGAGCCCCCCTTCCATAAAAAAAAATCAAATATCAATGTTGATATTTGACACACTGCTGTGGGCTTGAGGTGCAGAAACCCACACAGGCCCTTAAGTCAGTTAAAGGCCCGGGTAATACCTTTGACATAAACCCCAAGTGGGCAAGAACTTTGCCGTCCTTAATATATTTTTCATGGGATATTAATAGAGACCACCCCTCCATAAAAAAAAATCAAATATCAATGTTGATATTTGACACCCTGCTGTGGGCTTGAGGTGCAGAAACCCACCCAGGCACTTCAGTCCGTTAAAGGCCCGGGCAATACCTTTGACATAAACCACAAGTGGTCAAGAACTTTGCCGTCCTTAATATATTTTTCATGGGATATTAATAGAGCCCCCCCTCCATAAAAAAAAATCAAATATCAATGTTGATATTTGACACACTGCTGTGGGCTTGAGGTGCAGAAACCCACCCAGGCACTTAAGTCAGTTAAAGGCCCGGGAAATACATTTGATTGAAACCCCAAGTGGTGAAGAACTTTGCCGTCCTTAATATATTTTTCATGGGATATTAATAGAGACCCCCTCTCCATAATTTGTTTTTCAAATATCAAAGTTGATATTTGACACCCTACTGTGGGCTTGAGGTGCAGAAACCCACCCAGGCACTTAAGTCAGTTAAAGGTCCGGGTAATACCTTTGACTTAAGCCCCAAGTGGTCAAGAACTTTGCCGTCCTTAATATATTTTTCATGGGATATTTATAGAGACGCCCTCTCCATAATTTGTTTTTCAAATATCAAAGTTGATATTTGACACCCTACTGTGGGCTTGAGGTGCAGAAACCCACCCAGGCACTTAATTCTATTAAAGGCCCGAGCAATACCTTTGACCTAAGCTCCAAGTGGTTAAGAACTTTGCCGTCCTTAATATATTTGTTATGGGATATTAATAGAGACCACCCCTCCATAAAAAAAAATCAAATATCAAAGTTGATATTTGACACCCTGTTGTGGGCTTGAGGTGCAGAAACCCACACAGGCACTTCAGTCTGTTAAAGGCACGGGCAATACCTTTGACATAAACCACAAGTGGTCAAGAACTTTGACGTCCTTAATATATTTTTCATGGGATATTAATAGAGCTACCCCTCCATAAGAAAAAATCAAATATCAAAGTTGATATTTGACACCCTGTTGTGGGCTTGAGGTGCAGAAATCCACCCAGGCACTTAAGTCAGTTAAAGGCCCGGGAAATACCTTTGATTGAAACCCCAAGTGGTCAAGAACTTTGCCGTCCTTAATATATTTTTCATGGGATATTTATAGAGACCCCCCCTCCATAATTGTTTTTTCAAATATCAAAGTTGATATTTGACACCCTGCTGTGGGTTTGAGGTGCAGAAACCCACCCATGCACTTAAATCAGTTAAAGACCCGGGCAATACCTTTGACATAAACCCCAAATGGTTAAGAAATTTGCCGTTCTTAATATATTTTTCATGGGATATTAATAGAGACCACCCCTCCATAAAAAAAATCAAATATCAATGTTGATATTTGACACCCTTCTGTGGGCTTGAGGTGCAGAAACCCACCCAGGCACTTCAGTCTGTTAAAGACCCGGTTAATACCTTTGTTTGAAACCCCAAGTGGGCAAGAACTTTGCCGTCCTTAATATATTTTTCATATGATATTTATAGAGACCCCCCTCCATAAAAAAAAATCAAATATCAATGTTGATATTTGAAACCCTGCTGTGGGCTTGAGGTGCAGAAACCCACCCAGGCACATATGTCAGTTCAAGGCCCGGGAAATACCTTTGATTGAAACCCCAAGTGGTCAAGAACTGTGCCGTCCTTAATATATTTTGCATGGGATATTTATAGAGATCCCCTTCCATAATTTTTTTTTCAAATATCAAAGTTGATATTTGACACCCTACTGTGGGCTTGAGGTGCAGAAACCCACCCAGGCACTTAAGTCAGTTAAAGGCCCGGCCAATACCTTTGATTGAAACACCAAGTGGGCAAGAACTTTGCCGTCCTTCGAAATTTGTTCATGAGTTATTTATAGGGACCCCCAAATCCAAATATCAAAGTAGTATTTCGGGACAGCTCAAGGCATATTTCGGGAGGAGCAAAGGGAGCAGGCTATTACGCATGGGTTACTGGAAGTGACGTCATCGGAAGCGACCCTAACCGGAAATGACGTCACATGAAGTCACGTGACCGGAAGTTACGTCATATCCGAAGTATGTTCTGCGTATTCCCGCACTTTTTTTCTTACCATAGTAGTAGTACAAAATGTACCATTGCGTATGACCGTAAGTAGCATGGCTACCGGATGTGACGTGTCCGAAAGTGACGTCACCGAAAGTGGGTGATTACCCTTGGGGTGTGATCTTAATTGTTCGAAGTGTTGTGTGGTACTCCAATGGTGTTTTCTATCACGTTCGTGTTCTCACTGTGGTATCTCTACTAAATAACCTAAGAGCCGCTGACCGAGGGCTATGCGCAGCCGCCGCCGCTGACACAGGGATATACATCTCCGCCGCTTCCGCTGACAGATGGATATGTGCCGTCGTAGCCGCAGCAGCAGCAATACTCACAGAGTAATGAAGGAGAACCCTATTATATATTGAAAACCAATAATCCGTTTTTTGGGGGTTCCAGACGGATACGATCCCGATCAATTCATGCCATGGGTACAACGTTTACCAGTGTGATTGCCGGACCTACAGGCAGTGGACAATCGATGTTTGTCCGATGGTTCGTTCACAATATCAAACACATGATGACTCCCAAGCCAGATCGGATCTTAAGGTGTTATGGTGAATATCAGACGTTGTATGGAACCGTAAAAGGGATAGACTTTCAACAAGGTTTACCGGATCTGGATAATTTAGATCCAAGAGAAAAACATTTGATCATTTTGGACGATCTCATGGACGAAACGGATCAAAGGGTGACTTCACTGTTTACGAAAAAGAGTCACCACATAAACATCAGCGTCATGTACATCGTTCAGAATCTGTTTCACCATAGAACCATAAGTCTCAATGCCCATTACATGGTTCTATTCCAAAACCTGACAGACGTATCGCAGATCATGGCGCTAGCACACCAAATGTATCCCAGGAGAACGGAATTTTTCCTGGAAGCTTTTGCCCGAGCTACAGCCAGACCTCATGGCTACATAGTGATCGATATGAAACAAAAGACGCCGGATATCCTGAGATTAAGAACCTTCATCTTTCCCGGTGAAGAACAGAAAGCGTATGTCGAGTCATAAAAAGGATGTTACATCCCGTTTCTTGTCACTCTTGCATGAGACTCTGAGGGAATAGCATAGTCTCTCAGCACTTGAAAATGCACGGCAGTGATATATTATATTTACAAAAGACGAAACCGTGTATTCGTAAACACATCATAACAAAAGCGGATGGCAGTCTCGTCGACTGTCTGTGTGAGTGTGCCGATAATATTTTAAGAGGCAACGTCCCGTTAACTAAACTGCAGAAGGAAAAACTCAAGAGAAATAAGGCCGGATTGAGAGCACTGACGAAAAAGTCGTTCTCTCTCAAACAGAAGAAAGCGATCTTACAGAAAGGTGGATTTTTGGGATCCCTACTAGCACCGATTGCATCTGTAGTAGCACCGTTGCTCTCTACATTATTTAAATGAAGGAACTAACCTTAATAAATAGATACCACCAAACTCAAGAGCGCCCAAAACCTCCAGTGGAACAACGCGTGAAAGTCATGGACACCTTGGATAAGAAGATGCAAACCATACTAGAAAGAGAAGACCTGTCGGCAGACAAACGCCTCAAGTTATACGACCAATCGTTCACTCGATATTTGAACGTCTACGACGATCACAGACCCAGACCCGTGGCAGTCGCACCTGAACCCGTGAAACAGGACCTGATCGACAACGAAATTTTGGAAAGCGTACCAAAAACAATGAAGGCCAAGATACAACTCTTGTTGAAAAAAATGAAGAGCAGTCCCGACATTAGCTGGAACGAGAAAGGGGAACTGAAATACAAGGGAGAAACCGTTTAAGGAAGCAACGTGGTGGATTTAGTCAACGATGTGCTGAGCAAAAAGAAATATTTCAACCCACAATGATGGGAACCATTTGGAGAAGCCTTACGAGAAGCAAATGTTTCACAAGATTTGATTGGTCACGAGGACCGCTGGAGATACATCACTCAGACCACAAAAACACCGCGATCTCGCAAACGACAACAGAGTCCATCCCCTATTAGACCGTACTCCCCAAAAACACCAAGAAACAGAAGGAAAGAAGTCCAGAACTGGGTCGACTTTTAAAACGGAGGTTGAGACCACGAAGGGGCAGTTGTAAACATGGAATCGACCTATTACAACCTTTTAGCTCCCGCCAGTTATGGAGGATTGAATAAATTTAAGCCGAAAGGCTATACGAAGAAACAAATCAGAGAATGGTTACAGTCTCAGGACACGCACACTTTGCATAAACCATCTAGACGACGATTTCCCAGGAGACGCGTTGTAGTCTATGGAATTGAAAACCAGTGGCAGGCGGATTTAGTGGATCTCGCAAAATTGTCTTCTTACAACAAAGGATTCAAGTACTTGTTGACATGTATAGACGTGTTATCCCGATATGCTTGGGTCGTTTCATTGACAGACAAGACGGGAAAGACTTTAAAATATGCGTTTCAGGTCATTTTTAAATCTGGGCGGCGGTAGTGAAATGCATCGAAACCAGACCCCCGGTATGCTTAGTCAAAGACGACCACGGTGAAATTCTGGAAGGAACATTCTATGTCGATGAATTACAGAAAGTCATTAAGACAGACGACGTATACAAGATTGAACCCATTTTTAAAAAGAGAAAAATGGGACAAAGAGTTCAGTATTTAGTCAAGTGTCTCGGATATTCAGAGTCCTTCAGCAGCTGGATCCTTAAACAGGACCTACAAAAGCACACAACACCTACTTGAAGTGTCAGTCTTGCGAATGGCACCGAGTGACACGGACAGTGTATCGTCTTGTGTGACTTGTGGAAAGAAGACTTCACGTTCGGAGGTCGTATTTTTGTGTCAGGTACTCATTCTGTACACGGTTATCGTAGTCAGCATTTACAACTTAACGGTAAAATCGGAGAACAGTACCTTGTGGACGGCCTTGTTGAGCAGTTGTCTGGGATACCTGTTACCTAACCCCACGATCAAGACGAAGCATGTTTTACCTGACTCTGCCTAGTAACAGTTCCATGAATTACTGTCCGAACAATACGTTGACTCATTACACGACGAAATTGCCGAAGATAACGGATCTGGACAGAGCATGGAAAATCGGATTGGCAGAGATACAGTATACTCACAGTTGGTATATCGTCATGAATAACGAAGCCTGGTTGAAGGTCCACTTTTACAAGGAGTCAGAACTACAAAAGCATTTGTTCTTGTTACCGGATGGGTACTATTCCTCGGCCAAAAGGATTCCCCATCGAGGGGAAAAAGCACATGAAGGAACTCAAGAATAAATTCGACATGGGTTTCAACAAAATCAATCATAAAATCGATATGAAAGTGAACAAAGATTGTCAAGTGATCATCAGTCCTTTAATACAATCCATGTTAGGATTCAGACAAGCTATATTCCCGGCGGGGGAGTATGTTTCAGATTGGGTAGTGGACGTCAAGAAAGGATTAAATTCTCTGTACGTGTATTGTCCATTGGTGGAATCGAGAATGGTGGGAGATGCCCAAGTACCGTTATTGAGAATCGTACCGGTGGAAGGAAGAGACGGAGAAATGACCAGCCGAGTGTTTGATCCGATACAGTACTGTCCCCTGTTACAAAAACTATTTCAGACCGTGGAAATAGATTTAAGGGACGACACGGGCTCTATAGTGCCATTCGAAAGATGACGAGTGGTGGTGACACTTCACTGTAGAAAACGAAAAGAATTCTCTCTAGAATGAAACCAACTCATCGTTACAATACGAAAGCTTACCACGATTATTACATACACCAAGCAGGAAAAGGATATCCGGTATTTGCGGGAAGACGATATCAAAGAGGACATGGACTTGGCAGTATCTTTGGAGGACTCTTTAAAGCAGCCATGCCTTTGTTGAAAAAGGGAACAAAGACCCTAGAACGCGAGGCTTTAAAAACGGGATTAAATATTGCCGGAGATGTCGTACAAGGAATAAATATCAAACAGGCAGCAACATCACGATTGAAATCAACAGGAGAAAACTTACTCCAAAAGGCTATGGACACGGTAGGACCCCCAGGACAACGAGTTCTAAAAGGACCTGCCAAGCGAAAAAAGACCAGACGTCGGCAGACCAAGCAACGGAACACTTCGAATGACATTTCGGATAAAAATGGCACTTGTACATCCCAACTCATGCGAATGCACGAAATCAGAACTGGATTTATTTGAAGTTCCACCTACACAGACCAGTGTGGCTTATGGGTATTGGGAGCAGAAAGGATTGACATCGGCTCTGAAGGATCCAGGACCTTACGAATTTGCCGTCAGTGGGGCGGGGGACAACTACATCGACTTGGCTAATACTTATCCGTTTGTGGAAGCACAGATCATGGATGACGACGATACTGCATTGGATGGCGGAGCGGACGTTGGATCTGTCAACTTATGGATGCATTCCCTCTTTAGTGATGTCAGTGTTAGCCTCAACGAAAATCTGGTTTCACCACCGACCATCTTGTACCCTTACAGAGCTTACATAGAAATATTACTCAGCTATGGCCCAGCTGCCAACGAATCTCAATTAACGGGAGTCATGTGGTACAAGGATACACCGGGACATCAGGATAAGAGAACAACCGATAACAAAGGATTCACGTCCCGGAAAGCATTGACGGCCCAAGGCAAGTCTGTACAGATGATGGGAAAACTACACTTGGATTTATTTTGTCAAGAGAAATATTTACTGAATCACGTCGATCTGAAAATCAAATTACGACGAAGTCGAGACGTGTTCACTCTAATGGCCGATGCCGACAACTATAAGATCATAATCAAGGATCTCGCTCTATTTGTGAGAAATGTACAGTTAAGTCCTGCCGTAAGAATGGGTCACGTCAAAGCTTTGGAAAAGACCAGCTGTAAATACCCCATCCGACGTGTAGAAGTCAAAGTAGATACGGTTCCCCGTGGCAACATGAATTACGTCCAGGACAATATGTTTTTGGGACAGTTGCCGAAAAGACTGGTGATTGGTTGCGTGGACAGTGATACCTTAAATGGGACTATTACGAAAATCCCTTTCGATTTTAAACACTACAAGATCAATTTTGTGGCACTGAACATGGACGGACGACAGATTCCCGCCAAACCGTTACAACCCGACTTTGAAAACACAGGTTATATTCGCAGTTATATGGTACTCTATGCCAGTACGGGAAAGATGCATGAAGACGAAGGAAATACCATCTCCATAGATGAATACGCTAAAGGAAACACCTTAATTGGATTCGATATGACTCTGGATAGGGCAATTTACGTGTGGAGATTCATTTCGACGAAGCTCTGGCAGGGACCATCAACGTCGTGCTGTATGCAGAATTTGACAACGTGATCGAAATCGGTAGAAACAGACAAGTCTTGTTTGACTACATTGCATAATGAATACGCTAGAGATTAACACTCTATTGAAAAAATATCCCCACTCCAGACCTGTGTTTAATGGGGTCTATGCCAGAAACAGATTACACAGATTATTAAATGTACCTTCGGCCCTTGTGGGAAATACGGATCCAGACCATCCAATGGGACAACACTGGATCGCTATATACATCGACGCCAACTCACGAGGAGAATACTTACGATCCAACCGGACGTCCACCGCACGAATCCGCTTATGTCAATTTCATGAACAAACATTGCCTTCAATGGACTTACAATAACGTTCGAGTACAAGAAGAAGGATCTACCGTGTGCGGATTTCATTGCATTTCTTAACTCATTCATCGATGTGCAGGACATAGCATGACAGACGTCACCAGGCTCTTAGAAAATGCCGTGGAAGCGACGGGTATTGTACAGAGATTTGTGTTGTTACTTGTTAAACATGTGCTATGAAAAAAAAAAAAAAAAAAAAAAAAAGTAAAAAAAAGAAGAAAAAAAAAGAAGGTTAATGCAACCTCTATATAGAGCCAGTCACAAACATGGATAAATGCAGAGTGAACTTCTACTGGGTGACTTAGGGGATCAAATCTACCATTTCATTCATTTGACTCTTAGGTTATTTAGTAGAAATACCACAGTGAGAACGCAGACGTGATAGAAAACACCCTTGGAGTACTACACACCACGTCGAACAAATCAGAACACACCCCAAGGGAAATCATCCACTTTCGGTCTTATGACGTCACTTCCTGTGAGGTCACGTCAAATCCGGTAGCCATACTACTTCCGGTCATGCGCAATTGTACATTTCGTACTACTGCTATGGTAAGAAAAGAAGAGGGGGAATACCCTTCCGGACATGTGCAGAACACATTTCCGGTTATGACGTCACTTCCGGTCACGTGACTTCATGTGACGTCATTTCCGGTCAGGACCGCTTCTGGTGACGCCACCTCCAGTAACGCATACGCAATGGCACGCTCCCATTTGCTTCCCCCGAAATATTCCTTGAGCTGTCCGGATACACTACTTTGATATTTAGATTGGGGAGGACCCTATAGATAATCCATGAAAAAATATCGAAGGACGGCATAATTCTTTCCCACTTAGGGTTTAGCTCAAAGGTATAGCCAAGGCCTTTAACTGACTTAAGTGCCTGGGTGGGTTTCTGCACCTCAAGCCCACAGCATGATGTCAAATATCAACTTTGATATTTGATTTTTTTTTATGGAGGGGGGTCTCTATTAATATCCCATGAAAAATATATTAAGGACGGCAAAGTTCTTGACCACTTGGGGTTTCAATCAAAGGTATTTCTCTGGCCTTTAACTGACTTTAGTGCCTGGGTGGGTTTCTGCACCTCAAGCCCGCAGCGGGATGTCAAATATCAACTTTGATATTTGAAAAAACATTTATGGAGGGGGGTCTCTATAAATATCCCATGCAAAATATATTAAGGACGGCAAAGTTCTTGACCACTTGGGGTTTCAATCAAAGGTATTTCCCGGGCCTTTAACTGACTGAAGTGTCTGGATGGGTTTCTGCTCCTCAAGCCCACAGCAGGATGTCAAATATCAGCTTTGATATTTCATTTTTTTTTATGGAGGGGCGTCTCTATAAATATCATATGAAAAATATATTAAGGACGGCAAAGTTCTTACCCACTTGGGGTGTCAATCAAAGGTATTACCCGGGCCTTTAACAGACTGAAAAGCCTGGGTGGGTTTCTGCACCTCAAGCCCACGGCAGGGTGTCAAATATCAACATTGATATTTGATTTTTTTTTATGGAGGGAGGGCTCTATTAATATCCCATAAAAATATATTAAGGTCGGCAAAGTTCTTGACCACTTGTGGTTTATGTCAAAGGTATTGCCCGGGCCTTAAACTGACTTAAGTGCCTGGATGGGTTTCTGCACCTCAAGCCCACAGTAGGGTGTCAAATATCAACTTTGATATTTGATTTTTTTTATGGAAGGGGGGTCTCTATGAATATTCCATGAAAAATATATTAAGGACGGCAAAGTTCTTGCCCATTTGGGGTGTCAATCAAAGGTATTTCCCGGGCCTTTAACTGACCTAAGTGCCTGGGTGGGTTTCTGCACCTCATGCCCACAGCAGGGTGTCAAATATCAACATTGATATTTCATTTTTTTTTATGGAGGGGGGTCTCTATAAATATCCCATGAAAAATATATTAAGGACGGCAAAGTTCTTGACCACTTGGGGTGTCAATCAAAGGTATTTCCCGGGCCTTTAACTGACTGAAGTGCCTGGATCGGTTTCTGCACCTCCAGCCCACAGCAGGATGTCAAATATCAGCTTTGATATTTCATTTTTTTTTATGGAGGGGGGTCTCTATAAATATCCTATGAAAAATATATTAAGGACGGCAAAGTTCTTGACTACTTGGGGATTAAGTCAAAGGTATTGCCCGGGCCTTTAACTGACCTTAGTGCCTGGGTGGATTTCTGCACCTCAAGCCCACAGCTGGGTGTCAAATATCAACTTTGATATTTGATTTTTTTTTATGGAGGGGGGGTCTCTATAAATATCCCATGAAAAATATATTAAAGACGGCAAAGTTCTTGACCACTTGGGGTTTATGTCAAAGGTATTGCCCGGGCCTTTAACTGACTTAAGTGCCTGGATGGGTTTCTGCACCTCAAGCCCACAGTAGGGTGTCAAATATCAACTTTGATATTTGAAAAACAAATTGTGGAGGGGGGGTCTCTATAAATATTCCATGAAAAATATATTAAGGACGGCAAAGTTCTTGACCACTTGGGGTTTCAATCAAAGGTATTTCCCGGGCCTTTAACTGACTGAAGTACCTGGATCGGTTTCTGCACCTCAAGCCCACAGCAGGATGTCAAATATCAGCTTTGATATTTCATTTTTTTTTTTATGGAGGGGGGTCTCTATAAATATCCTATGAACAATATATTAAGGACGGCAAAGTTCTTGACTACTTGGGGATTAAGTCAAAGGTATTGCCCGGGCCTTTAACTGACCTTAGTGCCTGGGTGGATTTCTGCACCTCAATCCCACAGCTGGGTGTCAAATATCAACTTTGATATTTGATTTTAGTTTATGGAGGGGGGGTCTCTATAAATATCCCATGAAAAATATATTAAGGACGGCAAAGTTCCTGACCACTTGGGGCTTAAGTCAAAGGTATTGCTGGGGTCTTTAACTGACTTAAGTGCCTGGGTGGGTTTCTGCACCTCAAGCCCACAGCAGCGTGTCAAATATCAAAGTTGATATTTGAATTTTGTTTTTTGGAAGGGGGGGGGGGGGTCTCTATAAATATCTCATGAAAAATATATCAAGGACGGCAAAGTTCTTGCCACTTGGGGTTTAATTCAAAGATATTGCCCAGGACTTTAACTGATTTAAATGCCTGGGTGGGTTTCCGCACCTCAAACCCACAGCAGGGTGTCAAATATCAACTTTGATATGCAGTGAAGTACCATGCTCTGGGATATTCCCCACTCTACAAATAATAACGTCATTCCCGGAATTTCCGTATTGATGGGTCATTCATGAAGACCTCCATAAAGATTCCAATACAACTAAATGTAACCAAATTTGGGTTCCAAATAATCCTTACATATTTACCTGCAACTGCCATTGTTTATACCTTTCCATTTAGATTTTGTTTATTTTTTCAGAAAACTTACTGTTATATTTTTCTAATGTTCTATAATTACACTCTTTTTAGATTGATGAGATGTCTTCATGTGAACCGGAATCTTATGACTTTATATTGCTTGACAAAACGCTGTCCAAATTATCTACCGGTTTAAAACATTAAAGTAAATGATTTTTTATTCTGTGTTTATTTAAAGTGGTAAGCTCGCCATCCGAAAAATATTTCTGTCTTCGTTATTTTGTATTGTGTGGGCGGGGGGGGGGGGGGGGGGGGGGGTGCTCTAGATATATTTACTGTATGCCCCGATGTCGATTTACTGTGTTGGCTATGCATTTACAGTAATATATTTGTTATTGGACGCTAGAAATCTTTAAAAGTACATGTTGCTCTTATTTATTTTTTTGGTTTTGAGACATATCGCCTTATTGCTCGCTAGATTAATGCTCGCTAGAAATTGCTCGCTAGCTTGAGCCTGGTGGTGCACCATGTGAAAATCTCACCATTTCTTTTTTGATTGTGATAAATATACAGATAATAGGGAAATATTATTTAATAGTCTTAACCTTCTAAGATTAATATTGATGTAAATCTACTGACAAAAGGAAGTGATCTCCTAACATATCAAGAAAATATAACTATTTTTAAACATGCTTTTAAATATATTAAAGACTTCAAAAGATTTACAATTTTCTAAATGATCTAAAGAACCAACACACATCTCCAAAAGTATTTATTCTCTTTTCTTTTTTTTCCGTATATTGTCTAAACCTATGTTTTTGTATATGATCATTCTTTGTATATTTAACTCTATGCTATTATATACATATTATATCATTTCATTGCGCATGCTAATCCATATTGTAAATTATTGTATTCGGGAGAAGACTTCATAAGTTGGAAAAACTTGTGTCCGATCCATATTTGTTATATTTAGCAAATAAAAAAAAATATGTTTAAACTAAACTCTTCTTTTCAGTATTTGGCTTATAAATCTACGTTTCCAACTTCCCGATGTCGAGCGAATCTAGACAAGAAGAAGAAGGTAATACAGCATTGTGTATCTGGTGTAGCATATGAATAACTAAATGTGTGTTGCTGACAAAGTATCATTACTGTTTATGCTATTGTTGATGGAATGTTAGTTACCATGGATATTTCTTTAGTGTTGACTGGACATTAATTGAGATTATTTTAAATATTTATATATATATTGAATTTGTCAAATAAAGGAACAGCTGAGACTGAAACCACACAGGCATACAAACTCTTAGCTGCCTTAGTTGGCTGTAGGAAGAGTTTGAAGACAACAAAGGGGTAATCAGAATCCGTATATCGAAGAAGAACAGAACACAATGGCCAACAGAAAAAGTACAAAAGGACGATCTACAAAACATACACATAAAATTATAGATCGAATAGCACGAACACCACTAAAACCGGGATGAATTCAGGTGCTCTGGAGAGGTAAGCAATTCCTGTTCCACTAGAGGCACCAGTCGTGTAGGCTTGCAGATTATTTGGGATGTCTTTATCTAAATCTGGTTGTCCAATTATAGGGTGTCGTCCACTGACGTAGTAATTTACCTTTTATATTTATTATGATTATTGTTTGTATTATTTAAATAGTTCATATCCTTACGGCGAATATAAAAGTTGGTAACAATTGGCGCTCTTTACACAAGTTTCCTTGTACTCAATTGTCATTTCTTGAAATTGTACCATATTGTATTGTTCGACATTTAAAACAGGAACTATTTAGTCACGTATTGTTTCCGTACAGGTTTACCAAATTTCATATATGATTAATACTTTATGACTGAAATGTATTAAGAATTGGTACAAAGCTTGTCAATTATTTAATATGTAAACCAGCGTATTGTGAGTATTACTTTCTTAATTGATTCTAACTTAAACATGGATATCCTCACAAGATTTGGAACTGTAAGATTGGCTGAGCAAATTATAAATGGAAGTGATTGGCTGAGCAAATCACCAGTTTGGTACACGTGTTAGGCAATACGTATTAATATAGGCATAACTCAGTTATTTAGACACAGCTACCCAAAGTGTCAATTACATACACTTATATTTATATGTAATCATGATTAAAATCTGTAATTGTCTGATATATAAGCGAAAAGTAAGCTCCAAATATGTGTCATTGTGACCTAATTTAAGTTAATAGAGTTTGAAAATACCAAAAGGGGTAATCAGAATCCGCATATCGAAGAACAGACAACACAATGGCCAAAAGAAAAAAATGCAAAAGGACAAACAACGATCTACAAAACATTCACATAAAACTAAAGATCGAAAAACACAAACCCCACTGATTAAAGGATATATATTTCTCACTTTTGAGACAGACCAGTTCCTATTTTTAGCGATGTGAGATTTTCTTATCTTGCACTAGTGCTATTACATAATAACCTTCACGCAATACACAAACATACGGAATTACTTTTTTGATTGACATGAAGGGGAAATAACTCACATTGTTTACATGATCGTCTGCTAAAAGTACATAGCTGTCAAACAATACACAACTACTGATAAAAGTGAGAAATGAAATCAAACACCGGCAAAAAGTGCAAGACAGGGAAATCTCCGACACCCTCGGGTAAGATTTCAATCGTTTGCTGAGTCGGCGGGTGTCGGAGATTTCCCTGTCTTGCACTTTTGCCGGTGTTAGATTCTACATGTCTTAGTATTGAATGCTGCTTACAAAACAAAACGAATTATTGCTATAGTTACCATTAGTAGTTACTCAACCAGAATATTTTGGTCACGTTTACTGCATTGATATGATGTATTAAAATAAACAAATTAAATCATATAATATAAAAAAGCATTGTAGTAAGCTGATGATATATTAATGAAGCAGAAAAGCATATAACAGTGATTAATTATTATACTGATGAAGTTTTATGAATCAAAGCAGAACAAACATATTACATGCATTTAGTTAAAGAGACATGTATATATCTGTGTTGTCGTTGGAGTTCCAATTATCAGAGGGACCGGTTTAACCCCGTCACATTTGTGTGCCCTTCCCAAATCATGACCAGGATTTCCATCGTAAGACGTCGTGTTTTTTATGTTCAGTGGTTTTATGTGAGAGGTGATTGTTTGTTTTGCTGATATTGATGGCATTGTTGACCATCACTGTTTAAACTTTCTTTTCATAAACTTCATTGCTATTTTATCAGTATGTTATCTTTTTATCTTTCAGAAAATGCACGGATGACCTATTTAAAACATGAAAACATACTTCGTTTTTAATCTTATTCTATTGTTACAAAGGATACAAGGTAACATCACAATGTCTTAAGTCACGTGTCAAAGGTTCATTAGCATGCCCATGCTGTTTTCTTTAAAGGTATTAAAATACTTACAATCTGACATTTCGGCTCCTTATTTCTATGCCGTTTTAATCATCAGGACCTGAAGACGACAATTTGATTTTTATGAATATAAATATATAAATTACAGAATGCTTATATACAATTTATAAATATTAGCAGACAAATATTTTTCAGTAGTGTATGAAGAAGGTATATTAATGTATCAATATTGTTCGTCTTGTCAATGGCTACTTTTTTTCACGGAGTTAAAGCTGCTCATCATGTAATTAACAAATTGTTTTCATTTTATTTCTAATATTATTTCGTTGTATTTTCAACCATTATTGACGAACATAGGATTTCTAAGAACAGTAATACATTAAATACAGTTCTCCTGATTTTAGGCACCATTCATGGCAAAGTTCAAGATGACGTCACACTGTATACTGATATAGGAAGTGATGTCATATTGAAGTGTAAAGTCGCAAATTCTACAAGATCAATATGGCGGGGAGAGAATGAAATAATATCAGATGGATTGGATATTAACAGGAAACTACAACTCAGAATGAAAATAATAGAGGACAAAGCTCTGGGAGAGTACAATCTACACATTTCAAATTTAACAGAAAGAGACTTGGGTTCATATTGGTGCGAACGCACTGCTAATGATGTGGTCATTGAGAAACAAGTAGTGATAAAATTGACAGGTGAGTAACGTGTGACTTGCATCGGCACCTACATATGAAGTATATAACTCCCAGTTGATACGATATTCCAGAGCTTGTGGTTGTGATAAGGATTTTCTTGATAGAGGGTTGCTGCTAACAAGGTAGCTACTGAACCACGGATTCCCATTGGTTAAGTTGAAGTCATCGCTTCGAAATTTTCCGGTCGCCACCATGACATGGGTGACCGCTATGGAATATTTGTGTTACAAATGACCACGGATATGTTCCAATTGTCGTAAACACTTTCCGATCCTTTTCTCATTCATGACGTATCACCGGGATTGTAACTAAATAAACACGACGGATGTCACTAGTGGAACAGGAACTGCTTACCATTCCGGAGCACATGAGTTCACCCCCGGTTTTAGTGGGGTTGGTGTTAATCGATCTTTAGTTTTATATGTATGTTTTGTAGATCGTTGTTTGTCATTTTGTACTTTTTCTTTTGGCCATTGTGTTGTCTGTCCTTCTATTTACTCATTCTGATTACTCCTTTGGTATCTTCAAATTCTTCTTAATAATGTGACCAACGAAAAACAAGTAGTGATACAACTGACAGGCGAGTACCATGTGACTGCATGATATATGCATTGCCTATACTTTCTGCTTGATGTTTTTTGTCCGTCTTCGTCTTGTGTTTTGTGTGCTCAGTGTTGCCTGTATCTCTGGATTGTCCATTCTTGATTCTCTAACGCGTATTTGTATTGAAAACAAATCTACCTATTAGTGAAACAACGGGATATATATTTACAATTTCTATTGGATAATAATGTAATATTCATGTGTGTTCACATCCGGGATATCATAAGGCCTGAAGTTTAACTGCGTTTTACATGTCACAACATAGTTTGTAAACCAAGTTCACATATATATTTGGTATAAATTATGAAATAGATGTGTCATTGATTAACAATCCCCGAGTTATAATCATCTATCTTATTACTGAAGACCCTATGGTGACTTTTTTACTGAAGACCCTATGGTGACTTTATTACTGAAGACCCTATGGTGACTTTATTACTGAAGACCCTATGGTGACTTTACTACTGAAGACCCTATGGTGACTTTATTACTGAAGACCCTATGGTGATTTTATTACTGAAGACCCTATGATGACTTTATTACTCAAGACGCTATGGTGACTTTATTACTGAAGTCCCTACTGTGACTTTATTACTGAAGACCCTACGGTGACTTTAGTACTGCAGACCCTATGGTGACTTTATTACTGAAGACCCTACTGTGACTTTATTACTGAAGACCCTATGGTGACTTTATTACTGAAGACTCTACTGTGACTTTATTACTGAAGACCCTACGGTGACTTTATTACTGAAGACCATATGGTGACTTTATTACTGAAGACCCTACTGTGACTTTATTACTGAAGACCCTACGGTGACTATTACTGAAGACCCTATGGTGACTTTATTACTGAAGACCCTACTGTGACTTTATTACTGAAGACCCTATGGTGATGTTATTACTGAAGACCCTATGGTGACTTTATTACTGAAGACCCTATGGTGACTTTATTACTGAAGAACCTATGGCGACTTTATTACTGAAGACCCTACGGTGACTTTATTACTGAAGACCCTATGGTGACTTTATTACTGAAGACCCTATGGTGACTATTACTGAAGACCCTATGGTGACTTTATTACTGAAGACCCTACGGTGACTTTATTACTGAACACCCTACGGTGACTTTATTACTAAAAACCTTATGGTGACTTTATTACTGAAGACCCTACGGTGACTTTAGTACTGAAGACCCTATGGTGACTTTATTACTGAAGACACTACGGTGACTTTATTACTGAAGACCCTAAGGTGACTTTATCACTGAAGACCCTACAGTGACTTTATTACTGAAGACCATGCGGTGACATTATTACTGAATACCCTATGGTGACTTTATTACTGAAGACCCTATGGTGAATTTATTACTGAAGACCCTACTGTGACTATTACTGAAGACCCTACGCTGACTTTATTACTCAAGACCTTATGGTGACTTTTTTACTGACGAACCTATTGTGACTTTATTAATGAAGATCCTATTGTGACTTTATTACTGAAGACCATATGGTGACTTTATTACTGAAGACCCTACGGTGACTTTATTACTGAACAATCTACGGTGACTTTATTACTGAAGACCCTATGGTGACTTTATTATTGAAGACCCTATTGTGACTTTATTACTGAAGACACTATGGTGACTTTATTACTGAAGACCCTATGGTGACTTTATTACTGAAGACCCTACGGTGACTTTATTACTGAAGACCCTACGGTGACTTTATTACTGAAGACCCTATGGTGACTTTATTACTGAAGACACTACGGTAACTTTATTACTGAAGACCCTACGGTGAATTTATTACCGAAGACCCTATGGTGACTTTATCACTGAAGACCCTACGGTGACTTTATTACTGAAGACCATGCGGTGACATTATTACTGAATACCCTATGGTGACTTTATTACTGAAGACCCTATGGTGATTTTATTACTGAAGACCCTACTGTGACTATTACTGAAGACCCTACGCTGACTTTATTACTCAAGACCCTATGGTGACTTTTTTACTGACGAACCTATGGTAACTTTATTACTGACGACCCTATTGTGACTTTATTAATGAAGATCCTATTGTGACTTTATTATTGAAGATCCTATTGTGACTTTTTTACTGAAGACCCTACAATGACTTTATTACTGAAGACCCTATGGTGATTTTATTACTGAAGACCCTACTGTGACTATTACTGAAGACCCTACGCTGACTTTATTACTCAAGACCCTATGGTGACTTTTTTACTGACGAACCTATGGTAACATTATTACTGACGACCCTATTGTGACTTTATTAATGAAGATCCTACGGTGACTTTATTATTGAAGATCCTATTGTGACTTTTTTACTGAAGACCCTACAATGACTTTATTACTGAAGACCCTATGGTGACTTTATTACTGAAGACCCTATGGTGACTATTACTGAAGACCCTATGGTGACTATTACTGAAGACCCTATGGTGACTTTATTACTGAAGACCCTACGGTGACTTTATTACTGAACAATCTACGGTGACTTTATTACTAAAGACCTTATGGTGACTTTATTACTGAAGACCCTACGGTGACCTTAGAACTGAAGACCCTATGGTGACTTTATTACTGAAGACACTACGGTGACTTTATTACTGAAGACCCCACGGTGAATTTATTATTGACGACCCTACGGTGACTTTATTACTGAAGACCCTACGGTGACTTTATTACTGAAGACCATGCGGTAGCATTATTACTGAAGACCCTATGGTGACTTTATTACTGAAGACCCTATGGTGACGTTATTACTGAAGACCCTACTGTGACTTTATTAATGAAGATCCTATGGTGACTTTATTATTGAAGACCCTACGGTGACTTTATTACTGAAGACCCTATGGTGACTTTATTACTGAAGACCCGACGGTGACTTTATTACTGAAGACCCTACGGTGACGTTATTACTGAAGACCATGCGGTGACATTATTACTGAAGACCCTATGGTGACTTTATTACTGAAGACACTACGGTGACTTTATTACTGAAGACCCTATGGTGACTTTATTACTGAAGACCCGACGGTGACTTTATTACTGAAGACCCTACGTTGACGTTATTACTGAAGACCATGCGGTGACATTATTACTGAAGACCCTATGGTGACTTTATTACTGAAGACCCTATGGTGGCTATATTACTGAAGACCCTACTGTGACTATTACTGAAGACCCTACGCTGACTTTATTACTCAAGGCCCTATGGTGACTTTTTTTACTGACGAACCAATGGTGACTTTATTACTGACGACCCTATTGTAACTTTATTAATGAAGATCCTATTGTGACTTTATTATTGAAGATCCTATTGTGACTTAATTACTGAAGACCCTATGGTGACTTTATTACTGAAGACCATATGGTGACTTTATTACTGAAGACCCTACGGTGACTTTATTACTGAAGACCCTACGGTGACTATTACTGAAGACCCTATGGTGACTTTATTACTGAAGACCCTACGGTGACTTTATTACTGAACAACCTACGGTGACTTTATTACTAAAGACCTTATAGTGACTTTATTACTGAAGACACTACGGTGAATTTATTATTGAAGACCCTACGGTGACTTTATTACTGAAGACCCTACAGTGACTTTATTACTGAAGACCATGCGGTGACATTATTACTGAAGACCCTATGGTGACATTATTACTGAAGGCCCTATGGTGACGTTATTACTGAAGACCCTACTGTGACTATTACTGAAGACCCTACGCTGACTTTACTACTCAAGACCCTATGGTGACTTTTTTACTGACGACCCTATTGTGACTTTATTAATGAAGATCCTATTGTGACTTTATTATTGAAGATCCTATTGTGACTTTATTACTGAAGACCCTATGGTGACTTTATTATTGAAGACCCTATGGTGACTTTATTACTGAAGACCCTACGGTGACTTTATTACTGAACAACCTACGGTGACTTTATTACTAAAGACCTTATGGTGACTTTATTACTGAAGACCCTACGGTGACCTTAGAACTGAAGACCCTAAGGTGACTTTATTACTGAAGACACTACGGTGACTTTATCACTGAAGACCCTACTGTGAATGTATTATTGAAGACCCTACGGTGACTTTATTACTGAAGACCCTACGGTGACTTTATTACTGAAGACCATGCGGTGACATTATTACTGAAGACCCTATGGTGACTTTATTACTGAAGACCCTATGGTGACGTTATTACTGAAGACCCTACTGTGACTATTACTGAAGACCCTACGCTGACTTTATTACTCAAGACCCTATAGTGCCTTTTTTACTGACGACCCTATTGTGACTTTATTAATGAAGATCCTATTGTGACTTTATTATTGAAGATCCTATTGTGACTTTATTACTGAAGACCCTATGGTGACTTTATTATTGAAGACCCTATTGTGACTTTATTACTGAAGACACTACGGTGACTTTATTACTGAAGACCCTACGGTGACTTTATTACTGAAAACCCTTCGGTGACTTTATTACTGAAGACCATGCGGTGACATTATTACTGAAGACCCTATGGTGACTTTATTACTGAAGACCCTATGGTGGCTTTATTACTGAAGACCCTACTGTGACTATTACTGAAGACCCTTCGCTGACTTTATTACTCAAGACCCTATGGTGACTTTTTTACTGACGAACCAATGGTGACTTTATTACTGACGACCCTATTGTGACTTTATTAATGAAGATCCTATTGTGACTTTATTATTGAAGATCCTATTGTGACTTTATTACTGAAGAACCTATGGTGACTTTATTACTGAAGACCATATGGTGACTTTATTACTGAAGACCCTACGGTGACTTTATTACTGAAGACCCTACGGTGACTATTACTGAAGACCATATGGTGACTTTATTACTGAAGACCATACTGTTACTTTATTACTGAAGACCCTATGGTGATTTTATTACTGAAGACCCTATGGTGACTTTATTACTGAAGACCCTACGGTGACTTTATTACTGAACAACCTACGGTGACTTTATTACTAAAGACCTTATAGTGACTTTATTACTGAAGACACTACGGTGAATTTATTATTGAAGACCCTACGGTGACTTTATTACTGAAGACCCTACAGTGACTTTATTACTGAAGACCATGCGGTGACATTATTACTGAAGACCCTATGGTGACATTATTATTGAAGACCCTATTGTGACTTTATTACTGAAGACACTATGGTGACTTTATTACTGAAGACCCTATGGTGACTTTATTACTGAAGACCCTACGGTGACTTTATTACTGAAGACCCTACGGTGACTTTATTACTGAAGACCCTATGGTGACTTTATTACTGAAGACACTACGGTAACTTTATTACTGAAGACCCTACGGTGAATTTATTACCGAAGACCCTATGGTGACTTTATCACTGAAGACCCTACGGTGACTTTATTACTGAAGACCATGCGGTGACATTATTACTGAATACCCTATGGTGACTTTATTACTGAAGACCCTATGGTGATTTTATTACTGAAGACCCTACTGTGACTATTACTGAAGACCCTACGCTGACTTTATTACTCAAGACCCTATGGTGTTTTTTTACTGACGAACCTATGGTAACTTTATTACTGACGACCCTATTGTGACTTTATTAATGAAGATCCTATTGTGACTTTATTATTGAAGATCCTATTGTGACTTTTTTACTGAAGACCCTACAATGACTTTATTACTGAAGACCCTATGGTGATTTTATTACTGAAGACCCTACTGTGACTATTACTGAAGACCCTACGCTGACTTTATTACTCAAGACCCTATGGTGACTTTTTTACTGACGAACCTATGGTAACTTTATTACTGACGACCCTATTGTGACTTTATTAATGAAGATCCTATTGTGACTTTATTATTGAAGATCCTATTGTGACTTTTTTACTGAAGACCCTACAATGACTTTATTACTGAAGACCCTATGGTGACTTTATTACTGAAGACCCTATGGTGACTATTACTGAAGACCCTATGGTGACTATTACTGAAGACCCTATGGTGACTTTATTACTGAAGACCCTACGGTGACTTTATTACTGAACAATCTACGGTGACTTTATTACTAAAGACCTTATGGTGACTTTATTACTGAAGACCCTACGGTGACCTTAGAACTGAAGACCCTATGGTGACTTTATTACTGAAGACACTACGGTGACTTTATTACTGAAGACCCCACGGTGAATTTATTATTGACGACCCTACGGTGACTTTATTACTGAAGACCCTACGGTGACTTTATTACTGAAGACCATGCGGTAGCATTATTACTGAAGACCCTATGGTGACTTTATTACTGAAGACCCTATGGTGACGTTATTACTGAAGACCCTACTGTGACTTTATTAATGAAGATCCTATGGTGACTTTATTATTGAAGACCCTACGGTGACTTTATTACTGAAGACCCTATGGTGACCTTATTACTGAAGACCCGACGGTGACTTTATTACTGAAGACCCTACGGTGACGTTATTACTGAAGACCATGCGGTGACATTATTACTGAAGTCCCTATGGTGACTTTATTACTGAAGACACTACGGTGACTTTACTACTGAAGACCCTATGGTGACTTTATTACTGAAGACCCGACGGTGACTTTATTACTGAAGACCCTACGTTGACGTTATTACTGAAGACCATGCGGTGACATTATTACTGAAGACCCTATGGTGACTTTATTACTGAAGACCCTATGGTGGCTATATTACTGAAGACCCTACTGTGACTATTACTGAAGACCCTACGCTGACTTTATTACTCAAGGCCCTATGGTGACTTTTTTACTGACGAACCAATGGTGACTTTATTACTGACGACCCTATTGTAACTTTATTAATGAAGATCCTATTGTGACTTTATTATTGAAGATCCTATTGTGACTTAATTACTGAAGACCCTACGGTGACTTTATTACTGAAGACCCTACGGTGACTATTACTGAAGACCCTATGGTGACTTTAATACTGAAGACCCTACGGTGACTTTATTACTGAACAACCTACGGTGACTTTATTACTAAAGACCTTATAGTGACTTTATTACTGAAGACACTACGGTGAATTTATTATTGAAGACCCTACGGTGACTTTATTACTGAAGACCCTACAGTGACTTTATTACTGAAGACCATGCGGTGACATTATTACTGAAGACCCTATGGTGACATTATTACTGAAGGCCCTATGGTGACGTTATTACTGAAGACCCTACTGTGACTATTACTGAAGACCCTACGCTGACTTTACTACTCAAGACCCTATGGTGACTTTTTTACTGACGACCCTATTGTGACTTTATTAATGAAGATCCTATTGTGACTTTATTATTGAAGATCCTATTGTGACTTTATTACTGAAGACCCTATGGTGACTTTATTATTGAAGACCCTATGGTGACTTTATTACTGAAGACCCTACGGTGACTTTATTACTGAACAACCTACGGTGACTTTATTACTAAAGACCTTATGGTGACTTTATTACTGAAGACCCTACGGTGACCTTAGAACTGAAGACCCTATGGTGACTTTATTACTGAAGACACTACGGTGACTTTATCACTGAAGACCCTACTGTGAATTTATTATTGAAGACCCTACGGTGACTTTATTACTGAAGACCCTACGGTGACTTTATTACTGAAGACCATGCGGTGACATTATTACTGAAGACCCTATGGTGACTTTATTACTGAAGACCCTATGGTGACGTTATTACTGAAGACCCTACTGTGACTATTACTGAAGACCCTACGCTGACTTTATTACTCAAGACCCTATAGTGCCTTTTTTACTGACGACCCTATTGTGACTTTATTAATGAAGATCCTATTGTGACTTTATTATTGAAGATCCTATTGTGACTTTATTACTGAAGACCCTATGGTGACTTTATTATTGAAGACCCTATTGTGACTTTATTACTGAAGACACTACGGTGACTTTATTACTGAAGACCCTACGGTGACTTTATTACTGAAAACCCTTCGGTGACTTTATTACTGAAGACCATGCGGTGACATTATTACTGAAGACCCTATGGTGACTTTATTACTGAAGACCCTATGGTGGCTTTATTACTGAAGACCCTACTGTGACTATTACTGAAGACCCTTCGCTGACTTTATTACTCAAGACCCTATGGTGACTTTTTTACTGACGAACCAATGGTGACTTTATTACTGACGACCCTATTGTGACTTTATTAATGAAGATCCTATTGTGACTTTATTATTGAAGATCCTATTGTGACTTTATTACTGAAGAACCTATGGTGACTTTATTACTGAAGACCATATGGTGACTTTATTACTGAAGACCCTACGGTGACTTTATTACTGAAGACCCTACGGTGACTATTACTGAAGACCATATGGTGACTTTATTACTGAAGACCCTACTGTTACTTTATTACTGAAGACCCTATGGTGATTTTATTACTGAAGACCCTATGGTGACTTTATTGCTGAAGACCCTACGGTGACTTTATTACTGAACAACCTACGGTGACTTTATTACTAAAGACCTTATAGTGACTTTATTACTGAAGACACTACGGTGAATTTATTATTGAAGACCCTACGGTGACTTTATTACTGAAGACCCTACAGTGACTTTATTACTGAAGACCATGCGGTGACATTATTACTGAAGACCCTATGGTGACATTATTACTGAAGGCCCTATGGTGACGTTATTACTGAAGACCCTACTGTGACTATTACTGAAGACCCTACGCTGACTTTACTACTCAAGACCCTATGGTGACTTTTTTACTGACGACCCTATTGTGACTTTATTAATGAAGATCCTATTGTGACTTTATTATTGAAGATCCTATTGTGACTTTATTACTGAAGACCCTATGGTGACTTTATTACTGAAGACCATGCGGTGACATTATTACTGAAGACCCTATGGTGACTTTATTACTGAAGACCCTATGGTGACGTTATTACTGAAGACCCTACTGTGACTATTACTGAAGACCCTACGCTGACTTTATTACTCAAGACCCTATAGTGCCTTTTTTACTGACGACCCTATTGTGACTTTATTAATGAAGATCCTATTGTGACTTTATTATTGAAGAGCCTATTGTGACTTTATTACTGAAGACCCTATGGTGACTTTATTATTGAAGACCCTATTGTGACTTTATTACTGAAGATACTACGGTGACTTTATTACTGAAGACCCTACGGTGACTTTATTACTGAAAACCCTTCGGTGACTTTATTACTGAAGACCATGCGGTGACATTATTACTGAAGACCCTATGGTGACTTTATTACTGAAGACCCTATGGTGGCTTTATTACTGAAGACCCTACTGTGACTATTACTGAAGACCCTTCGCTGACTTTATTACTCAAGACCCTATGGTGACTTTTTTACTGACGAACCAATGGTGACTTTATTACTGACGACCCTATTGTGACTTTATTAATGAAGATCCTATTGTGACTTTATTATTGAAGATCCTATTGTGACTTTATTACTGAAGAACCTATGGTGACTTTATTACTGAAGACCATATGGTGACTTTATTACGGAAGACCCTACGGTGACTTTATTACTGAAGACCCTACGGTGACTATTACTGAAGACCATATGGTGACTTTATTACTGAAGACCCTACTGTTACTTTATTACTGAAGACCCTATGGTGATTTTATTACTGAAGACCCTATGGTGACTTTATTACTGAAGACCCTACGGTGACTTTATTACTGAACAACCTACGGTGACTTTATTACTAAAGACCTTATAGTGACTTTATTACTGAAGACACTACGGTGAATTTATTATTGAAGACCCTACGGTGACTTTATTACTGAAGACCCTACAGTGACTTTATTACTGAAGACCATGCGGTGACATTATTACTGAAGACCCTATGGTGACATTATTACTGAAGGCCCTATGGTGACGTTATTACTGAAGACCCTACTGTGACTATTACTGAAGACCCTACGCTGACTTTACTACTCAAGACCCTATGGTGACTTTTTTACTGACGACCCTATTGTGACTTTATTAATGAAGATCCTATTGTGACTTTATTATTGAAGATCCTATTGTGACTTTATTACTGAAGACCCTATGGTGACTTTATTATTGAAGACCCTATGGTGACTTTATTACTGAAGACCCTACGGTGACTTTATTACTGAACAACCTACGGTGACTTTATTACTAAAGACCTTATGGTGACTTTATTACTGAAGACCCTACGGTGACCTTAGAACTGAAGACCCTATGGTGACTTTATTACTGAAGACACTACGGTGACTTTATCACTGAAAACCCTACGGTGAATTTATTATTGAAGACCCTACGGTGACTTTATTACTGAAGACCCTACGGTGACTTTATTACTGAAGACCATGCGGTGACATTATTACTGAAGACCCTATGGTGACTTTATTACTGAAGACCCTATGGTGACGTTATTACTGAAGACCCTACTGTGACTATTACTGAAGACCCTACGCTGACTTTATTACTCAAGACCCTATAGTGACTTTTTTACTGACGAACCAATGGTGACTTTATTACTGACGACCCTATTGTGACTTTATTAATGAAGATCCTATTGTGACTTTATTATTGAAGATCCTATTGTGACTTTATTACTGAAGAACCTATGGTGACTTTATTACTGAAGACCATATGGTGACTTTATTACTGAAGACCCTACGGTGACTTTATTACTGAAGACCCTACGGTGACTATTACTGAAGACCATATGGTGACTTTATTACTGAAGACCCTACTGTTACTTTATTACTGAAGACCCTATGGTGATTTTATTACTGAAGACCCTATGGTGACTTTATTACTGAAGACCCTATGGTGACTTTATTACTGAAGAGCCTATGGTGATTTTATTACTGAAGACCCTACGGTGACTTTATTACTGAACACCCTACGGTGACTTTATTACTGAAGACCTTATGGTGACTTTATTACTGAAAATCCTACGGTGACTTTAGTACTGAAGACCCTATGGTGACTTTATTACTGAAGACACTACGGTGTCTTTATTACTGAAGACCCTATGGTGACTTTATTACTGAAGACCCTACGCTGACTTTATTACTGAAGACCCTATGTGACTTTATTACTGAAGACCATGCAGTGACATTATTACTGAAGACCCTATGGTGACTTTATTATTGAAGACCCTATGGTGACTTTATTACTGAAGACCCTACTGTGACTATTAATGAAGACCCTACGCTGACGTTATTACTCAAGACCCTATGGTGACTTTTTTCTGACGAACCTAGGGTGACTTTATTATTGACGACCCTAATGACTTTATTATTGAAGATCCTATTGTGACTTTACTACTCAAGACCCTATGGTGACTTTTTTACTGACGACCCTATTGTGACTTTATTAATGAAGATCCTATTGTGACTTTATTATTGAAGATCCTATTGTGACTTTATTACTGAAGACCCTATGGTGACTTTATTATTGAAGACCCTATGGTGACTTTATTACTGAAGACCCTACGGTGACTTTATTACTGAACAACCTACGGTGACTTTATTACTAAAGACCTTATGGTGACTTTATTACTGAAGACCCTACGGTGACCTTAGAACTGAAGACCCTATGGTGACTTTATTACTGAAGACACTACGGTGACTTTATCACTGAAAACCCTACGGTGAATTTATTATTGAAGACCCTACGGTGACTTTATTACTGAAGACCCTACGGTGACTTTATTACTGAAGACCATGCGGTGACATTATTACTGAAGACCCTATGGTGACTTTATTACTGAAGACCCTATGGTGACGTTATTACTGAAGACCCTACTGTGACTATTACTGAAGACCCTACGCTGACTTTATTACTCAAGACCCTATAGTGACTTTTTTACTGACGAACCAATGGTGACTTTATTACTGATGACCCTATTGTGACTTTATTAATGAAGATCCTATTGTGACTTTATTATTGAAGATCCTATTGTGACTTTATTACTGAAGAACCTATGGTGACTTTATTACTGAAGACCATATGGTGACTTTATTACTGAAGACCCTACGGTGACTTTATTACTGAAGACCCTACGGTGACTATTACTGAAGACCATATGGTGACTTTATTACTGAAGACCCTACTTTTACTTTATTACTGAAGACCCTATGGTGATTTTATTACTGAAGACCCTATGGTGACTTTATTACTGAAGACCCTATGGTGACTTTATTACTGAAGAGCCTATGGTGATTTTATTACTGAAGACCCTACGGTGACTTTATTACTGAACACCCTACGGTGACTTTATTACTGAAGACCTTATGGTGACTTTATTACTGAAAATCCTACGGTGACTTTAGTACTGAAGACCCTATGCTGACTTTATTACTGAAGACCCTACGCTGACTTTATTACTGAAGACCCTATGTGACTTTATTACTGAAGACCATGCAGTGACATTATTACTGAAGACCCTATGGTGACTTTATTATTGAAGACCCTATGGTGACTTTATTACTGAAGACCCTACTGTGACTATTAATGAAGACCCTACGCTGACGTTATTACTCAAGACCCTATGGTGACTTTTTTCTGACGAACCTAGGGTGACTTTATTATTGACGACCCTAATGACTTTATTATTGAAGATCCTATTGTGACTTTATTACTGAAGACCCTATGGTGACTTTATTATTGAAGACCCTATGGTGACTTTATTACTGAAGACCCTATGGTGACTTTATTAATGAAGATCCTATTGTGACTTTATTATTGAAGATCCTATTGTGACTTTATTACTGAAGACCCTATGGTGACTTTATTATTGAAGACCCTATGGTGACTTTATTACTGACGACCCTATTGTGACTTTATTAATGAAGATCCTATTGTGACTTTATTATTGAAGATCCTATTGTGACTTTATTACTGAAGACCCTATGGTGACTTTATTATTGAAGACCCTATGGTGACTTTATTACTGAAGACCCTACGGTGACTTTATTACTGAACAACCTACGGTGACTTTATTACTAAAGACCTTATGGTGACTTTATTACTGAAGACCCTACGGTGACCTTAGAACTGAAGACCCTATGGTGACTTTATTACTGAAGACACTACGGTGACTTTATCACTGAAAACCCTACGGTGAATTTATTATTGAAGACCCTACGGTGACTTTATTACTGAAGACCCTACGGTGACTTTATTACTGAAGACCATGCGGTGACATTATTACTGAAGACCCTATGGTGACTTTATTACTGAAGACCCTATGGTGACGTTATTACTGAAGACCCTACTGTGACTATTACTGAAGACCCTACGCTGACTTTATTACTCAAGACCCTATAGTGACTTTTTTACTGACGAACCAATGGTGACTTTATTACTGACGACCCTATTGTGACTTTATTAATGAAGATCCTATTGTGACTTTATTATTGAAGATCCTATTGTGACTTTATTACTGAAGAACCTATGGTGACTTTATTACTGAAGACCATATGGTGACTTTATTACTGAAGACCCTACGGTGACTTTATTACTGAAGACCCTACGGTGACTATTACTGAAGACCATATGGTGACTTTATTACTGAAGACCCTACTGTTACTTTATTACTGAAGACCCTATGGTGATTTTATTACTGAAGACCCTATGGTGACTTTATTACTGAAGACCCTATGGTGACTTTATTACTGAAGAGCCTATGGTGATTTTATTACTGAAGACCCTACGGTGACTTTATTACTGAACACCCTACGGTGACTTTATTACTGAAGACCTTATGGTGACTTTATTACTGAAAATCCTACGGTGACTTTAGTACTGAAGACCCTATGGTGACTTTATTACTGAAGACCCTAGGCTGACTTTATTACTGAAGACCCTATGTGACTTTATTACTGAAGACCATGCAGTGACATTATTACTGAAGACCCTATGGTGACTTTATTATTGAAGACCCTATGGTGACTTTATTACTGAAGACCCTACTGTGACTATTAATGAAGACCCTACGCTGACGTTATTACTCAAGACCCTATGGTGACTTTTTTCTGACGAACCTAGGGTGACTTTATTATTGACGACCCTAATGACTTTATTATTGAAGATCCTATTGTGACTTTATTACTGAAGACCCTATGGTGACTTTATTATTGAAGACCCTATGGTGACTTTATTACTGAAGACCCTATGGTGACTTTATTACTGAAGACCCTATGGTGACTTTATTACTGAAGACCCTATGGTGACTTTATTACTGAAGACCCTACGGTGACTTTGTTACTGAAGACCCTATGGTGACTTTATTACTGAAGACCCTATGGTGACTTTATTACTGAAGACCCTATGGTGACTTTATTACTGAAGACCCTACGGTGACTTTGTTCCTGAAGACCCTATGGTGACTTTATTACTAAAGACCCTACGGTGACTTTATTACTGAAGACCCTATGGTGACTTTTTTTACTGAAGACCCTATGGTGACTTTATTACTGAAGACCCTATGGTGGCTATTACTGAAGACCCTATGGTGACTTTTTTTAACTGAAGACCCTATGGTGACTTTATTACTGAAGACCCTATGGTGACTTTATTACTGAAGACCCTATGGTGACTTTATTACTGAAGACCCTATGGTGACTTTATTACTAAAGACCCTATGGTGACTTTATTACTGAATACCCTACGATGACTTTGTTACTGAAGACCCTACGGTGACTTTATTACTGAAGATCCTACGGGGACTTTATTACTGAAGACCCTATGGTGATTATTACTGAAGATCCTATGCTGACTTTATTACTGAAAACACTATGGTGGCTTTTGTACTGAAAAAACTATGGTGACTTTATTACTGAAGACCCTATGGTGACTTTATTACTGAAGACCCTAAGATGACTTTATTACTGAAGACCCTATGTTGACTTTATTACTGAAGACCTTACGGTGACTCTATTACTGATGACCCTATGGTGACTTTATTACTGAAGACCCTATGGTGACTTTTTTAACTGAAGACCCTATGGTGACTTTATTATTGAAGACCCTATGGTTACATTATTACTGAAGACTCTATGGTGACTTTATTACTGAAGACCCTATGTTGACTTTATTACTGAAGACCCTATGGTCACTTTATTACTGAAGACACTATGGTCACTTTATTACTGAATACCCTACGGTGACTTTGTTACTGAAGACCCTACGGTGACTTTATTGCTGAAGACCCTACGGTGACTTTATTACTGAAGACCCTATGGTGACTATTACTGAAGATCCTATGCTGACTTTATTACTGAAAACACTATGGTGGCTTTTGTACTGAAGAACCTATGGTGACTTTATTACTGAAGACCCTATGGTGACTTTATTACTGCAGCCCTAAGATAACTTTATTACTGAAGACCCTATGGTGACTTTATTACTGAAGACCATACGGTGACTGTATTACTGAAGACCCTATGGTGATTGTATTACTGAAGACCCTATGGTGACTTTATTACTGAAGACCCTATGGTGACTTTATTACTGCAGCCCTAAGATAACTTTATTACTAAAGACCCTATGGTGACTTTATTACTGAAGACCATACGGTGACTGTATTACTGAAGACCCTATGGTGATTGTATTACTGAAGACCCTACGGTGACTTTATTACTGAAGACCCTACGGTGACTATTACTGAAGACCATATGGTGACTTTATTACTGAAGACCCTACTGTTACTTTATTACTGAAGACCCTATGGTGATTTTATTACTGAAGACCCTATGGTGACTTTATTACTGAAGACCCTATGGTGACTTTATTACTGAAGAGCCTATGGTAATTTTATTACTGAAGACCCTACGGTGACTTTATTACTGAACACCCTACGGTGACTTTATTACTGAAGACCTTATGGTGACTTTATTACTGAAAATCCTACGGTGACTTTAGTACTGAAGACCATATGGTGACTTTATTACTGAAGACACTACGGTGGCTTTATTACTGAAGACCCTATGGTGACTTTATTACTGAAGACCCTACGCTGACTTTATTACTGAAGACCCTATGTGACTTTATTACTGAAGACCATGCAGTGACATTATTACTGAAGACCCTATGGTGACTTTATTATTGAAGACCCTATGGTGACTTTATTACTGAAGACCCTACTGTGACTATTAATGAAGACCCTACGCTGACTTTATTACTCAAGACCCTATGGTGACTTTTTTCTGACGAACCTAGGGTGAATTTATTATTGACGACCCTAATGACTTTATTATTGAAGATCCTATTGTGACTTTATTACTGAAGACCCTATGGTGACTTTATTATTGAAGACCCTATGGTGACTTTATTACTGAAGACCCTATGGTGACTTTATTACTGAAGACCCTATGGTGACTTTATTACTGAAGACCCTATGGTGACTTTATTACTGAAGACCCTACGGTGACTTTGTTACTGAAGACCCTATGGTGACTTTATTACTGAAGACCCTATGGTGACTTTATTACTGAAGACCCTACTGTGACTATTAATGAAGACCCTACGCTGACTTTATTACTCAAGACCCTATGGTGACTTTTTTCTGACGAACCTAGGGTGACGTTATTATTGACGACCCTAATGACTTTATTATTGAAGATCCTATTGTGACTTTATTACTGAAGACCCTATGGTGACTTTATTATTGAAGACCCTATTGTGACTTTATTACTGAAGACCCTACGGTGACTTTGTTACTGAAGACCCTATGGTGACTTTATTATTGAAGACCCTATGGTGACTTTATTACTGAAGACCCTACTGTGACTATTAATGAAGACCCTACGCTGACTTTATTACTCAAGACCCTATGGTGACTTTATTGCTGAAGACCCTACGGTGACTTTATTACTGAAGACCCTATGGTGACTATTACTGAAGATCCTATGCTGACGTTATTACTGAAAACACTATGGTGGCTTTTGTACTGAAGAACCTATGGTGACTTTATTACTGAAGACCCTATGGTGACTTTATTACTGCAGCCCTAAGATAACTTTATTACTGAAGACCCTATGGTGACTTTATTACTGAAGACCATACGGTGACTGTATTACTGAAGACCCTATGGTGATTGTATTACTGAAGACCCTATGGTGACTTTATTACTGAAGACCCTATGGTGACTTTATTACTGCAGCCCTAAGATAACTTTATTACTAAAGACCCTACGCTGACTTTATTACTCAAGACCCTATGGTGACTTTTTTCTGACGAACCTAGGGTGACTTTATTATTGACGACCCTAATGACTTTATTATTGAAGATCCTATTGTGACTTTATTACTGAAGACCCTATGGTGACTTTATTATTGAAGACCCTATGGTGACTTTATTACTGAAGACCCTACGGGGACTTTGTTACTGAAGACCCTATGGTGACTTTATTATTGAAGACCCTATGGTGACTTTATTACTGAAGACCCTACTGTGACTATTAATGAAGACCCTACGCTGACTTTATTACTCAAGACCCTATGGTGACTTTTTTCTGACGAACCTAGGGTGACTTTATTATTGACGACCCTAATGACTTTATTATTGAAGATCCTATTGTGACTTTATTACTGAAGACCCTATGGTGACTTTATTATTGAAGACCCTATGGTGACTTTATTACTGAAGACCCTATGGTGACTTTATTACTGAAGACCCTATGGTGACTTTATTACTGAAGACCCTATGGTGACTTTATTACTGAAGACCCTACGGTGACTTTGTTACTGAAGACCCTATGGTGACTTTATTACTGAAGACCCTATGGTGACTTTATTACTGAAGACCCTATGGTGACTTTATTACTGAAGACCCTACGGTGACTTTGTTCCTGAAGACCCTATGGTGACTTTATTACTAAAGACCCTACGGTGACTTTATTACTGAAGACCCTATGGTGACTTTTTTTACTGAAGACCCTATGGTGACTTTATTACTGAAGACCCTATGGTGGCTATTACTGAAGACCCTATGGTGACTTTTTTTAACTGAAGACCCTATGGTGACTTTATTACTGAAGACCCTATGGTGACTTTATTACTGAAGACCCTATGGTGACTTTATTACTGAAGACCCTATGTTGACTTTATTACTAAAGACCCTATGGTGACTTTATTACTGAATACCCTACGATGACTTTGTTACTGAAGACCCTACGGTGACTTTATTACTGAAGATCCTACGGGGACTTTATTACTGAAGACCCTATGGTGATTATTACTGAAGATCCTATGCTGACTTTATTACTGAAAACACTATGGTGGCTTTTGTACTGAAAAAAATATGGTGACTTTATTACTGAAGACCCTATGGTGACTTTATTACTGAAGACCCTAAGATGACTTTATTACTGAAGACCCTATGGTGACTTTATTACTGAAGACCTTACGGTGACTCTATTACTGATGACGCTATGGTTACTTTATTACTGAAGACCCTATGGTGACTTTTTTAACTGAAGACCCTATGGTGACTTTATTATTGAAGACCCTATGGTTACATTATTACTGAAGACTCTATGGTGACTTTATTACTGAAGACCCTATGTTGACTTTATTACTGAAGACCCTATGGTGACGTTATTACTGAAAACACTATGGTGGCTTTTGTACTGAAAAACCTATGGTGACTTTATTACTGAAGACCCTATGGTGACTTTATTACTGCAGCCCTAAGATAACTTTATTACTGAAGACCCTATGGTGACTTTATTACTGAAGACCATACGGTGACTGTATTACTGAAGACCCTATGGTGATTGTATTACTGAAGACCCTATGGTGACTTTATTACTGAAGACCCTATGGTGACTTTATTACTGCAGCCCTAAGATAACTTTATTACTAAAGACCCTATGGTGACTTTATTACTGAAGACCATACGGTGACTGTATTACTGAAGACCGTATGGTGATTGTATTACTGAAGACCCTACGGTGACTTTATTACTGAAGACCCTACGGTGACTATTACTGAAGACCATATGGTGACTTTATTACTGAAGACCCTACTGTTACTTTATTACTGAAGACCCTATGGTGATTTTATTACTGAAGACCCTATGGTGACTTTATTACTGAAGACCCTATGGTGACTTTATTACTGAAGAGCCTATGGTGATTTTATTACTGAAGACCCTACGGTGACTTTATTACTGAACACCCTACGGTGACTTTATTACTGAAGACCTTATGGTGACTTTATTACTGAAAATCCTACGGTGACTTTAGTACTGAAGACCATATGGTGACTTTATTACTGAAGACACTACGGTGGCTTTATTACTGAAGACCCTATGGTGACTTTATTACTGAAGACCCTACGCTGACTTTATTACTGAAGACCCTATGTGACTTTATTACTGAAGACCATGCAGTGACATTATTACTGAAGACCCTATGGTGACTTTATTATTGAAGACCCTATGGTGACTTTATTACTGAAGACCCTACTGTGACTATTAATGAAGACCCTACGCTGACTTTATTACTCAAGACCCTATGGTGACTTTTTTCTGACGAACCTAGGGTGAATTTATTATTGACGACCCTAATGACTTTATTATTGAAGATCCTATTGTGACTTTATTACTGAAGACCCTATGGTGACTTTATTATTGAAGACCCTATGGTGACTTTATTACTGAAGACCCTATGGTGACTTTATTACTGAAGACCCTATGGTGACTTTATTACTGAAGACCCTATGGTGACTTTATTACTGAAGACCCTACGGTGACTTTGTTACTGAAGACCCTATGGTGACTTTATTACTGAAGACCCTATGGTGACTTTATTACTGAAGACCCTACTGTGACTATTAATGAAGACCCTACGCTGACTTTATTACTCAAGACCCTATGGTGACTTTTTTCTGACGAACCTAGGGTGACTTTATTATTGACGACCCTAATGACTTTATTATTGAAGATCCTATTGTGACTTTATTACTGAAGACCCTATGGTGACTTTATTATTGAAGACCCTATGGTGACTTTATTACTGAAGACCCTACGGGGACTTTGTTACTGAAGACCCTATGGTGACTTTATTATTGAAGACCCTATGGTGACTTTATTACTGAAGACCCTACTGTGACTATTAATGAAGACCCTACGCTGACTTTATTACTCAAGACCCTATGGTGACTTTTTTCTGACGAACCTAGGGTGAATTTATTATTGACGACCCTAATGACTTTATTATTGAAGATCCTATTGTGACTTTATTACTGAAGACCCTATGGTGACTTTATTATTGAAGACCCTATGGTGACTTTATTACTGAAGACCCTATGGTGACTTTATTACTGAAGACCCTATGGTGACTTTATTACTGAAGACCCTATGGTGACTTTATTACTGAAGACCCTACGGTGACTTTGTTACTGAAGACCCTATGGTGACTTTATTACTGAAGACCCTATGGTGACTTTATTACTGAAGACCCTACTGTGACTATTAATGAAGACCCTACGCTGACTTTATTACTCAAGACCCTATGGTGACTTTTTTCTGACGAACCTAGGGTGACTTTATTATTGACGACCCTAATGACTTTATTATTGAAGATCCTATTGTGACTTTATTACTGAAGACCCTATGGTGACTTTATTATTGAAGACCCTATGGTGACTTTATTACTGAAGACCCTACGGGGACTTTGTTACTGAAGACCCTATGGTGACTTTATTATTGAAGACCCTATGGTGACTTTATTACTGAAGACCCTACTGTGACTATTAATGAAGACCCTACGCTGACTTTATTACTCAAGACCCTATGGTGACTTTTTTCTGACGAACCTAGGGTGACTTTATTATTGACGACCCTAATGACTTTATTATTGAAGATCCTATTGTGACTTTATTACTGAAGACCCTATGGTGACTTTATTATTGAAGACCCTACGGTGACTTTATTACTGAAGACCCTATGGTGACTTTATTACTGAAGACCCTATGGTGACTTTATTACTGAAGACCCTATGGTGACTTTATTACTGAAGACCCTACGGTGACTTTGTTACTGAAGACCCTATGGTGACTTTATTACTGAAGACCCTATGGTGACTTTATTACTGAAGACCCTATGGTGACTTTATTACTGAAGACCCTACGGTGACTTTGTTCCTGAAGACTCTTTGGTGACTTTATTACTAAAGACCCTACGGTGACTTTATTACTGAAGACCCTATGGTGACTTTTTGTACTGAAGACCCTATGGTGACTTTATTACTGAAGACCCTATGGTGGCTATTACTGAAGACCCTATGGTGACTTTTTTTAACTGAAGACCCTATGGTGACTTTATTACTGAAGACCCTATGGTGACTTTATTACTGAAGACCCTATGGTGATTTTATTACTGAAGACCCTATGGTGACTTTATTACTAAAGACCCTATGGTGACTTTATTACTGAATACCCTACGATGACTTTGCTACTGAAGACCCTACGGTGACTTTATTACTGAAGATCCTACGGGGACTTTATTACTGAAGATCCTATGGTGATTATTACTGAAGATCCTATGCTGACTTTATTACTGAAAACACTATGGTGGCTTTTGTACTGAAAAAAATATGGTGACTTTATTACTGAAGACCCTATGGTGACTTTATTACTGAAGACCCTAAGATGACTTTATTACTGAAGACCCTATGGTGACTTTATTACTGAAGACCTTACGGTGACTCTATTACTGATGACGCTATGGTGACTTTATTACTGAAGACCCTATGGTGACTTTTTTAACTGAAGACCCTATGGTGACTTTATTATTGAAGACCCTATGGTTACATTATTACTGAAGACTCTATGGTGACTTTATTACTGAAGACCCTATGTTGACTTTATTACTGAAGACCCTATGGTGACTTTATTACTGAAGACACTATGGTGACTTTATTACTGAATACCCTACGGTGACTTTGTTACTGAAGACCCTACGGTGACTTTATTGCTGAAGACCCTACGGTGACTTTATTACTGAAGACACTATGGTGACTATTACTGAAGATCCTATGCTGACTTTATTACTGAAAACACTATGGTGGCTTTTGTACTGAAGAACCTATGGTGACTTTATTACTGAAGACCCTATGGTGACTTTATTACTGCAGCCCTAAGATAACTTTATTACTGAAGACCCTATGGTGACTTTATTACTGAAGACCATACGGTGACTGTATTACTGAAGACCCTATGGTGATTGTATTACTGAAGACCCTATGGTGACTTTATTACTGAAGTCCCTATGGTGACTTTATTACTGAAGACACTATGGCGACTTTATTACTGAAGACCCTACGGTGACTTTATTACTAAAGACCTTATGGTGACTTTATTACTGAAGACCCTACGGTGACTTTAGTACTGAAGACCATATGGTGACTTTATTACTGAAGACACTACGGTGACTTTATTACTGAAGACCATACGGTGAATTTATTACTGAAGACCCTACGGTGACTTTATCACTGAAGATCCTACGGTGACTTTATTACTGAAGACCATGCGGTGATATTATTACTGAATACCCTATGGTGACTTTATTACTGAAGACCCTATGGTGATTTTATTACTGAAGACCCTACTGTGACTATTACTGAAGACCCTACGCTGACTTTATTACTCAAGACCCTATGGTGACTTTTCTACTGACGAACCTATGGTGACTTTATTACTGACGACCCTATTGTGACTTTATTAATGAAGATCGTATTGTGACTTTATTATTGAATATCCTATTGTGACTTTATTACTGAAGACCCTATGGTGACGTTATTATTGAAGACCCTATTGTGACTTTATTACTGAAGACACTATGGTGACTTTATTTCTGAAGACCCTATGGTGACTTTATTACTGAAGACCCTACGGTGACTTTATTACTGAAGACCCCACGGTGACTTTATTACTGAAGACCCTATGGTGACTTTATTACTGAAGACACTACGGTGACTTTATTACTGAAGACCCTACGGTGAATTTATTACTGAAGACCCTACGGTGACTTTATCACTGAAGACCCTACGGTGACTTTATTACTGAAGACCATGCGGTGATATTATTACTGAATACCCTATGGTGACTTTATTACTGAAGACCCTATGGTGATTTTATTACTGAAGACCCTACTGTGACTATTACTGAAGACCCTACGCTGACTTTATTACTCAAGACCCTATGGTGACTTTTCTACTGACGAACCTATGGTGACTTTATTACTGACGACCCTATTGTGACTTTATTAATGAAGATCCTATTGTGACTTTATTATTGAAGATCCTATTGTGACTTTTTTACTGAAGACCCTACAATGACTTTATTACTGAAGACCCTATGGTGACTTTATTACTGAAGACCCTATGGTGACTATTACTGAAGACCCTATGGTGACTTTATTACTGAAGACCCTACGATGACTTTATTACTGAACAACCTACGGTGACTTTATTACTAAAGACCTTATGGTGACTTTATTACTGAAGACCCTACGATGACCTTAGAACTGAGGACCCTATGGTGACTTTATTACTGAAGACACTACGGTGACTTTATTACTGAAGACCCCACGGTGAATTTATTATTGACGACCCTACGGTGACTTTATTACTGAAGACCCTACGGTGACTTTATTACTGAAGACCATGCGGTGACATTATTACTGAAGACCCTATGGTGACTTTATTACTGAAGACCCTATGGTGACGTTATTATTGAAGACCCTACTGTGACTTTATTAATGAAGATCCTATGGTGACTTTATTATTGAAGACCCTATTGTGACTTTATTACTGAAGACACTACGGTGACTTTATTACTGAAGACCCTATGATGACTTTATTACTGAAGACCCGACGGTGACTTTATTACTGAAGACCCTACGGTGACGTTATTACTGAAGACCATGCGGTGACATTATTACTGAAGACCCTATGGTGACTTTATTACTGAAGACCCTATGGTGGCTTTATTACTGAAGACCCTACTGTGACTATTACTGAAGACCCTACGCTGACTTTATTACTCAAGATCCTATGGTGACTTTTTTACTGACGAACCAATGGTGACTTTATTACTGACGACCCTATTGTGACTTTATTAATGAAGATCCTATTGTGACTTTATTATTGAAGATCCTATTGTGACTTTATTACTGAAGACCCTATGGTGACTTTATTACTGAAGACCATATGGTGACTTTATTACTGAAGACCCTACGGTGACTTTATTACTGAAGACCCTACGGTGACTATTACTGAAGACCCTATGGTGACTTTATTACTGAAGACCCTACGGTGACTTTATTACTGAACAACCTACGGTGACTTTATTACTAAAGACCTTATAGTGACTTTATTACTGAAGACACTACGGTGACTTTATTACTGAAGACCCTACGGTGAATTTATTACTGAAGACCCTACGGTGACTTTATTACTGAAGACCCTACGGTGACTTTATTACTGAAGACCATGCGGTGACATTATTACTGAAGACCCTATGGTGACTTTATTACTGAAGGCCCTATGGTGACGTTATTACTGAAGACCCTACTGTGACTTTATTAATGAAGATCCTATGGTGACTTTATTATTGAAGACCCTATTGTGACTTTATTACTGAAGACCCTATGGTGACTTTATTATTGAAGACCCTATTGTGACTTTATTACTGAAGACACTATGGTGACTTTATTACTGAAGACCCTATGGTGACTTTATTACTGAAGACCCTACGGTGACTTTATTACTGAAGACCCTACGGTGACTTTATTACTGAAGACCCTATGGTGACTTTATTACTGAAGACACTACGGTAACTTTATGACTGAAGACCCTTCGGTGAATTTATTACTGAAGACCCTATGGTGACTTTATCACTGAAGACCCTACGGTGACTTTATTACTGAAGACCATGCGGTGACATTATTACTGAATACTCTATGGTGACTTTATTACTGAAGACCCTATGGTGATTTTATTACTGAAGACCCTACGCTGACTTTATTACTCAAGACCCTATGGTGACTTTTTTACTGACGAACCTATGGTAACTTTATTACTGACGACCCTACTGTGACTTTATTAATGAAGATCCTATTGTGACTTTATTATTGAAGATCCTATTGTGACTTTTTTACTGAAGACCCTACAATGACTTTATTACTGAAGACCCTATGGTGACTTTATTACTGAAGACCCTATGGTGACTATTACTGAAGACCCTATGGTGACTATTACTGAAGACCCTATGGTGACTTTATTACTGAAGACCCTACGGTGACTTTATTACTGAACAACCTACGGTGACTTTATTACTAAAGACCTTATGGTGACTTTATTACTGAAGACCCTACGGTGACCTTAGAACTGAAGACCCTATGGTGACTTTATTACTGAAGACACTACGGTGACTTTATTACTGAAGACCCTACGGTGAATTTATTATTGACGACCCTACGGTGACTTTATTACTGAAGACCCTACGGTGACTTTATTACTGAAGACCATGCGGTAGCATTATTACTGAAGACCCTATGGTGACTTTATTACTGAAGACCCTATGGTGACGTTATTACTGAAGACCCTACTGTGACTTTATTAATGAAGATCCTATGGTGACTTTATTATTGAAGACCCTATTGTGACTTTATTACTGAAGTCACTACGGTGACTTTATTACTGAAGACCCTATGGTGACTTTATTACTGAAGACCCGACGGTGACTTTATTACTGAAGACCCTACGGTGACGTTATTACTGAAGACCATGCGGTGACATTATTACTGAAGACCCTATGGTGACTTTATTACTGAAGACCCTATGGTGGCTTTATTACTGAAGACCCTACTGTGACTATTACTGAAGACCCTACGCTGACTTTATTACTCAAGACCCTATTGTGACTTTTTTACTGACGAACCAATGGTGACTTTATTACTGACGACCCTATTGTGACTTTATTAATGAAGATCCTATTGTGACTTTATTATTGAAGATCCTATTGTGACTTAATTACTGAAGACCCTATGGTGACTTTATTACTGAAGACCATATGGTGACTTTATTACTGAAGACCCTACGGTGACTTTATTACTGAAGACCCTACGGTGACTATTACTGAAGACCCTATGATGACTTTATTACTGAAGACCCTACGGTGACTTTATTACTGAACAACCTACGGTGACTTTATTACTAAAGACCTTATAGTGACTTTATTACTGAAGACACTACGGTGACTTTATTACTGAAGACCCTACGGTGAATTTATTACTGAAGACCCTACGGTGACTTTATTACTGAAGACCCTACGGTGACTTTATTACTGAAGACCATGCGGTGACATTATTACTGAAGACCCTATGGTGACTTTATTACTGAAGGCCCTATGGTGACGTTATTACTGAAGACCCTACTGTGACTTTATTAATGAAGATCCTATGGTGACTTTATTATTGAAGACCCTATTGTGACTTTATTACTGAAGACCCTATGGTGACTTTATTATTGAAGACCCTATTGTGACTTTATTACTGAAGACACTATGGTGACTTTATTACTGAAGACCCTATGGTGACTTTATTACTGAAGACCCTACGGTGACTTTATTACTGAAGACCCTACGGTGACTTTATTACTGAAGACCCTATGGTGACTTTATTACTGAAGACACTACGGTAACTTTATTACTGAAGACCCTTCGGTGAATTTATTACTGAAGATCCTATGGTGACTTTATCACTGAAGACCCTACGGTGACTTTATTACTGAAGACCATGCGGTGACATTATTACTGAATACTCTATGGTGACTTTATTACTGAAGACCCTATGGTGATTTTATTACTGAAGACCCTACGCTGACTTTATTACTCAAGACCCTATGGTGACTTTTTTACTGACGAACCTATGGTAACTTTATTACTGACGACCCTACTGTGACTTTATTAATGAAGATCCTATTGTGACTTTATTATTGAAGATCCTATTGTGACTTTTTTACTGAAGACCCTACAATGACTTTATTACTGAAGACCCTATGGTGACTTTATTACTGAAGACCCTATGGTGACTATTACTGAAGACCCTATGGTGACTATTACTGAAGACCCTATGGTGACTTTATTACTGAAGACCCTACGGTGACTTTATTACTGAACAACCTACGGTGACTTTATTACTAAAGACCTTATGGTGACTTTATTACTGAAGACCCTACGGTGACCTTAGAACTGAAGACCCTATGGTGACTTTATTACTGAAGACACTACGGTGACTTTATTACTGAAGACCCTACGGTGAATTTATTATTGACGACCCTACGGTGACTTTATTACTGAAGACCCTACGGTGACTTTATTACTGAAGACCATGCGGTAGCATTATTACTGAAGACCCTATGGTGACTTTATTACTGAAGACCCTATGGTGACGTTATTACTGAAGACCCTACTGTGACTTTATTAATGAAGATCCTATGGTGACTTTATTATTGAAGACCCTATTGTGACTTTATTACTGAAGTCACTACGGTGACTTTATTACTGAAGACCCCATGGTGACTTTATTACTGAAGACCCGACGGTGACTTTATTACTGAAGACCCTACGGTGACGTTATTACTGAAGACCATGCGGTGACATTATTACTGAAGACCCTATGGTGACTTTATTACTGAAGACCCTATGGTGGCTTTATTACTGAAGACCCTACTGTGACTATTACTGAAGACCCTACGCTGACTTTATTACTCAAGACCCTATTGTGACTTTTTTACTGACGAACCAATGGTGACTTTATTACTGACGACCCTATTGTGACTTTATTAATGAAGATCCTATTGTGACTTTATTATTGAAGATCCTATTGTGACTTAATTACTGAAGACCCTATGGTGACTTTATTACTGAAGACCATATGGTGACTTTATTACTGAAGACCCTACGGTGACTTTATTACTGAAGACCCTACGGTGACTATTACTGAAGACCCTATGGTGACTTTATTACTGAAGACCCTACGGTGACTTTATTACTGAACAACCTACGGTGACTTTATTACTAAAGACCTTATAGTGACTTTATTACTGAAGACACTACGGTGACTTTATTACTGAAGACCCTACGGTGAATTTATTACTGAAGACCCTACGGTGACTTTATTACTGAAGACCCTACGGTGACTTTATTACTGAAGACCATGCGGTGACATTATTACTGAAGACCCTATGGTGACTTTATTACTGAAGGCCCTATGGTGACGTTATTACTGAAGACCCTACTGTGACTTTATTAATGAAGATCCTATGGTGACTTTATTATTGAAGACCCTATTGTGACTTTATTACTGAAGACCCTATGGTGACTTTATTATTGAAGACCCTATTGTGACTTTATTACTGAAGACACTATGGTGACTTTATTACTGAAGACCCTATGGTGACTTTATTACTGAAGACCCTACGGTGACTTTATTACTGAAGACCCTACGGTGACTTTATTACTGAAGACCCTATGGTGACTTTATTACTGAAGACACTACGGTAACTTTATTACTGAAGACCCTTCGGTGAATTTATTACTGAAGACCCTATGGTGACTTTATCACTGAAGACCCTACGGTGACTTTATTACTGAAGACCATGCGGTGACATTATTACTGAATACTCTATGGTGACTTTATTACTGAAGACCCTATGGTGATTTTATTACTGAAGACCCTACGCTGACTTTATTACTCAAGACCCTATGGTGACTTTTTTACTGACGAACCTATGGTAACTTTATTACTGACGACCCTACTGTGACTTTATTAATGAAGATGCTATTGTGACTTTATTATTGAAGATCCTAATGTGACTTTTTTACTGAAGACCCTACAATGACTTTATTACTGAAGACCCTATGGTGACTTTATTACTGAAGACCCTATGGTGACTATTACTGAAGACCCTATGGTGACTATTACTGAAGACCCTATGGTGACTTTATTACTGAAGACCCTACGGTGACTTTATTACTGAACAACCTACGGTGACTTTATTACTAAAGACCTTATGGTGACTTTATTACTGAAGACCCTACGGTGACCTTAGAACTGAAGACCCTATGGTGACTTTATTACTGAAGACACTACGGTGACTTTATTACTGAACACCCTACGGTGACTTTATTACTGAAGACCCCACGGTGAATTTATTATTGACGACCCTACGGTGACTTTATTACTGAAGACCCTACGGTGACTTTATTACTGAAGACCATGCTGTAGCATTATTACTGAAGACCCTATGGTGACTTTATTACTGAAGACCCTATGGTGACGTTATTACTGAAGACCCTACTGTGACTTTATTAATGAAGATCCTATGGTGACTTTATTATTGAAGACCCTATTGTGACTTTATTACTGAAGACACTATGGTGACTTTATTACTGAAGACCCTATGGTGACTTTATTACTGAAGACCCGACGGTGACTTTATTACTGAAGACCCTACGGTGACGTTATTACTGAAGACCATGCGGTGACATTATTACTGAAGACCCTATGGTGACTTTATTACTGAAGACCCTATGGTGGCTTTATTACTGAAGACCCTACTGTGACTATTACTGAAGACCCTACGCTGACTTTATTACTCAAGACCCTATGGTGACTTTTTTACTGACGAACCAATGGTGACTTTATTACTGACGACCCTATTGTGACTTTATTAATGAAGATCCTATTGTGACTTTATTATTGAAGATCCTATTGTGACTTAATTACTGAAGACCCTATGGTGACTTTATTACTGAAGACCATATGGTGACTTTATTACTGAAGACCCTATGGTGACTTTATTACTGAAGACCCTACGGTGACTATTACTGAAGACCCTATGGTGACTTTATTACTGAAGACCCTACGGTGACTTTATTACTGAACAACCTACGGTGACTTTATTACTAAAGACCTTATAGTGACTTTATTACTGAAGACACTACGGTGACTTTATTACTGAAGACCCTACAGTGACTTTATTACTGAAGACCATGCGGTGACATTATTACTGAAGACCCTATGGTGACATTATTACTGAAGGCCCTATGGTGACGTTATTACTGAAGACCCTACTGTGACTATTACTGAAGACCCTACGCTGACTTTATTACTCAAGACCCTATGGTGACTTTTTTACTGACGACCCTATTGTGACTTTATTAATGAAGATCCTATTGTGACTTTATTATTGAAGATCCTATTGTGACTTTATTACTGAAGACCCTATGGTGACTTTATTATTGAAGACCCTATTGTGACTTTATTACTGAAGACACTACGGTGACTTTATTACTGAAGACCCTACGGTGACTTTATTACTGAAAACCCTACGGTGACTTTATTACTGAAGACCCTATGGTGACTTTATTACTGAAGACCCTACGGTGACCTTAGAACTGAAGACACTACGGTGACTTTATTACTGAAGACCCTACGGTGACTTTATTGCTGAAGACCCTACGGTGACTTTATTACTGAAGACCCTACGCTGACTTTATTACTGAAGACCCTACGGTGACCTTAGAACTGAAGACACTACGGTGACTTTATTACTGAAGACCCTACGGTGACTTTATTACTGAAGACCCTACGGTGACTTTATTACTGAAGACCCTACGGTGACTTTATTACTGAAGACCCTACGGTGACTTTATTACTGAAGACACTACGGTGACTTTATTACTGAAGACACTACGGTGACTTTATTACTGAAGACCCTACGGTGACTTTATTACTGAAGACCCTACGGTGACTTTATTACTGAAGACCCTACGGTGACTTTATTACTGAAGACACTATGGTGACTTTATTACTGAAGACACTACGGTGACTTTATTACTGAAGACCCTACGGTGACTTTATTACTGAAGACCCTACGGTGACTTTATTACTGAAGACCCTACGGTGACTTTATTACTGAAGACACTATGGTGACTTTATTACTGAAGACACTACGGTGACTTTATTACTGAAGACCCTACGGTGACTTTATTACTGAAGACCCTACGGTGACTTTATTACTGAATACCCTACGGTGACTTTATTACTGAAGACACTACGGTGACTTTATTACTGAAGACCCTACGGTGACCTTAGAGCTGAAGACACTACGGTGACTTTATTACTGAAGACCCTATTGTGACTTTATTACTGAAGACACTATGGTGACTTTATTACTGAAGACACTACGGTGACTTTATTACTGAAGACCCTACGGTGACTTTATTACTGAAGACCCGACGGTGAATTTATTATTGAAGACCCTACGGTGACTTTATTACTGAAGACCCGACGGTGAATTTATTATTGAAGACCCTACGGTGACTTTATTACTGAAGACCATGCGGTGACATTATTACTGAAGACACTATGGTGACTTTATTACTGAAGACCCTATGGTGACGTTATTACTGAAGACCCTACTGTGACTATTACTGAAGACCCTACGCTGACTTTATTACTCAAGACCCTATGATGCCTTTTTTACTGACGACCCTATTGTGACTTTATTAATGAAGATCCTATTGTGACTTTATTATTGAAGATCCTATTGTGACTTTATTACTGAAGACCCTATGGTGACTTTATTATTGAAGACCCTATTGTGACTTTATTACTGAAGACACTACTGTGACTTTATTACTGAAGACCCTACGGTGACTTTATTACTGAAAACCCTACGGTGACTTTATTACTGAAGACCATGCGGTGACATTATTACTGAAGACCCTATGGTGACTTTATTACTGAAGACCCTATGGTGGCTTTATTACTGAAGACCCTACTGTGACTATTACTGAAGACCCTTCGCTGACTTTATTACTCAAGACCCTATGGTGACTTTTTTACTGACGAACCAATGGTGACTTTATTACTGACGACCCTATTGTGACTTTATTAATGAAGATCCTATTGTGACTTTATTATTGAAGATCCTATTGTGACTTTATTACTGAAGAACCTATGGTGACTTTATTACTGAAGACCCTACTGTTACTTTATTACTGAAGACTCTATGGTGATTTTATTACTGAAGACCCTATGGTGACTTTATTACTGAAGACCCTATGGTGACTTTATTACTGAAGACCCTACTGTGACTATTACTGAAGACCCTACGCTGACTTTATTACTCAAGACCCTATGGTGACTTTTTTACTGACGAACCAATGGTGACTTTATTACTGACGACCCTATTGTGACTTTATTAATGAAGATCCTATTGTGACTTTATTATTGAAGATCCTATTGTGACTTAATTACTGAAGACCCTATGGTGACTTTATTACTGAAGACCATATGGTGACTTTATTACTGAAGACCCTACGGTGACTTTATTACTGAAGACCCTACGGTGACTATTACTGAAGACCCTATGGTGACTTTATTACTGAAGACCCTACGGTGACTTTATTACTGAACAACCTATGGTGACTTTATTACTAAAGACCTTATAGTGACTTTATTACTGAAGACACTACGGTGACTTTATTACTGAAGACCCTACAGTGACTTTATTACTGAAGACCATGCGGTGACATTATTACTGAAGACCCTATGGTGACATTATTACTGAAGGCCCTATGGTGACGTTATTACTGAAGACCCTACTGTGACTATTACTGAAGACCCTACGCTGACTTTATTACTCAAGACCCTATGGTGACTTTTTTACTGACGACCCTATTGTGACTTTATTAATGAAGATCCTATTGTGACTTTATTATTGAAGATCCTATTGTGACTTTATTACTGAAGACCCTATGGTGACTTTATTATTGAAGACCCTATTGTGACTTTATTACTGAAGACACTACGGTGACTTTATTACTGAAGACCCTACGGTGACTTTATTACTGAAAACCCTACGGTGACTTTATTACTGAAGACCCTATGGTGACTTTATTACTGAAGACCCTACGGTGACCTTAGAACTGAAGACACTACGGTGACTTTATTACTGAAGACCCTACGGTGACTTTATTACTGAAGACCCTACGGTGACTTTACTACTGAAGAACCTACGGTGACTTTATTACTGAAGACCCTACGGTGACCTTAGAACTGAAGACACTACGGTGACTTTATTACTGAAGACCATACGGTGACTTTATTACTGAAGACCCTACGGTGACTTTATTACTGAAGACCCTACGGTGACTTTATTACTGAAGACCCTACGGTGACTTTATTACTGAAGACACTACGGTGACTTTATTACTGAAGACACTACGGTGACTTTATTACTGAAGACCCTACGGTGACTTTATTACTGAAGACCCTACGGTGACTTTATTACTGAAGACCCTACGGTGACTTTATTACTGAAGACACTATGGTGACTTTATTACTGAAGACACTACGGTGACTTTATTACTGAAGACCCTACGGTGACTTTATTACTGAAGACCCTACGGTGACTTTATTACTGAAGACCCTACGGTGACTTTATTACTGAAGACACTATGGTGACTTTATTACTGAAGACACTACGGTGACTTTATTACTGAAGACCCTACGGTGACTTTATTACTGAAGACCCTACGGTGACTTTATTACTGAAGACCCTACGGTGACTTTATTACTGAAGACACTACGGTGACTTTATTACTGAAGACCCTACGGTGACCTTAGAACTGAAGACACTACGGTGACTTTATTACCGAAGACCCTATTGTGACTTTATTACTGAAGACACTATGGTGACTTTATTACTGAAGACACTACGGTGACTTTATTACTGAAGACCCTACGGTGACTTTATTACTGAAGACCCGACGGTGAATTTATTATTGAAGACCCTACGGTGACTTTATTACTGAAGACCCGACGGTGAATTTATTATTGAAGACCCTACGGTGACTTTATTACTGAAGACCATGCGGTGACATTATTACTGAAGACACTATGGTGACTTTATTACTGAAGACCCTATGGTGACGTTATTACTGAAGACCCTACTGTGACTATTACTGAAGACCCTACGCTGACTTTATTACTCAAGACCCTATGATGCCTTTTTTACTGACGACCCTATTGTGACTTTATTAATGAAGATCCTATTGTGACTTTATTATTGAAGATCCTATTGTGACTTTATTACTGAAGACCCTATGGTGACTTTATTATTGAAGACCCTATTGTGACTTTATTACTGAAGACACTACGGTGACTTTATTACTGAAGACCCTACGGTGACTTTATTACTGAAAACCCTACGGTGACTTTATTACTGAAGACCATGCGGTGACATTATTACTGAAGACCCTATGGTGACTTTATTACTGAAGACCCTATGGTGGCTTTATTACTGAAGACCCTACTGTGACTATTACTGAAGTCCCTTCGCTGACTTTATTACTCAAGACCCTATGGTGACTTTTTTACTGACGAACCAATGGTGACTTTATTACTGACGACCCTATTGTGACTTTATTAATGAAGATCCTATTGTGACTTTATTATTGAAGATCCTATTGTGACTTTATTACTGAAGAACCTATGGTGACTTTATTACTGAAGACCCTACTGTTACTTTATTACTGAAGACTCTATGGTGATTTTATTACTGAAGACCCTATGGTGACTTTATTACTGAAGAGCCTATGGTGATTTTATTACTGAAGACCCTACGGTGACTTTATTACTGAACACCCTACGGTGACTTTATTACTGAAGACCTTATGGTGACTTTATTACTGAAAATCCTACGGTGACTTTAGTACTGAAGACCCTATGGTGACTTTATTACTGAAGACACTACGGTGGCTTTATTACTGAAGACCCTACGGTGACTTTATTACTGAAGACCCTACGCTGACTTTATTACTGAAGACCCTACGGTGACTTTATTACTGAAGACCATGCGGTGACATTATTATTGAAGACCCTATGGTGACTTTATTACTGAAGACCCTACTGTGACTATTAATGAAGACCCTACGCTGACTTTATTACTCAAGACCCTATGGTGACTTTTTTCTGACGAACCTAGGGTGAATTTATTATTGACGACCCTAATGACTTTATTATTGAAGATCCTATTGTGACTTTATTACTTAAGACCCTATGGTGACTTTATTATTGAAGACCCTATGGTGACTTTATTACTGAAGACCCTATGGTGACTTTATTACTGAAGACCCTATGGTGACTTTATTACTGAAGACCCTATGGTGACTTTATTACTGAAGACCCTACGGTGACTTTGTTACTGAAGACCCTATGGTGACTTTATTACTGAAGACCCTATGGTGACTATTACTGAAGACCCTATGGTGACTTTATTACTGAAGACCCTACGATGACTTTATTACTGAACAACCTACGGTGACTTTATTACTAAAGACCTTATGGTGACTTTATTACTGAAGACCCTACGATGACCTTAGAACTGAAGACCCTACTGTGACTTTATTACTGAAGACACTACGGTGACTTTATTACTGAAGACCCCACGGTGAATTTATTATTGATGACCCTACGGTGACTTTATTACTGAAGACCCTATGGTGAATTTATTATTGAAGACCCTACTGTGACTTTATTACTGAAGACCCTACGGTGACTTTATTACTGAAGACCATGCGGTGACATTATTACTGAAGACCCTATGGTGACTTTATTACTGAAGACCCAATGGTGACGTTATTACTGAAGACCCGACGGTGACTTTATTACTGAAGACCCTACGGTGACGTTATTACTGAAGACCATGCGGTGACATTATTACTGAAGACCCTATGGTGACTTTATTACTGAAGACCCTATGGTGGCTTTATTACTGAAGACCTTACTGTGACTATTACTGAAGACCCTACGCTGACTTTATTACTCAAGACCCTATGGTGACTTTTTTACTGACGAACCAATGGTGACTTTATTACTGACGACCCTATTGTGACTTTATTAATGAAGATCCTATTGTGACTTTATTATTGAAGATCCTATTTTGACTTTATTACTGAAGAACCTATGGTGACTTTATTACTGAAGACCCTACGGTGAATTTATTACTGAAGACCATGCGGTGACATTATTACTGAAGACCCTATGGTGACTTTATTACTGAAGGCCCTATGGTGACGTTATTACTGAAGACCCTACTGTGACTTTATTACTGAAGACCCTACGGTGACTTTATTACTGAAGACCATGCGGTGACATTATTACTGAAGACCCTATGGTGACTTTATTACTGAAGGCCCTATGGTGACGTTATTACTGAAGACCCTACTGTGACTTTATTAATGAAGATCCTATGGTGACTTTATTATTGAAGACCCTATTGTAACTTTATTACTGAAGACCCTATGGTGGCTTTATTACTGAAGACCCTACTGTGACTATTACTGAAGACCCTACGCTGACTTTATTACTCAAGACCCTATGGTGACTTTTTTACTGACGAACCAATGGTGACTTTATTACTGACGACCCTATTGTAATTTTATTAATGAAGATCCTATTGTGACTTTATTATTGAAGATCCTATTGTGACTTTATTACTGAAGACCCTATGGAGACTTTATTACTGAAGACCATATGGTGACTTTATTACTGAAGACCCTACGGTGACTATTACTGAAAACCCTATGGTGACTTTATTACTGAAGACCCTACGGTGACTTTATTACTGAACAATCTACGGTGACTTTATTAGTAAAGACCTTATGGTGACTTTATTACTGAAGACACTACGGTGACTTTATTACTGAAGACCCTATGGTGAATTTATTATTGAAGACCCTACGGTGACTTTATTACTGAAGACCCTACGGTGACTTTATTACTGAAGACCATGCGGTGACATTATTACTGAAGACCCTATGGTGACTTTATTACTGAAGACCCTATGGTGACGTTATTACTGAAGACCCTACTGTGACTATTACTGAAGACCCTACGCTGACTTTATTACTCAAGACCCTATGGTGACTTTTTTACTGACGTCCCTATTGTGACTTTATTAATGAAGATCCTATTGTGACTTTATTATTGAAGATCCTATTGTGACTTTATTACTGAAGACCCTATGGTGACTTTATTATTGAAGACCCTATTGTGACTTTATTACTGAAGACACTACGGTGACTTTATTACTGAAGACCCTACGGTGACTTTATTACAGAAAACCCTACGGTGACTTTATTACTGAAGACCATGCGGTGACATTATTACTGAAGACCCTATGGTGACTTTATTACTGAAGAACCTATGGTGGCTTTATTACTGAAGACCCTACGGTGACTATTACTGTAGACCCTTCGCTGACTTTATTACTCAAGACCCTATGGTGACTTTTTTACTGACGAACCAATGGTGACTTTATTACTGACGACCCTATTGTGACTTTATTAATGAAGATCCTATTGTGACTTTATTATTGAAGATCCTATTGTGACTTTATTACTGAAGAACCTATGGTGACTTTATTACTGAAGACCATATGGTGACTTTATTACTGAAGACCCTACGGTGACTTTATTACTGAAGACCCTACGGTGACTATTACTGAAGACCATATGGTGTCTTTATTACTGAAGACCCTACTGTTACTTTATTACTGAAGATCCTATGGTGACTTTATTACTGAAGACCCTACGGTGACTTTATTACTGAACAATCTACGGTGACTTTATTACTGAAGACCCTAATGACTTTATTATTGAAGATCCTATTGTGACTTTATTACTGAAGACCCTATGGTGACTTTATTATTGAAGACCCTATGGTGACTTTATTACTGAAGACCCTATGGTGACTTTATTACTGAAGACCCTATGGTGACTTTATTACTGAAGACCCTACGGTGACTTTGTTACTGAAGACCCTATGGCGACTTTATTACTGAAGACCCTATGGTGACTATTACTGAAGACCCTATGGTGACTTTATTACTGAAGACCCTATGGTGACTTTATTACTGAAGACCCTACGGTGACTTTGTTCCTGAAGACCCTATGGTGACTTTATTACTGAAGACCCTACGGTGACTTTATTACTGAAGACCCTATGGTGACTTTTTTTTACTGAAGACCTATGGTGACTTTATTACTGAAGTACTTATGGTGGCTATTACTGAAAACCCTATGGTGACTTTTTTTAACTGAAGACCCTATGGTGACTTTATTACTGAAGACCCTATGGTGACTTTATTACTGAAGACCCTATGGTGACTTTATTACTGAAGACCCTATGGTGACTTTATTACTGAAGACCTATGGTGACTTTATTACTGAATACCCTACGGTGACTTTGTTACTGAAGACCCTACGGTGACTTTATTACTGAAGATCCTACGGGGACTTTATTACTGAAGACCCTATGGTGATTATTACTGAAGATCCTATGCTGACTTTATTACTGAAAACACTATGGTGGCTTTTGTACTGAAAAACCTATGGTGACTTTATTACTGAAGACCCTATGGTGACTTTATTACTGAAGACCCTAAGATGACTTTATTACTGAAGACCCTATGATGACTTTATTACTGAAGACCCTACGGTGACTTTATTACTGATGACCCTATGGTGACTTTATTACTGAAGACCCTATGGTGACTTTTTTTACTGAAAACCCTATGGTGACTTTATTATTGAAGACCCTATGGTTACATTATTACTGAAGACTCTATGGTGACTTTATTACTGAAGACCCTATGTTGAATTTATTACTGAAGACCCTATGGTGACTTTATTACTGAAGACACTATGGTGACTTTATTACTGAATACCCTACGGTGACTTTGTTACTGAAGACCCTACGGTGACTTTATTGCTGAATACCCTACGGTGACTTTATTACTGAAGACCCTATGGTGACTATTACTGAAGATCCTATGCTGACTTTATTACTGAAAACACTATGGTGGCTTTTGTACTGAAGAACCTATGGTGACTTTATTACTAAAGACCCTATGGTGACTTTATTACTGAAGCCCTAAGATAACTTTATTACTGAAGACCCTATGGTGACTTTATTACTGAAGACCCTACGGTGACTTTATTACTGATGACCCTATGATGACTTTATTACTGAAGACCCTATGGCGACTTTAGTATAGAAAAACATGTTGTGACTTTATTATTGAAGACCCTATGACGACTTTATTATTGAAGACCCTATGGTGACTTTATTACAGAATACCCTATTGTGAATTTATTACTGAAGACCCTATTGTGACTTTATTATTGAAGACCCTATTGTGACTTTATTAATGAAGATCCTATTGTGAGTTTATTATTGAAGATCCTATTGTGACTTTATTACTGAATACCATATTGAGACTTTATTACTGAAGACCGTATTGTGACTTTTTTACTGAAGACCCTATGGTGACGTTATTACTGAAGACCCTATGGTGGCTTTATTACTGAAGTCCCTATGATGACTTTATTACTGAAGACCCTATGGTGACTTTATTACTGAAGACCCTATGGTGACTTTATTACGGAAGACCCTATGGTGACTTTATTACTGAAGACCCTATGGTGACTTTATTATTGAAGATCCTATTGTGACTTTATTAATGAAGATCATATTGTGACTTTATTATTAAAGACCCTATGGTGACTTTATTACTGAAGATCCTATTGTGACTTTTTTTGAATGAAGATCGTATTGTGACTTTATTACTGAAGACCTATGGTGACTTTATTACTGAATACCCTACGGTGACTTTGTTACTGAAGACCCTACGGTGACTTTATTACTGAAGATCCTACGGGGACTTTATTACTGAAGACCCTATGGTGATTATTACTGAAGACACTATGGTGACTTTATTACTGAATACCCTACGGTGACTTTGTTACTGAAGACCCTACGGTGACTTTATTGCTGAATACCCTACGGTGACTTTATTACTGAAGACCCTATGGTGACTATTACTGAAGATCCTATGCTGACTTTATTACTGAAAACACTATGGTGGCTTTTGTACTGAAGAACCTATGGTGACTTTATTACTGAAGACCCTATGGTGACTTTATTACTGAAGCCCTAAGATAACTTTATTCCTGAAGACCCTATGGTGACTTTATTACTGAAGACCCTACGGTGACTTTATTACTGATGACCCTATGATGACTTTATTACTGAAGACCCTATGGCGACTTTATTATAGAAAAACATGTTGTGACTTTATTATTGAAGACCCTATGACGACTTTATTATTGAAGACCCTATGGTGACTTTATTACAGAATACCCTATTGTGACTTTATTACTGAAGACCCTATTGTGACTTTATTATTGAAGACCCTATTGTGACTTTATTAATGAAGATCCTATTGTGAGTTTATTATTGAAGATCCTATTGTGACTTTATTACTGAATACCATATTGAGACTTTATTACTGAAGACCGTATTGTGACTTTTTTACTGAAGACCCTATGGTGACGTTATTACTGAAGACCCTATGGTGGCTTTATTACTGAAGTCCCTATGATGACTTTATTACTGAAGACCCTATGGTGACTTTATTACTGAAGACCCTATGGTGACTTTATTACGGAAGACCCTATGGTGACTTTATTACTGAAGACCCTATGGTGACTTTATTATTGAAGATCCTATTGTGACTTTATTAATGAAGATCATATTGTGACTTTATTATTAAAGACCCTATGGTGACTTTATTACTGAAGATCCTATTGTGACTTTTTTTGAATGAAGATCGTATTGTGACTTTATTACTGAAGACCTATGGTGACTTTATTACTGAATACCCTACGGTGACTTTATTACTGAACACCCTACGGTGACTTTATTACTGAAGATCCTACGGGGACTTTATTACTGAAGACCCTATGGTGATTATTACTGAAGATCCTATGCTGACTTTATTACTGAAAACACTATGGTGGCTTTTGTACTGAAAAACCTATGGTGACTTTATTACTGAAGACCCTATGGTGACTTTATTACTGAAGACCCTAAGATGACTTTATTACTGAAGACCCTATGATGACTTTATTACTGAAGACCCTACGGTGACTTTATTACTGATGACCCTACTGTGACTATTAATGAAGACCCTACGCTGACTTTATTACTCAAGACCCTATGGTGACTTTTTTCTGACGAACCTAGGGTGACTTTATTATTGACGACCCTAATGACTTTATTACTGAAGACCCTATGGTGACTTTATTACTGAAGACCCTATGGTGACTTTATTACTGAAGACCCTATGGTGACTTTATTACTGAAGACCCTACGGTGACTTTGTTACTGAAGACCCTATGGTGACTTTATTACTGAAGACCCTATGGTGACTTTATTACTGAAGACCCTATGGTGACTTTATTACTGAAGACCCTACGGTGACTTTGTTCCTGAAGACCCTATGGTGACTTTATTACTAAAGACCCTACGGTGACTTTATTACTGAAGACCCTATGGTGACTTTTTTTACTGAAGACCCTATGGTGACTTTATTACTGAAGACCCTATGGTGGCTATTACTGAAGACCCTATGGTGACTTTTTTTAACTGAAGACCCTATGGTGACTTTATTACTGAAGACCCTATGGTGACTTTATTACTGAAGACCCTATGGTGACTTTATTACTGAAGACCCTATGGTGACTTTATTACTAAAGACCCTATGGTGACTTTATTACTGAATACCCTACGATGACTTTGTTACTGAAGACCCTACGGTGACTTTATTACTGAAGATCCTACGGGGACTTTATTACTGAAGACCCTATGGTGATTATTACTGAAGATCCTATGCTGACTTTATTACTGAAAACACTATGGTGGCTTTTGTACTGAAAAAAATATGGTGACTTTATTACTGAAGACCCTATGGTGACTTTATTACTGAAGACCCTAAGATGACTTTATTACTGAAGACCCTATGGTGACTTTATTACTGAAGACCTTACGGTGACTCTATTACTGATGACGCTATGGTGACTTTATTACTGAAGACCCTATGACGACTTTTTTAACTGAAGACCCTATGGTGACTTTATTATTGAAGACCCTATGGTTACATTATTACTGAAGACTCTATGGTGACTTTATTACTGAAGATCCTATGTTGACTTTATTACTGAAGACACTATGGTGAATTTATTACTGAATACCCTACGGTGACTTTGTTACTGAAGACCCTACGGTGACTTTATTGCTGAAGACCCTACGGTGACTTTATTACTGAAGACCCTATGGTGACTATTACTGAAGATCCTATGCTGACTTTATTACTGAACACACTATGGTGGCTTTTGTACTGAAGAACCTATGGTGACTTTATTACTGAAGACCCTATGGTGACTTTATTACTGCAGCCCTAAGATAACTTTATTACTGAAGACCCTATGGTGACTTTATTACTGAAGACCCTACGGTGACTTTATTACTGAAGACCCTATGGTGACTATTACTGAAGATCCTATGCTGACTTTATTACTGAAAACACTATGGTGGCTTTTGTACTGAAGAACCTATGGTGACTTTATTACTGAAGACCCTATGGTGACTTTATTACTGCAGCCCTAAGATAACTTTATTACTGAAGACCCTATGGTGACTTTATTACTGAAGACCCTACGGTGAATTTATTACTGAAGACCCTACGGTGACTTTATTACTGAAGACCCTATGGTGACTTTATTACTGAAGACACTACGGTGACTTTATTACTGAAGACCCTACGATGAATTTATTACTGAAGACACTACGGTGACTTTATCACTGAAGACCCTACGGTGACTTTATTACTGAAGACCATGCGGTGATATTATTACTGAATACCCTATGGTGACTTTATTACTGAAGACCCTATGGTGATTTTATTACTGAAGACCCTACTGTGACTATTACTGAAGACCCTACGCTGACTTTATTACTCAAGACCCTATGGTGACTTTTCTACTGACGAACCTATGGTGACTTTATTACTGACGACCCTATTGTGACTTTATTAATGAAGATCCTATTGTGACTTTATTATTGAAGATCCTATTGTGACTTTTTTACTGAAGACCCTACAATGACTTTATTACTGAAGACCCTATGGTGACTTTATTACTGAAGACCCTATGGTGACTATTACTGAAGACCCTATGGTGACTTTATTACTGAAGACCCTACGATGACTTTATTACTGAACAACCTACGGTGACTTTATTACTAAAGACCTTATGGTGACTTTATTACTGAAGACCCTACGATGACCTTAGAACTGAAGACCCTATGGTGACTTTATTACTGAAGACACTACGGTGACTTTATTACTGAAGACCCAACGGTGAATTTATTATTGACGACCCTACGGTGACTTTATTACTGAAGACCCTACGGTGACTTTATTACTGAAGACCATGCGGTGACATTATTACTGAAGACCCTATGGTAACTTTATTACTGAAGACCCTATGGTGACGTTATTACTGAAGACCCTACTGTGACTTTATTAATGAAGATCCTATGGTGACTTTATTATTGAAGACCCTATTGTGACTTTATTACTGAAGACACTACGGTGACTTTATTACTGAAGACCCTATGGTGACTTTATTACTGAAGACCCGACGGTGACTTTATTACTGAAGACCCTACGGTGACGTTATTACTGAAGACCATGCGGTGACATTATTACTGAAGACCCTATGGTGACTTTATTACTGAAGACCCTATGGTGGCTTTATTACTGAAGACACTACTGTGACTATTACTGAAGACCCTACGCTGACTTTATTACTCAAGACCCTATGGTGACTTTTTTACTGACGAACCAATGGTGACTTTATTACTGACGACCCTATTGTGACTTTATTAATGAAGATCCTATTGTGACTTTATTATTGAAGATCCTATTGTGACTTTATTACTGAAGACCCTATGGTGACTTTATTACTGAAGACCATATGGTGACTTTATTACTGAAGGCCCTACAGTGACTTTATTACTGAAGACCCTACGGTGACTATTACTGAAGACCCTATGGTGACTTTATTACTGAAGACCCTACGGTGACTTTATTACTGAACAACCTACGGTGACTTTATTACTAAAGACCTTATAGTGACTTTATTACTGAAGACACTACGGTGACTTTATTACTGAAGACCCTACGGTGAATTTATTACTGAAGACCCTACGGTGACTTTATTACTGAAGACCCTACGGTGACTTTATTACTGAAGACCATGCGGTGACATTATTACTGAAGACCCTATGGTGACTTTATTACTGAAGGCCCTATGGTGACGTTATTACTGAAGACCCTACTGTGACTTTATTAATGAAGATCCTATGGTGACTTTATTATTGAAGACCCTATTGTGACTTTATTACTGAAGACCCTATGGTGACTTTATTATTGAAGACCCTATTGTGACTTTATTACTGAAGACACTATGGTGACTTTATTACTGAAGACCCTATGGTGACTTTATTACTGAAGACCCTACGGTGACTTTATTACTGAAGACCCTACGGTGACTTTATTACTGAAGACACTACGGTAACTTTATTACTGAAGACCCTCCGGTGAATTTATTACTGAAGACCCTATGGTGACTTTATCACTGAAGACCCTACGGTGACTTTATTACTGAAGACCATGCGGTGACATTATTACTGAATACTCTATGGTGACTTTATTACTGAAGACCCTATGGTGATTTTATTACTGAAGACCCTACGCTGACTTTATTACTCAAGACCCTATGGTGACTTTTTTACTGACGAACCTATGGTAACTTTATTACTGACGACCCTACTGTGACTTTATTAATGAAGATCCTATTGTGACTTTATTATTGAAGATCCTATTGTGACTTTTTTACTGAAGACCCTACAATGACTTTATTACTGAAGACCCTATGGTGACTTTATTACTGAAGACCCTATGGTGACTATTACTGAAGACCCTATGGTGACTATTACTGAAGACCCTATGGTGACTTTATTACTGAAGACCCTACGGTGACTTTATTACTGAACAACCTACGGTGACTTTATTACTAAAGACCTTATGGTGACTTTATTACTGAAGACCCTACGGTGACCTTAGAACTGAAGACCCTATGGTGACTTTATTACTGAAGACACTACGGTGACTTTATTACTGAAGACCCCACGGTGAATTTATTATTGACGACCCTACGGTGACTTTATTACTGAAGACCATGCGGTAGCATTATTACTGAAGACCCTATGGTGACTTTATTACTGAAGACCCTATGGTGACGTTATTACTGAAGACCCCACTGTGACTTTATTAATGAAGATCCTATGGTGACTTTATTATTGAAGACCCTATTGTGACTTTATTACTGAAGTCACTACGGTGACTTTATTACTGAAGACCCTATGGTGACTTTATTACTGAAGACCCGACGGTGACTTTATTACTGAAGACCCTACGGTGACGTTATTACTGAAGACCATGCGGTGACATTATTACTGAAGACCCTATGGTGACTTTATTACTGAAGACCCTATGGTGGCTTTATTACTGAAGACCCTACTGTGACTATTACTGAAGACCCTACGCTGACTTTATTACTCAAGACCCTATGGTGACATTTTTACTGACGAACCAATGGTGACTTTATTACTGACGACCCTATTGTGACTTTATTATTGAAGATCCTATTGTGACTTTATTATTGAAGATCCTATTGTGACTTAATTACTGAAGACCCTATGGTGACTTTATTACTGAAGACCATATGGTGACTTTATTACTGAAGACCCTACGGTGACTTTATTACTGAAGACCCTACGGTGACTATTACTGAAGACCCTATGGTGACTTTATTACTGAAGACCCTACGGTGACTTTATTACTGAACAACCTACGGTGACTTTATTACTAAAGACCTTATAGTGACTTTATTACTGAAGACACTACGGTGACTTTATTACTGAAGACCATACGGTGAATTTATTACTGAAGACCCTACGGTGACTTTATTACTGAAGACCCTACGGTGACTTTATTACTGAAGACCATGCGGTGACATTATTACTGAAGACCCTATGGTGACTTTATTACTGAAGGCCCTATGGTGACGTTATTACTGAAGACCCTACTGTGACTTTATTAATGAAGATCCTATGGTGACTTTATTATTGAAGACCCTATTGTGACTTTATTACTGAAGACCCTATGGTGACTTTATTATTGAAGACCCTATTGTGACTTTATTACTGAAGACACTATGGTGACTTTATTACTGAAGACCCTATGGTGACTTTATTACTGAAGACCCTACGGTGACTTTATTACTGAAGACCCTACGGTGACTTTATTACTGAAGACCCTATGGTGATTTTATTACTGAAGACCCTACGCTGACTTTATTACTCAAAACCCTATGGTGACTTTTTTACTGACGAACCTATGGTAACTTTATTACTGACGACCCTACTGTGACTTTATTAATGAAGATGCTATTGTGACTTTATTATTGAAGATCCTAATGTGACTTTTTTACTGAAGACCCTACAATGACTTTATTACTGAAGACCCTATGGTGACTTTATTACTGAAGACCCTATGGTGACTATTACTGAAGACCCTATGGTGACTATTACTGAAGACCCTATGGTGACTTTATTACTGAAGACCCTACGGTGACTTTATTACTGAACAACCTACGGTGACTTTATTACTAAAGACCTTATGGTGACTTTATTACTGAAGACCCTACGGTGACCTTAGAACTGAAGACCCTATGGTGACTTTATTACTGAAGACACTACGGTGACTTTATTACTGAAGACCCTATGGTGACTTTATTACTGAAGACCCCACGGTGAATTTATTATTGACGACCCTACGGTGACTTTATTACTGGAGACCCTACGGTGACTTTATTACTGAAGACCATGCGGTAGCATTATTACTGAAGACCCTATGATGACTTTATTACTGAAGACCCTATGGTGACGTTATTACTGAAGACCCTACTGTGACTTTATTAATGAAGATCCTATGGTGACTTTATTATTGAAGACCCTATTGTGACTTTATTACTGAAGACACTACGGTGACTTTATTACTGAAGACCCTATGGTGACTTTATTACTGAAGACCCGACGGTGACTTTATTACTGAAGACCCTACGGTGACGTTATTACTGAAGACCCTATGGTGACTTTATTACTGAAGACCCTATGGTGGCTTTATTACTGAAGACCCTACTGTGACTATTACTGAAGACCCTACGCTGACTTTATTACTCAAGACCCTATGGTGACTTTTTTACTGACGAACCAATGGTGACTTTATTACTGACGACCCTATTGTGACTTTATTAATGAAGATCCTATTGTGACTTTATTATTGAAGATCCTATTGTGACTTAATTACTGAAGACCCTATGGTGACTTTATTACTGAAGACCCTATGGTGACTTTATTACTGAAGACCCTACGGTGACTTTATTACTGAAGACCCTACGGTGACTATTACTGAAGACCCTATGGTGACTTTATTACTGAAGACCCTACGGTGACATTATTACTGAACAACCTACGGTGACTTTATTACTAAAGACCTTATAGTGACTTTATTACTGAAGACACTACGGTGACTTTATTACTGAAGACCGTACAGTGACTTTATTACTGAAGACCATGCGGTGACATTATTACTGAAGACCCTATGGTGACATTATTACTGAAGGCCCTATGGTGACGTTATTACTGAAGACCCTACTGTGACTATTACTGAAGACCCTACGCTGACTTTATTACTCAAGACCCTATGGTGACTTTTTTACTGACGACCCTATTGTGACTTTATTAATGAAGATCCTATTGTGACTTTATTATTGAAGATCCTATTGTGACTTTATTACTGAAGACCCTATGGTGACTTTATTATTGAAGACCCTATTGTGACTTTATTACTGAAGACACTACGGTGACTTTATTACTGAAGACCCTACGGTGACTTTATTACTGAAAACCCTACGGTGACTTTATTACTGAAGACCCTATGGTGACTTTATTACTGAAGACCCTACGGTGACCTTAGAACTGAAGACACTACGGTGACTTTATTACTGAAGACCCTACGGTGACTTTATTACTGAAGACCCTACGGTGACTTTATTACTGAAGACCCTACGGTGACTTTATTACTGAAGACCCTACGGTGACCTTAGAACTGAAGACACTACGGTGACTTTATTACTGAAGACCCTATGGTGACTTTATTACTGAAGACACTACGGTGACTTTATTACTGAAGACCCTACGGTGACTTTATTACTGAAGACCCTACGGTGACCTTAGAACTGAAGACCCTACGGTGACTTTATTACTGAAGACCCTACGGTGACCTTAGAACTGAAGACACTACGGTGACTTTATTACTGAAGACCCTATTGTGACTTTATTACTGAAGACACTATGGTGACTTTATTACTGAAGACACTACGGTGACTTTATTACTGAAGACCCTACGGTGACTTTATTACTGAAGACCCGACGGTGAATTTATTTATTATTGAAGACCCTACGGTGACTTTATTACTGAAGACCCTACGGTGACTTTATTACTGAAGACCATGCGGTGACATTATTACTGAAGACACTATGGTGACTTTATTACTGAAGACCCTATGGTGACGTTATTACTGAAGACCCTACTGTGACTATTACTGAAGACCCTACGCTGACTTTATTACTCAAGACCCTATGATGCCTTTTTTACTGACGACCCTATTGTGACTTTATTAATGAAGATCCTATTGTGACTTTATTATTGAAGATCCTATTGTGACTTTATTACTGAAGACCCTATGGTGACTTTATTATTGAAGACCCTATTGTGACTTTATTACTGAAGACACTACGGTGACTTTATTACTGAAAACCCTACGGTGACTTTATTACTGAAGACCATGCGGTGACATTATTAATGAAGACCCTATGGTGACTTTATTACTGAAGACCCTATGGTGGCTTTATTACTGAAGACCCTACTGTGACTATTACTGAAGACCCTTCGCTGACTTTATTACTCAAGACCCTATGGTGACTTTTTTACTGACGAACCAATGGTGACTTTATTACTGACGACCCTATTGTGACTTTATTAATGAAGATCCTATTGTGACTTTATTATTGAAGATCCTATTGTGACTTTATTACTGAAGAACCTATGGTGACTTTATTACTGAAGACCCTACTGTTACTTTATTACTGAAGACTCTATGGTGATTTTATTACTGAAGACCCTATGGTGACTTTATTACTGAAGACCCTATGGTGACTTTATTACTGAAGAGCCTATGGTGATTTTATTACTGAAGACCCTACGGTGACTTTATTACTGAACACCCTACGGTGACTTTATTACTGAAGACCTTATGGTGACTTTATTACTGAAAATCCTACGGTGACTTTAGTACTGAAGACCCTATGGTGACTTTATTACTGAAGACACTACGGTGGCTTTATTACTGAAGACCCTACGGTGACTTTATTACTGAAGACCCTACGCTGACTTTATTACTGAAGACCCTACGGTGACTTTATTACTGAAGACCATGCGGTGATATTATTACTGAAGACCCTATGGTTACTTTATTATTGAAGACCCTATGGTGACTTTATTACTGAAGACCCTACTGTGACTATTAATGAAGACCCTACGCTGACTTTATTACTCAAGACCCTATGGTGACTTTTTTCTGACGAACCTAGGGTGAATTTATTATTGACGACCCTAATGACTTTATTATTGAAGATCCTATTGTGACTTTATTACTTAAGACCCTATGGTGACTTTATTATTGAAGACCCTATGGTGACTTTATTACTGAAGACCCTATGGTGACTTTATTACTGAAGACCCTATGGTGACTTTATTACTGAAGACCCTATGGTGACTTTATTACTGAAGACCCTACGGTGACTTTGTTACTGAAGACCCTATGGTGACTTTATTACTGAAGACCCTATGGTGACTATTACTGAAGACCCTATGGTGACTTTATTACTGAAGACCCTACGATGACTTTATTACTGAACAACCTACGGTGACTTTATTACTAAAGACCTTATGGTGACTTTATTACTGAAGACCCTACGATGACCTTAGAACTGAAGACCCTATGGTGACTTTATTACTGAAGACACTACGGTGACTTTATTACTGAAGACCCCACGGTGAATTTATTATTGACGACCTTACGGTGACTTTATTACTGAAGACCCTATGGTGAATTTATTATTGAAGACCCTACTGTGACTTTATTACTGAAGACCCTACGGTGACTTTATTACTGAAGACCATGCGGTGACATTATTACTGAAGACCCTATGGTGACTTTATTACTGAAGACCCTATGGTGACGTTATTACTGAAGACCCGACGGTGACTTTATTACTGAAGACCCTACGGTGACGTTATTTCTGAAGACCATGCGGTGACATTATTACTGGAGACCCTATGGTGACTTTATTACTGAAGACCCTATGGTGGCTTTATTACTGACGAACCAATGGTGACTTTATTACTGACGACCCTATTGTGACTTTATTAATAAAGATCCTATTATGACTTTATTATTGAAGATCCTATTGTGACTTTATTACTGAAGAACCTATGGTGACTTTATTACTGAAGACCCTACGGTGAATTTATTACTGAAGACCATGCGGTGACATTATTACTGAAGACCCTATGGTGACTTTATTACTGAAGGCCCTATGGTGACTTTTTTACTGACGACCCTACTGTGACTTTATTACTGAAGACCCTACGGTGACTTTATTACTGAAGACCATGCGGTGACATTATTACTGAAGACCCTATGGTGACTTTATTACTGAAGGCCCTATGGTGACGTTATTACTGAAGACCCTACTGTGACTTTATTAATGAAGATCCTATGGTGACTTTATTATTGAAGACCCTATTGTAACTTTATTACTGAAGACACTACGGTGACTTTATTACTGAAGACCCTACGGTGACGTTATTACTGAAGACCATGCGGTGACTTTATTACTGAAGACCCTATGGTGGCTTTATTACTGAAGACCCTACTGTGACTATTACTGAAGACCCTACGCTGACTTTATTACTCAAGACCCTATGGTGACTTTTTTACTGACGAACCAATGGTGACTTTATTACTGACGACCCTATTGTAATTTTATTAATGAAGATCCTATTGTGACTTTATTATTGAAGATCCTATTGTGACTTTATTACTGAAGACCCTATGGTGACTTTATTACTGAAGACCATATGGTGACTTTATTACTGAAGACCCTATTATGACTTTATTACTGAAGACCCTACGGTGACTATTACTGAAGAACCTATGGTGACTTTATTACTGAAGACCCTACGTGACTTTATTACTGAACAATCTACGGTGACTTTATTAGTAAAGACCTTATGGTGACTTTATTACTGAAGACACTACGGTGACTTTATTACTGAAGACCCTACGGTGAATTTATTATTGAAGACCCTACGGTGACTTTATTACTGAAGACCCTACGGTGACTTTATTACTGAAGACCATGCGGTGACATTATTACTGAAGACCCTATGGTGACTTTATTACTGAAGACCCTATGGTGACGTTATTACTGAAGACCCTACTGTGACTATTACTGAAGACCCTACGCTGACTTTATTACTCAAGACCCTATGGTGACTTTTTTACTGACAACCCTATTGTGACTTTATTAATGAAGATCCTATTGTGACTTTATTATTGAAGATCCTATTGTGACTTTATTACTGAAGACCCTATGGTGACTTTATTATTGAAGACCCTATTGTGACTTTATTACTGAAGACCCTATGGTGACTTTATTACTGAAGACCATATGGTGACTTTATTACTGAAGACCCTATTGTGACTTTATTACTGAAGACCCTACGGTGACTATTACTGAAGACCCTATGGTGACTTTATTACTGAAGACCCTACGTTGACTTTATTACTGAACAATCTACGGTGACTTTATTAGTAAAGACCTTATGGGGACTTTATTACTGAAGACACTACGGTGACTTTATTACTGAAGACCATGCGGTGACATTATTACTGAAGACCCTATGGTGACTTTATTACTGAAGACCCTATGGTGACGTTATTACTGAAGACCCTACTGTGACTATTACTGAAGACCCTACGCTGACTTTATTACTCAAGACCCTATGGTGACTTTTTTACTGACGACCCTATTGTGACTTTATTAATGAAGATCCTATTGTGACTTTATTATTGAAGATCCTATTGTGACTTTATTACTGAAGACCCTATGGTGACTTTATTATTGAAGACCCTATTGTGACTTTATTACTGAAGACACTACGTGACTTTATTACTGAAGACCCTACGGTGACTTTATTACTGAAAACCCTACGGTGACTTTATTACTGAAGACCATGCGGTGACATTATTACTGAAGACCCTATGGTGACTTTATTACTGAAGAACCTATGGTGGCTTTATTACTGAAGACCCTACGGTGACTATTACTGTAGACCCTTCGCTGACTTTATTACTCAAGACCCTATGGTGACTTTTTTACTGACGAACCAATGGTGACTTTATTACTGACGACCCTATTGTGACTTTATTAATGAAGATCCTATTGTGACTTTATTATTGAAGATCCTATTGTGACTTTATTACTGAAGAACCTATGGTGACTTTATTACTGAAGACCATATGGTGACTTTATTACTGAAGACCCTACGGTGACTTTATTACTGAAGACCCTACGGTGACTATTACTGAAGACCACATGGTGTCTTTATTACTGAAGACCCTACTGTTACTTTATTACTGAAGACCCTATGGTGATTTTATTACTGAAGACCCTATGGTGACTTTATTACTGAAGACCCTATGGTGACTTTATTACTGAAGAGCCTATGGTGATTTTATTACTGAAGACCCTACGGTGACTTTATTACTGAACACCCTACGGTGACTTTATTACTGAAGACCTTATGGTGACTTTATTACTGAAAATCCTACGGTGACTTTAGTACTGAAGACCCTATGGTGACTTTATTACTGAAGACACTACGTGGATTTATTACTGAAGACCCTACGGTGACTTTATTACTGAAGACCATGCGGTGACATTATTACTGAAGACCCTATGGTGACTTTATTACTGAAGACCCTACGGTGACGTTATTACTGAAGACCATGCGGTGACTTTATTACTGAAGACTCTATGGTGGCTTTATTACTGAAGACCCTACTGTGACTATTACTGAAGACCCTACGCTGACTTTATTACTCAAGACCCTATGGTGACTTATTTACTGACGAACCAATGGTGACTTTATTACTGACGACCCTATTGTAATTTTATTAATGAAGATCCTATTGTGACTTTATTATTGAAGATCCTATTGTGACTTTATTACTGAAGACCCTATGGTGACTTTATTACTGAAGACCATATGGTGATTTTATTACTGAAGACCCTATTGTGACTTTATTACTGAAGACCCTACGGTGACTATTACTGAAGACCCTATGGTGACTTTATTACTGAAGACCCTACGGTGACTTTATTACTGAACAATCTACGGTGACTTTATTACTGAAGACCCTAATGACTTTATTATTGAAGATCCTATTGTGACTTTATTACTGAAGACCCTATGGTGACTTTATTATTGAAGACCCTATGGTGACTTTATTACTGAAGACCCTATGGTGACTTTATTACTGAAGACCCTATGGTGACTTTATTACTGAAGACCCTACGGTGACTTTGTTACTGAAGACCCTATGGCGACTTTATTACTGAAGACCCTATGGTGACTATTACTGAAGACCCTATGGTGACTTTATTACTGAAGACCCTATGGTGACTTTATTACTGAAGACCCTACGGTGACTTTGTTCCTGAAGACCCTATGGTGACTTTATTACTGAAGACCCTACGGTGACTTTATTACTGAAGACACTATGGTGACTTTTTTTTACTGAAGACCTATGGTGACTTTATTACTGAAGTACTTATGGTGGCTATTACTGAAAACCCTATGGTGACTTTTTTTAACTGAAGACCCTATGGTGACTTTATTACTGAAGACCCTATGGTGACTTTATTACTGAAGACCCTATGGTGACTTTATTACTGAAGACCCTATGGTGACTTTATTACTGAAGACCTATGGTGACTTTATTACTGAATACCCTACGGTGACTTTGTTACTGAAGACCCTACGGTGACTTTATTACTGAAGATCCTACGGGGACTTTATTACTGAAGACCCTATGGTGATTATTACTGAAGATCCTATGCTGACTTTATTACTGAAAACACTATGGTGGCTTTTGTACTGAAAAACCTATGGTGACTTTATTACTGAAGACCCTATGGTGACTTTATTACTGAAGACCCTAAGATGACTTTATTACTGAAGACCCTATGATGACTTTATTACTGAAGACCCTACGGTGACTTTATTACTGATGACCCTATGGTGACTTTATTACTGAAGACCCTATGGTGACTTTTTTTACTGAAAACCCTATGGTGACTTTATTATTGAAGACCCTATGGTTACATTATTACTGAAGACTCTATGGTGACTTTATTACTGAAGACCCTATGTTGAATTTATTACTGAAGACCCTATGGTGACTTTATTACTGAAGACACTATGGTGACTTTATTACTGAATACCCTACGGTGACTTTGTTACTGAAGACCCTACGGTGACTTTATTGCTGAATACCCTACGGTGACTTTATTACTGAAGACCCTATGGTGACTATTACTGAAGATCCTATGCTGACTTTATTACTGAAAACACTATGGTGGCTTTTGTACTGAAGAACCTATGGTGACTTTATTACTAAAGACCCTATGGTGACTTTATTACTGAAGCCCTAAGATAACTTTATTACTGAAGACCCTATGGTGACTTTATTACTGAAGACCCTACGGTGACTTTATTACTGATGACCCTATGATGACTTTATTACTGAAGACCCTATGGCGACTTTATTATAGAAAAACATGTTGTGACTTTATTATTGAAGACCCTATGACGACTTTATTATTGAAGACCCTATGGTGACTTTATTACAGAATACCCTATTGTGACTTTATTACTGAAGACCCTATTGTGACTTTATTATTGAAGACCCTATTGTGACTTTATTAATGAAGATCCTATTGTGAGTTTATTATTGAAGATCCTATTGTGACTTTATTACTGAATACCATATTGAGACTTTATTACTGAAGACCGTATTGTGACTTTCTTACTGAAGACCCTATGGTGACGTTATTACTGAAGACCCTATGGTGGCTTTATTACTGAAGTCCCTATGATGACTTTATTACTGAAGACCCTATGGTGACTTTATTACTGAAGACCCTATGGTGACTTTATTACGGAAGACCCTATGGTGACTTTATTACTGAAGACCCTATGGTGACTTTATTATTGAAGATCCTATTGTGACTTTATTAATGAAGATCATATTGTGACTTTATTATTAAAGACCCTATGGTGACTTTATTACTGAAGATCCTATTGTGACTTTTTTTGAATGAAGATCGTATTGTGACTTTATTACTGAAGACCTATGGTGACTTTATTACTGAATACCCTACGGTGACTTTGTTACTGAAGACCCTACGGTGACTTTATTACTGAAGATCCTACGGGGACTTTATTACTGAAGACCCTATGGTGATTATTACTGAAGACACTATGGTGACTTTATTACTGAATACCCTACGGTGACTTTGTTACTGAAGACCCTACGGTGACTTTATTGCTGAATACCCTACGGTGACTTTATTACTGAAGACCCTATGGTGACTATTACTGAAGATCCTATGCTGACTTTATTACTGAAAACACTATGGTGGCTTTTGTACTGAAGAACCTATGGTGACTTTATTACTGAAGACCCTATGGTGACTTTATTACTGAAGCCCTAAGATAACTTTATTCCTGAAGACCCTATGGTGACTTTATTACTGAAGACCCTACGGTGACTTTATTACTGATGACCCTATGATGACTTTATTACTGAAGACCCTATGGCGACTTTATTATAGAAAAACATGTTGTGACTTTATTATTGAAGACCCTATGACGACTTTATTATTGAAGACCCTATGGTGACTTTATTACAGAATACCCTATTGTGACTTTATTACTGAAGACCCTATTGTGACTTTATTATTGAAGACCCTATTGTGACTTTATTAATGAAGATCCTATTGTGAGTTTATTATTGAAGATCCTATTGTGACTTTATTACTGAATACCATATTGAGACTTTATTACTGAAGACCGTATTGTGACTTTTTTACTGAAGACCCTATGGTGACGTTATTACTGAAGACCCTATGGTGGCTTTATTACTGAAGTCCCTATGATGACTTTATTACTGAAGACCCTATGGTGACTTTATTACTGAAGACCCTATGGTGACTTTATTACGGAAGACCCTATGGTGACTTTATTACTGAAGACCCTATGGTGACTTTATTATTGAAGATCCTATTGTGACTTTATTAATGAAGATCATATTGTGACTTTATTATTAAAGACCCTATGGTGACTTTATTACTGAAGATCCTATTGTGACTTTTTTTGAATGAAGATCGTATTGTGACTTTATTACTGAAGACCTATGGTGACTTTATTACTGAATACCCTACGGTGACTTTGTTACTGAAGACCCTACGGTGACTTTATTACTGAAGATCCTACGGGGACTTTATTACTGAAGACCCTATGGTGATTATTACTGAAGATCCTATGCTGACTTTATTACTGAAAACACTATGGTGGCTTTTGTACTGAAAAACCTATGGTGACTTTATTACTGAAGACCCTATGGTGACTTTATTACTGAAGACCCTAAGATGACTTTATTACTGAAGACCCTATGATGACTTTATTACTGAAGACCCTACGGTGACTTTATTACTGATGACCCTATGGTGACTTTATTACTGAAGACCCTATGGTGACTTTTTTTACTGAAGACCCTATGGTGACTTTATTATTGAAGACCCTATGGTTACATTATTACTGAAGACTCTATGGTGACTTTATTACTGAAGACCCTATGTTGAATTTATTACTGAAGACCCTATGGTGACTTTATTACTGATGACACTATGGTGACTTTATTACTGAATACCCTACGGTGACTTTGTTACTGAAGACCCTACGGTGAATTTATTGCTGAATACCCTACGGTGACTTTATTACTGAAGACCCTATGGTGACTATTACTGAAGATCCTATGCTGACCTTATTACTGAAAACACTATGGTGGCTTTTGTACTGAAGAACCTATGGTGACTTTATTACTGAAGCCCTAAGATAACTTTATTACTGAAGACCCTATGGTGACTTTATTACTGAAGACCCTACGGTGACTTTATTACTGATGACCCTATGGTGACTTTATTACTGAAGACCCTATGGCGACTTTATTATAGAAAAACATGTTGTGACTTTATTATTGAAGACCCTATGACGACTTTATTATTGAAGACCCTATGGTGACTTTATTACAGAATACCCTATTGTGACTTTATTACTGAAGACCCTATTGTGACTTTATTATTGAAGACCCTATTGTGACTTTATTAATGAAGATCCTATTGTGAGTTTATTATTGAAGATCCTATTGTGACTTTATTACTGAATACCATATTGAGACTTTATTACTGAAGACCGTATTGTGACTTTTTTACTGAAGACCCTATGGTGACGTTATTACTGAAGACCCTATGGTGGCTTTATTACTGAAGTCCCTATGATGACTTTATTACTGAAGACCCTATGGTGACTTTATTACTGAAGACCCTATGGTGACTTTATTACGGAAGACCCTATGGTGACTTTATTACTGAAGACCCTATGGTGACTTTATTATTGAAGATCCTATTGTGACTTTATTAATGAAGATCATATTGTGACTTTATTATTAAAGACCCTATGGTGACTTTATTATTGAAGATCCTATTGTGACTTTATTAATGAAGATCGTATTGTGACTTTATTATTGAAGACCCTATGGTGACTTTATTACTGAAGACCCTATGGTGACTTTATTACTGAAGACCCTATGGTGACTTTATTACTGAAGACCCTACGGTGACTTTGTTACTGAAGACCCTATGGTGACTTTATTACTGAAGACCCTATGGTGACTATTACTGAAGACCCTATGGTGACTTTATTACTGAAGACCCTATGGTGACTTTATTACTGAAGACCCTACGGTGACTTTGTTCCTGAAGACCCTATGGTGACTTTATTACTGAAAACCCTACGGTGACTTTATTACTGAAGACCCTATGGTGACTTTTTTTACTGAAGACCCTATGGTGACTTTATTACTGAAGACCCTATGGTGACTTTATTACTGAAGAACCTATGGTGACTTTATTACTGAAGACCCTATGGTGACTTTATTACTGAAGACCCTATGGTGACATTATTACTGAAGACATATGGTGACTTTATTACTGAATACCCTACGGTGACTTTGTTACTGAAGACCCTACGGTGACTTTATTACTGAAGATGCTACGGGGACTTTATTACTGAAGACCCTATGGTGATTATTACTGAAGATCCTATGCTGACTTTATTACTGAAAACACTATGGTGGCTTTTGTACTGAAAAACCTATGGTGACTTTATTACTGAAGACCCTATGGTGACTTTATTACTGAAGACCCTAAGATGACTTTATTACTGAAGACCCTATGGTGACTTTATTACTGAAGACCCTATGGTGACTTTTTTTACTGAAGACCCTATGGTGACTTTATTATTGAAGAGCCTATGGTTACATTATTACTGAAGACTCTATGGTGACTTTATTACTGAAGACCCTATGTTGACTTTATTACTGAAGACCCTATGGTGACTTTATTACTGAAGACACTATGGTGACTTTATTACTGAATACCCTACCGTGACTTTGTTACTGAAGACCCTACGGTGACTTTATTGCTGAATACCCTACGGTGACTTTATTACTGAAGACCCTATGGTGACTATTACTGAAGATCCTATGCTGACTTTATTACTGAAAACACTATGGTGGCTTTTGTACTGAAGAATCTATGGTGACTTTATTACTGAAGACCCTACGGTGACTTTATTACTGATGACCCTATGGTGACTTTATTACTGAAGACCCTATGGCGACTTTATTATAGAAAAACATGTTGTGACTTTATTATTGAAGACCCTATGACGACTTTATTATTGAAGACCCTATGGTGACTTTATTACAGAATACCCTATTGTGACTTTATTACTGAAGACCCTATTGTGACTTTATTATTGAAGACCCTATTGTGACTTTATTAATGAAGATCCTATTGTGAGTTTATTATTGAAGATCCTATTGTGACTTTATTACTGAATACCATATTGAGACTTTATTACTGAAGACCGTATTGTGACTTTTTTACTGAAGACCCTATGGTGACGTTATTACTGAAGACCCTATGGTGGCTTTATTACTGAAGTCCCTATGATGACTTTATTACTGAAGACCCTATGGTGACTTTATTACTGAAGACCCTATGGTGACTTTATTACGGAAGACCCTATGGTGACTTTATTACTGAAGACCCTATGGTGACTTTATTATTGAAGATCCTATTGTGAATTTATTAATGAAGATCATATTGTGACTTTATTATTAAAGACCCTATGGTGACTTTATTACTGAAGATTCTATTGTGACTTTTTTTGAATGAAGATCGTATTGTGACTTTATTATTGAAGACCCTATGGTGACTTTATTACTGAAGACGCTATGGTGACTTTATTACTGAAGACCCTATGGTGACTTTATTACTGAAGACCCTACGGTGACTTTGTTACTGAAGACCCTATGGTGACTTTATTACTGAAGACCCTATGGTGACTATTACTGAAGACCCTATGGTGACTTTATTACTGAAGACCCTATGGTGACTTTATTACTGAAGACCCTACGGTGACTTTGTTCCTGAAGACCCTATGGTGACTTTATTACTGAAGACCCTACGGTGACTTTATTACTGAAGACCCTATGGTGACTTTTTTTACTGAAGACCCTATGGTGACTTTATTACTGAAGACCCTATGGTGACTTTATTACTGAAGAACCTATGGTGACTTTATTACTGAAGACCCTATGGTGACTTTATTACTGAAGACCCTATGGTGACATTATTACTGAAGACATATGGTGACTTTATTACTGAATACCCTACGGTGACTTTGTTACTGAAGACCCTACGGTGACTTTATTACTGAAGATGCTACGGGGACTTTATTACTGAAGACCCTATGGTGATTATTACTGAAGATCCTATGCTGACTTTATTACTGAAAACACTATGGTGGCTTTTGTACTGAAAAACCTATGGTGACTTTATTACTGAAGACCCTATGGTGACTTTATTACTGAATACCCTAAGATGACTTTATTACTGAAGACCCTATGGTGACTTTATTACTGAAGACCCTATGGTGACTTTTTTTACTGAAGACCCTATGGTGACTTTATTATTGAAGAGCCTATGGTTACATTATTACTGAAGACTCTATGGTGACTTTATTACTGAAGACCCTATGTTGACTTTATTACTGAAGACCCTATGGTGACTTTATTACTGAAGACACTATGGTGACTTTATTACTGAATACCCTACGGTGACTTTGTTACTGAAGACCCTACGGTGACTTTATTGCTGAATACCCTACGGTGACTTTATTACTGAAGACCCTATGGTGACTATTACTGAAGATCCTATGCTGACTTTATTACTGAAAACACTATGGTGGCTTTTGTACTGAAGAATCTATGGTGACTTTATTACTGAAGACCCTATGGTGACTTTATTACTGAAGCCCTAAGATAACTTTATTACTGAAGACCCTATGGTGACTTTATTACTGAAGACCCTACGGTGACTTTATTACTGATCACCCTATGGTGACTTTATTACTGAAGACCCTATGGTGACTTTATTATTGAAAAACATGTTGTGACTTTATTATTGAAGACCCTATGACGACTTTATTATTGAAGACCCTATGGTGACTTTATTACAGAATACCCTATTGTGACTTTATTACTGAAGACCCTATTGTGACTTTATTATTGAAGACCCTATTGTGACTTTATTAATGAAGATCCTATTGTGAGTTTATTATTGAAGATCCTATTGTGACTTTATTACTGAATACCATATTGTGACTTTATTACTGAAGACCCTATTGTGACTTTTTTACTGAAGACCCTATGGTGACGTTATTACCGAAGAACCTATGGTGGCTTTATTACTGAAGACCCTATGATGACTTTATTACTGAAGACCCTATGGTGACTTTATTACTGAAGACCCTATGGTGACTTTATTACGGAAGACCCTATGATGACTTTATTACTGAAGACCCTATGGTGACTTTATTACTGAAGACACTACGGTGACTTTGTTACTGAAGACCCTATGGTGACTTTATTACTGAAGACCCTATGGTGACTATTACTGAAGACCCTATGGTGACTTTATTACTGAAGACCCTATGGTGACTTTATTACAGAAGACCCTACGGTGACTTTGTTCCTGAAGACCCTATGGTGACTTTATTACTGAAGACACTACGGTGACTTTATTACTGAAGAACCTATGGTGACTTTATTACTGAAGACCCTATGGTGACTTTATTACTGAAGACCCTATGGTGACATTATTACTGAAGACATATGGTGACTTTATTACTGAATACCCTACGGTGACTTTGTTACTGAAGACGCTACGGTGACTTTATTACTGAAGATGCTACGGGGACTTTATTACTGAAGACCCTATGGTGATTATTACTGAAGATCCTATGCTGACTTTATTACTGAAAACACTATGGTGGCTTTTGTACTGAAAAACCTATGGTGACTTTATTACTGAAGACCCTATGGTGACTTTATTACTGAAGACCCTAAGATGACTTTATTACTGAAGACCCTATGGTGACTTTATTACTGAAGACCCTATGGTGACTTTTTTTACTGAAGACCCTATGGTGACTTTATTATTGAAGAGCCTATGGTTACATTATTACTGAAGACTCTATGGTGACTTTATTACTGAAGACCCTATGTTGACTTTATTACTGAAGACCCTATGGTGACTTTATTACTGAAGACACTATGGTGACTTTATTACTGAATACCCTACGGTGACTTTGTTACTGAAGACCCTACGGTGACTTTATTGCTGAATACCCTACGGTGACTTTATTACTGAAGACCCTATGGTGACTATTACTGAAGATCCTATGCTGACTTTATTACTGAAAACACTATGGTGGCTTTTGTACTGAAGAATCTATGGTGACTTTATTACTGAAGACCCTATGGTGACTTTATTACTGAAGCCCTAAGATAACTTTATTACTGAAGACCCTAAGGTGACTTTATTACTGAAGACCCTACGGTGACTTCATTACTGATCACCCTATGGTGACTTTATTACTGAAGACCCTATGGTGACTTTATTATTGAAAAACATGTTGTGACTTTATTATTGAAGACCCTATGACGACTTTATTATTGAAGACCCTATGGTGACTTTATTACAGAATACCCTATTGTGACTTTATTACTGAAGACCCTATTGTGACTTTATTATTGAAGACCCTATTGTGACTTTATTAATGCAGATCCTATTGTGAGTTTATTATTGAAGATCCTATTGTGACTTTATTACTGAATACCATATTGTGACTTTATTACTGAAGACCCTATTGTGACTTTTTTACTGAAGACCCTATGGTGACGTTATTACCGAAGACCCTATGGTGGCTTTATTACTGAAGACCCTATGATGACTTTATTACTGAAGACCCTATGGTGACTTTATTACTGAAGACCCTATGGTGACTTTATTACGGAAGACCCTATGGTGACTTTATTACTGAAGACCCTATGGTGACTTTATTATTGAAGATCCTATTGTGACTTTATTAATGAAGATCATATTGTGACTTTATTATTAAAGACCCTATGGTGACTTTATTACTGAAGATCCTATTGTGACTTTTTTGATTGAAGATCGTATTGTGACTTTATTATTGAAGACCCTATGGTGACTTTATTACTGAAAACCCTATGGTGACTTTATTATTGAAGACACTATTGTGACTTTATTACTGAAGTCCCCATTGTGACTTTATTATTGAAGAACCTATTTTGACTTTATTATTGAAGACCCTATTGTGACTTTATTATTGAAGACCTTATGGTGACTTTATTACTGAAGACCCTATGGTGACTTTATTACTGAAGACCATATGGTGATTATTACTGAAGATCCTATGATGACTTTATTACTGAAGACCCTATGGTGACTTTATTACTGAAGACCCTAAGATGACTTTATTACTGAAGACCCTATGGTGACTTTATTACTGAAGACCCTACGGTGACTTTATTACTGATGACCCTATGGTGACTTTATTACTGAAGACCCTATGGTGACTTTTTTTACTGAAGACCCTATGGTGACTTTATTACTGAAGACCCTATGGTGACATTATTACTGAAGACTATATGGTGACTTTATTACTGAAGACCCTATGATGACTTTATTACTGAAAACACTATGGTGGCTTTTGTACGGAAGAACCTATGGTGACGTTATTACTGAAGACCCTATGGTGACTTTATTACTGAAGACCCTAAGATGACTTTATTACTGAAGACCCTATGGTGACTTTATTACTGAAGACCCTAAGATGACTTTATTACTGAAGATCCTACAGGGACTTTATTACTGAAGACCATATGGTGATTATTACTGAAGATCCTATGATGACTTTATTACTGAAGACCCTATGGTGACTTTATTACTGAAGACCCTAAGATGACTTTATTACTGAAGACCCTATGGTGACTTTATTACTGAAGACCCTAAGATGACTTTATTACTGAAGACCCTATGGTGACTTTATTACTGAAGACCCTACGGTGACTTTATTACTGATGACCCTATGGTGACTTTATTACTGAAGACCCTATGGTGACTTTTTTTACTGAAGACCCTATGGTGACTTTATTACTGAAGACCCTATGGTGACATTATTAATGAAGACTCTATGGTGACTTTATTACTGAAGACCCTATGATGACTTTATTACTGAAGACCCTATGGTGACTTTATTACTGAAGACCCTATGGTGATTATTACTGAAGACACTATGGTGACTTTATTACTGAATACCCTACGGTGACTTTGTTACTGAAGACCCTACGGTGACTTTATTGCTGAATACCCTACGGTGACTTTATTACTGAAGACCCTATGGTGACTATTACTGAAGATCCTATGCTGACTTTATTACTGAAAACACTATGGTGGCTTTTGTACTGAAGAACCTATGGTGACTTTATTACTGAAGACCCTATGGTGACTTTATTACTGAAGCCTTAAGATAACTTTATTCCTGAAGACCCTATGGTGACTTTATTATTGAAGACCCTACGGTGACTTTATTACTGATGACCCTATGGTGACTTTATTACTGAAGACCCTATGGTGACATTATTACTGAAGACTATATGGCGACTTTATTACTGAAGACCCTATGATGACTTTATTACTGAAAACACTATGGTGGCTTTTGTACTGAAGAACCTATGGTGACGTTATTACTGAAGACCCTATGGTGACTTTATTACTGAAGACCCTAAGATGACTTTATTACTGAAGACCCTATGGTGACTTTATTACTGAAGACCCTAAGATGACTTTATTACTGAAGATCCTACAGGGACTTTATTACTGAAGACCATATGGTGATTATTACTGAAGATCCTATGATGACTTTATTACTGAAGACCCTATGGTGACTTTATTACTGAAGACCCTAAGATGACTTTATTACTGAAGACCCTATGGTGACTTTATTACTGAAGACCCTACGGTGACTTTATTACTGATGACCCTATGGTGACTTTATTACTGAAGACCCTATGGTGACTTTTTTTACTGAAGACCCTATGGTGACTTTATTACTGAAGACCCTATGGTGACATTATTACTGAAGACTCTATGGTGACTTTATTACTGAAGACCCTATGATGACTTTATTACTGAAAACACTATGGTGGCTTTTGTACTGAAGAACCTATGGTGACGTTATTACTGAAGACCCTATGGTGACTTTATTACTGAAGACCCTAAGATGACTTTATTACTGAAGACCCTATGGTGACTTTATTACTGAAGACCCTAAGATGACTTTATTACTGAAGACCCTATGGTGACTTTATTACTGAAGACCCTACGGTGACTTTATTACTGATGACCCTATGGTGACTTTATTACTGAAGACCCTATGGTGACTTTTTTTACTGAAGACCCTATGGTGACTTTATTACTGAAGACCCTATGGTGACATTATTACTGAAGACTCTATGGTGACTTTATTACTGAAGACCCTATGATGACTTTATTACTGAAGACCCTATGGTGACTTTATTACTGAAGACCCTATGATGACTTTATTACAGAATACCCTATTGTGACTTTATTACTGAAGACCCTATGGTGATTATTACTGAAGACACTATGGTGACTTTATTACTGAATACCCTACGGTGACTTTGTTACTGAAGACCCTACGGTGACTTTATTGCTGAATACCCTACGGTGACTTTATTACTGAAGACCCTATGGTGACTATTACTGAAGATCCTATGCTGACTTTATTACTGAAAACACTATGGTGGCTTTTGTACTGAAGAACCTATGGTGACTTTATTACTGAAGACCCTATGGTGACTTTATTACTGAAGCCCTAAGATAACTTTATTCCTGAAGACCCTATGGTGACTTTATTACTGAAGACCCTACGGTGACTTTATTACTGATGACCCTATGATGACTTTATTACTGAAGACCCTATGGCGACTTTATTATAGAAAAACATGTTGTGACTTTATTATTGAAGACCCTATGACGACTTTATTATTGAAGACCCTATGGTGACTTTATTACAGAATACCCTATTGTGACTTTATTACTGAAGACCCTATTGTGACTTTATTATTGAAGACCCTATTGTGACTTTATTAATGAAGATCCTATTGTGAGTTTATTATTGAAGATCCTATTGTGACTTTATTACTGAATACCATATTGAGATTTTATTACTGAAGACCGTATTGTGACTTTTTTACTGAAGACCCTATGGTGACGTTATTACTGAAGACCCTATGGTGGCTTTATTACTGAAGTCCCTATGATGACTTTATTACTGAAGACCCTATGGTGACTTTATTACTGAAGACCCTATGGTGACTTTATTACGGAAGACCCTATGGTGACTTTATTACTGAAGACCCTATGGTGACTTTATTATTGAAGATCCTATTGTGACTTTATTAATGAAGATCATATTGTGACTTTATTATTAAAGACCCTATGGTGACTTTATTACTGATGATCCTATTGTGACTTTTTTTGAATGAAGATCGTATTGTGACTTTATTACTGAAGACCTATGGTGACTTTATTACTGAATACCCTACGGTGACTTTGTTACTGAAGACCCTACGGTGACTTTATTACTGAAGATCCTACGGGGACTTTATTACTGAAGACCCTATGGTGATTATTACTGAAGATCCTATGCTGACTTTATTACTGAAAACACTATGGTGGCTTTTGTACTGAAAAACCTATGGTGACTTTATTACTGAAGACCCTATGGTGACTTTATTACTGAAGACCCTAAGATGACTTTATTACTGAAGACCCTATGATGACTTTATTACTGAAGACCCTACGGTGACTTTATTACTGATGACCCTATGGTGACTTTATTACTGAAGACCCTATGGTGACTTTATTACTGAAGACTCTATGGTGACTTTATTACTGAAGACCCTATGTTGACTTTATTACTGAAGACCCTATGGTGACTTTATTACTGAAGACACTATGGTGACTTTATTACTGAATACCCTACGGTGACTTTGTTACTGAAGACCCTACGGTGACTTTATTGCTGAATACCCTACGGTGACTTTATTACTGAAGACCCTATGGTGACTATTACTGAAGATCCTATGCTGACTTTATTACTGAAAACACTATGGTGGCTTTTGTACTGAAGAATCTATGGTGACTTTATTACTGAAGACCCTATGGTGACTTTATTACTGAAGCCCTAAGATAACTTTATTACTGAAGACCCTAAGGTGACTTTATTACTGAAGACCCTACGGTGACTTCATTACTGATCACCCTATGGTGACTTTATTACTGAAGACCCTATGGTGACTTTATTATTGAAAAACATGTTGTGACTTTATTATTGAAGACCCTATGACGACTTTATTATTGAAGACCCTATGGTGACTTTATTACAGAATACCCTATTGTGACTTTATTACTGAAGACCCTATTGTGACTTTATTATTGAAGACCCTATTGTGACTTTATTAATGCAGATCCTATTGTGAGTTTATTATTGAAGATCCTATTGTGACTTTATTACTGAATACCATATTGTGACTTTATTACTGAAGACCCTATTGTGACTTTTTTACTGAAGACCCTATGGTGACGTTATTACCGAAGACCCTATGGTGGCTTTATTACTGAAGACCCTATGATGACTTTATTACTGAAGACCCTATGGTGACTTTATTACTGAAGACCCTATGGTGACTTTATTACGGAAGACCCTATGGTGACTTTATTACTGAAGACCCTATGGTGACTTTATTATTGAAGATCCTATTGTGACTTTATTAATGAAGATCATATTGTGACTTTATTATTAAAGACCCTATGGTGACTTTATTACTGAAGATCCTATTGTGACTTTTTTGATTGAAGATCGTATTGTGACTTTATTATTGAAGACCCTATGGTGACTTTATTACTGAAAACCCTATGGTGACTTTATTATTGAAGACACTATTGTGACTTTATTACTGAAGTCCCCATTGTGACTTTATTATTGAAGAACCTATTTTGACTTTATTATTGAAGACCCTATTGTGACTTTATTATTGAAGACCTTATGGTGACTTTATTACTGAAGACCCTATGGTGACTTTATTACTGAAGACCATATGGTGATTATTACTGAAGATCCTATGATGACTTTATTACTGAAGACCCTATGGTGACTTTATTACTGAAGACCCTAAGATGACTTTATTACTGAAGACCCTATGGTGACTTTATTACTGAAGACCCTACGGTGACTTTATTACTGATGACCCTATGGTGACTTTATTACTGAAGACCCTATGGTGACTTTTTTTACTGAAGACCCTATGGTGACTTTATTACTGAAGACCCTATGGTGACATTATTACTGAAGACTATATGGTGACTTTATTACTGAAGACCCTATGATGACTTTATTACTGAAAACACTATGGTGGCTTTTGTACGGAAGAACCTATGGTGACGTTATTACTGAAGACCCTATGGTGACTTTATTACTGAAGACCCTAAGATGACTTTATTACTGAAGACCCTATGGTGACTTTATTACTGAAGACCCTAAGATGACTTTATTACTGAAGATCCTACAGGGACTCTATTACTGAAGACCATATGGTGATTATTACTGAAGATCCTATGATGACTTTATTACTGAAGACCCTATGGTGACTTTATTACTGAAGACCCTAAGATGACTTTATTACTGAAGACCCTATGGTGACTTTATTACTGAAGACCCTACGGTGACTTTATTACTGATGACCCTATGGTGACTTTATTACTGAAGACCCTATGGTGACTTTTTTTACTGAAGACCCTATGGTGACTTTATTACTGAAGACCCTATGGTGACATTATTACTGAAGACTCTATGGTGACTTTATTACTGAAGACCCTATGATGACTTTATTACTGAAAACACTATGGTGGCTTTTGTACTGAAGAACCTATGGTGACGTTATTACTGAAGACCCTATGGTGACTTTATTACTGAAGACCCTAAGATGACTTTATTACTGAAGACCCTATGGTGACTTTATTACTGAAGACCCTAAGATGACTTTATTACTGAAGACCCTATGGTGACTTTATTACTGAAGACCCTACGGTGACTTTATTACTGATGACCCTATGGTGACTTTATTACTGAAGACCCTATGGTGACTTTTTTTACTGAAGACCCTATGGTGACTTTATTACTGAAGACCCTATGGTGACATTATTACTGAAGACTCTATGGTGACTTTATTACTGAAGACCCTATGATGACTTTATTACTGAAGACCCTATGGTGACTTTATTACTGAAGACCCTATGGTGATTATTACTGAAGACACTATGGTGACTTTATTACTGAATACCCTACGGTGACTTTGTTACTGAAGACCCTACGGTGACTTTATTGCTGAATACCCTACGGTGACTTTATTACTGAAGACCCTATGGTGACTATTACTGAAGATCCTATGCTGACTTTATTACTGAAAACACTATGGTGGCTTTTGTACTGAAGAACCTATGGTGACTTTATTACTGAAGACCCTATGGTGACTTTATTACTGAAGCCTTAAGATAACTTTATTCCTGAAGACCCTATGGTGACTTTATTATTGAAGACCCTACGGTGACTTTATTACTGATGACCCTATGGTGACTTTATTACTGAAGACCCTATGGTGACATTATTACTGAAGACTATATGGTGACTTTATTACTGAAGACCCTATGATGACTTTATTACTGAAAACACTATGGTGGCTTTTGTACTGAAGAACCTATGGTGACGTTATTACTGAAGACCCTATGGTGACTTTATTACTGAAGACCCTAAGATGACTTTATTACTGAAGACCCTATGGTGACTTTATTACTGAAGACCCTAAGATGACTTTATTACTGAAGATCCTACAGGGACTTTATTACTGAAGACCATATGGTGATTATTACTGAAGATCCTATGATGACTTTATTACTGAAGACCCTATGGTGACTTTATTACTGAAGACCCTAAGATGACTTTATTACTGAAGACCCTATGGTGACTTTATTACTGAAGACCCTACGGTGACTTTATTACTGATGACCCTATGGTGACTTTATTACTGAAGACCCTATGGTGACTTTTTTTACTGAAGACCCTATGGTGACTTTATTACTGAAGACCCTATGGTGACATTATTACTGAAGACTCTATGGTGACTTTATTACTGAAGACCCTATGATGACTTTATTACTGAAAACACTATGGTGGCTTTTGTACTGAAGAACCTATGGTGACGTTATTACTGAAGACCCTATGGTGACTTTATTACTGAAGACCCTATGGTGATTATTACTGAAGACACTATGGTGACTTTATTACTGAATACCCTACGGTGACTTTGTTACTGAAGACCCTACGGTGACTTTATTGCTGAATACCCTACGGTGACTTTATTACTGAAGACCCTATGGTGACTATTACTGAAGATCCTATGCTGACTTTATTACTGAAAACACTATGGTGGCTTTTGTACTGAAGAACCTATGGTGACTTTATTACTGAAGACCCTATGGTGACTTTATTACTGAAGCCTTAAGATAACTTTATTCCTGAAGACCCTATGGTGACTTTATTATTGAAGACCCTACGGTGACTTTATTACTGATGACCCTATGGTGACTTTATTACTGAAGACCCTATGGTGACATTATTACTGAAGACTATATGGTGACTTTATTACTGAAGACCCTATGATGACTTTATTACTGAAAACACTATGGTGGCTTTTGTACTGAAGAACCTATGGTGACGTTATTACTGAAGACCCTATGGTGACTTTATTACTGAAGACCCTAAGATGACTTTATTACTGAAGACCCTATGGTGACTTTATTACTGAAGACCCTAAGATGACTTTATTACTGAAGATCCTACAGGGACTTTATTACTGAAGACCATATGGTGATTATTACTGAAGATCCTATGATGACTTTATTACTGAAGACCCTATGGTGACTTTATTACTGAAGACCCTAAGATGACTTTATTACTGAAGACCCTATGGTGACTTTATTACTGAAGACCCTACGGTGACTTTATTACTGATGACCCTATGGTGACTTTATTACTGAAGACCCTATGGTGACTTTTTTTACTGAAGACCCTATGGTGACTTTATTACTGAAGACCCTATGGTGACATTATTACTGAAGACTCTATGGTGACTTTATTACTGAAGACCCTATGATGACTTTATTACTGAAAACACTATGGTGGCTTTTGTACTGAAGAACCTATGGTGACGTTATTACTGAAGACCCTATGGTGACTTTATTACTGAAGACCCTAAGATGACTTTATTACTGAAGACCCTATGGTGACTTTATTACTGAAGACCCTAAGATGACTTTATTACTGAAGACCCTATGGTGACTTTATTACTGAAGACCCTACGGTGACTTTATTACTGATGACCCTATGGTGACTTTATTACTGAAGACTCTATGGTGACTTTATTACTGAAGACCCTATGATGACTTTATTACTGAAGACCCTATGGTGACTTTATTACTGAAGACCCTATGATGACTTTATTACAGAATACCCTATTGTGACTTTATTACTGAAAACCCTATGGTGATTATTACTGAAGACACTATGGTGACTTTATTACTGAATACCCTACGGTGACTTTGTTACTGAAGACGATACGGTGACTTTATTGCTGAATACCCTACGGTGACTTTATTACTGAAGACCCTATGGTGACTATTACTGAAGATCCTATGCTGACTTTATTACTGAAAACACTATGGTGGCTTTTGTACTGAAGAACCTATGGTGACTTTATTACTGAAGACCCTATGGTGACTTTATTACTGAAGCCCTAAGATAACTTTATTCCTGAAGACCCTATGGTGACTTTATTACTGAAGACCCTACGGTGACTTTATTACTGATGACCCTATGATGACTTTATTACTGAAGACCCTATGGCGACTTTATTATAGAAAAACATGTTGTGACTTTATTATTGAAGACCCTATGACGACTTTATTATTGAAGACCCTATGGTGACTTTATTACAGAATACCCTATTGTGACTTTATTACTGAAGACCCTATTGTGACTTTATTATTGAAGACCCTATTGTGACTTTATTAATGAAGATCCTATTGTGAGTTTATTATTGAAGATCCTATTGTGACTTTATTACTGAATACCATATTGAGACTTTATTACTGAAGACCGTATTGTGACTTTTTTACTGAAGACCCTATGGTGACGTTATTACTGAAGACCCTATGGTGGCTTTATTACTGAAGTCCCTATGATGACTTTATTACTGAAGACCCTATGGTGACTTTATTACTGAAGACCCTATGGTGACTTTATTACGGAAGACCCTATGGTGACTTTATTACTGAAGACCCTATGGTGACTTTATTATTGAAGATCCTATTGTGACTTTATTAATGAAGATCATATTGTGACTTTATTATTAAAGACCCTATGGTGACTTTATTACTGATGATCCTATTGTGACTTTTTTTGAATGAAGATCGTATTGTGACTTTATTACTGAAGACCTATGGTGACTTTATTACTGAATACCCTACGGTGACTTTGTTACTGAAGACCCTACGGTGACTTTATTACTGAAGATCCTACGGGGACTTTATTACTGAAGACCCTATGGTGATTATTACTGAAGATCCTATGCTGACTTTATTACTGAAAACACTATGGTGGCTTTTGTACTGAAAAACCTATGGTGACTTTATTACTGAAGACCCTATGGTGACTTTATTACTGAAGACCCTAAGATGACTTTATTACTGAAGACCCTATGATGACTTTATTACTGAAGACCCTACGGTGACTTTATTACTGATGACCCTATGGTGACTTTATTACTGAACACCCTATGGTGACTTTTTTTACTGAAGACCCTATGGTGACTTTATTATTGAAGACCCTATGGTTACATTATTACTGAAGACTCTATGGTGACTTTATTACTGAAGACCCTATGTTGAATTTATTACTGAAGACCCTATGGTGACTTTATTACTGATGACACTATGGTGACTTTATTACTGAATACCCTACGGTGACTTTGTTACTGAAGACCCTACGGTGAATTTATTGCTGAATACCCTACGGTGACTTTATTACTGAAGACCCTATGGTGACTATTACTGAAGATCCTATGCTGACCTTATTACTGAAAACACTATGGTGGCCTTTGTACTGAAGAACCTATGGTGACTTTATTACTGAAGACCCTATGGTGACTTTATTACTGAAGCCCTAAGATAACTTTATTACTGAAGACCCTACGGTGACTTTATTACTGATGACCCTATGGTGACTTTATTACTGAAGACCCTATGGTGGCTTTATTACTGAAGTCCCTATGATGACTTTATTACTGAAGACCCTATGGTGACTTTATTACTGAAGACCCTATGGTGACTTTATTACGGAAGACCATATGGTGACTTTATTACTGAAGACCCTATGGTGACTTTATTATTGAAGATCCTATTGTGACTTTATTAATGAAGATCATATTGTGACTTTATTATTAAAGACCCTATGGTGACTTTATTACTGAAGATCCTATTGTGACTTTTTTTGAATGAAGATCGTATTGTGACTTTATTATTGAAGACCCTATGGTGACTTTATTACTGAAGACCCTATGGTGACTTTATTACTGAAGACCCTATGGTGACTTTATTACTGAAGACCCTACGGTGACTTTGTTACTGAAGACCCTATGGTGACTTTATTACTGAAGACCCTATGGTGACTATTACTGAAGACCCTATGGTGACTTTATTACTGAAGACCCTATGGTGACTTTATTACTGAAGACCCTACGGTGACTTTGTTCCTGAAGACCCTATGGTGACTTTATTACTGAAAACCCTACGGTGACTTTATTACTGAAGACCCTATGGTGACTTTTTTTACTGAAGACCCTATGGTGACTTTATTACTGAAGACCCTATGGTGACTTTATTACTGAAGAACCTATGGTGACTTTATTACTGAAGACCCTATGGTGACTTTATTACTGAAGACCCTATGGTGACATTATTACTGAAGACATATGGTGACTTTATTACTGAATACCCTACGGTGACTTTGTTACTGAAGACCCTACGGTGACTTTATTACTGAAGATGCTACGGGGACTTTATTACTGAAGACCCTATGGTGATTATTACTGAAGATCCTATGCTGACTTTATTACTGAAAACACTATGGTGGCTTTTGTACTGAAAAACCTATGGTGACTTTATTACTGAAGACCCTATGGTGACTTTATTACTGAAGACCCTAAGATGACTTTATTACTGAAGACCCTATGGTGACTTTATTACTGAAGACCCTATGGTGACTTTTTTTACTGAAGACCCTATGGTGACTTTATTATTGAAGAGCCTATGGTTACATTATTACTGAAGACTCTATGGTGACTTTATTACTGAAGACCCTATGTTGACTTTATTACTGAAGACCCTATGGTGACTTTATTACTGAAGACACTATGGTGACTTTATTACTGAATACCCTACGGTGACTTTGTTACTGAAGACCCTACGGTGACTTTATTGCTGAATACCCTACGGTGACTTTATTACTGAAGACCCTATGGTGACTATTACTGAAGATCCTATGCTGACTTTATTACTGAAAACACTATGGTGGCTTTTGTACTGAAGAATCTATGGTGACTTTATTACTGAAGACCCTACGGTGACTTTATTACTGATGACCCTATGGTGACTTTATTACTGAAGACCCTATGGCGACTTTATTATAGAAAAACATGTTGTGACTTTATTATTGAAGACCCTATGACGACTTTATTATTGAAGACCCTATGGTGACTTTATTACAGAATACCCTATTGTGACTTTATTACTGAAGACCCTATTGTGACTTTATTATTGAAGACCCTATTGTGACTTTATTAATGAAGATCCTATTGTGAGTTTATTATTGAAGATCCTATTGTGACTTTATTACTGAATACCATATTGAGACTTTATTACTGAAGACCGTATTGTGACTTTTTTACTGAAGACCCTATGGTGACGTTATTACTGAAGACCCTATGGTGGCTTTATTACTGAAGTCCCTATGATGACTTTATTACTGAAGACCCTATGGTGACTTTATTACTGAAGACCCTATGGTGACTTTATTACGGAAGACCCTATGGTGACTTTATTACTGAAGACCCTATGGTGACTTTATTATTGAAGATCCTATTGTGAATTTATTAATGAAGATCATATTGTGACTTTATTATTAAAGACCCTATGGTGACTTTATTACTGAAGATCCTATTGTGACTTTTTTTGAATGAAGATCGTATTGTGACTTTATTATTGAAGACCCTATGGTGACTTTATTACTGAAGACCCTATGGTGACTTTATTACTGAAGACCCTATGGTGACTTTATTACTGAAGACCCTACGGTGACTTTGTTACTGAAGACCCTATGGTGACTTTATTACTGAAGACCCTATGGTGACTATTACTGAAGACCCTATGGTGACTTTATTACTGAAGACCCTATGGTGACTTTATTACTGAAGACCCTACGGTGACTTTGTTCCTGAAGACCCTATGGTGACTTTATTACTGAAGACCCTACGGTGACTTTATTACTGAAGACCCTATGGTGACTTTTTTTACTGAAGACCCTATGGTGACTTTATTACTGAAGACCCTATGGTGACTTTATTACTGAAGAACCTATGGTGACTTTATTACTGAAGACCCTATGGTGACTTTATTACTGAAGACCCTATGGTGACATTATTACTGAAGACATATGGTGACTTTATTACTGAATACCCTACGGTGACTTTGTTACTGAAGACCCTACGGTGACTTTATTACTGAAGATGCTACGGGGACTTTATTACTGAAGACCCTATGGTGATTATTACTGAAGATCCTATGCTGACTTTATTACTGAAAACACTATGGTGGCTTTTGTACTGAAAAACCTATGGTGACTTTATTACTGAAGACCCTATGGTGACTTTATTACTGAAGACCCTAAGATGACTTTATTACTGAAGACCCTATGGTGACTTTATTACTGAAGACCCTATGGTGACTTTTTTTACTGAAGACCCTATGGTGACTTTATTATTGAAGAGCCTATGGTTACATTATTACTGAAGACTCTATGGTGACTTTATTACTGAAGACCCTATGTTGACTTTATTACTGAAGACCCTATGGTGACTTTATTACTGAAGACACTATGGTGACTTTATTACTGAATACCCTACGGTGACTTTGTTACTGAAGACCCTACGGTGACTTTATTGCTGAATACCCTACGGTGACTTTATTACTGAAGACCCTATGGTGACTATTACTGAAGATCCTATGCTGACTTTATTACTGAAAACACTATGGTGGCTTTTGTACTGAAGAATCTATGGTGACTTTATTACTGAAGACCCTACGGTGACTTTATTACTGATGACCCTATGGTGACTTTATTACTGAAGACCCTATGGCGACTTTATTATAGAAAAACATGTTGTGACTTTATTATTGAAGACCCTATGACGACTTTATTATTGAAGACCCTATGGTGACTTTATTACAGAATACCCTATTGTGACTTTATTACTGAAGACCCTATTGTGACTTTATTATTGAAGACCCTATTGTGACTTTATTAATGAAGATCCTATTGTGAGTTTATTATTGAAGATCCTATTGTGACTTTATTACTGAATACCATATTGAGACTTTATTACTGAAGACCGTATTGTGACTTTTTTACTGAAGACCCTATGGTGACGTTATTACTGAAGACCCTATGGTGGCTTTATTACTGAAGTCCCTATGATGACTTTATTACTGAAGACCCTATGGTGACTTTATTACTGAAGACCCTATGGTGACTTTATTACGGAAGACCCTATGGTGACTTTATTACTGAAGACCCTATGGTGACTTTATTATTGAAGATCCTATTGTGAATTTATTAATGAAGATCATATTGTGACTTTATTATTAAAGACCCTATGGTGACTTTATTACTGAAGATCCTATTGTGACTTTTTTTGAATGAAGATCGTATTGTGACTTTATTATTGAAGACCCTATGGTGACTTTATTACTGAAGACCCTATGGTGACTTTATTACTGAAGACCCTATGGTGACTTTATTACTGAAGACCCTACGGTGACTTTGTTACTGAAGACCCTATGGTGACTTTATTACTGAAGACCCTATGGTGACTATTACTGAAGACCCTATGGTGACTTTATTACTGAAGACCCTATGGTGACTTTATTACTGAAGACCCTACGGTGACTTTGTTCCTGAAGACCCTATGGTGACTTTATTACTGAAGACCCTACGGTGACTTTATTACTGAAGACCCTATGGTGACTTTTTTTACTGAAGACCCTATGGTGACTTTATTACTGAAGACCCTATGGTGACTTTATTACTGAAGAACCTATGGTGACTTTATTACTGAAGACCCTATGGTGACTTTATTACTGAAGACCCTATGGTGACATTATTACTGAAGACATATGGTGACTTTATTACTGAATACCCTACGGTGACTTTGTTACTGAAGACCCTACGGTGACTTTATTACTGAAGATGCTACGGGGACTTTATTACTGAAGACCCTATGGTGATTATTACTGAAGATCCTATGCTGACTTTATTACTGAAAACACTATGGTGGCTTTTGTACTGAAAAACCTATGGTGACTTTATTACTGAAGACCCTATGGTGACTTTATTACTGAAGACCCTAAGATGACTTTATTACTGAAGACCCTATGGTGACTTTATTACTGAAGACCCTATGGTGACTTTTTTTACTGAAGACCCTATGGTGACTTTATTATTGAAGAGCCTATGGTTACATTATTACTGAAGACTCTATGGTGACTTTATTACTGAAGACCCTATGTTGACTTTATTACTGAAGACCCTATGGTGACTTTATTACTGAAGACACTATGGTGACTTTATTACTGAATACCCTACGGTGACTTTGTTACTGAAGACCCTACGGTGACTTTATTGCTGAATACCCTACGGTGACTTTATTACTGAAGATCCTATGGTGACTATTACTGAAGATCCTATGCTGACTTTATTACTGAAAACACTATGGTGGCTTTTGTACTGAAGAATCTATGGTGACTTTATTACTGAAGACCCTATGGTGACTTTATTACTGAAGCCCTAAGATAACTTTATTACTGAAGACCCTATGGTGACTTTATTACTGAAGACCCTACGGTGACTTTATTACTGATCACCCTATGGTGACTTTATTACTGAAGACCCTATGGTGACTTTATTATTGAAAAACATGTTGTGACTTTATTATTGAAGACCCTATGACGACTTTATTATTGAAGACCCTATGGTGACTTTATTACAGAATACCCTATTGTGACTTTATTACTGAAGACCCTATTGTGACTTTATTATTGAAGACCCTATTGTGACTTTATTAATGAAGATCCTATTGTGAGTTTATTATTGAAGATCCTATTGTGACTTTATTACTGAATACCATATTGTGACTTTATTACTGAAGACCCTATTGTGACTTTTTTACTGAAGACCCTATGGTGACGTTATTACCGAAGAACCTATGGTGGCTTTATTACTGAAGACCCTATGATGACTTTATTACTGAAGACCCTATGGTGACTTTATTACTGAAGACCCTATGGTGACTTTATTACGGAAGACCCTATGGTGACTTTATTACTGAAGACCCTATGGTGACTTTATTACTGAAGACACTACGGTGACTTTGTTACTGAAGACCCTATGGTGACTTTATTACTGAAGACCCTATGGTGACTATTACTGAAGACCCTATGGTGACTTTATTACTGAAGACCCTATGGTGACTTTATTACAGAAGACCCTACGGTGACTTTGTTCCTGAAGACCCTATGTTGACTTTATTACTGAAGACCCTACGGTGACTTTATTACTGAAGACCCTATGGTGACTTTTTTTACTGAAGACCCTATGGTGACTTTATTACTGAAGACCCTATGGTGACTTTATTACTGAAGAACCTATGGTGACTTTATTACTGAAGACCCTATGGTGAATTTATTACTGAAGACCCTATGGTGACATTATTACTGAAGACATATGGTGACTTTATTACTGAATACCCTACGGTGACTTTGTTACTGAAGACGCTACGGTGACTTTATTACTGAAGATGCTACGGGGACTTTATTACTGAAGACCCTATGGTGATTATTACTGAAGATCCTATGCTGACTTTATTACTGAAAACACTATGGTGGCTTTTGTACTGAAAAACCTATGGTGACTTTATTACTGAAGACCCTATGGTGACTTTATTACTGAAGACCCTAAGATGACTTTATTACTGAAGACCCTATGGTGACTTTATTACTGAAGACCCTATGGTGACTTTTTTTACTGAAGACCCTATGGTGACTTTATTATTGAAGAGCCTATGGTTACATTATTACTGAAGACTCTATGGTGACTTTATTACTGAAGACCCTATGTTGACTTTATTACTGAAGACCCTATGGTGACTTTATTACTGAAGACACTATGGTGACTTTATTACTGAATACCCTACGGTGACTTTGTTACTGAAGACCCTACGGTGACTTTATTGCTGAATACCCTACGGTGACTTTATTACTGAAGACCCTATGGTGACTATTACTGAAGATCCTATGCTGACTTTATTACTGAAAACACTATGGTGGCTTTTGTACTGAAGAATCTATGGTGACTTTATTACTGAAGACCCTATGGTGACTTTATTACTGAAGCCCTAAGATAACTTTATTACTGAAGACCCTAAGGTGACTTTATTACTGAAGACCCTACGGTGACTTTATTACTGATCACCCTATGGTGACTTTATTACTGAAGACCCTATGGTGACTTTATTATTGAAAAACATGTTGTGACTTTATTATTGAAGACCCTATGACGACTTTATTATTGAAGACCCTATGGTGACTTTATTACAGAATACCCTATTGTGACTTTATTACTGAAGACCCTATTGTGACTTTATTATTGAAGACCCTATTGTGACTTTATTAATGCAGATCCTATTGTGAGTTTATTATTGAAGATCCTATTGTGACTTTATTACTGAATACCATATTGTGACTTTATTACTGAAGACCCTATTGTGACTTTTTTACTGAAGACCCTATGGTGACGTTATTACCGAAGACCCTATGGTGGCTTTATTACTGAAGACCCTATGATGACTTTATTACTGAAGACCCTATGGTGACTTTATTACTGAAGACCCTATGGTGACTTTATTACGGAAGACCCTATGGTGACTTTATTACTGAAGACCCTATGGTGACTTTATTATTGAAGATCCTATTGTGACTTTATTAATGAAGATCATATTGTGACTTTATTATTAAAGACCCTATGGTGACTTTATTACTGAAGATCCTATTGTGACTTTTTTGATTGAAGATCGTATTGTGACTTTATTATTGAAGACCCTATGGTGACTTTATTACTGAAAACCCTATGGTGACTTTATTATTGAAGACACTATTGTGACTTTATTACTGAAGTCCCCATTGTGACTTTATTATTGAAGAACCTATTTTGACTTTATTATTGAAGACCCTATTGTGACTTTGTTATTGAAGACCTTATGGTGACTTTATTACTGAAGACCCTATGGTGACTTTATTACTGAAGACCATATGGTGATTATTACTGAAGATCCTATGATGACTTTATTACTGAAGACCCTATGGTGACTTTATTACTGAAGACCCTAAGATGACTTTATTACTGAAGACCCTATGGTGACTTTATTACTGAAGACCCTACGGTGACTTTATTACTGATGACCCTATGGTGACTTTATTACTGAAGACCCTATGGTGACTTTTTTTACTGAAGACCCTATGGTGACTTTATTACTGAAGACCCTATGGTGACATTATTACTGAAGACTCTATGGTGACTTTATTACTGAAGACCCTATGATGACTTTATTACTGAAAACACTATGGTGGCTTTTGTACTGAAGAACCTATGGTGACGTTATTACTGAAGACCCTATGGTGACTTTATTACTGAAGACCCTAAGATGACTTTATTACTGAAGACCCTATGGTGACTTTATTACTGAAGACCCTAAGATGACTTTATTACTGAAGATCCTACAGGGACTTTATTACTGAAGACCATATGGTGACATTATTACTGAAGACTCTATGGTGACTTTATTACTGAAGACCCTATGATGACTTTATTACTGAAGACCCTATGGTGACTTTATTACTGAAGACCCTATGATGACTTTATTACTGAATACCCTACGGTGACTTTGTTACTGAAGACCCTACGGTGACTTTATTGCTGAAGACCCTACGGTGACTTTATTACTGAAGACCCTATGGTGACTATTACTGAAGATCCTATGCTGACTTTATTACTGAAAACACTATGGTGGCTTTTGTACTGAAGACCCTACGGTGACTTTATTACTGTTGACCCTATGGTGACTTTATTACTGAAGACCCTATGGTGACTTTATTATTGAAGAACATGTTGTGACTTTATTATTGAAGACCCTATGGTGACTTTATTATTGAAGATCCTATGCTGACTTTATTACTGAATACCCTATTGTGACTTTATTACTGAAAACCCTATTGTGACTTTATTATTGAAGACCCTATTGTGACTTTATTAATGACGATCCTATTGTGAGTTTATTATTGAAGATCCTATTGTGACTTTATTACTGAATACCATATTGTGACTTTATAACTGTAGACCCTATGGTGACGTTATTACTGAAGACCCTATGGTGACTTTATTACTGAAGACCCTATGATGACTTTATTACTGAAGACCCTATGGTGACTTTATTACTGAAGACCCTATGGTGACTTTATTACAGAAGACCCTATGGTGACTTTATTACTGAAGACCCTATGGTGACTTTATTATTGAAGATCCTATTGTGACTTTATTAATGAAGATCATATTGTGACTTTATTATTAAAGACCCTATGGTGACTTTATTACTGAAGATCCTATTGTGACTTTTTTTGATTGAAGATCGTATTGTGACTTTATTATTGAAGATCCTATGATGACTTTATTACTGAAAACCCTATGGTGACTTTATTATTGAAGACACTATTGTGACTTTATTACTGAAGTCCCCATTGTGACTTTATTATTGAAGACCCTATTTTGACTGTATTATTGAAGACCATATTGTGACTTTATTATTGAAGACCCTATGGTGACTTTATTACTGATGATCATATGGTGACTTTATTACTGAAGACCCTATGGTGACTTTATTACTGATGACCCTATGGTGACTGTATTACTGAAGATCCTACGGGGACTTTATAACTGAAGACCCTATGGTTACTATTACTGAAGATCCTATGCTGACTTTATTACTGAAAACACTATGGTGGCTTTTGTACTGAAGAACCTATGGTGACTTTATTACTGAAGGCCCTATGGTGACTTTATTACTGAAGACCCTAAGATGACTTTATTACTGAAGACCCTATGGTGACTTTATTACTGAAGACCCTACGGTGACTTTATTACTGATGACCCTATGGTGACTTTATTACTGAAGACCCTATGGTGACTTTATTACTGAAGACCCTATGGTGACTTTATTACTGAAGACTCTATGGTGACTTTATTACTGAAGACCCTACGGTGACTTTATTACTGAAGACCCTACGGTGACTTTATTACTGAAGACCTTATGGTGACTTTATTACTGAAGACCCTACGGTGACATTAGTACTAAAGATCCTATGGTGACTTTATTACTGAAGACACTACCGTGGCTTTATTACTGAAGACCCTACGGTGAAATTATTACTGAAGACCCTACGCTGACTTTATTACTGAAGACCCTACGGTGACTTTATTAGTGAAGACCATGCGGTGACATTATTACTGAAGACCCTATGGTGACTTTATTACTGAAGACCATATGGTGACTTTATTACTGAAGACCCTACTGTGACTATTACTGAAGACCCTACGCTGACTTTATTACTCAAGACCCTATGGTGACATTTTTCTGACGAACCTATGGTGACTTTATTACTGACGACCCTATTGTGACTTTATTAATGAAGATCCTATTGTGACTTTATTATTGGAGATCCTATTGTGACTTTATTACGGAAGACCCTATGGTGACTTTATTATTGAAGACCCTATTGTGACTTTATTACTGAAGACCCTATGGTGACGTTATTACTGAAGACCCTACGCTGACTTTATTACTGAAGACCCTATGGTGACTTTATTACTGAAGACCCTATGGTGACTTTATTACTGAAGACCCTATGGTGACTTTATTACTGAATACCCTACTGTGACTTTGTTACTAAAGACCCTATGGTGACTTTATTACTGAAGACCCTATTGTGACTTTATTACTGAAGACACTATGGTGACTTTTTTTACTGAAGACCCTATGGTGACTTTATTATTGAAGACCCTATGGTGACTTTATTACTGAAGACCCTATGGTGACATTATTACCGAATACCCTACTGTGACTTTGTTATTGAAGACCCTACGGTGACTGTATTACTGAAGATCCTACGGGGACTTTATTACTGAAGACCCTATGGTGACTTTAATACTGAAGACCCTACTGTGACTATTACTGAAGACCCTACGCTGACTTTATTACTCAAGACCCTATGGTGACTTTTTTCTGACGAACCTATGGTGACTTTTTTACTGACGACCCTATTGTGACTTTATTAATGAAGATCCTATTGTGACATTATTATTGAAGATCCTATTGTGACTTTATTACTGAAGACCCTATGGTGACTTTATTATTGAAGACCCTATTGTGACTTTATTACTGAAGAACCTATGGTGACTTTATTACTGAAGACCCTACGCTGACTTTATTACTGAAGACCCTATGGTGACTTTATTACTGAAGACCCTATGGTGACTTTATTACTGAAGACCCTATGGTGACTTTATTACTGAAGACCCTACTGTGACTTTGTTACTGAAGACCCTATGGTGACTTTATTACTGAAGACCCTATGGTGACTTTATTATTGAAGACCCTATGGTGACTTTATTACTGAAGACCCTATGGTGACATTATTACCGAATACCCTACTGTGACTTTGTTATTGAAGACCCTACGGTGACTGTATTACTGAAGATCCTACGGGGACTTTATTACTGAAGACCCTATGGTGACTTTAATACTGAAGACCCTACTGTGACTATTACTGAAGACCCTACGCTGACTTTATTACTCAAGACCCTATGGTGACTTTTTTCTGACGAACCTATGGTGACTTTTTTACTGACGACCCTATTGTGACTTTATTAATGAAGATCCTATTGTGACATTATTATTGAAGATCCTATTGTGACTTTATTACTGAAGACCCTATGGTGACTTTATTATTGAAGACCCTATTGTGACTTTATTACTGAAGAACCTATGGTGACTTTATTACTGAAGACCCTACGCTGACTTTATTACTGAAGACCCTATGGTGACTTTATTACTGAAGACCCTATGGTGACTTTATTACTGAAGACCCTATGGTGACTTTATTACTGAAGACCCTACTGTGACTTTGTTACTGAAGACCCTATGGTGACTTTATTACTGAAGACCCTACGGTGACTTTATTATTGAAGACACTATGGTGACCTTTTTAACTGAAGACCCTATGGTGACTTTATTACTGAAGACCCTACGGTGACTTTATTGCTGAATACCCTACGGTGACTTTATTACTGAAGACCCTATGGTGACTATTACTGAAGATCCTATGCTGACTTTATTACTGAAAACACTATGGTGGCTTTTGTACTGAAGAACCTATGGTGACTTTATTACTGAAGACCCTATGGTGACTTTATTACTGAAGCCTTAAGATAACTTTATTCCTGAAGACCCTATGGTGACTTTATTACTGAAGACCCTACGGTGACTTTATTGCTGAATACCCTACGGTGACTTTATTACTGAAGACCCTATGGTGACTATTACTGAAGATCCTATGCTGACTTTATTACTGAAAACACTATGGTGGCTTTTGTACTGAAGAACCTATGGTGACTTTATTACTGAAGACCCTATGGTGACTTTATTACTGAAGCCTTAAGATAACTTTATTCCTGAAGACCCTATGGTGACTTTATTACTGAAGACCCTACGGTGACTTTATTACTGATGACCCTATGGTGACTTTATTACTGAAGACCCTATGGTGACATTATTACTGAAGACTATATGGTGACTTTATTACTGAAGACCCTATGATGACTTTATTACTGAAAACACTATGGTGGCTTTTGTACTGAAGAACCTATGGTGACGTTATTACTGAAGACCCTATGGTGACTTTATTACTGAAGACCCTAAGATGACTTTATTACTGAAGACCCTATGGTGACTTTATTACTGAAGACCCTAAGATGACTTTATTACTGAAGATCCTACAGGGACTTTATTACTGAAGACCATATGGTGATTATTACTGAAGATCCTATGATGACTTTATTACTGAAGACCCTATGGTGACTTTATTACTGAAGACCCTAAGATGACTTTATTACTGAAGACCCTATGGTGACTTTATTACTGAAGACCCTACGGTGACTTTATTACTGATGACCCTATGGTGACTTTATTACTGAAGACCCTATGGTGACTTTTTTTACTGAAGACCCTATGGTGACTTTATTACTGAAGACCCTATGTTGACATTATTACTGAAGACTCTATGGTGACTTTATTACTGAAGACCCTATGATGACTTTATTACTGAAAACACTATGGTGGCTTTTGTACTGAAGAACCTATGGTGACGTTATTACTGAAGACCCTATGGTGACTTTATTACTGAAGACCCTAAGATGACTTTATTACTGAAGACCCTATGGTGACTTTATTACTGAAGACCCTAAGATGACTTTATTACTGAAGACCCTATGGTGACTTTATTACTGAAGACCCTACGGTGACTTTATTACTGATGACCCTATGGTGACTTTATTACTGAAGACCCTATGGTGACTTTTTTTACTGAAGACCCTATGGTGACTTTATTACTGAAGACCCTATGGTGACATTATTACTGAAGACTCTATGGTGACTTTATTACTGAAGACCCTATGATGACTTTATTACTGAAGACCCTATGGTGACTTTATTACTGAAGACCCTATGATGACTTTATTACAGAATACCCTATTGTGACTTTATTACTGAAGACCCTATGGTGATTATTACTGAAGACACTATGGTGACTTTATTACTGAAGACCCTATGGTGACTTTATTACTGAAGACCCTATGGTGACTTTATTATGGAAGACCCTATGGTGACTTTATTACTGAAGACCCTATGGTGACTTTATTATTGAAGATCCTATTGTGACTTTATTAATGAAGATCATATTGCGACTTTATTATTAAAGACCCTATGGTGACTTTATTACTGAAGATCCTATTGTGACTTTTTTTGAATGAAGATCGTATTGTGACTTTATTACTGAAGACCTATGGTGACTTTATTACTGAATACCCTACGGTGACTTTGTTACTGAAGACCCTACGGTGACTTTATTACTTAAGATCCTACGGGGACTTTATTACTGAAGACCCTATGGTGATTATTACTGAAGATCCTATGCTGACTTTATTACTGAAAACACTATGGTGGCTTTTGTACTGAAAAACCTATGGTGACTTTATTACTGAAGACCCTATGGTGACTTTATTACTGAAGACCCTAAGATGACTTTATTACTGAAGACCCTATGATGACTTTATTACTGAAGACCCTACGGTGACTTTATTACTGATGACCCTATGGTGACTTTATTACTGAAGACCCTATGGTGACTTTTTTTACTGAAGACCCTATGGTGACTTTATTATTGAAGACCCTATGGTTACATTATTACTGAAGACTCTATGGTGACTTTATTACTGAAGACCCTATGTTGAATTTATTACTGAAGACCCTATGGTGACTTTATTACTGATGACACTATGGTGACTTTATTACTGAATACCCTACGGTGACTTTGTTACTGAAGACCCTACGGTGAATTTATTGCTGAATACCCTACGGTGACTTTATTACTGAAGACCCTATGGTGACTATTACTGAAGATCCTATGCTGACCTTATTACTGAAAACACTATGGTGGCCTTTGTACTGAAGAACCTATGGTGACTTTATTACTGAAGACCCTATGGTGACTTTATTACTGAAGCCCTAAGATAACTTTATTACTGAAGACCCTATGATGACTTTATTACTGAAGACCCTACGGTGACTTTATTACTGATGACCCTATGGTGACTTTATTACTGAAGACCCTATGGCGACTTTATTATAGAAAAACATGTTGTGACTTTATTATTGAAGACCCTATGACGACTTTATTATTGAAGACCCTATGGTGACTTTATTACAGAATACCCTATTGTGACTTTATTACTGAAGACCCTATTGTGACTTTATTATTGAAGACCCTATTGTGACTTTATTAATGAAGATCCTATTGTGAGTTTATTATTGAAGATCCTATTGTGACTTTATTACTGAATACCATATTGAGACTTTATTACTGAAGACCGTATTGTGACTTTTTTACTGAAGACCCTATGGTGACGTTATTACTGAAGACCCGATGGTGGCTTTATTACTGAAGTCCCTATGATGACTTTATTACTGAAGACCCTATGGTGACTTTATTACTGAAGACCCTATGGTGACTTTATTACGGAAGACCATATGGTGACTTTATTACTGAAGACCCTATGGTGACTTTATTATTGAAGATCCTATTGTGACTTTATTAATGAAGATCATATTGTGACTTTATTATTAAAGACCCTATGGTGACTTTATTACTGAAGATCCTATTGTGACTTTTTTTGAATGAAGATCGTATTGTGACTTTATTATTGAAGACCCTATGGTGACTTTATTACTGAAGACCCTATGGTGACTTTATTACTGAAGACCCTATGGTGACTTTATTACTGAAGACCCTACGGTGACTTTGTTACTGAAGACCCTATGGTGACTTTATTACTGAAGACCCTATGGTGACTATTACTGAAGACCCTATGGTGACTTTATTACTGAAGACCCTATGGTGACTTTATTACTGAAGACCCTACGGTGACTTTGTTCCTGAAGACCCTATGGTGACTTTATTACTGAAAACCCTACGGTGACTTTATTACTGAAGACCCTATGGTGACTTTATTACTGAAGACCCTATGGTGACATTATTACTGAAGACATATGGTGACTTTATTACTGAATACCCTACGGTGACTTTGTTACTGAAGACCCTACGGTGACTTTATTACTGAAGATGCTACGGGGACTTTATTACTGAAGACCCTATGGTGATTATTACTGAAGATCCTATGCTGACTTTATTACTGAAAACACTATGGTGGCTTTTGTACTGAAAAACCTATGGTGACTTTATTACTGAAGACCCTATGGTGACTTTATTACTGAAGACCCTAAGATGACTTTATTACTGAAGACCCTATGGTGACTTTATTACTGAAGACCCTATAGTGACTTTTTTTACTGAAGACCCTATGGTGACTTTATTATTGAAGAGCCTATGGTTACATTATTACTGAAGACTCTATGGTGACTTTATTACTGAAGACCCTATGTTGACTTTATTACTGAAGACCCTATGGTGACTTTATTACTGAAGACACTATGGTGACTTTATTACTGAATACCCTACGGTGACTTTGTTACTGAAGACCCTACGGTGACTTTATTGCTGAATACCCTACGGTGACTTTATTACTGAAGACCCTATGGTGACTATTACTGAAGATCCTATGCTGACTTTATTACTGAAAACACTATGGTGGCTTTTGTACTGAAGAATCTATGGTGACTTTATTACTGAAGACCCTACGGTGACTTTATTACTGATGACCCTATGGTGACTTTATTACTGAAGACCCTATGGCGACTTTATTATAGAAAAACATGTTGTGACTTTATTATTGAAGACCCTATGACGACTTTATTATTGAAGACCCTATGGTGACTTTATTACAGAATACCCTATTGTGACTTTATTACTGAAGACCCTATTGTGACTTTATTATTGAAGACCCTATTGTGACTTTATTAATGAAGATCCTATTGTGAGTTTATTATTGAAGATCCTATTGTGACTTTATTACTGAATACCATATTGAGACTTTATTACTGAAGACCGTATTGTGACTTTTTTACTGAAGACCCTATGGTGACGTTATTACTGAAGACCCTATGGTGGCTTTATTACTGAAGTCCCTATGATGACTTTATTACTGAAGACCCTATGGTGACTTTATTACTGAAGACCCTATGGTGACTTTATTACGGAAGACCCTATGGTGACTTTATTACTGAAGACCCTATGGTGACTTTATTATTGAAGATCCTATTGTGAATTTATTAATGAAGATCATATTGTGACTTTATTATTAAAGACCCTATGGTGACTTTATTACTGAAGATCCTATTGTGACTTTTTTTGAATGAAGATCGTATTGTGACTTTATTATTGAAGACCCTATGGTGACTTTATTACTGAAGACCCTATGGTGACTTTATTACTGAAGACCCTATGGTGACTTTATTACTGAAGACCCTACGGTGACTTTGTTACTGAAGACCCTATGGTGACTTTATTACTGAAGACCCTATGGTGACTATTACTGAAGACCCTATGGTGACTTTATTACTGAAGACCCTATGGTGACTTTATTACTGAAGACCCTACGGTGACTTTGTTCCTGAAGACCCTATGGTGACTTTATTACTGAAGACCCTACGGTGACTTTATTACTGAAGACCCTATGGTGACTTTTTTTACTGAAGACCCTATGGTGACTTTATTACTGAAGACCCTATGGTGACTTTATTACTGAAGAACCTATGGTGACTTTATTACTGAAGACCCTATGGTGACTTTATTACTGAAGACCCTATGGTGACATTATTACTGAAGACATATGGTGACTTTATTACTGAATACCCTACGGTGACTTTATTACTGAAGATGCTACGGGGACTTTATTACTGAAGACCCTATGGTGATTATTACTGAAGATCCTATGCTGACTTTATTACTGAAAACACTATGGTGGCTTTTGTACTGAAAAACCTATGGTGACTTTATTACTGAAGACCCTATGGTGACTTTATTACTGAAGACCCTAAGATGACTTTATTACTGAAGACCCTATGGTGACTTTATTACTGAAGACCCTATGGTGACTTTTTTTACTGAAGACCCTATGGTGACTTTATTATTGAAGAGCCTATGGTTACATTATTACTGAAGACTCTATGGTGACTTTATTACTGAAGACCCTATGTTGACTTTATTACTGAAGACCCTATGGTGACTTTATTACTGAAGACACTATGGTGACTTTATTACTGAATACCCTACGGTGACTTTGTTACTGAAGACCCTACGGTGACTTTATTGCTGAATACCCTACGGTGACTTTATTACTGAAGACCCTATGGTGACTATTACTGAAGATCCTATGCTGACTTTATTACTGAAAACACTATGGTGGCTTTTGTACTGAAGAATCTATGGTGACTTTATTACTGAAGACCCTATGGTGACTTTATTACTGAAGCCCTAAGATAACTTTATTACTGAAGACCCTATGGTGACTTTATTACTGAAGACCCTACGGTGACTTTATTACTGATCACCCTATGGTGACTTTATTACTGAAGACCCTATGGTGACTTTATTATTGAAAAACATGTTGTGACTTTATTATTGAAGACCCTATGACGACTTTATTATTGAAGACCCTATGGTGACTTTATTACAGAATACCCTATTGTGACTTTATTACTGAAGACCCTATTGTGACTTTATTATTGAAGACCCTATTGTGACTTTATTAATGAAGATCCTATTGTGAGTTTATTATTGAAGATCCTATTGTGACTTTATTACTGAATACCATATTGTGACTTTATTACTGAAGACCCTATTGTGACTTTTTTACTGAAGACCCTATGGTGACGTTATTACCGAAGAACCTATGGTGGCTTTATTACTGAAGACCCTATGATGACTTTATTACTGAAGACCCTATGGTGACTTTATTACTGAAGACCCTATGGTGACTTTATTACGGAAGACCCTATGGTGACTTTATTACTGAAGACCCTATGGTGACTTTATTACTGAAGACACTACGGTGACTTTGTTACTGAAGACCCTATGGTGACTTTATTACTGAAGACCCTATGGTGACTATTACTGAAGACCCTATGGTGACTTTATTACTGAAGACCCTATGGTGACTTTATTACAGAAGACCCTACGGTGACTTTGTTCCTGAAGACCCTATGGTGACTTTATTACTGAAGACCCTACGGTGACTTTATTACTGAAGACCCTATGGTGACTTTTTTTACTGAAGACCCTATGGTGACTTTATTACTGAAGACCCTATGGTGACTTTATTACTGAAGAACCTATGGTGACTTTATTACTGAAGACCCTATGGTGACTTTATTACAGAAGACCCTATGGTGACATTATTACTGAAGACATATGGTGACTTTATTACTGAATACCCTACGGTGACTTTGTTACTGAAGACGCTACGGTGACTTTATTACTGAAGATGCTACGGGGACTTTATTACTGAAGACCCTATGGTGATTATTACTGAAGATCCTATGCTGACTTTATTACTGAAAACACTATGGTGGCTTTTGTACTGAAACACCTATGGTGACTTTATTACTGAAGACCCTATGGTGACTTTATTACTGAAGACCCTAAGATGACTTTATTACTGAAGACCCTATGGTGACTTTATTACTGAAGACCCTATGGTGACTTTTTTTACTGAAGACCCTATGGTGACTTTATTATTGAAGAGCCTATGGTTACATTATTACTGAAGACTCTATGGTGACTTTATTACTGAAGACCCTATGTTGACTTTATTACTGAAGACCCTATGGTGACTTTATTACTGAAGACACTATGGTGACTTTATTACTGAATACCCTACGGTGACTTTGTTACTGAAGACCCTACGGTGACTTTATTGCTGAATACCCTACGGTGACTTTATTACTGAAGACCCTATGGTGACTATTACTGAAGATCCTATGCTGACTTTATTACTGAAAACACTATGGTGGCTTTTGTACTGAAGAATCTATGGTGACTTTATTACTGAAGACCCTATGGTGACTTTATTACTGAAGCCCTAAGATAACTTTATTACTGAAGACCCTAAGGTGACTTTATAACTGAAGACCCTACGGTGACTTTATTACTGATCACCCTATGGTGACTTTATTACTGAAGACCCTATGGTGACTTTATTATTGAAAAACATGTTGTGACTTTATTATTGAAGACCCTATGACGACTTTATTATTGAAGACCCTATGGTGACTTTATTACAGAATACCCTATTGTGACTTTATTACTGAAGACCCTATTGTGACTTTATTATTGAAGACCCTATTGTGACTTTATTAATGCAGATCCTATTGTGAGTTTATTATTGAAGATCCTATTGTGACTTTATTACTGAATACCATATTGTGACTTTATTACTGAAGACCCTATTGTGACTTTTTTACTGAAGACCCTATGGTGACGTTATTACCGAAGACCCTATGGTGGCTTTATTACTGAAGACCCTATGATGACTTTATTACTGAAGACCCTATGGTGACTTTATTACTGAAGACCCTATGGTGACTTTATTACGGAAGACCCTATGGTGACTTTATTACTGAAGACCCTATGGTGACTTTATTATTGAAGATCCTATTGTGACTTTATTAATGAAGATCATATTGTGACTTTATTATTAAAGACCCTATGGTGACTTTATTACTGAAGATCCTATTGTGACTTTTTTGATTGAAGATCGTATTGTGACTTTATTATTGAAGACCCTATGGTGACTTTATTACTGAAAACCCTATGGTGACTTTATTATTGAAGACACTATTGTGACTTTATTACTGAAGTCCCCATTGTGACTTTATTATTGAAGAACCTATTTTGACTTTATTATTGAAGACCCTATTGTGACTTTGTTATTGAAGACCTTATGGTGACTTTATTACTGAAGACCCTATGGTGACTTTATTACTGAAGACCATATGGTGATTATTACTGAAGATCCTATGATGACTTTATTACTGAAGACCCTATGGTGACTTTATTACTGAAGACCCTAAGATGACTTTATTACTGAAGACCCTATGGTGACTTTATTACTGAAGACCCTACGGTGACTTTATTACTGATGACCCTATGGTGACTTTATTACTGAAGACCCTATGGTGACTTTTTTTACTGAAGACCCTATGGTGACTTTATTACTGAAGACCCTATGGTGACATTATTACTGAAGACTCTATGGTGACTTTATTACTGAAGACCCTATGATGACTTTATTACTGAAAACACTATGGTGGCTTTTGTACTGAAGAACCTATGGTGACGTTATTACTGAAGACCCTATGGTGACTTTATTACTGAAGACCCTAAGATGACTTTATTACTGAAGACCCTATGGTGACTTTATTACTGAAGACCCTAAGATGACTTTATTACTGAAGATCCTACAGGGACTTTATTACTGAAGACCATATGGTGACATTATTACTGAAGACTCTATGGTGACTTTATTACTGAAGACCCTATGATGACTTTATTACTGAAGACCCTATGGTGACTTTATTACTGAAGACCCTATGATGACTTTATTACTGAATACCCTACGGTGACTTTGTTACTGAAGACCCTACGGTGACTTTATTGCTGAAGACCCTACGGTGACTTTATTACTGAAGACCCTATGGTGACTATTACTGAAGATCCTATGCTGACTTTATTACTGAAAACACTATGGTGGCTTTTGTACTGAAGACCCTACGGTGACTTTATTACTGTTGACCCTATGGTGACTTTATTACTGAAGACCCTATGGTGACTTTATTATTGAAGAACATGTTGTGACTTTATTATTGAAGACCCTATGGTGACTTTATTATTGAAGATCCTATGCTGACTTTATTACTGAATACCCTATTGTGACTTTATTACTGAAAACCCTATTGTGACTTTATTATTGAAGACCCTATTGTGACTTTATTAATGACGATCCTATTGTGAGTTTATTATTGAAGATCCTATTGTGACTTTATTACTGAATACCATATTGTGACTTTATAACTGTAGACCCTATGGTGACTTTATTACTGAAGACCCTATGGTGACTTTATTACTGAAGACCCTATGATGACTTTATTACTGAAGACCCTATGGTGACTTTATTACTGAAGACCCTATGGTGACTTTATTACAGAAGACCCTATGGTGACTTTATTACTGAAGACCCTATGGTGACTTTATTATTGAAGATCCTATTGTGACTTTATTAATGAAGATCATATTGTGACTTTATTATTAAAGACCCTATGGTGACTTTATTACTGAAGATCCTATTGTGACTTTTTTTGATTGAAGATCGTATTGTGACTTTATTATTGAAGATCCTATGATGACTTTATTACTGAAAACCCTATGGTGACTTTATTATTGAAGACACTATTGTGACTTTATTACTGAAGTCCCCATTGTGACTTTATTATTGAAGACCCTATTTTGACTGTATTATTGAAGACCCTATTGTGACTTTATTATTGAAGACCCTATGGTGACTTTATTACTGATGATCATATGGTGACTTTATTACTGAAGACCCTATGGTGACTTTATTACTGATGACCCTATGGTGACTGTATTACTGAAGATCCTACGGGGACTTTATAACTGAAGACCCTATGGTTACTATTACTGAAGATCCTATGCTGACTTTATTACTGAAAACACTATGGTGGCTTTTGTACTGAAGAACCTATGGTGACTTTATTACTGAAGGCCCTATGGTGACTTTATTACTGAAGACCCTAAGATGACTTTATTACTGAAGACCCTATGGTGACTTTATTACTGAAGACCCTACGGTGACTTTATTACTGATGACCCTATGGTGACTTTATTACTGAAGACCCTATGGTGACTTTATTACTGAAGACCCTATGGTGACTTTATTACTGAAGACTCTATGGTGACTTTATTACTGAAGACCCTACGGTGACTTTATTACTGAAGACCCTACGGTGACTTTATTACTGAAGACCTTATGGTGACTTTATTACTGAAGACCCTACGGTGACATTAGTACTAAAGATCCTATGGTGACTTTATTACTGAAGACACTACCGTGGCTTTATTACTGAAGACCCTACGGTGAAATTATTACTGAAGACCCTACGCTGACTTTATTACTGAAGACCCTACGGTGACTTTATTACTGAAGACCATGCGGTGACATTATTACTGAAGACCCTATGGTGACTTTATTACTGAAGACCATATGGTGACTTTATTACTGAAGACCCTACTGTGACTATTACTGAAGACCCTACGCTGACTTTATTACTCAAGACCCTATGGTGACATTTTTCTGACGAACCTATGGTGACTTTATTACTGACGACCCTATTGTGACTTTATTAATGAAGATCCTATTGTGACTTTATTATTGGAGATCCTATTGTGACTTTATTACGGAAGACCCTATGGTGACTTTATTATTGAAGACCCTATTGTGACTTTATTACTGAAGACCCTATGGTGACGTTATTACTGAAGACCCTACGCTGACTTTATTACTGAAGACCCTATGGTGACTTTATTACTGAAGACCCTATGGTGACTTTATTACTGAAGACCCTATGGTGACTTTATTACTGAATACCCTACTGTGACTTTGTTACTAAAGACCCTATGGTGACTTTATTACTGAAGACCCTATTGTGACTTTATTACTGAAGACACTATGGTGACTTTTTTTACTGAAGACCCTATGGTGACTTTATTATTGAAGACCCTATGGTGACTTTATTACTGAAGACCCTATGGTGACATTATTACCGAATACCCTACTGTGACTTTGTTATTGAAGACCCTACGGTGACTGTATTACTGAAGATCCTACGGGGACTTTATTACTGAAGACCCTATGGTGACTTTAATACTGAAGACCCTACTGTGACTATTACTGAAGACCCTACGCTGACTTTATTACTCAAGACCCTATGGTGACTTTTTTCTGACGAACCTATGGTGACTTTTTTACTGACGACCCTATTGTGACTTTATTAATGAAGATCCTATTGTGACATTATTATTGAAGATCCTATTGTGACTTTATTACTGAAGACCCTATGGTGACTTTATTATTGAAGACCCTATTGTGACTTTATTACTGAAGAACCTATGGTGACTTTATTACTGAAGACCCTACGCTGACTTTATTACTGAAGACCCTATGGTGACTTTATTACTGAAGACCCTATGGTGACTTTATTACTGAAGACCCTATGGTGACTTTATTACTGAAGACCCTACTGTGACTTTGTTACTGAAGACCCTATGGTGACTTTATTACTGAAGACCCTACGGTGACTTTATTATTGAAGACACTATGGTGACCTTTTTAACTGAAGACCCTATGGTGACTTTATTACTGAAGACCCTATGATGACTTTATTACTGAAGACCCTATGGTGACTTTATTACTGAATACCCTACGGTGACTTTGTTATTGAAGACCCTACGGTGACTTTGTTATTGAAGACCCTACGGTGACTGTATTACTGAAGATCCTACGGGGACTTTATTACTGAAGACCCTATGGTGACTATTACTGAAGATCCTATGCTGACTTTATTACTGAAAACACTTTGGTGGCTTTTGTACTGAAGAACCTATGGTGACTTTATTACTGAAGACCCTATGGTGACTTTATTACTGAAGACCCTAAGATGACTTTATTACTGAAGACCCTACGTGACTTTATTACTGAAGACCCTACTGTGACTTTGTTACTGAAGACCCTATGGTGACTTTATTACTGAAGACCCTACGGTGACTTTATTATTGAAGACACTATGGTGACCTTTTTTACTGAAGACCCTATGGTGACTTTATTACTGAAGACCCTATGATGACTTTATTACTGAAGACCCTATGGTGACTTTATTACTGAATACCCTACGGTGACTTTGTTATTGAAGACCCTACGGTGACTTTGTTATTGAAGACCCTACGGTGACTGTATTACTGAAGATCCTACGGGGACTTTATTACTGAAGACCCTATGGTGACTATTACTGAAGATCCTATGCTGACTTTATTACTGAAAACACTATGGTGGCTTTTGTACTGAAGAACCTATGGTGACTTTATTACTGAAGACCCTATGGTGACTTTATTACTGAAGACCCTAAGATGACTTTATTACTGAAGACCCTACGTGACTTTATTACTGATGACCCTATGGTGACTTTATTACTGAAGACCCAATGGTGACATTTTTACTGAAGACCCTATGGTGACTGTATTACTGAAGACCCTATGGTGACTTTATTACTGAAGACTCTATGGTGACTTTATTACTGAAGACCCTATGGTGAGTTTATTACTGAAGACCCAATGGTGATTTTATTACTGAAGACCCTATGGTGACTTTATTTTTGAATATCCTACGGTGACTTTGTTACTGAAGACCCTACGGTGACTTTATTGCTGAAGGCCCTATGGTGACTTCATTACTGAAGACCCTATGGTGAATTTATTACCGAAGACCCTATGGTGACTTTAATACTGAAGACCCTATGGTGACTTTATTACTGAAGACCCTATGGTGACTTTATTACTGAATACCCTAGGGTGACTTTGTTATTGAAGACCCTATGGTGACTGTATTACTGAAGATCCTACGGGGACTTTATTACTGAAGACCCTATGGTGACTATTACTGAAGATCCTATGCTGACTTTATTACTGAAAACACTATGGTGGCTTTTGTACTGAAGAACCTATGGTGACTTTATTACTGAAGGTCCTATGGTGACTTTATTACTGAAGACCCTAAGATGACTTTATTACTGAAGACCCTATGGTGACTTTATTACTGAAGACCCTACGGTGACTTTATTACTGATGACCCTATGGTGACTTTATTACTGAAGACCCTATTGTGACTTTTTTACTGAAGACCCTATGGTGACTTTATTACTGAAGACCCTATGGTGACTTTATTACTGAAGACTCTATGGTGACTTTATTACTGAAGACCCTATGGTGACTTTATTACTGAAGACCCAATGGTGACTTTATTACTGAAGACCCTATGGTGACTTTATTACTGAATACCCTACGGTGACTTTGTTACTGAAGACCCTACGGTGACTTTATTGCTGAAGACCCTATGGTGACTATGACTGAAGATCCTATGCTGACTTTATTACTGAAAATACTATGGTGGCTTTTGTACTGAAGAACCTATGGTGACTTTATTACTGAAGACCCTATGGTGACTTTATTACTGAAGACCCTAAGATAAATTTATTACTGAAGACCCTATGGTGACTTTATTACTGAAGACCCTACGGTGACTTTATTACTGATGACCCTATGGTGACTTTATTATTGAAAAACATGTTGTGACTTTATTATTGAAGACCCTATGACGACTTTATTATTGAAGACCCTATGGTGACTTTATTACAGAATACCCTATTGTGACTTTATTACTGAAGACCCTATTGTGACTTTATTATTGAAGACCCTATTGTGACTTTATTAATGCAGATCCTATTGTGAGTTTATTATTGAAGATCCTATTGTGACTTTATTACTGAATACCATATTGTGACTTTATTACTGAAGACCCTATTGTGACTTTTTTACTGAAGACCCTATGGTGACGTTATTACCGAAGACCCTATGGTGGCTTTATTACTGAAGACCCTATGATGACTTTATTACTGAAGACCCTATGGTGACTTTATTACTGAAGACCCTATGGTGACTTTATTACGGAAGACCCTATGGTGACTTTATTACTGAAGACCCTATGGTGACTTTATTATTGAAGATCCTATTGTGACTTTATTAATGAAGATCATATTGTGACTTTATTATTAAAGACCCTATGGTGACTTTATTACTGAAGATCCTATTGTGACTTTTTTGATTGAAGATCGTATTGTGACTTTATTATTGAAGACCCTATGGTGACTTTATTACTGAAAACCCTATGGTGACTTTATTATTGAAGACACTATTGTGACTTTATTACTGAAGTCCCCATTGTGACTTTATTATTGAAGAACCTATTTTGACTTTATTATTGAAGACCCTATTGTGACTTTGTTATTGAAGACCTTATGGTGACTTTATTACTGAAGACCCTATGGTGACTTTATTACTGAAGACCATATGGTGATTATTACTGAAGATCCTATGATGACTTTATTACTGAAGACCCTATGGTGACTTTATTACTGAAGACCCTAAGATGACTTTATTACTGAAGACCCTATGGTGACTTTATTACTGAAGACCCTACGGTGACTTTATTACTGATGACCCTATGGTGACTTTATTACTGAAGACCCTATGGTGACTTTTTTTACTGAAGACCCTATGGTGACTTTATTACTGAAGACCCTATGGTGACATTATTACTGAAGACTCTATGGTGACTTTATTACTGAAGACCCTATGATGACTTTATTACTGAAAACACTATGGTGGCTTTTGTACTGAAGAACCTATGGTGACGTTATTACTGAAGACCCTATGGTGACTTTATTACTGAAGACCCTAAGATGACTTTATTACTGAAGACCCTATGGTGACTTTATTACTGAAGACCCTAAGATGACTTTATTACTGAAGATCCTACAGGGACTTTATTACTGAAGACCATATGGTGACATTATTACTGAAGACTCTATGGTGACTTTATTACTGAAGACCCTATGATGACTTTATTACTGAAGACCCTATGGTGACTTTATTACTGAAGACCCTATGATGACTTTATTACTGAATACCCTACGGTGACTTTGTTACTGAAGACCCTACGGTGACTTTATTGCTGAAGACCCTACGGTGACTTTATTACTGAAGACCCTATGGTGACTATTACTGAAGATCCTATGCTGACTTTATTACTGAAAACACTATGGTGGCTTTTGTACTGAAGACCCTACGGTGACTTTATTACTGTTGACCCTATGGTGACTTTATTACTGAAGACCCTATGGTGACTTTATTATTGAAGAACATGTTGTGACTTTATTATTGAAGACCCTATGGTGACTTTATTATTGAAGATCCTATGCTGACTTTATTACTGAATACCCTATTGTGACTTTATTACTGAAAACCCTATTGTGACTTTATTATTGAAGACCCTATTGTGACTTTATTAATGACGATCCTATTGTGAGTTTATTATTGAAGATCCTATTGTGACTTTATTACTGAATACCATATTGTGACTTTATAACTGTAGACCCTATGGTGACTTTATTACTGAAGACCCTATGGTGACTTTATTACTGAAGACCCTATGATGACTTTATTACTGAAGACCCTATGGTGACTTTATTACTGAAGACCCTATGGTGACTTTATTACAGAAGACCCTATGGTGACTTTATTACTGAAGACCCTATGGTGACTTTATTATTGAAGATCCTATTGTGACTTTATTAATGAAGATCATATTGTGACTTTATTATTAAAGACCCTATGGTGACTTTATTACTGAAGATCCTATTGTGACTTTTTTTGATTGAAGATCGTATTGTGACTTTATTATTGAAGATCCTATGATGACTTTATTACTGAAAACCCTATGGTGACTTTATTATTGAAGACACTATTGTGACTTTATTACTGAAGTCCCCATTGTGACTTTATTATTGAAGACCCTATTTTGACTGTATTATTGAAGACCCTATTGTGACTTTATTATTGAAGACCCTATGGTGACTTTATTACTGATGATCATATGGTGACTTTATTACTGAAGACCCTATGGTGACTTTATTACTGATGACCCTATGGTGACTGTATTACTGAAGATCCTACGGGGACTTTATAACTGAAGACCCTATGGTTACTATTACTGAAGATCCTATGCTGACTTTATTACTGAAAACACTATGGTGGCTTTTGTACTGAAGAACCTATGGTGACTTTATTACTGAAGGCCCTATGGTGACTTTATTACTGAAGACCCTAAGATGACTTTATTACTGAAGACCCTATGGTGACTTTATTACTGAAGACCCTACGGTGACTTTATTACTGATGACCCTATGGTGACTTTATTACTGAAGACCCTATGGTGACTTTATTACTGAAGACCCTATGGTGACTTTATTACTGAAGACTCTATGGTGACTTTATTACTGAAGACCCTACGGTGACTTTATTACTGAAGACCCTACGGTGACTTTATTACTGAAGACCTTATGGTGACTTTATTACTGAAGACCCTACGGTGACATTAGTACTAAAGATCCTATGGTGACTTTATTACTGAAGACACTACCGTGGCTTTATTACTGAAGACCCTACGGTGAAATTATTACTGAAGACCCTACGCTGACTTTATTACTGAAGACCCTACGGTGACTTTATTACTGAAGACCATGCGGTGACATTATTACTGAAGACCCTATGGTGACTTTATTACTGAAGACCATATGGTGACTTTATTACTGAAGACCCTACTGTGACTATTACTGAAGACCCTACGCTGACTTTATTACTCAAGACCCTATGGTGACATTTTTCTGACGAACCTATGGTGACTTTATTACTGACGACCCTATGGTGACTTTATTACTGAAGACCCTACGGTGACTTTATTACTGATGACCCTATGGTGACTTTATTACTGAAGACCCTATGGTGACTTTATTACTGAAGACCCTATGGTGACTTTATTACTGAAGACTCTATGGTGACTTTATTACTGAAGACCCTACGGTGACTTTATTACTGAAGACCCTACGGTGACTTTATTACTGAAGACCTTATGGTGACTTTATTACTGAAGACCCTACGGTGACATTAGTACTAAAGATCCTATGGTGACTTTATTACTGAAGACACTACCGTGGCTTTATTACTGAAGACCCTACGGTGAAATTATTACTGAAGACCCTACGCTGACTTTATTACTGAAGACCCTACGGTGACTTTATTACTGAAGACCATGCGGTGACATTATTACTGAAGACCCTATGGTGACTTTATTACTGAAGACCATATGGTGACTTTATTACTGAAGACCCTACTGTGACTATTACTGAAGACCCTACGCTGACTTTATTACTCAAGACCCTATGGTGACATTTTTCTGACGAACCTATGGTGACTTTATTACTGACGACCCTATTGTGACTTTATTAATGAAGATCCTATTGTGACTTTATTATTGGAGATCCTATTGTGACTTTATTACGGAAGACCCTATGGTGACTTTATTATTGAAGACCCTATTGTGACTTTATTACTGAAGACCCTATGGTGACGTTATTACTGAAGACCCTACGCTGACTTTATTACTGAAGACCCTATGGTGACTTTATTACTGAAGACCCTATGGTGACTTTATTACTGAAGACCCTATGGTGACTTTATTACTGAATACCCTACTGTGACTTTGTTACTAAAGACCCTATGGTGACTTTATTACTGAAGACCCTATTGTGACTTTATTACTGAAGACACTATGGTGACTTTTTTTACTGAAGACCCTATGGTGACTTTATTATTGAAGACCCTATGGTGACTTTATTACTGAAGACCCTATGGTGACATTATTACCGAATACCCTACTGTGACTTTGTTATTGAAGACCCTACGGTGACTGTATTACTGAAGATCCTACGGGGACTTTATTACTGAAGACCCTATGGTGACTTTAATACTGAAGACCCTACTGTGACTATTACTGAAGACCCTACGCTGACTTTATTACTCAAGACCCTATGGTGACTTTTTTCTGACGAACCTATGGTGACTTTTTTACTGACGACCCTATTGTGACTTTATTAATGAAGATCCTATTGTGACATTATTATTGAAGATCCTATTGTGACTTTATTACTGAAGACCCTATGGTGACTTTATTATTGAAGACCCTATTGTGACTTTATTACTGAAGAACCTATGGTGACTTTATTACTGAAGACCCTACGCTGACTTTATTACTGAAGACCCTATGGTGACTTTATTACTGAAGACCCTATGGTGACTTTATTACTGAAGACCCTATGGTGACTTTATTACTGAAGACCCTACTGTGACTTTGTTACTGAAGACCCTATGGTGACTTTATTACTGAAGACCCTACGGTGACTTTATTATTGAAGACACTATGGTGACCTTTTTAACTGAAGACCCTATGGTGACTTTATTACTGAAGACCCTATGATGACTTTATTACTGAAGACCCTATGGTGACTTTATTACTGAATACCCTACGGTGACTTTGTTATTGAAGACCCTACGGTGACTTTGTTATTGAAGACCCTACGGTGACTGTATTACTGAAGATCCTACGGGGACTTTATTACTGAAGACCCTATGGTGACTATTACTGAAGATCCTATGCTGACTTTATTACTGAAAACACTTTGGTGGCTTTTGTACTGAAGAACCTATGGTGACTTTATTACTGAAGACCCTATGGTGACTTTATTACTGAAGACCCTAAGATGACTTTATTACTGAAGACCCTACGTGACTTTATTACTGAAGACCCTACTGTGACTTTGTTACTGAAGACCCTATGGTGACTTTATTACTGAAGACCCTACGGTGACTTTATTATTGAAGACACTATGGTGACCTTTTTTACTGAAGACCCTATGGTGACTTTATTACTGAAGACCCTATGATGACTTTATTACTGAAGACCCTATGGTGACTTTATTACTGAATACCCTACGGTGACTTTGTTATTGAAGACCCTACGGTGACTTTGTTATTGAAGACCCTACGGTGACTGTATTACTGAAGATCCTACGGGGACTTTATTACTGAAGACCCTATGGTGACTATTACTGAAGATCCTATGCTGACTTTATTACTGAAAACACTATGGTGGCTTTTGTACTGAAGAACCTATGGTGACTTTATTACTGAAGACCCTATGGTGACTTTATTACTGAAGACCCTAAGATGACTTTATTACTGAAGACCCTACGTGACTTTATTACTGATGACCCTATGGTGACTTTATTACTGAAGACCCAATGGTGACATTTTTACTGAAGACCCTATGGTGACTGTATTACTGAAGACCCTATGGTGACTTTATTACTGAAGACTCTATGGTGACTTTATTACTGAAGACCCTATGGTGAGTTTATTACTGAAGACCCAATGGTGATTTTATTACTGAAGACCCTATGGTGACTTTATTTTTGAATATCCTACGGTGACTTTGTTACTGAAGACCCTACGGTGACTTTATTGCTGAAGGCCCTATGGTGACTTCATTACTGAAGACCCTATGGTGAATTTATTACCGAAGACCCTATGGTGACTTTAATACTGAAGACCCTATGGTGACTTTATTACTGAAGACCCTATGGTGACTTTATTACTGAATACCCTAGGGTGACTTTGTTATTGAAGACCCTATGGTGACTGTATTACTGAAGATCCTACGGGGACTTTATTACTGAAGACCCTATGGTGACTATTACTGAAGATCCTATGCTGACTTTATTACTGAAAACACTATGGTGGCTTTTGTACTGAAGAACCTATGGTGACTTTATTACTGAAGGTCCTATGGTGACTTTATTACTGAAGACCCTAAGATGACTTTATTACTGAAGACCCTATGGTGACTTTATTACTGAAGACCCTACGGTGACTTTATTACTGATGACCCTATGGTGACTTTATTACTGAAGACCCTATTGTGACTTTTTTACTGAAGACCCTATGGTGACTTTATTACTGAAGACCCTATGGTGACTTTATTACTGAAGACTCTATGGTGACTTTATTACTGAAGACCCTATGGTGACTTTATTACTGAAGACCCAATGGTGACTTTATTACTGAAGACCCTATGGTGACTTTATTACTGAATACCCTACGGTGACTTTGTTACTGAAGACCCTACGGTGACTTTATTGCTGAAGACCCTATGGTGACTATGACTGAAGATCCTATGCTGACTTTATTACTGAAAATACTATGGTGGCTTTTGTACTGAAGAACCTATGGTGACTTTATTACTGAAGACCCTATGGTGACTTTATTACTGAAGACCCTAAGATAAATTTATTACTGAAGACCCTATGGTGACTTTATTACTGAAGACCCTACGGTGACTTTATTACTGATGACCCTATGGTGACTTTATTACTGAAGACCCTATAGTGACTGTTATTATTGAAGAACATGTTGTGACTTTATTATTGAAGACCCTATGGTGACTTTTTTACTGAATACCCTATTGTGACTTTATTATTGAAGACCCTATTGTGACTTTATTAATGAAGATCCTATTGTGAGTTTATTATTGAAGATCCTATTGTGACTTTATTACTGAATACCATATTGTGACTTTATTACTGAAGACCCTATTGTGACTTTTTTACTGAAGACCCTATGGTGACGTTATTACTGAAGATCCTATGGTGACTTTATTACTGAAGACCCTATGATGACTTTATTACTGAAGACCATGTCCGTCCGTCCGTCTTTCCGTCTGTAGACAAATCCTATGTCGTACGATAACTTGAGTTGTGTTTCTTAGAATCTTTTAAAATTTTATCAGCTGTTTACTGGTGAAGAGAGGAGGATCCCTTTCTTTTTTGACGATTTTCACTTTTGCCGTTCCAGAGTTATTGGACTTGATATGATGGAAAATAGGATGTTTACCCTATGTCGTATGATAACTTGAGTAGTGTTTCTCAGAATGTTTTGAAATTTTATTAGCAGCTTACCGGTGAAGAGCGGAGGATCCCTTTCATTTTTGACGATTTTCACTTTTGCCATTCCAGAGTTATTGGACTTGATATGACGGAAAATAGGATTTTTACACGATGTCGTATGATAACTTGAGTAGTGTTTCTCAGAATGTTTTGAAATTTTATCAGCAGCTTACAGGTGAAGAGAGGAGGATCCCTTTCATTTTTGACGATTTTCACTTTTGCCGTTCCAGAGTTCTTTGGACTTGATATGACGGAAAATAGGATTGTTACCCTATGTCGTATGATAACTTGAGTAGTGTTTCTCAGAATGTTTTGAAATTTTATTAGCAGCTTACCGGTGAAGAGCGGAGGATCCCTTTCATTTTTGACGATTTTCACTTTTGCCATTCCAGAGTTATTGGACTTGATATGACGGAAAATAGGATTTTTACACGATGTCGTATGATAACTTGAGTAGTGTTTCTCAGAATGTTTTGAAATTTTATCAGCAGCTTACAGGTGAAGAGAGGAGGGTCCCTTTCATTTTTGGTCGGAACAATCAGTAACGTTTTGGTTATGGAAATAGGTTGGACAGATGTGGGGAGCTGGGGGTATATCTTAGTGAGCTGTGCTCACAGTAATACTAGTTGTATATTAACATATTCGTAAGAATTCTTAAAAAAAACGTTTTGTACGAAACTATAACTATAATTCTAACCATGACGATATATCAATATTACACAGAGAACAATAATATATACAGCACTTTCCATACATTAAAATGAATGCATGTCAGGCGATAACAGCAATATATATATATATATATATATATAACAGCAGTATATATAATAATAATAATAATATATTAACACATATCATGTATTCACTGCACACTAAATGAATACATTATATTTTACAAGATTATGTGATAAACTGAAAACCAAAAAATACACCAATGAGATGCGGGACAACAACTTAAGAAATAAAGTACTGCGAAAAACATGGTGCTGCATGTCCTTCTTCGATTTACGGATTCTTATTACCCCTTTGGTATCGGTAAGCTCTTCTTAAGGGTAACATACACTAACGTTAACAAGAGTGTCAAATATATACGCAGGACTGGAAATTAGATTTTACTCCGTGAAAGGCTCAAGCCTGTGATAATTCCAGTAATCAATAATTCACATTTTAGATGATGGTTCTTTTCAATGTAGACCAAAAGCTAAAATGTTGTATATATCTATACTTGAAGATCGTATTACCGATGCAAATACTGAAGAAGAATCGACAATAAGTATATCTGAAAAAGAAGACTTGTCTACAGGTTTGTTTTTATTAGAAAACATATCTTTATTTGCAGTTAGATTTATGGTTTATGGTGCCCATCGCCACTTTCAACAATTTTCCAGTCACTGACAAACTTTATCACATAATGTTGTATCGAGTACACCTCGCCATGAACGGGATTCGAACGCACAACTTTAGTATTTGCAGGATAACATGTTCATGTAAAGCAATATTTATCTCGTATCACATGACAAGGTTTACTCGATATGATCAGGTAGCTTATTAAATATACCACTGCTAACAGTGAAGATACTGGACCAAGGGTTCATAGAGGTTCCGTTAAATCATTAGTTTTATTGTCGCAACCATATCTTGGTAAACCGTTACGTAATATCTGTGTCACAAATGACCGTGGATAAGTTCTGTTTGTCGTATTCACAATCACGCCCTTTCCTCATTCATGACTTATAATTGATTTGCCACAATGAGTAACACACGGGTACCACTAGTGGAGCACCAACTGCTTACCCTCCCGGACCACATGCATTAACTTATTAACTTATGCTTTATAGGAGATGGTGTTGATCAATCTTTAGTTTTCTGTGTAGTGCTTTGTGGATCATTGTTTGTCCTTTTGTGAATTTTCATTGTGTTGTCTGTCCATCTTCGACTGATGGCTTCTGATTACTCTTTTGGTATCTTAAAATTTTTCATATTGATCTGCAAAAGTACACAAAGTGTGGATGTTGATAATAAAGAAAGGAACATCATACAAACAGGTATGTACATTCTGTATGCATAAATAGAAACAAAATAAAAAGAATTACAGAATACCTTTATGTTATTCAATGTCTGTTAGTTCAGGATGCTCCGTTTTATATTTTGGCTTTGGAGCGTCGGCGAACTATAAATAAAAAAATTGTTATATTCACAATTCAAAATGTTTCTGATTTAATTTTCTATGCCGAATTACAAGGTTAAAAATCTGTTCAAGGATATATCACAAACTATTTATAACTGCTGTATTGATCAGTCTACATTTTTAATATCTTAATTATCGCACTGATATTTATTGTGAAGATCATCTCAATTAATTAAATATTTACAAATCTTTACTAGAAATATGTCTTCCGTCAGATTAGACATACATTTCTACACCATCAGCTTAGAGAAGTTTGAAGAATCTGTAAATCGAAGAAGGAGAGACAATACAATGGTCAAAGAACAAACAATGATCTACAGAACACTACACAGAAAACTAAAGATTGAACAACACGAACCCTGAACTCAGATGCTCCAGAAAAGTAAGCAGTTCCTACTGCATTGCTGCCTGTGAGATACTGAGAATTCCTAGTGAAATATATAAACAATATACATACATTGTTTACAAATATAAAATTTATTTCTACGAGCTTTAGAAACAGGGAAAAAGCGAGTCTCCGGCGAGCTTTCCCATCTGTTTCACAACGATTTCAAATAAATGTTATGTTTACTGACAATGTACGTATATTGTGCTTATCCTGCAAAGTAAAAAAGTCGAAAACAACTGCTAACTTTCCTGAAAATATCAGAAACAAGCGTCATTCTAATAGGTTACCATGGTGTCATCTATCACGATCGCACTTATACTGGTACAGTTTCTTTTCGTTGCTCAACATGAATCAGGTACGAGAAAAACTATATTTTGGTGAGTGGTCGTATGCAACAAAAATTTTTCAGTCAGTGCAATATGACTGCATAAATAGATCCAGTGCAGGATAACAACCATGATTTCACGCAGTAAAATATAACGTTTATTCCACCATGACGTCATAATTTCGCATATGTTAATTACTGCAATATGCGGTTACCCGTAATTGCTTTTTTTTTAGATCTTCGGAATGCAAAGGTAGTTATACTATAATAACGATCACTACCGATATAAATAGAGATGAATTGTCAAAAAGGATAAATTAAAAAATATTTTATTTTATTTCAGGTTTTCCTTTGAATGAAAAATTTTTGTATTATGGTATTTTGGCAGTAGGGCTTGTCTTGGTTTTCATTTCGTCGATTCTTTGTAATGTCTGTATCAATCATAAGTGCAAGAAAGCAAGTCTTAAAATATCACAAAATGATGAAAGAGTTGTACCTACTGAACCACCTCACGAAATTGAAGATGTTTTTCCACAATATGAAACAATTGATGAAAACAATATGGAACCGATGCAATTGATCGAGAATGTTGACGCTACAGTTAATCCCCGAACATCTTCAGTTAACAGTAAATCGCCGGCAGATAAATCGTATTTAGAAGTTATTGACATCGATGATGATTATCTTAATCCATATCAGCCCATTGAAACGAACGATCAGCCTGATATCTTACATAAATATTACACTACAAATATGGTATCGCCGCCAGAATATGAAGCAGCAACTCAACCGGAAGCTAAGATGGAATGTGATAAAGATTTCTTAGGAGAAATAATTATTAAACAAATCGAATCAAATTTAATACCTAAAATTTTCGAATCTTCTAATTCGCTTGACAGTGAAATAACGCTAACTGAAAAAGATGACAAGTCTAAAAAAAGGGAAGAGTCTTCTAATCTGTATTGTCCGCTAAAGAAGTGCGAGGTTATAGAAGATAATGGTTACTCCCTACAAAACAAAAAGACAGCAGAGTATGTTAATGTAGATCAGTAAATACATCAGTAGATGATAAATTCATAGTGGACACTGTGCACGTCGGTATAAATACTTGGTCCCTCGACAAACGTCGGGAGATATTCCTAATTATTCAATACTACACACACTAAAAGGTCCGATAAAATGTGCGATTAAGTGAATTTTTAAATAATGGAATTCAACAATGTCCTGAAAAGGAGACCTGTGATTTGAAATGAATATCAATATCAGTATGACGTGTTTATGTACAATTGCTCCGACAATACTAGCTCGCCTTTACATTTTTCGAACAACAATTTCTTTTAACTTTCTGACTTAGGTAGTCTGTACCCGTCTTACGCTATACCATTTATTTTACTCTGTTGTTTGGAGTTTTGCATTATAGAATGATTGTAGGTGATTGACGTCACTTAAAGCATTATATATTTCAGTTATATAATACGGTCCCTTTTGTTGGTGCAGGAACCTGGAAATAATGACCACACCAACTTGGTACAAATCGATAACAAGCAAATAACATAAAGAAAAGCTTGAAGATGCCAAAATGATAATCAGCAGCGGTAATCGAAAAAGGACAGACAATACAATGATCATAAGAAAAATGACAAATATTTCCACAAAACACTACACAAAATAATAAAGACTGAACAACACAAACCACACAAAACACCGGAAGTTAACTCAGGTGCTCAAGAAGGTAAGTAGCAAAACTACATTGGTTTAAGTCGAACTGACGAAGAGATGAAGAGCTCTGATTACACAGATATTTGTCATTCTAACTACATAAATTGCATTGCACTAGTACTGCCATGGCGGCTCAAGCAAATGTTTAGACAAATCTAGCTAATTAATAGAGAAAAGGTCCTCTTTGCGTTCCCGTCGAAGGAACTTATAATTTTAGCTCGAATAAGTCGTGTGCTTGCTTTGTCATGGCAAATGTAGCTATTTGCCTATATTTCGAGTTTACCAGGATAGCGATTTGACTGTATTTCCCATTATGAATTATAAGAACACGAGCTATGACTGTATTTCCCATCATGAATTATAAGAACACGAGATTTGACTGTATTTCCCATCATGCATCACAGGAACATATCTAAGTATTTAAAACACCTGTTATTTCTATTCAGGTTTTCTTGTTAAAACGAAATTGGGTTTTACTATTCTTTCAATTTGTACATGATTTAAAAAAAACACTGAACAAGAAGTTGAATTAAATTTTGTTTTTAATAGGTAAAACAGATTATATACACATGACAACGTATACCCTAGTATGTTGTGGTCTAACAGTATTAACACATTTTATTACATTAGTGTATAAATATAAGCGTCAACAATTTATATGTAAATAAACTATAGTATATGTTTGTAGCTTGTTTTGCTGATGACAACATATTCGTAGATGAAATCATCTCACTTGTTTCGTTTTATTCGTATTTGTATTCAGCATCATGTTCAGTAAATGTAGAAATATGTGTAGCAATACTCACTTTTTGTAATAAATCTTTGAAGATGTTTTCTCACTAACGTTTTTCTTTCTACAATACATTTATATGATAGCAATAGTAAATATATTACCAGTAATACATAGTATAACATATATGTTTTTTTTTTGGAAAACTTCACATTTTAGAGGGACCGTCGTGGTGGTGATCGTATGCTTGTTGGATTTATAACTACCTATGTAATCAGTACATATCATCAACCACATTATGTGTTCGAATCCGGTTCAGGCGAGATGTACTTGATACAACATTATATGAACAATTTGTAAGTGACTTGCGGCAAGTCGGTGGTTTTTTCCTGGCACTCCGGTTTCCTCTACCAATAAAACTGACCGCCACGAGATAACTGAAATATTGTTGAAAGTGGCGTTAAGCACCATAACCATAACCTATTTTAGATCGGGAGCAGCCATCATCGTGGAACTGTGTGAGTGAAATGCGTCAATAAATCTGACTATTTATCTAGTACATGTAGGTAAAACACAATATACAATGCAAATCTTAAAAGGAAAATATTTAGTTTATAACAATTTTATTCGTTCATAGAGACAAAAAGGATCAGACACAAGTCTTACCAAGTTATGAAGTCCTTCTTTGAACGACATAAACAATTATTACCAATATACACATGGAATAGTGCATGTACATTAATGTGTGTATACCAGTAACAATTACACATAAAACTATTCCAATAATACAAATAAAATGTCTATCAACATAGCTTAATTCTTAAGAGATGAGGTTTAGAAAACATTAAACAATAATAAATATTTAAACATAGCGAATATAAAATTCGTAAACAAGTTAGAATAAAGAACATTTAATAAATATAGAAAGTGTTATGGGTATTAAGTATTTAACGTTAACGCATTCAACAATATTCCAATTATATCATGGTGGTAAGTTTCATTTGTGTAGTAATACAATGTAAATAAACTGAGAAAAATACCACACTGTCGAACCAATTCCAAAACCAAATATCAAAATCATAGAAAAAGGTAAAATCGACACCCCTAACATAATAATACATGACCACTCACTTTCCTGGCTTATTACAGTCCCTTCAATAAAAATTGGCGGTGTTAAACTAGCTTTGTGAGCCCAAACCCCCCCTCAGGGAGAAATGATGCTGCCATGCAAGTTTCCTCCATTGTCAGCAAAATGTCAACACTAACATATAACCAGGCAAACAGTGTTATCACAAAGAACGTTATAATCTTGAACATTATACACAATATTTTTAATCTTCGTGACACAGAAATTGACGTATGCATACTAATAATTCTATTAAAAAAAGCGGACGACCTCAACAATATCTAAATAATAGATAGTATGCAAGGCCATCGTAAGACATAATAGTGAAACAATAGTCAACTTTCAACCAAAGTCTAATTGTCAGTTCCATCTTTCGTCATCTGTACGCAACTGTAGGAAACCTCAATATATGGAGAAAACCACCAACCTGCTACAAGTCGACGACAATTCTTTATAACACAAGGTAGTATGGATTATACCACCACCATGAACGGGAATCAATCTTACATCATAAGCGGTGACAGATATTGGTGTAAATCCTACTACCACACGACCACAACGGCCCCTAGAAATACATAGGAAAATAGGTTATGCTTCAAAAATTCTAAACAAATAAATATTTAACTAATAAATAGAAATTTGAACTATCTTGGAAAAAGCAAAATGTCAGTTCTAACTGCATATGCATTTGAGAAAAGATATCAACTCTCGTCTCATATATGAAACCTTTCATGAATTCTGAAAACCATTGAAAGCAGGGGAGTTCCACAAATTAATGTCGGACTCATGCAAGCAGTTGAGACCTGAACCCTCCAAATAGACATTCAAATGACGTTGTCAATAATATAGCTGACGATTTGGGTTCCTGTAATGGTGTTACACTGATGAAGATTTGCTGATAATGGGAATATGATACGACCTATCTTGGTTATCCTGATTTAGACCCTTTGATTTTATTGCTCCCAAGCAACTTACATTATTTGGCTTTCCAATTATTCGAATTTGAGAGTACATGATGAAGATTATTCGATAAGCACATCCTTCCTAAATAATGTAATTATTACCAGGTTCTCCTTCCACAGGCATAAGTGACATTAAACGATTTTGGCTATCCTGTTAAGACCCTTTGAATTTATTCCTACCAAATATTATAAATTATTTGACTTTCCAATTTTTCGAATTTGAGCGTTATTCCAGAAACGCGTCGTGCGCACTAAATTGGATATCTTCTTTTGTTTATGTTCGTCTTTAAGTTCCTAGTTACGTGTTGTGATGTCCGCTGGATTTTTGCATACAAACGATGTTCGATTCATCCTTTTTCCAAGTTGTTTGTAGGAGGGCCCATGTCTTATTTATGTTGTTTGTGTTTTTTTGCGTAGAGTGGTGTCCAGCATGTTGTCCTATTATATGTATTTACGTTCTTAGTTCCGTGTTGTGTTGTCTTCTACGATTTCCGCATAAAAACGATGTTCGGTTCATCTTTTCTCCGTGTTGTTTGTTAGAGGGCTCATGTCTTAATTATGTTATTTGTTTTTGTTTGCGCATAGTGGTGTCAAACACGTCATGACTAGATGAGTAACATGGCGAGTGTCTTATAAGAGACAATAGTTGCTACAACATGCGAGTATCTGGGTTCACCCCCGGCTTTTGGTGGGGCCTGAGTTGCTCATCTACTCAGTTTTCTGCGTTTTATTTAGATTTTTGCTTGTTTGTCTTTGTACTGTGTATTGTGTGATCAATGTTGACATTAAGATATGTAATTAACCATGCCAGTATCGAAGCACTGACTCCTTGACGGATCATAGCCTCGGGGACCAATAGTCCACCAGCAGTGATTGTAATAAAATCGTAGATATCTAATATTGTGATTTCTGTTACGATTTCCGCATAAAACGATGTTCGGTTCGTCTTTACCTCCAGTTGTTTATAGGAGGGCGCATGTCTTATTTACGTTATTTGTATTTGCTTGCGCATAGTGGTGTCCAACTCGTATTGTATTGTGGTTTTTCTTGATTTTTCTTCGTCTTGTGTACTATATGTTGCCAATTCTCTGGATTGTCCAGTTTTGATTCCCCCTTCAGTATTCTCTAACGTTTATTGAAGTGTACCCCACGTTGTTCTGGAATCACATTACAGGTACACTCAATGTTATAGGTCAAACGATTGGAAAGCCAAATAAGTGAAAGATACAACCGAGCAAGTAAACTGAATGGTCTAGACAGAAAGCTAAAATCGGGTAAGGTCACCTAGGGAGATTAACACTAGTTTTAATAAATTACATTATTTAGGAAACGTAAATTTCATTAATAAATCTATCTAATAAACCATGTCATTGACTACTGAGCGGATGATACCCTCGGGTACTAAAAATACATAAGAGGAGGTATCTACCCAGTGACAAAACCCTTGTAATCTAAACGAGGTGATTCTGGAATAATCTGAAGGTACACTCGACCTAAAAAATTGCCAAATAATATAAAGGTCTTAAATCAAGCTAGGGCAACGACATTTGATATCCACAAAATTAAGGGTGTTATTTTCAGTATTATCTAAGATGTAACTTGATATGGCCTTGATAATGTATTGCAGGACACGCATTGACTTTATAATTGTAAAAAATGTAGTCCACGTGAAAAATACATTAAGGCAGGTGATACTGATACAGAATGACAACTACAAAACTAGATGAATTAGACCACGGGTATGCTTGGATAATACTAGGTGGTAAGAATATTATACAGAATGACAACTACAAAACTAGATGAATTAAACCACGGGTATGCTTGGATAATACTAGGTGGTAAGAATATTATACAGAATGACAACTACAAAACTAGATGAATTAGACCAAGGGTATGCTTGAATAATACTAGGTGGTAAGAATATTATCTTTTAAATAATTGATTGATTGTTGTTTAATTCCAGAACTTAAAGGATGTTAACAGAGTTACAAACAATAATTCTGGTATAATTGACGGTAAATGACGGTAATGTGGACATTCCCCATCAAGTCGAAAGTAAATGTATTTATTATATAAATGTCCGTGACAAATCGTCTTCCAATAATAAAAAAAAAAAAATTGAGCGTATGATTGGCATCAAATCTCTCACTTGCTCTTCTTTACTGGGATATCGTAGATAATTCTTCTGAATCACAGAACAATACTATGTAAACGTTTACCTTGGTCCCTTAAAACGTTTCATTCCGGAGCACTTACGTTGACCCCCGTGATGCTCGATCTTTAGTATTCTGTGTAATGGTTGGTAGATCGTTGTTTGTCCTTTTACGGCTTCTCAGTACAACTTTGGTATGTTAAAACGTTTCTTATAAGGCAAAATGAATCTGAGGGTCTGTTCCTCGTGGATTGGTATGTTGACCTTACAGCATTGACTAGTTACCTTTTTTCACCACAACTTTGGAAGAAAACAACAATTTTTACTTTGTGATTAGATTTTGCAACTAGATATAATGCTGGTAATATTAGTTGAACAAGAACTGCTCCCTTCCGTACATCTGAGTTCATTCCCGTAATATTAGTGGAACAAGAACTGCTACCCTTCTGTACAGCTGAGTTAATTCCCGTAATATTAGTGGAACAAGAACTACTACCCTTGCGTACGGCTGAGTTCATTCCCGTAATATTAGTGGAACAAGAACTGCTACCCTTCCGTACGGCTGAGTTCATTCCCGTAATATTAGTGGAACAAGAACTGCTACCCTTCTGTACAGCTGAGTTAATTCCCGTGATATTAGTGGAACAAGAACGGCTACCCTTGCGTACGGCTGAGTTCATTACCGTATTATTAGTGGAACAAGAACTGCTACCCTTCCGTACGGCTGAGTTCATTCCCGTAATATTAGTGGAACAAGAACTGCTACCCTTCCGTACAGCTGAGTTAATTCCCGTAATATTAGTGGAACAAGAACTGCTACCCTTCCGTACGGCTGAGTTCATTCCCGTAATATTAATGGAACAAGAACTGCTACCTTTCCGTACAGCTGAGTTCATTCCCGTAATATTAGTGGAACAAGAACTGCTACTCTTCGTACAGCTGAGTTAATTCCCGTAATATTAGTGGAACAAGAACTGCTACCCTTCCGTACAGCTGAGTTAATTCCCGTAATATTAGTGGAACAAGAACTGCTACCCTTCCGTACGGCTGAGTTCATTCCCGTAATATTAATGGAACAAGAACTGCTACCCTTCCGTACGGCTGACTTCATTCCCGTTTTTTAGTGGAACAAGAACTGCTACCCTTCCGTACAGTTGAGTTCATTCCCGTTTTATAGTGGAGTTCATGTTGCTTCTCTAGTGTTTTGTGGATCGTTGTTCGTCTTTTCCTCCTTTTTATTTTGTCCATTGTATCGTTTGTTCTTCTCCGACTTACGGCTTCTGATTACCCTCTTTACTATCATTAAGCGTTTCTTAAAACGTACCAAGAGAAGAGATACCAGAAAAGGTAATGAAAAGCTGTAAATTGAAAGACAGACAGCACACTGAGCAAAATTATTCACATTTGACATTTTTCAGACTGTACCAGATTGTTGAACTAATGATAATGGAATCTTGTTTCCGTCTGGAACCTTTTTATTTAAATTTACCGAATTTATTGTCACAAACAGCTGTAGAAATTTCCACTTTAAGGATTCTGATTGCACCTTTGATATTTTCAAACTCTTCTTTCTGACAAACATATTTTTTGCAGCTTCGTTTTTTAATTTGATGCTCATTACTGGAATCTTGCGTTCATTTGGAATCATCTATACAGAACTTCTGGAAACTTATAATGTTGGTGCGGGATATACAGCGATACTATTAAGCATAGTTATATTTCTTGTGGAAGTCGGAGGTATGTCTCATATAAAAACTAGATATATACTTAAACAATACATTGTATTGTCGAGTTCGGAGGGTTCATCGACATCGACATGGGAACAAATCGTGTCCTTGTCTTTGTTGATCTATTCTTTTATTCCTATGTTATTCCTATGAGGCAGCCCTTATTTCAAAGACAAAACATTACAGAGCATTTAAACTCACATTGAGGTATATTGATGATGATCTGTCTATTAATGTCTAAACCCGATACCATTAAGAAATCTGTAAATATCTAAATTAAGTGTGAACAACGCGTAACTGGAAAACACTCTCATCAGGTACGCTCAAAGTCCGAAGATTGGAAAGCCAAATTACTTTTTCTCTTGGCCATTGTGTTGTCTGTTCTCCTTCGACAAACGGATTCTGATTGCCCCTTTGGTATCTTTAAACTCTTCTTATTTAAGTCTTTGTGAGCAAGAAAACTAAATGGCATCAACACAATGGTCAAAATTTGACATGGTCACTTATGTCTGAGGGGAGAGAACATTAGTTTTAATAATACATATAATAAAAGGTCAGTAGCAATTATTCTGATTTCCTGAAACGTCATCTTCATCTGAGAAACAGGCTACTGGACCAGGGCTATGAAATGTTTCGCCTTATTCGATCTCTTAAAATGTTTATATTCCGATACCAAGATCTTGTCGAAATATATTCCGTCTCTGCAGAAAAGATTTTAAACGATGAATTTTCATATAGTGAAAATGTATAAAGATAAGGTATCAACAAAATGTCAAAATATTTTTTTATCAATGTGTGACGTAAAAGTGTCTTTGACATTTACTTCACCGAGTTTGGTGCTGCTTCGACAACTGTTTACCTGTTTTGTTCAAGTATTGTTATAAATACTAGTATAGTGACAACCGAAAACTTTAAGCCGTAATGAAAGGGGGAGATTTGGCGTTTTAATATCTGATTCAACCCACCATTTCTTTAGAAATGCCTGTACCAAGTCAGGTTCATTACGGTTTTCACAGTTTTCGGGTTGTTGACTGATTTTGTCTGTTTATATACTTATGAGTTTTGACTTTCCCTTTGTAAGATTGTTCGGAGTTCGGTAATTTTGTTATTACCCTTAATTACTAATATTAAATAAATCTATTAAACAACGATCGAAGATACCAAAGGCGTTATTAGAATCCGTATATCAAAGAAAAACAGACAACGCAATGGCCAAAAGAAAAAGTACAAAAGGACAAACAACGATCAACAAAACATACATATAAAACTAAAGATTGAGTAACCCCACTAAAAACCCGATGTATAAACCAATGTAAAATTAGTAAATAGCACAAATTGACTTTTAAGCTGATGATATCCTCGATAACTAGCAAGTCCACCACAAGAGGACATCTCGTAAATATAAAGCGTCGATATTCGGTTTATTGTCTATCCATAGGCTATAAATGATGTGTTTTATGAATGTGTAATTTTTATTGAATATGTTATTTTATATTTGCACAGCTCCAGTATCCGGACTTATGAGCACTTCTTTTTCATTTAAATGGTGCACCGTTATTGGAGGGATTCTTCCAGGACTAGGTATGGTCGCCAGTGCATTCACCAGAAGTGTAGAAATGTTATTCTTAACGTATGGTGTCATATTAGGTATGCTATATTGTTAGTGATTCTTTATGCTTTGATTGATTGAGTGAACGAGTGACTTGGACGTGCAACGAACAACTTCCTGGCTATAGTTTGGCGAAAGCAGCCTTTGTGCACGAAATGCGTTCTTGTTAACCAATACGATTAGTTGAGATCTTTCGTGCTGGCTGACTGAATCAACAATCCAAATATACATGTCGTTCCTCTCGGACACATTATATGGAGTATACATCTCTCAGTTGATACTATAATCCAGAGCTTGTGGTTCCTATCATTATTTCCTGGACAGGGTGTTGCTGAAAACAAGGAAACTACTGAACCACGAGTCCCTGGTGGTTAAGTTTAAGCCATCAGTCCGACTTGGTTAAGCGCTACGGATTATCTGTGTCACCAATGACAACGGATATGCTGCGTTTGTTGTAGTCACAATCCGGTTCTTTCCTCATTTTTTTGGCAGTGTATGAAAATAGTGTTACATAATAGATACATATATTTCACATATATAGCACACATATTGGTGGTAATACTTAATAAGTAGCCATTCTTCAGTATTCAATTTCAGCTTGCAGACACCATTGAAGATACCAAAGGTATCATCAGAAAGGCCGAACGAAAACGAAATGAATAGACAATCGTCAACAAAACACTAAGTCGGAAACTAAAGATTGTGCAATACGATCCCCACTAAAAACGGAGGTGAACTCAGAAAACCATTATTGCCCATGTCATCCAACGTGCTACTAATTTTAAAAATCCGGTAACAACTCGTGAACGAGGAAAGGACTTAATTCCGGCGCACCAGATTTCAGTCCCGATTATAAGTGGGGTTTGCATTGCTTGATCTTTAGGTTTCTTCGTAATGCTTGTAGATCATAGTTTGTTCACATGACCTTTTCTTTTGGCCATTGGTATGTCTGTCCTTCTTCGATTTACGGATTTAATTGACCTTTTTGGTATCTTCAAGCTTATTCCTTTGACTACGGCAAATGGAACATATCCGTTGTCATCTGTGACAGACATTCGGTAGCGATTAATCAAGTTATGAAGGTGACCGTAAGGCTTTCAAAATGATGAGTTTACCACCAGGAACCCCTGGTTCATTAGCTTCCTTGTTATTAGCAAAAACTGTCTATTAGGAAAATGGTAATAGGAAACACAAACTCTAGAATATTGTATCAACTATATACATCTGCATGTGTAGGAATTTTGTTACATATAAATGGAATGTTCACCATGGGAAAATTGAAATAATCTCCCTTGTTGTAAAGTTTCGTTCTAAACCGGTCCTCACTATCAATGTCTAAGAGTAGGTACAAATATGAAGCAGACATAACTTGTATATGTGGTATCCTTTATTTAAAATTCAATAGGATAGATGCAATCAACAGAGTCACCAAAAGTTGAATTATTCAGTGATTCCGTGAAAGTGAAATTAATGTCGTGGTGTTTGTTGTTTTGGTTATCATTGGGCTTATTGCTTCGAATCCTAGCAATTGTAAATTGCCTATCATTCCCTATTTATGATCACTCTAGGAAGCACAATTCCCTATTTCACATGAACCAATTTTACGAAATATGGTACTTGCTCATTATATGTCCATTAGTTACCTTTTTGCATTGAAACTAAAAAATAATCCATCTCAAGGTAAATAGTCCATGTATTATTTTCTGCATTTACAATTCAAATGAATGAATAAATCCATGATGTTCTCTTCTTATGTTCAACATTTGCATGGTCCCCGTCTTTGTTTCCAAGGGAATCCTGAGTTGTTTACCTCGCTTCATTAATTTACGTCCACATTTTTAAGAACAACAATATTCTGTTTATTTTAGACGTATCTGATCTTTCCATGGGCATTTGAAAGGAAACAGCTGTCTTAAGGCAGTTACTTATGATTTTGTTTGCGTTTTACTTACCGATACACATTAATAATAATACCCAAGTGCATCCGGTTGAATGCTCCCAAGATACTATGCTGCTAAACATATGTGTTACTTAGTCAATATTGAATCTCCATAAACACATGAATAAAACCAAGATATTCAAAACGTTGCACTGGATCCAACCTCTCAGATACGTAATGTGACGTGTAGTTTTTATTTCTTTACCATTTAGATGACTTTGAGTTGATGATGCAGAGTAAATGTAGGAACTAGATCACAGATCAAGCGTATACTGAAGATCATCAAATAAAACAATATAGAGATCTAATTTAGTGCTAACAATGCGTTTTAGGAAGAACATTCTTCTGGTACTCTTATAGTCAAAATATAATAATTTGAAAGTCTTTTCGGAGTAGACAGACCTGCCACAAGTTACTGACAAACGTTATCACATAATGTTGTATCGAGTACACCTCGTCTGAGCTGGATTCGAACTCACAACGTTAGTAGTCATAGACACTACAATACGATCACGACCACAACGGCTCCAATTTTATTTATGACTTTGGGAGATGAAGCTCTATTTAAGAAAATTACATTCTTTACATTTTACAGGTACTAGGTGTGGCCTTGCCGTGACTCCTACTTTCACTATAATTAATTTCTATTTCGAGAAAAAACGAGGCTTGGCAAACGGAATTTTGTGGTCGGCAAGTGGGATCTCTACCATTGTAAATCCTACAATGTACAGACAATTAATTGATAAATATGGAATACATGGTGCAATGATAATAGTAGGAGGCATTTTATTGAATATTTGTGTAGGAGCCAGCTTATTCCGTCAGCCGAAATGTTTTAGACGACAGACATGTGTTAGATTACTAACAAATAATGACACAAAGGGACGTAATCCAAAGTTGGGCATTCGGAAGAAGCTGTTCGAGATTTTTCATACATACCGTTCGTTAATGAACAACCCCACTTTCTTGATATATTGCACCGCTATGTCATTTGCATTTGTGAGCAATGTATCAATGTTTGTAATCTTACCACCTCACATGCTTCATGAACACTTCACCAAGCAAGATGTCATAATTGTATTGATAGTGGTTGGTGAAGTGGAGTTAATAGCTCGATTTGTCGCGGGAAAGTTACTAGACTTGGGGTATTTTACGGTGCAAACGTTGTTTGTCATCAATATGTTTATTGGTGGAATATGTTCAATAATATTTCCGTTCTTCCGTCACATGGGGATTAACATAGCATATTCAGTAATTTTCTCGGTGGTTCCCGGAGTTATACAGATAGCTACTCCGATGCTCATCGTGTCTATTCTTGGCTTTAAAGCACTCTCAACAGCATATCCACTTTCTCATATGATTATCCACTTTGTTATGCTGATCTTCTCACCGCTGTTAGGTAAGTTTTACCTCCTCGATATTATTTTTTTGCTAAAGTTTTATAAAACAAAATGTACAAAGTAGAATATAATTTTACTCCGAAAATACATGCTACTAGTATCCATACAAAGGTAGATCAAATCATCCAATTCCATTAAACATTCTAGGTCAGTAAACGTACAACCACTGGAATTTACGGTGCAGCTTATATTTGTTGTATCACTTAATGTACATGTATAATGAATAGCAATATTTAAAATACATGTTTGGGTTCACCCACGGTTTTTAGTGGGGTTCATGATTCTCTATCTTTAGTTTTATGTGTATGTTTTGTAGTTCGTTGTTTGTCCTTTTGTACTTGTTCTTTTGGACATTGTGTGGTCTTTGATATACGGATTCTGATTACCCCTTTGGAATCTTCACACTCTTCTTACTTCAGATTTGTCCATTATTTGATGAAATAGATCTCGCTCACATTTAGGAGTTCGGAAGTGCTCTGATTTATATCCTATCATTTGACAAAAGAAGATGAAAAGCAATGATAAGCAATTGAGCAAATAGTAACCTAAACTAGAAACACATAAAAGATACAGACTGAAAGAGATGAGCAATTATGCTTTGGGCTTTGACTAACACCAACATATGTGGAGTACAAACCGGCTAAATAGATACCAGGGGCATCTTGATAACTAGATCTCCAGCGGTCAAACAGATATACAAAAATAAATATAATACATTTAGTGTAGTTATAAATACGTAGATATCAAATTTAGTGGGCACGCCATGCTTCTGGAATAACCTATATCAGGTATGCTCTTAATCAACAGATTGGAAAGCCAAATAATCTTAAACGTAATTGGGGGCAAGTAGACCAAATAGCATCAACAAGTTTTCTAACATTGGATACGGTCACCTATGCCTGGGGGAACATAACCTTATATTTATTAATAATTATACATGTAAGTTACTTACAAAACTTCATTCAAAATTGTTTTTTTGTCTTAGGTTGGTTTAATGATCTCACTGGTAGTTGGTCCGTTTCATTTTATACTATTGGTGGACTTCAAATTCTTTCCTCGGTTATTATTTTCATTGAAAGACTATTGTGGAAGCTAAAGCAGAAAACAGACCCAGTTGGCATTGGACAAATGGAGCATACAAAAACAACAGAAAATAGCTTAATGGAAGAACATATTCCAATGATGAACCACAATATTAAGTGATATATTAACTAAACAATATATAATAAGCAACAGTAATTGTAGAAGCGAAACGTCTATAAATATATAAACAGTATGATATATCCTTTATATAAAAATATGTGGCAATGCATGTACTAATATGTCAAACAGAATATATAAAGTGGAATTTCTTGTGTCATTTGAGAATTCTGAATGCAATTCTGGAAAATATTGAGTGAGTGTGTGATTGTTATTTAGCACTCAATGAACAATTTTGAGCTTATCATTTCGAGAACAATTTACATTTCGGTGAGATGATAACATATGCCCACTTTGTATTAGGCCAACACACTTAGTTGGATTATTATAGTGCCAGTTCACTGAATGAACAGTCGCAGGTAGAAATGTATGTTAACTCGGACAAATTATGTTGGCTCCGAGTCATCCAGTCTTTGTTCTTCCTCCTTAATGTTGCTTGCTTAGCGGTGAAGCAACCAACACCAATTTACTAGTCTTTGGTTTGATTCGAATGGACAATCCATAGACACTGGTAACATTGGGCACACAAGACACAGAACAAAAACAAATAAAACAGACAAACACAACACAGAAAACTAAGAAGATGAACTACACGGACTCCACCAAAAACCGAGGATGATTTTACGAATAGAGTACAGACTGCTTTACACCTCTATATGAATACAAACACAGATTTAAACATGAGCCCCCCCCCCCCCCCCCCCCACCCCGCTACAAACAACTGGTTGGTAAAGACGAACCGAACAGCTCTGAAACGGACATCGCAACACGGAACCAAGAACGTAAAGACATATAATAGGACAGCATACGCAAACAGTATATACGGTAAATCAGTATAGTTTGTGGACGGTAGTACAAGTAAATTGTCACCATTAACACCGCAAATACAATTAAACTTTATCGAAAATGTACAGTGGTGAATACTGTAACACGCCTCACTATTTAAATAGGACTTTGATAATAATAAATAAAGTCCATCGACAGGACCCATGAGAGGTGGATTCAGCCTGTACATCAGTACGGGTCCCGAGTAGCCAAGTGAATCTCTGAAGGGCCAACTTAACAAGTACCATCTTACTGCATTAACTGATTATGTTTGTCACTAATTTGTATAAATTATATGTTATCTGGACATTCTGCTGCACAGGAAATAAAGCATTTATGAAAGTTTACCAGTGGTTTTATTGGGCCTCAAATGCTCAATTTTGAGAGAAGTCTCAGCCTGTCCACGGGGCCCCAAAACAGTCTTGTTCCGCCCTGCATAATTTATCTTAGAGACCCTGTCGATCGCTAATGCTAAACCAGAGTCTTTAATGTTATACAGTTTAACATTTTAGTGGCTGATAATTTGCAAATTTATCAGTAGAAATCTACATGATCAATCTATTGTTATCCATTATCTCAGTTTATATTATTTTTACACATTTTATCATTGTTTTGGAATTAAGACATATTATATATTGATAACATACATATGAACAAAGATTTTTTTAAACATTTTTGATAAGCTTTTGTATATACAGGTGAGTAGGATTGTTCGATATGCTTATGCTTGCGAGTTCTGATTGGAATTATAATGTTTATATAATTATGAGTTTTGACTTTCCCTTTGTAAGATTGTTCGGAGTTCGGTAATTTTGTTATTACCCTTATTGTAAATACTTTGTTTCATTTTGCAAAAGCTTGCTTCGCTTTTCAAAACCCTCGATTTTCTGAAAATTTCTCTGTCAGAAATTGTGTTCCGCATAAAGGCAGCTGTAATCTTCAATTATCTTGTGTTTTCAACTCTTCCATAACCTTGCCCAACTTCTTCAATTTTCTGAACCTTTTCTCAATCAGACATTTGGTTCTGAATGAAGGCATCTGAAGTCGTGCAAATTTCGAAAACACTGGAAGGATGATTTTATTTTAGGGTACTACAATATTTTCGTGCATTTTATTTCAGTGTTTGCGAACCAATTTTGATCATTTGTTTAAGCACAACACAAGGAATAGTGGCATTTAATCAGTGTCAGTATCATATACCATAATCGATTTTGTTCATGAATTATTAATCTAAGCACTTTTCGTCTAACAAAATATGAGAAATATTAAACAATTGCATTCCTTTCTAAAAACGTAGATCTCTACTTTAATGCATATTACGCGTTTCTGGAATATCCTGAATAAAACAGTGAAAACACATATCCAACAGCCTCCATGTTTGATAATAAAGGCGAATATTGATATAACACATTTCCCTAATATCCCTTTCTTCACCAATCTATGCTCTATGACACATTTTTAAAAATCGGCGAAAGCAATCTGAAAATGAAATTTATTTACAACGTTGCATCAAATTGAAAGATTGAATCTGCCGAAACTTAAATTCAACAATGACGTACATTCTTCATGCAAGCCGTTTCGCGTGCAAAGGGTTTTATTCGTGTATCTACTGAGGTTTAAAATAGGTCGATACCTCAGCTGATATACTATTAGTCCCCGAGGATATCATCCGCCCAGTTGTTGGTGTTTCGCCACTGACACTGTTTATAAGATACGTTTATTATTGAAAATTACTGTTACTAGGTAATTAAAGGATTGGGAAAAGTTTCAAGACATTAAGGTAGTAATCAAAAGCTATAAATCAATGACCAAAAGAAAAAGGGAGACCAAATTCAAATAAGATTGAGTAACACAAGCCAAACTAAAACGGAGGCTGAACACAGATTCTTTGGAAAGGTGAGGAGTTTCTGCTCCATTGGGAACACCCGTCGTGTTACTGATTAATCATTTGAACATTATATCATTTGGAAATTGTGTTGAACTGTGGCATAAGCAAATAAAAACAAATAAAACTTAAAATCTCTACAAATTAATGGAGAGTAATTTATACGCACCGAACATCGCTTTTACGTGAAAATCGTAATGGACAACACAACGAAAAACGCGACGACATGTAATTGACGAAAGTTAACGAACCAAGCACCATTAAAAACTGGGGTACAACGCAGTAGATCCTGCTCCACCAGTGGCGGCCGTCGTATTACTCTAGCTACAAATCTGGTAGAAAGTTATTAAAGAGAGAAGGACGGTACTGTGACTACGTTGCGATAAATATAGTCACCAAACTTGGAATAATTTACACCCTATATAATTCTAGTTTGATGATTTTCACGATCGCATTGAGCTTTAAATACAAGATGCCACATATACAGCTCGGTCCGATTCATACCTTGACCTACACCTGAACCTAAAATTGACATTGAGAACCGGTTCAGAAAGAAACTTTCCTATTCTGAACTTTCCATTTATATGTAGCAACATTCCAGTAGCACCTGCATATGGAATATATATCTCTCAGTTGATACGGTATTCCATGGCTTGTGGTTTCTGTGTTCTTATCATGATTTCATTGATAGATGGTTGCTGCTAACAGTGGAGCTACTGAACCAAGGGCTACCAGTGGTTACGTTGAAGTCATCACTTAGATATTATTTTTTAGAGTATCCATTGACTGTACTCCGCGCAACATTTTACTGGCGTAAATTACTAGTTGATTTGTTTTTACATTTCAGAGTTAAAATGTCGATGAGTTTATGTAATCCTTATTCTAAGAGAAATAAGACAGAAGCTGCTGTAATGCTTTGTGAAGATTGCAACGAAGGATTTTGTACACGTTGCTTGAATGTACATAAATCCAACCCAGAGTTCGTTCTACATCGTATCACAGCAATCAGTTTTCTTAGAGGATGCGAGGTGACAGATACTAAATTACCCAGAAGCGCAGGCTACGAGCCGATAATTCTTCCTGCTATTAAAACATTTAAATACACTAACACAATACATGTTCAGCATGACAAAAACGTCTATATTTCCAGCCTCGCTTTGACTGAAGATAACCGTTTACTTCTCTGCAACACACAAAGCAGAAACCTACTTGCATACAACGAGCATGGTGACCATCTACAGGATTGCTTATTATTTGGGGAACCATGGGACATTGCGATCATACCAGGTGGTAAGAAAGCTGTCGTAACCCTGGATTCAGTTCCAGCAATACAATTTATAGACCTTTGTCCAATAAAACCGGGAAGAACATTGTCGCTACAAAATAAATGCTATGGAATTACAGTAATCAATAATTACTTATGTCTAGGTGGTCGCAGTGTTATCTACATCTTAGATAATGCTGGACAAGCAGTGAGGACCATCGAAATTCACCATGTTGGATTTATCTGGTACCTCCATCCTGGACCACCGGAGCCTTTGAACCGTAATGAGAGCGGGAGGTTTGGCGCTTTAAAATCTGATTCAACCCAGCATTTCTTTAGAAATGCCTTTACCAAGTCAGGGTCATTACGGTTTTCACAGTTTTCCGGTTGCTGACTGATTTATATAATTATGAGTTTTGACTTTCGCTTTGTAAGATTGCTCGGAGTTTGGTAATTTTGTTATTACCCTTACTTACTACACATCAAGTTGGTTGTGTAGAATTAGACGGGAGTACTTGCTTTAAATATAAAAGCACTCAGCATGGAAGGTCGGATATCGATGATATGAATAATGAGAGAACAATGGTGAAACCTCAAATGAAAAGGTACAAACTGTGTACAAAGATCAAATACCACGAGGACCGGAGGCCATAGCACCAGATACAGATGGTTACGTCTATGTATCGTGTAGGGAGTCGAATGTGATTTGTCGACTAACTCTGGGAGGAAACTTCCAAAGCAATGTGCTGACGACAACAGATAAAATTAAAAGGCCGTATGGTATTGCATTCAATGAGAACTGTACAAAACTTTTCTTATCGAATAATGATGGTGAATTGGTTACCATATTTTCCTGTCAATAATCAACTACAATAGAATCAGACTGTTTCAAATAAACACCACAATATAGCCTATTAATTTACTCTTTGACATCTATACTATATTTCATGTTGATTGTGAAATAAATATAACGTGGTTCGAAATGACATCGTTGTTGATCGATACACCACCGGTTATGAGAATAAAATACATCAAGTGAGTGAGTGGTTGTTGTTTAACGCCAAATCTAGCAATATTTCAGATATATCATGGTGAGAACAAGTTACAGCGGATGAGCCGATGATGATGTCCGCATTTTACTAGACCAACACACTTAGCTAGATATTTATAATGTCAACTCACTGCAGCAAAAAACTCGTTGGTAGACATGTAGCTTCACTGAGCCAAATAACCTCTGCCCTGTCTCCTTACGGTTGGGTGCTTAGCGAAAAAGCAACAAATACTAAAGTCATAATCTATGGTTTGTCCCGACCGAGACTCGCACCCGCGATCAACCAAACCCGAGGCGAGCATGCTGACCATTACAGGACTGCTGTGATTAATAAACATTAATGCTTTATTTGATGTGGTTTAATATACCTCAATGTTTTAGTTGATAAGTATAGAACATACAAATATTAATGTAGTGCATCAATTTTCAATTTGACAAATAACAGTATGTGCATGTATAGGAAATTAAAAACAAACTGTACTAAATAGCTTAAAAAATTATTAGACGGCTTAAAACAAAGTTTACGAAGTCATTAATAATGTGAAAAACAAAAACCAAAATACCACACTGTCGGAACAGTTCTAAAATACCACACTGTCGGAACAGTTCTAAAATACCACGCTGTCGGAACAGTTCTAAAATACCACACTGTCGGAACAGTTCTAAAATACCACACTGTCGGAACAGTTCTAAAATACCACACTGTCGGAACAGTTCTAAAATACCACACTGTCGGAACATTTCTAGAACACCACACTGTCGGAACAGTTCTAAAATACCACACTGTCGGAACAGTTCTAAAATATGACACTGTCGGAAAAGTTCTAAAATACCACACTGTCGGAACAGTTCTAAAATACCACACTGTCGGAACAGTTCTAAAATACCACACTGTCGGAACAGTTCTAAAACACCACACTGTCGGAACAGTTCTAAAATACCACATTGTCGGAACAGTTCTAGAATACCACACTGTCGGAACAGTTCTAAAATACCACACTGTCGGAACAGTTCTAAAATACCACACTGTAGGAACAGTTCTAGAATACCTCACTGTCGGAACAGTTCGAAAATACCACACTGTCGGAACAGTTCTAGAATACCACACTGTCGGAACAGTTCGAAAATACCACACTGTCGGAACAGTTCGAAAATACCACACTGTCGGAACAGTTCTAGAACACCACACTGTCGGAATAGTTCTAAAATACCACACCTTCGGAACAGTTCTAAAATACCACACTGTCGGAACAGTTCTAGAATACCACACTCTCGGAACAGTTCTAAAATACCACACTGTCGGAACAGTTCTAAAATACCACACTGTCGGAACAGTTCTAAAATACCACACTGTCGGAACAGTTCTAGAATACCACACTGTCGGAACAGTTCCAAAATACCACACTGTCGGAACAGTTCTAAAATACCATACTGTCGGAACAGTTCTAAAATACCACACTGTCGGAACAGTTCTAAAATACCACACTGTCGGAACAGTTCAAAAATCTAATAGAACAATCACAGAAATGGAGATAAAATCGATATTCCTAACAAACATATATATGAATGGCCAACTGCATGGCTTAATACAGGCACTTGATTGGTTAAATATATATCACATCTAAGACATTTTTCCCCAAGATATGTCATGCATGAGTGACTTTGTTCCTGTTCTTTGTTAATTACAATTTTACAGTTTATTGACTTATAGATATGCAAGTTTTTTTTAAACTTCTACTTCTTTTAAATATTTCTTGTTATGGGTTATATATTACAAGGATTAGGGTTATGATGTTTAACGCCATTTCAACAATAGTTCAGTTATGTCGTGGCGGTCCGTTTTATTGGTGGAGGAAACCAGAGTATCCAGAGAAACCACCGACTCGTCATAAGTTGTTGACAAACTTTATCACATAATGTTGTATCGAGTAAACCTCGCCTGAGTGGGATTCGAACTCAGAACGTTAGAGTACATGTTGACATGAATGGCTATGAAAAGAAAGTTCAAACACGGATGGTCAACAATTACACCAATATCAACAAAATGAACAATCACCTTTCACCACTAATCATTGCACACACACAACACTAACAAAAATAAACAAACATAGTGATAAAACACGACATATGGCGTTGGACATCGATCCTGCTATAAAACAGATACAAACATGTTGGGATTATACCGGCCAATGGGATCCCAACCCTCCCCTCTAGATAATTTGTAATATAACTCATAACTCTAGTAACGACAAGTACTGATTGTATAAGCAGGTGTAAATCCAACTACTCTACGATAATGGCCAGGACGACCACAAAATAGAATTTGATTTATTATCTCAAAATATCCCTATCAAGTTATTGGAATATTCTCGTACTGTACTTGAACTTCAGTTTTCTCTAACGTTTATTCAATAAACCTTTAAATATGTCACTGATGTTAGTATACGCTCGTGACTATTTTGGAAAATAAACCAGGTACATTCCGTTTTATCGTTGATCATAGTTGCTGCTTAATATAGTATTCGATCATAAAAAGGGATACTGGTATTTCATTAATTTACATTTGATTAAAAACATTTGTTTTGTTTTTAATTATTAATTAATACATTACATACCCATTTATAAATAGCTAAAATATTTTGCAATGGGGTTGTAATTGGTCATTTACGTTGAATGTGACCAGCTTCCGGCTAAAAGAGATTTGTATCGTACCGACATTTGACGGAAATGTCAGAGTGATGTTTGAAACTTTAGAATCCTATTGTCACGCCACATTACATAATACTCCCTTCTCGCTGATCAGCACGTAAATAAGTGGCATACTAATTGAATATGTAATAATTTAATTCATACTTCAAATAGAGGTATGTGAGTACTAATTGTGTAAAATTAAAATGTAATGATGATTTCTTACAAAGATGTACACGTATTAACAGTGTTAAAACATCCACGCCTCTGTTGTTAATATCAATACTTCCTCGCATACCTTTCCAATTTCTTTAAATATAAATGACATTGTAGAGACAAATTAATATGAAAAACAGAAAATACCACACTCACTGTCGGAACAGTTCTAAAATATGATAGGTAAGTCGTAGAAAGAGGCAAAATCGATACATGATCGGTTACTTTCCTAACTTTGTACAGACACAATAAGAAGTGGCGGGATTAAATAAGTGTTATGGGCCCAAACCTCCCCTCCTAGTGAAATGATGGGATTCTGTGATATATGTGATGTTACGACAAGGCCATCTTTAAATTCATTTTAATCGAAACTGAAAAAGCAACCATTTCAATAATGTACGTGCATTCATAATGTAAATAAAATTATGGCGATGTAATTACTAGTATTCATTTTAAAAACAAATTATGAAGTCATCAGACACCCATTCATTCTATTCTTTTAATGAACTGAGCTTAATTTTAATCTGATTCAACCCACCATTTCTTTGGAAATGCCTGTACCAAGTCAGGGTCATTACGGTTTTCACAGTTTTCCGGTTGTTGACTGATTTTGTCTGTTTATATACTTATGAGTTTTGACTTTCCATTTGGAAGACTGTTCGGAGTTCGGTAATTTTGTTATTACCCATATTTATCAGAATTAAATCTTGTTGTAACTCATGATAAAGGACATTTACTAGTTCTTTGAATTACTGCTTAGGCTTTACCGGTTACGGATCAGTTTATATCAAGCTAAGTGTTAATTTGTACATTCTTGTATTTCCTGGTAATGATTATTTTCTGTTAGAACCTATTTGAGATGTTGTGAAATGATCATCATATATAATATCGACTAGAGATAAATAATTCACAAATTTTATTCTAGATTAATAAAATTTTTGATATTTCGCGCCACTTTCAGTTGTATCATGCCGCACACATAACGGTCAGTCAATTATAGAGAAAGCCGGAGTCCTCAGTGAAACGACTTTCAATTGAGATGGTCTGGCAAATGGTGATGAAGCAGGAGTGCTCATTTAAATCGACTTTCAAGTGTATCGTACCGGTCAGTTTATTGGTGGAGTAGGGTAAGTATCTACATAACAACCTTGAGGTTATATCTAAAGCAAATAACCACGAGTAGTGGTTTAGGGAGGGAGAGGGGTCCAGGTGTACGACAGGATATATATCTTTTGTTTATCAACATAACTTGTAGAAGACAACAACACGACATGCTCTCTGTCTTGGTGAATACATCACAGTTAAAACATTACAGGAAATCACACCAATTAGATGTTAAAGAAAACCGGAAGGGAGAGAGGTCAAACATGGACAATCCAAACACACAGGCAACATTGGGCACAAGACACAGAACGAAGAAAAACAGTACGTACAACACAACACAAACAATTAAAATGATGATAAATACGGACCCCATGCAAAAACCAGGGGGTGCACCCACATGCTTGCGAAGGGTAAGCACCAATATTTGTTTTTTATTAGACGGTCCACAAGATCATGATAACATCTATATAGGTTTTATAGCCGCAATGACTTCAACATAGGAACAACGTAGCGTTGCTCGAGTAACATTTGGTACTCTAGTTACAAAGCCGGTGATAGACATGAATACGAAAGGACAAGTGGAACATATCTGTTGTTAATTTTAACACAGATATTCCGGAACGGTTAACAAAGTCAAGGTTGCGACCGTGAAACTTTTTAAGTGATGACTTCAACTTAACCAATAGAAATCATTGGTTCACTAGCTTCCTTGTTAACAGCAACCCTCTATCAAGGAAAACCTGATGCGAACCACCAGCTCTGGAATATCGGATCAACTGAGAGGTATATACTCCATTGCAGGTGCTACTGGAATGTTGCTGCATGTAAATGGAAAGTTCACAATGAGAAGATTGAAATCATCTCTTTTGTCGTAAAGTTTCGTTCTAAACCGGTCCTGCCTGTCAATTTCGAGGTGTAGGTCAAGGTATGAAGTAGACTAAGCTGTATCTGTGGTATCCGTTATTGTAAGCTCAATTGGATAGATGCGATCAACAAAATCACCAAACTTAGAATTATTTACTGAAAGGACATCATCTCTAATTGTTTCTCCATTCGGTCAAAATAAGAGATACGACTATGCATGTATTTCATAAATATTAAAATGGCATAGTGGTTCACACAACCTATATACCTAAATGACCTATTTTCATTGTTATTATCATTTCTTCTTGGAATACCTTTCTTACTTCCTTGAAATGTACAGGTATTCTTTATCAATTATCAAATCTTGTTTCTTGAAGCTTAAAATAAATGCCATTTAATTGTTCTTCAAATTCCTTGCTAGGTTTTTGCAGGTAATGGATCAGTTTACAAGCCAAATATTTCATTTAAATGTTGTATTTCTTGGAGTTTATTTTTCCTGTTAAAACCCTTATGAAAATTTTGTTCAGGGTGATCCAAATACGTAATATCGACCTGAGATTATTATTTCATAAATTTCATCCTGGATGAACTGGATTTTTGATGTTTAACACTACTCTCAGCTCGATAGAATTGGTAGAGAAATCAGAAATACCCTGTGCGAACCCGCTGACCTTTTCAGTTTTCGTAAGTCGTTTACAAACTTAAGGCTGTATGGAATACACATGTAGCAGGGCTTAAATATGAAAATAAGTCCAACTTTGGGTTCGATTCTTTTATTTGGAATATTATATAACTGTAACCCTACAAATACACAAATAATATGCATAAATACATGACAACTACAAGACGGATCACATAAAACAATACACAATCAAAGGGAGATAATTCTCTATGATTTGTCATAGAAATATAAAATAAAACACTTTTCTACAAGTTATCTTCTATAAGAAAAATACCACAATATAGCTTACTCCTCTAATAAGCATACAATAAAGTAAATCATTCTGTCTTTGATAAATAATAAAATAATTACAACTTCAAAACAATTGCATCACCTCACCTCGGAATTAGTTTCAGCATAGTTTATACACTTAAAAAATACATATATAACATATGACACAAATAAAATTGACCTAGACACAAACACACTCAGCAAACAAAATTAACTGAATACACAAACATATAAACATGCAACCAAATAAACAATCAAATAAAATAAACAAACACATACAAAGCTTACATTATATATGGTACAAGGGCACCAGCTGATTGATCACTCTAGGATCTCTCTATAAATCTTAGTCTACATCATAAATTCCTGAATAACATAAAAGGGCAATGGTAAGTCAAAATGACTTAAGAACATATTAATTATAACAAAATCATCATCTTGAATAAATTAATCAAATATATAAATTATATATCAAAGTCCACTGAAATTCAACACTTGTAAAAATATAAAAGGATAACCATGATAATATTACTCTCATTCTAATTCTAACTGAAATTATAAAACATTTATACTCAGATTCATACTTCAATCTCAATATTTGCATTCTCACAATTTCATACTTAAGTAAAAATTAGAAATGGAAAATAAGAAAACAGAAAGATGACTGACCTTTAGAAAACAAACAAAATATTAGTATATGTAATCCAAATTTAGTTTCCGGTTGAAAATATATGAGATAAGCAAAATGTCTGCCTGTGTCTTAATTGTGCTCTTATCACAGGTCTGGAACAAATAATCTACCAATGGAAAGTTTGTATTTTCACTCCAAACATTAGGTGTAGTGAACCATGTAATTTACTGTACTGTATATGCAACATGTGAAGTTTTATTTTGAAATTATAATTTCAAAAATATTATAAACATTAAAAACATGAGTAAATAATATCATTATAGCATACATATAATGATTTTCAGTAATTACATAAAATTAAGACTACCACACACATTGTCAAATAGTATCGAAGTATAAAAACAAATAATATATTTTATGTTTCTACTTCTACCATATACTGACCGCCTTCAACAATCAGTGTTTTGATATATGTCTTTGTGAACTGTAAGTGGGAAGTATTTTATTTATTTTCATGACAAGAACAAGTTATCGGTGATTATTTTTGTGAAAAGATTGCGTTAACTTGTCTGTTGATGTCTTAATGGGTTGGATTTATGGTGTTTAACGCCACTTTCAACAATATTTTAATCATATTGTGGCAGTCAGTTTTATAGTACCCAGAGAAAACCACCGACATGGGGTAAGTCACTGACAAACTTTATCACATGATGTTGTATCGGGCACACGTCGACTGAGCGTGATTCGAACTCACAACGTTAGTGGTGAAGGGCACTGATTACGACCACGACGATCCCTCTTTTAACTGACAGAACTAGAAGAGGACTTAATGGATAGAACAGATCGTTATACATTGTAACAAGTGACTACATACTCCAAACAGGCAGCGCACATTTGGATGTACTGAAAGTTGTGTTCCTGTGCAAAGACCATGTCGTTTTCTAAATACAATATTCTGAATGGCGATATGGGTATTTCGTATGTAGGAAACAAGAAGAGCTAGATCCTATATGTATAGCCATGTGTTTCCGTGGACTTTGACTGTGTATAAATGGATAGGGTATATGTGGTAACTACATTTTATCTTTATTTCTAGACTAAGAATTTATTATTTTCTTGCAAAATATTTAGCTAATCAGTAAATTCATTAATGAAGTGTTGACAAAGTGAAAATATTTCAGACATTAAATAATTGAAACTCTAAACACTGAACATAATCCTTTGACTATACATATGCATAATAATTCACATATAATAACACCAACGGAGTAGGGTAAGCTTCGATACTATATACATTTGTATCTGGACACAATTTATAACAGTATATCAAGTCAGAATATGCTGCACAACGCCATTTGCATAGACTGCAATATCTACATGAAAACCTCTTAATCTGGTACACGGATAAGCTATAAGTCTTTTTCGGGATAACTCAAAGTAAGACTATGGTCATTCATAACATGAAAGGTTTAGAAAAAAAACGGGTAATCAGAAGTTGTATAACGAAAAATGTCTGGGGTGAAGGGTAAGCAGTTCCTTCTCCACTGGTGGCACCCGTCATGTTACTCTTGCTACAAGCACGGCGATACGTCATGAATGACGAAATTACCATATTGTGATTACGATAAACGAAAAATATCCGGAGTCATATGTGACAGAGATATAAATAAATAAATAAATAAATAAATAAATAAATAAATAAATAAAGTTTTATTTAGAGTCGATACATATCACAACATACATAAAACACAAGCTCTACAGAGCTTTTCAAATCGACTATGCATATAACAAAAACAACATACATGCATACATACAAGGTAAATAAAAATACTAGCAAAAATTAAAACATCTATATTAAAAATAATTTAAACTAATTAATTTAAAATTTCAAGCACTAAGTAAATAAATAAAATAAGCAGCCTAAAAAGTAACTATAATTAAAGACAAAGCACAGATTTCAAAAGCATCACAGATAAGCAAAACAAATAAATAGATAAAATTATGCTTTAAAGCTATCTACAAGCATTACAGTGACATGAGCTACCATTCCATGAATTAATCAAGTTTTTGAATTGTTTAAAAGAATTTTCCAGTCTAAAGTGGTTTGGTAGCTCATTCCATGTTTTGGCAGCAAAATATTTAAAAGATTTAATACCATACCTAGTTGTTCTGGTCGATGGTATACTAGCAGTATTTTGGTATCTGAAAGAATATTTGCTTTGTTTAATTGTAATTAAATCATGTAAGTACAAAGGACTGGTTTTATTGACAATTTTGAATGCTTCAATGGCTATAGTTCTAATTCGCCTGATTTTTAAAGTGGGTAATTTGGATTTTGTTAAAAGTTCTTCATATGTGCTGTCAGTATCATCATAGATAAATTTCAGATCTCTAAATTGTATTTTTTTCATTTTATTTGTATTTTGTTCACTGCAAAAGTGCCATGTTACAGGGCAATAATTAAAGTTCGAGAAAATATAAGAGTAGTATATTGTAAGTCTACCAAGCTTTGTTAAGTATTTACCAATTCTTTTTAAAATGTTCAGTTGTCTTGAGGCTTTTTTACAGATATTTACTATATGAGTATTTAAATTTAGTTCAAAATCTATTGTGACTCCCAAAGGTTTTACCTCATCTTCGCATTTTATTATATTACCACTAAGATTAAAAGAGATATCTTCATTTTTAGTTTTTTTTCCAATTGCTATCACTTGAAATTTGTCTGGATTTGCTTTCATTTGGTTTTCAGTAAACCAGTCTATTAAAGTTAGGCTGTCTCTTTCAATTACTGTGATTAATTGATCCAGATTGTGGCCTGCATATGGCAAAGTGTTATCATCTACATAATTATAGAGGGAACTTTCTTGTATAAAATAAAATATATCATTTATAAATATATTAAAAAGTACAGGTCCTAAAATAGAACCATGAGGTACACCTTTATATATGTCTTCCCATTCGCTCATTAAATTGCCGATTTTGACACACTGTTTTCTGTTAGAGAGATAATTTTTTATCAGTTTCAATGCAGATTCACTTACTCCATATATATCTAGTTTATTTATTAACAGTTTATGGGGAAGGCAGTCAAAAGCTTTTGACAAATCCATGAGGATGGCCGCTACAAATTTATTCTCATCCAGGGCCTTTTTCCAATCTTCTACTATTTTTAGAAGAGCTGTTTGGCAACCATAACCCGATCAGAATGCTGACAGAGAAGGATGAAACATCTTGTCAAAGAAGGTCACAGGCTGCTCATATATTGCTCTTTCATAAAATTTTGAAATAGTATGTAAGATACTTACAGGTCTATAATTGCATTTATCTAAATAGTTATTTTTCTTGAATAGTGGTACAACTTGGGCTTCTTTTAATTTTTCTGGAAAAATGGATTTATTTATTGATTTATTTATTAAATTTGTAATTGGTTTAACAATAGCTGGTTTTGCAAATGTTAGAAGTTTTGCCGAAATGCCATCACGTCCGGTTGCTTTTTTTGAATTTGCTTTATTTATTTGCTTTGATACAAAATCATTTTCAATTTCATGAAATATTAATTTAGGAATTTCTTTCTTATTTTCTTTTGTAATTTTAATATTTGGATGTTCTTCGGCAGATAAATTATTATCATTACCAATATCCTTTGCCCCATTTATGAAAAAATTATTAAAATTATTTGCTACTTGAAGTTGGTCATTTATGATCTTATTATTGTCTTCTAAGATAATATCTTTAGTTATATTACTACCCTTATTAGTTAAAAATGGTTTAATTGTTGGATAAAAGTCAGTAGATTTTGGTCCGCCAACACAATTTTCATAGAAATATGTTCTAATTGATTGCTTTTTTAATTTTGTTACTAAATTTCTTTGCTTTCGATATGCTTCCCAATTTTTGTTACTTTTATCTTTTAAAAATTTATTATGTGTCATCCGTTTTTTATAAACAGCACTTCTCAGGGTTTTATTCATAAAAGGGGCTGGCTGTGATATTGATTTCCTTTTTTCATAGGAGCATGTTCATCAATAGTATTGACCGTAACGGTTAATCAAGTCATGGTGGCGACCGTAAAACTTTCGAAGCAATGACCTCACCTTAACCACTAGGAACTCTTGGTTCAATATCTTCCTCGTTTAGGAACGATAAGCTCTGGAATATGCACTCCATATGCAGTGGCGCTGGAATGATGCTACACATAAATGTACATTTCACTATGAAAAAATTGAAATCATCTTTATTGTCGTAAGGTTTCGTTCTTAACCGGCTCTCATGATTAATGTCTATGAATAAGTCAAGGTATGAAGTAGACATAGCTGTTTATGTGATACATTCTTCCTTTCTTAAAACTCAATCTGATAGATGTAATCAATATTATCATCAAACTTAGTGACAGTATATCATCTATATAGCGGAAAGTGAAATTAAAGGATCGCGATAACTTCTGTCTGTGTGTTGAAAAAACACATGGATCATCAAACATAGCAAATGTGTTGTCAATCAGAAACTTGACCATTTTGACGATATCAGTTTCAGAGAACTTTTTGGTGGAATGAGAGTGTGGTTTTTTACACACAAAAAAAATAGATTTGCCCTCTCATAAAAGAAGGGCTTAACATTGTAGTTATGAAAAAAAAGTTTAAGCAGTGATGGTAAACAATTCCAACAATATCAACACAACGAACAATCGCCTCGCACTTTAGTTCACGGAATATAAAATATAAGGAGACCACGACATATGACGTAGGAAATCCAGGTCCTGGCTTGGGACAGGTGTCATGGTGGAAATTTTATCAAAATTATTTAAAATGTTTTCAATGTAAATTCGATTATTTCGGGAACTTTTTATTAATTCAATATGTATATTCTCATTGTCAAATTAGTCATTTGAAGTCAAATGTGTCAAATTAAGGAGATTAAGTTTTAATTACTCAGATTTTGTTAATTTCATATCTTTTGTTATGATTTGCACTTAATCCGATACGTCATGTCATGTCACTTGACGAGTGACAACAAATCGCTGTCATGAAAAATTGTATAAATTCAGACCCCAAATAGTGTAAAAAATAATTAGGATACCTGATTGAATAGTGTACGGACATCGTATGTTGTGTATGTTTTGATGTTATACTGGACTTACGTATTTGTTATACTGGACTACCACATGTGAACATTGTTTATTTGTTTTGTAAAATATCATTTGGATTTATTAATAGAACATTTAGCTGAAGCCAGTTTTATTATTATATCCACCTGCCAGTTTAATCACTCGTTCACAACCGAAATGTAAATAAAAATGTCGCCCATGTTACATATAATTATTGTTCAACATATAAATTAATGTTTTATGTGTCGTTTACGACACTGCATTCAGGAATTCACGACAGGAGTCATATATGAGGCGGGAGGTCACATGGTCTCAATTCTGCTTCTGTAGGAGTTTTTTTGTTTCTGTGATTGTTTTATGTCAAGGTCATTCCTTTACTAGAATCTCTTTTCAGACTTGCGTACTGTGAGTTTGTTTCATGAAAACGGAATGCACTGGAACGTTCATTTAGGTGGAAATAATCACATGTCGTTGGGGTTTTTTTTGTGTTTGGCGATGTGATCGTCTCGAATGTGTGTTGGATCGTGGATTTGTTTTGAAAGGTTCAATATTTTTTCTACAATTTGTCACTCAGTGCTGCAAGTGCTGCTCACGTATTGATGTACCAACGGGTTAAGAACATTCTCCTCTTAACAACAACTAAACCCTTATACAAATCAAATTCAAACTTTGGTTCCTGCTTGCAGTATCCACGGGTAAACCAAATCCCGACATTAACAACAGTCTGGATACGGACTTCTTATCCGACCTAATACGTAAAACAAGTTAATGTATGATATACTTAAGCATCAACGAGGACAGAGTTGGTAGGTGATTGTTGTAAGCAATTTTTCAGCTATATCATGGCGATGCATACATTTAATGAGATGGTGTACGCTTTGTACTAGACCAACACGCTTAGTTGGATTATTATAGTGCTAACTGACTGAAACAACAGTCCGCGTGTAGACATGTCGCTCAACCGGGACACAATATATAGATTCCGAGCTAACTATTCCTTTATCCTTAATATCCGGAGAAGCAACAAATACCAATTTACGGCTTAATTACGCAAACCATTACTCCACCGATGCGTCTTACGAGGTAAGAAATATCTTTCAAGATAGATACTGGATACATACATTATGATTTGTCGGTAAACATATCTTGATATATTGTCTAGGGGAGACAACTCTATTCGACTCTTCAATTACATCATGATTGACAGCTATTAGATTACATCTGGGCTCCCTCAGTTTCATACATTAATTTGATCAGTGGCTGAATATCAATTGTGTTTTGAAGAAAAAGAAAAGGGAATTTTAACCTTTATACAACATTTTCACAAGGTACTAGTAGAACAAATTTACTATTAGATATTATTCTGCTTCGTTGAAATACACTTTTGAAATAAGAAACTTGAAAGGAAGAAGCTATTTAAGTTGAACTGAAAAACTTTCTAATGTATTACGTATTCACTCGGTTCGACACAACACAAGTGTCAGGAAAAATCGAACACTGTGTGAGCTTCCACATATAGATTCAGCTCCAACTATAGTGGTCCCTGACATGCAGACACTTTAAAATGTTTGGCGTCAAATCTACTTAGTGAAGCCCTTTCAAAATCCTCTAGAGACTCCTATAAACATGTTTACCAAGTTTACAGATAGTTCATCCTAGAATAATTTTCTAGTAGTCCAATTATACCTGCAACCCTAGAAAATCTAACCATGTTCATTGCCAACTGTTTTAAAAAAAACGTTGCTGCATCTACAATTTTAACATACATATCTGTCATAGCTGTCTGCATAAATTAGGGGGATATGCGGATTTAACTCAACATTTCATAATACGGAAAACATTGCAGGGATATTCAAACTAATAGCAGTACTGAATTGTTCGAACAATTTACAAGAGTAACTTAACGCCATTGGTAACGTTTTTTCATGGTAAAATTTTCCATCTATTGAAAAACCAAGAAGGTCATAATCTTGTTTGTTAATAGGAACAAGTCGAAAACTGTTTTCAATATCGGTCTTGGAAAGTAAACTACCTTTTCCATAATGCTTAGCTAATTTAATAGCATCATCAATTGTTTGATATTGAACTGTACACAGATCTTTAGAGATTCCATCATTAATTGAGGTTCCTTCTGGATAGGACAAATGATGAATAACTCTAAATTCTCCTGGTTTCTTTTTTGGAACCAGACCTAATGGTGAAATTTGTAAAGTTGAAAAAGGTGAATTTTCAAAAGGACCTGCAACTCGACCTGACAGTATCTCTTTATAAATTTGTTCTTTCAAAATTTTGATATTTTCCTCAGCAGACAGTCAATTTCGACTAAATCTGAATTTCCCTTTTCCTTTATATGGCACCCTAAATCCAAATTTGAACCACTTTAATAAAAATTATTTTTCTGTGGTAATATAACATTTGATGTAGCGTGAGGACAGTGGCCTCTGCTACAATTTAGTGCATGTATGTTGTGGATGGGACGTATTGTGTATCATTCACACAGAGACTGTTTGCTTGTGCTCAATCTACACAATACTATGGAGGGTAGTATTACCCATCTTTGATGATTGTCATATTGTTATGCATATTGTATAGTAGTTTAGATATTTTTGTGCGATTGCTTACACTGAACATTTATTTACAAGTAAAACACGTTATTATTGTTTGTGACATTTGATTGTAGTGTTTGAATTATGTTTGTATTAAGTGATATCTTTATCCTCATTTTATAATAAATAACCATTTCAATTCTAATATGAGATAAATCATTCTTAAGAGAGAATTGATATGAAATCAGTGATTTATTTTCATCTTTATTGATATTTACAATAATTAAAACAATTTTAAGTACATTTTTTTAACTGTTTCTAAATTTTACAAAAATCTTGTAAAATGAGCGTTGACAGGAACGACATCTCTGGATAGAGAACGATTATCAGTAGGAATGCCAGCGTGACAGGAGAGTTCCAAAGTCAAGTCTCAGTCACGTGACTTTCGCTTCACTTTTGATGGAAAATGACGTTCAGTCCTTTATTTATATAGTGTACAAACATTGAAATTTGCTACTTGAAGTGGACTCAATTTCAAAACAAATGTCGAGGTGGTTCTATTTTAAGTGAGAAAATGTAATTAAAACAATATGATGGCTTTCTGTAACATCCATTGTCTGAGGAAATCATCTAGGATCATTGTCATACCGACAACTAGTGTCAATGTCTTGTGGGATTCAATTGCTCCACTTAGTTCTACACCCACCTTGATCGATCGACCATTTGCCAAACATCGAAATTCACTGTCTTTCGAAACACATCGGTGGTGTTTCTTAACATCAACAATAAACGACACACAAGTGTACATCCGAAAGAGGATATGACATTTGGGAAAGGCGGTTATATTGTTATGTCTTTTTTTAATTATCTTGTATTAATAACGTATTTTTCAGTTTAATTTAATTATTTTTATTGCAATTTTGTTTTAGACATTGTGCATTTTGTAATTTAGACTGGGCAATTACTATTTATCATCACTTTAAGTAAAAAAAAACATCTATGATACTAAACTTGCACAGGGGATGTACAACAATTAATAATTTAAATTTAATTTAATTTCAATACAACAGGTACAAGATTATATGATATTATTTAATAGAATGAAACAAATGTGTGGAAAAAATAAAAGCATGTAAACAAAAATTAAATGAATTGAAATAATATGGAAATATGCAGAAAAAAATTAATAAATTTTTAAAAATAAAAAACAAAGAGTGAAACTTTGAGATAAAAAAGGGCATAACCAATTGTATTCAGATATCTTAACCCTTCCTAGAATATCAAGGCAAATTAAAAATAAAACCAGTGTAAGCAAATATTTTTCTTGAAATTAGGAAATGTTATTATCTGAATGAAAGCTACCAAGCTTCATGTTTATCTCACAATGGTGAATGTAAAAATCAATGTAGTTGGACTATTCATGTGATTGACACAACTACAAACTAGCTTTTATGACATATAGGGGTGGCTAAGTTGTAATAATTCTTTCCCCATGACATTCACAAAATGACCAGCATTTACAAATATGAGTACTTAGGTTGCAATAATTCTTTCTCCAGGACATTCACAAAATTATCAGCATTTACAAATGTGGTTACATAGGTTGCAATAATCCTTTCTCCAGGACATTCACAAAATTACCAGCATTTATGCTCTTTCTGACAGAACACCAGTGATAAAGTATGCCGATCACCTTTCCAATATAAATATGATAAAATTATCCATTTACACCTCTTGGATTTTCAGACGAAACCTCTGTTCGCATATATGTACCCATGTACTTCACCAACAAAATAAAAATATATGTGGAAACTGTCATTTGAATTGTTGTTTGAGGCTTTACAGAGTTTTGGTGTTAAGTGTGTTATAGTAGGTTTATTGCAACATAGGGAAAAGTATTGCCTAAAAGAGGGTTGACAATGACAGAGTATAATCAGCGAGTCGACTCTTTAAATGAGGGATTGCATAAGTTATCTCTAAAATTATACCCGAAAATGTATTTTTGGGTGCATAAAGGACTAAAATTTCCTTCGGTCCAAATTCTTCGAGCTGATGGTATCCATTTAAATAAGGACGGTAACAGAAGATTGCTGTCTAGTATTCGTGAGGCATTATTATATATGCAGACATATGTAAATGGTAATACATTAATTTAGATGTTTTAGTGTTGGAAGCAAACAGTTGATTAAATAAATGTGTTCCGGAAAGAAATGCTAGTGTTAATAAAAAAAAACTAAAATAAAAAAAAAAAAAAAACATTCCTAATGTGAAAATATATGTATATGGGTTTTTAGAAGTTGGCTACTAGAGTGTTCAAAATATATTAATAATTGTTCAAATATATGTGTTGAAAAAAAAATACCAGGGTTTTGATTCTTTACTATTAATAGTCAGTTTTATCTTTTCAGAATGCCTGCGGTGAAATGGTCAAGCCGCATCAGGGAGAGAAACACATCTGGGGTCCAAAATTCTGACTTGTTAAGTAAAGTACAGTCATTGTCATCATCTTTGATTACAATACAACAACAGCTGAGTGAAGTGACATCATGTTTCGCAAATGCGAACAATTCAGTAAATGTGTTACCGCTACAAGGAATTAATTCTTTACAAAATATTCAACATGAAGAGGGATCTGTGCCTGGCCTGATGCACACTACTACATCAAATATAATATGTGGAGATGTTTCATCTGCTACTGTAACAAACTCGTCTGGATCAGGCTATAGCATATCAGGTAGCCAGTCAGATTGTATTTCCTCAATAAATGTACAGAACACTAGTGTTTTAGATAATAACAAAGACAATATGTCAATTTCTTTTCAGCAAGTTTTGCTTTGGGGTCCACAATTTCAGATTCATTAAAAAACAAAATATGGTCAAATGAATTTGTAGATTTAGGTTTGATATTACCAATAATTCATAATAAATAAAGGTAATAACAAAATTACCGAACTCCGAACAATCTTACAAAGGGAAAGTCAAAACTCATAATTATATAAACAGACAAAATCAGTCAACAACCGGAAAACTGTGAAAACCGCAATGACCCTGACTTGGTACAGGCATTTCTAAAGAAATGGTGGGTTGAATCAGATTTTAAGGCGCCAAACCTCCCGCTCTCATTACGGTTCAAAGGTTCCGGCTGTCACTGTAACAGTATTTAAATACAGGAACAAAATAGGTAAAATAGTTGTCAAAGCAGTACCATATTTGGTGACGTAAATGTCAAAAATATTTTTACGTCACACATTGACAAAAAAAATTCTTGACATATTTGACTCTTTATCTTTATACATTTTCACTATATGAAAATGCATCGCTTATAATTTTTTCTGCAGAGACGGAATCTTTACCATTAGTATTACAGGTATTAAGAGATTTGTTATACAATTGTAATTATGACGTTGTTGAAACTGAATATTTGCTGGATAGGTTTTCAAAAGGTTTCTCGCTTTTTTGTGAAAAAACTAGTTTTCAGATGGATTGTAAAAATTTTAAATCGGCTCTAGAAAAGTCAGATGTGGTTTCTGATAAATTATGTAGAGAGCTGCAAGCAAAAAGAATAGCTGGTCCATTTCTTGATAGACCTTGTAATAATTTTAATGTCAGTCCTTTAGGATTGTGTCCGAAAAAGGAAAAAGGCCAATTTCGGTTAATATTTCACTTATCATACCCACAAGCCAAGGTGATTCAGTAAATGACTTTATATCACCTGCATTTTCTACAGTACAGTAGACTCAGATAGCAGATGGCAATAAGGGAATAAAACAATTTACTTCCCCATGTTTGTTAGCAAAGACCGACATTCCCATGGCCTATCGCAATTTGCCATTAAGGATGCAAGAATATCATTTATTTGGTTTTAAATGGAAACAGTTATATTACTTTGACAAATGCTTGTCTATGGGCTGCTCATCATCTTGCCAAATTTTTGAATGAATTAGTTCTAGCCTTCACAGTATTGGCCAGTTTGCTATGCCTGATGGGCTTGTATTTCATATTTTAGACGATTATTTTTATTGTAGCCCCATCAGCTGAAAAATGCAAGTTTTACCTGGACACCTTCTGAGGGATATGCCGGGATATAGGGATCCCTATGGCTGCGGAAAAGACGATGGGGCCATTGACCTGCCTTACATTTTTAGGAATAGAATTGTATACAGTTAATCAGATAGCTCGTTTACCAGAAGATAAAAAATGTCTAAATGTCTAGACCTCATTAAGGAGTTTTTGCATAGGCGAAAAGTTACTCTAAGGGAATTACAGTCCTTGTGTGGTCTATTGAACTTTGCATGTCAGGTAGTGGTTCCGGGAACGGCTTTTCTTCGCAGATTGTTCGATTTGTGTAGGGGTCTTAAAAAGCCACATCATCGGATTAAATTAACTGTTGGTGTAAAGGAGGATTTAAAGGTGTGGGAACAGTTTCATATATTTTTTAATGGCAAGTGTTTTTTCATGGAAGATAATGTTGTCAGTACAGATATGTTGCAGTTGTATACTGATGCTTTTGGTAGATATGGATATGGGGCATTGCTTGAGATATCTTGGTTTTATGGAGAATGGAATGAATCATGGGAAAATGGGGATATAACAATTAAAGAGTAATATCCAATAGTCTTAGCGGTTGAACTATGGGGAGAGCGGTTCAGTAATAAGTCTGTGTGTTTCAACTGTTGATAATGAGACATTAGTTTTTATTCTCAACAAACAAACTAGTAAGGATTCTTGTCTGATGTTTCTAGTAAGAAAATTAGTTTTGCTTGCTTTAAAATTTAATATTTTATTTTCGGCGAAACATTTGCCAGGCAAAGTTAATATTTACAGTGATGCTCTTTCCCGCTTACAAGTCTCCAAATTTCAAACATTGATGCCCCAGGCAGACTTGCAACCCACCAGAATCCCTCCACTACCAGAGTTGCTAGCTGACGAAAATAGTGACTCAGTTGGTGGACTAGAAAACTGTATAATAAAGTTTGGTCAGAATTGACCAATTTTTGTATGGTGCAGTTACATGAACAGGATTCCCATCCTCCCATATCAATATAAACATTATCATTATTTTTGGCTTATTTGTTTGATAAGGGTTATGCCCCTTTAGCCATGATTACTTACAATTCAGCTATTAGTTATGTCCACAAGTTGAATGGTTTAATTAATCCAGCTAATTCAGTTTTTATTCAGAAAATGTAACAAGGAGCAAAGAAAACTAGAGTGAAAATAGATAATAGACTTCCAATTACAAAGTCCATTTTAGATAGACTAGTTATATCAGTTAACTCAGTTTGTAGTGTACCCTATTATCAGCAGCTGTATAAGGCAATGTTTATTGTGGCATTTTTTAAGGATTGGAGAAATGACAACTAATGCATCTAATATGCAAAAGCATTGCTTATTATTTTTTCCAATATCGAATTTCACTCATTTGGTTTCACAATTTGTTTCCACACTCAATAAGATTTTGTTCCTGGTCTGACCAGTAAAATCGTGATCAAGAGGCAAACTAAAAGTGAATTATGCCCAGTTGTTCGGTTATTACGGTATATTGCGATTAGAGGGAAATAAGGAGGATATTTATTTCAACATCCAATTGGTACAACCATTACAAGGTCTCAGTTCATCGCTGTATTAAATGCTGCATTAGTGCTTAGTGGTCTATCTCCCTCTGTATATAGAGGCCACAGTTTTCATATTGGTTCATGCACTTGGTATATGCAACAAGGCTTTAGCGACACTCAATTGTGCAGTATGAGTAGATGGCGTTCAAGTGCTTTTTTAAGTTATATTAGACCTTAAAGAATGGGCAAATAAATATATATATCTGGTGACATCACACAATAACCAAAATATTTTATGACGAGCAGGAGCAGTCATATTTTTCTTATTCTTCCGATTGATTATTTGATGTTTTTATCCAAATGTTATGTAAAATGTATAGTTTTTAGAAGACGAGCAGGAGCAGTCTTCACTTTATTGTTTTGATATCAACTAAACAAGGTTATTTAGTGAATGATTGTGTATAATATCAATGTACATGTACATTGTAGTTACAAAGTAATTAGTCATGGATGTATTTTTTATTAATATCACTTTAGTTAAAAAGTACTTCACACAAAATTGCATGTACATGTATTGTGAGAGCATGTGCCTTAATCATTACCATAGAGTAACATACCATGTATATAAAGTACATGAACATATATAATAGCCACTGGTATGACCATGCAGCTGCGGATGGGGGTTACATTCTGTAATCCTGTGGCCCATTTTTAGAACCTCACCTCCGCATATTATGTACAAATTGTTGTAGATAGAAGTTAAAATAAAACTCGGCCACATTAAGTGGCCCAATTTTTCCACATATATTTTTATTTTGTTGGTGAAGTACATGGGTACATGTGTACATATATGCGAACAGAGCTAGCTACATGGTTTCATCTGAAAACTCAAGAGGTGTAAATGGATAACTTTATCATATTTATATTAGAAAGGTGATCGGCATACTTTGTCAATGGTGTTCTGTCAGAAAGAACATAAATCTGAGTTATAATAACTCTTTTATGCGAATTCGGAATTAATTTACTTGAGTAATTTTGGTCCACGCTCATGAATATTCATATTTATCATCACGTGATTACATTCATTTAAGACCATTCGAGGTGCAATGTGCGTACATAATTTTTCGGCAGTGAAAACTTATTTAAAATTTTAATTTCCACCTCGTTCCCTTCCTCTAGCCCTTTGGTTCAAATTAAATGTGAATTATAATCTTAATTGCGAAATCAGTTGACAATTGGACATGTATGTTGAGCAAGTTGTGTTAATTTATCTTGTATATCATATATGTTATTAAATTTTGCTTACCATGTTAAATTGAGAGTTCACATATATACATGCAAGTCTAAAATTTAGAATTTATGAGCTACTCAATAACTCATGATCATATTATTACTGATTAGTAATAGCTATCTTTGTTGTTTAAATTTGTTTTTTTAGTTTTGTATGTTTAATAGGTGTGACCCATTTTTAGAACTCCACCTTCGCATAGTATGTACAAATTGTTGTAGATAGAAGTTAAAATAAAGCTCGGCCCATTTGTAGAACCCCCACCTTCGCATATTATGTACAAATTGTTGTAGATAGAAGTTAAAACTAGTATTACTGTGAGCACAGCTCACTAAGATATCCCTCGCTCCCCACATCTGTCCAACCTATTTCCATAACCAAAACATTACTGATTGTTCCGACCAAAAATGAAAGGGATCCTCCTCTCTTCACCGGTAAGCTGCTGATAAAATTTCAAAACATTCTGAGAAACACTACTCAAGTTATCATACGACATAGGGTAAACATCCTATTTTACGTCATATCAAGTCCAATAACTCTGGAACGGCAAAAGTGAAAATCGTCAAAAATGAAAGGGATCCTCCTCTCTTCACCAGTGAGCTACTGGTAAAATGTCAAAACATTCTGAGAAACACTACACAAGTTATCATACGACATAGGGTAACAATCCTATTTTCCGTCATATCAAGTCCAATAACTCTGGAACGACAAAAGTGAAAATCGTCAAAAATAAAGTGGATCCTCCTCTCTTCAACGGTAAGCTGCTGCTGATAAAATTTCAAACCATTCTGAGAAACACTACTCAAGTTATCATACGACATAGTGGGAAAATCATATTTTCCGTCATATCAAGTGCAATAACCCTAGAACGACAAAAGTGAAAATCGTCAAATATGAAAGAGATCCTTCTCTCTTCACCAGTAAGTTGCTGATAAAATTTCAAAACATTCTGAGGAACACTACTCAAGTTATCATACGACATAGGGTAAACATTATATTTTCCGTCTACAGGATTTGTCTACAGACGGACGGACAGACGGACGGACATGGTGAAACCAGTATACCCCCTACAACTTCTTTGCGAGGGGTATAATAAAACTCGACCACATTAAGTGGCCCAAATATGAGTACTTAGGTTGCAATAATTTTCCCCCATGACATTCACAAACAGAATGACTAGCATTCACATAAAAGACACACACAAAATGACTAGCATTCACATAAAAGAAACATACAGAATAACTAGCATTGACTATAGCATTCACATAAAAGACACAAATAGAACGATGTGCATTCACGTGACTAGAATGAATATGTTTTCTGTTGGCAAAATAATCAAGTATTGGTTAATATTGTTTAAAATTGAAGTTAAAAAAACTATTTTATTTGATCCAATGACTGGAAAAAAGTTAATAAAAGGGCAAATTTTGAAAAATTATTTTCTTTAAAAGAAAATTTATAAAGTTCAGCATTAAAATTCATAGATAAAAGAGAATTATATTTCTCATAAACAACAGGCAACAGAAGTACCTTTTCATCTAAAAATAAAAGCCTGAATAACAAATTTAACAACATATTGAAGTACATACAAGTCTAAATGTCTGTAGAAACTTGTTCAACAGCTTGGTTCTTTAAACACAGTTTTCTTTCATCTTCAACACTCTGACTTCCATTAGAAAATGACTTTTTATTAACTGGCTCATCATTTTCAAGCAGACTATGTTCAATAGATATAGAATACAAAGTTTAAACTTAATTTCGCATTTCTTACAAATACAATACAATTCAGAAATGTTAAATTTCTTTTTACAAAGAAACTAAATTCAGGAGCATCTGAAACTTTCTGAATTAAATGAATATATCAGTTAGAGGAGATATCCTGCCCACAATTATACTTAAGGGCCTGCATTTGTTTGATGATGTACTTTAAAATAATTGAAAGGCTGGTCCATTTTTTTAATTCATGGATTTTTTAGAAGAAAAAATGCATATATATATATATATTAATTTTCAAACCCGTATGAATACATTACAAACCAGTCTTTATAGGAAAATATAAGACTGATAATACATTCCTATTTTTATTTATTCAAATATTGAACCAATAAACATCACAGGAAACTTTGCACTTATACTCATAGAATCTGAAACTACCAGAAAATAAACATCCATTTTATTTAATAGAATCTGTAACTTGTCAACATTTCATCAGCAGCGGTATCCCGAGTTCCAACGTTGATTTCAAGCAAATGATATCATAAATACACGTATTCATGAGTCAGTCACGTTAAAATTTTATTTAAAAAATGGATTCAATAAAAATGAATACTTCTTTTAGTTTTATTTATGAAGATATTCAGTAAAAACACATAAGGCGTCGACGCAAACAAATGCATGGCCGCTCACGTTTAAATCGTCATCTGTCTAAAAAAAAGAGTTACGTCCCTTGATTCCGAGATTTGACTTCGCATTGGTGGAGGTATGGAATCAATGCATGGCTTCCCGACTGTTATGTCATCGTCTTAAGGAGTAAACAACGTACGTGACATGGTATATAAAAACACATGTAACGTACATGGTCAATAGATCCATGTATGTCCAATCTTGTGACAACGGTAACATTTAACATCAATGTTGTTCTTACTTTTCTGGGTAAATCCAGAACTTTGAGAGAATTCATTTATGTGATAAAGGCGAACACTGCCAATCACAGGCACTTGTTTCATTCAAAAAATATATGCCCCCCCCCCCCTCTTCCTTACTTCAAGGTAAACATCTACCCTTTTCTCCTTCCCCACTTCGCCTCAATATTTTTCGATTATTTGTGATCCTTTCGTTGACCCAATTGTATCATTACACTCCCGAGATATTTCTCTTTTCGACTGCCACATTTAAATATATCTACCGGGCCCCCCTCAGACAAATTGTACAAGAATAGTACTTGAGTATGCCAATTCAGTCTGGAACCCATATAAGAAAAAAACATATTACGGCATTAGAAAATGTCCAACCTAGGGCAACCAAATTGATACCAGGATTCAAAGATATGACATGAAAATCGTCTAAGGAAACTCAAACTACCAACTTTAGCCTATAGGAGGAAGAGAGGGGATATGATTGAAGCGTTTAAATTAACATCAGGTGTATACGACACCGCCCTACCGTCTCTGCTGGAAATACAAAAGAATACCAGAACTAGAGGTCACAGTAAAAAGTTATACCAGCATAGATCCAACAAAGACATAAGAAAGAACTTTTTCACTAACAGAATAATAAACACCTGGAACAGTCTACCTGAAAACGTCATAAGTGCCAAAGATACGAAATTCTTCGAACACAGGCTAGACAATTACTGGAAGGATCAGGATTTCCAATACAACTACGAATCCAACCTCACAACCGGAAATGAAATTGAAATTGATGAAGAGAAGGAACTGAGCATAGTGGTCGATGGCCAACGCTCAGAAACGGACCTATAAGTACCTATAAGACCTATAAAACAACAACAAAAACAAAACACTCCTACAAAAGGGGAAGATTAGCGATGTGACATAGAAAGCTATCATCTCCTTCATCATCTATGGTACCTGTCGTGAATTCCCGAATGCAGTTTGTAGACGACACATAAAGCACTAATTTATATGTCGAACAATAATTATATGTAACATTAGTGACCTTTTTGTTTACATTTCAGTTGTGAACGAGTGATTGTTGTTTAACGCCAAGTAAGAAGTTGACAGCTATATCATGGCGAGAACAAGTTACCTTTTGATGATATGGTGCCCGTTGTGTACTGGTCCAACACGATGAGCTTAAAGTGCTATAGTGGTAACTCAATGCAGCAACAGTCTACAAGTAGCTCGGACACATTATCCTAACCCCGAGCCAACGGATCCACTATCTTATTACTTAGGCACAGGCTACGAGTACGACGGAAACGTATTCGTAGCCTGGGTTCTACAAGTACGACGGGCGGAAGTTGTGACTAAATAATCAACCTGTTTCCGGACATGGACACCTATTTTACGGAAATTAATCATGCATTGCTAGCATCTAGAGGCTACGAATACGACGGATTTTTGTTTTCTTAATTATATTGTTCTTAGACATTTATTACTGTGATACTATCAAGTCTAAAGAAAAAAAATATACATAGATATTTAAATTAATATAATAACTTTATTGCAAAACAAGAAACTCTGACGGGCTGTGCAAATTACAACAAATAATGACAAGTTGACAACAACCTAAGACATACAACATACAGAAAGAATTCATTGATTGATTGGTGTTTAACGTCCAACGAGCAATTTTTCAGCTATATTCAGGACGAGAACATTTGAAAATGTAAACGCCACGGGACTCGAAACAAGGAAAGGTGATGGGTAGGGACGGATAATTTTGCCAGTGCAACAGGTCTCTTATGGACCACTCATCATGAGCATAATGCTCATAATGAGCTGTTACATTGGGTTCTTTAAAGTGCGGAGAGGGTGGCAATCTCTCAACACGGGACCTCGGTTTTATTTACGTCTCATCCGCAGGACGGGTTGGTTGTGAATTTCTACATCCCGCACAACCGACGGACGCCCCTTCAAGCCGAGGAAGCTCTCGGTCCCATTTCTATACCCCGGGGTTCCCGCGGGGTTGACCCCTTTTGGAGGACTAGTGCCTCTAGGGAGGAGAAACCTGGTGCCAATTCTACCCCCAGCACACCCTCTATGAGGGGGGTTGTAAGAATTCAAATCAAGTTTAAATTTATATAACATGTTAACAATACATACAGATAACTGTCCAATGTGGACCCTATTTTCGCACCTCCATAGATTGCTTTATATAGTCAACAACGTTGGACAAGATATCTTGACTGGAATTTAAAATAATTTTAAGCTTAGCGATTGAGTCAAGCTGATTGAAATCAGGATAATAGTTTTCAATTTCTTGTATCAGACTGTTTCGAATATTATATAATTAATATGACAATGCAGGAAAATTGCTTAAAGTTATTTTAAGCAATTTCGGCAACACCAGTAGGTTTTTTTCGACGCAAAACGTAGTCCAATGCATCTTAAATGATACCAGTTGAGACAGACATCGCACGGAACACAATCTGCAGAATGCAGATCAGTGTGGCACACGCAACACGTCATCAGTCAAAAAACCTACTGGTGTTGCCGAAATTGCTTAAAATAACTTTAAACATTATTAATTTAAATATTTATGTATATTTTTTTTTCTTTAAACTTTATAGTATCACAGTAATAAATGTCTAAAAACAATATATTTAAGAAAACAAAAATCCATCGTATTCGTAGCCTCTAGATACTAACAATACGTGATTAATTTCCGTAAAATAGGTGTCCATGTCCGGAAACCGGTTGACCATTTAGTCACAACTTACGCCCGTCGTACTTGTAGAACCCTAACTTGAATAATACTGCGCCCTCTATCGGCACTTTCGCTGGACAAGGGCTTGAACGCTCTTAGTGATAAAAATCCGTCAGGCTGCTGGCTGGTACAGCCGACCAATCAAATGTCAGATATTAGCGCGTATGCGCATTAGTGAATCCCTTTACTTCCGTTTGTAAATATTGACAAAACAAACACGGAGAATGAGTACGTGCCTTTGCATATTTAGAAAACAAATACTCCTTTATTCTCATAATTATGATTTAAATTGCCATAGATTCACAAATCTTAAAAGATTTAAAAAGATAAAACACCGTGTAATTTAAAGATTAAAAAAAAATAAAACACCGTGTAATCATTTTTTGAAGTTTTTATGTTTTAATCTAAATTTGCTAAAATGTCACAATACACATCTAACATGTATTTCTGTAGTGTGTGTGGGACAATTAATTGTGGATAATAGGGTCGACACACGTAACTTGCCGTTAACATAAGATTGTATAAATATGGATATGCACTAGTTAAATTAAGGAAAATGAGATGAAATAATAAAGAAATTTTATTGAAAATAAATATGTAAACAGAAAGTTGATTATTTCATAAATTAAAATGATTTTTAATACAATTTATTAAGAAATACCCATCAGAATATCGTTATTCTTATTCTTATTATGTAACAATATGGTCAGGTTGTTATTTTCATTGAATGGCATCTCAAAATAGATTGAAGCTCTTCCTGTATATTGGTTTAATCTTCTATATTACAACTGACAGCTAATGTATGACAAACAATGTTAATCAGCCATCAGTATCATAAAATACATTTTTTTAAATCTTTATTTTAAATGAAATTAAAAAATCATTATATAAGAGTGAATTCAATTCAAGCTTTTATTTACTTTCCAACTTTGAAATAAAAATCATTATGTTTTAATATTTAAAAAATAGTAATTATTCATTTAAGTTTTATTTCATGTTTGGTTGTATTTATCCGGATATGTGTATTGCATACAGCATTACATCATCCGATCGCTCCATTGGACATTATTTACAAACACTTTAGCTCCTCCTATTTTATGTCGTAATACCCATAAGTCATAGCGATTTACTATTTCCGGTTGACGGATTTTTTCAATAAATGCATCCAGGCTAACTTGAATAATAATGCGCCCTCTATCAGCGACCAGCGGGAGAGTAATATAACGACTGGATTATTCGGGTTACATCCAGGCGTTAATGCAGCGACTAGCGGGAGAGTAATATAACGACTGGATTATTCGGGTTAGTAGAACCCTAACTCGAATAATACTGCGCCCTCTATCGGCACTATCGCTGGATATCAAAGCGTAATATAACGACTGGATTGTTCGGGTTAGTAGAACCCAGGCTACGAATACGTTTCCGTCGTATTCGTAGCCTGTGCCTATTATTTAATGCTGCATGCTTAGCAGAGGAGTGACAAATACCAATTTTATAATTTTCCTTTGGCTATTGTGTTGTCTGTTTTTCGATTTACGGATTATGATTGCCCCTTTGATATCTTCAAACTCTTCTTATAGGTTTTGGTTTGTTCCGAACATAAATTAATTGGACCCGTGATCTACAACAATTAAAAAGTCCAGCCATTCATATGACATACGGGTTTCAAGTTATTCGTCAAATTAAACAAAAAACTTATATTGTAGAAATCACTTTATGTAAAATATATGGTATATGATTCAGAAACAGGTAGCCGATAATGAAATCATATCAAAAGAGGCATTACAGATGGCTAATTATAACCAGCAATACTCCAGGAAATTTATCATCAAAATCATGAATTATCCTGAGAAGAAAGATGAAAAAATAAGAGATATATTTGTCAAGGATATTGTAAAGGACAAATTAAATGTAAAAGTTGATCCACCAGAGATCCAAGCCATATATAGGATACGAGGAAAGATCGGTGAAGCAAGACCTGTAATTGTGAAATTAGTCAATTCTGAAGTGAAATACAGGATTATAAGGGGTAAAAAGAACTTGCGAAAGAACGAGATTGTAAGACTAGTAGACGATGTTACAAAACACAAATTTCGAGACTGAGAAATTCTAAAGAATTTGAAAGTGCCTGGTACGTTAATTGTTCTGTGTATGGTAAAGCTTTTGATGAAAAGAGAATAACATTTGATATATCTGATGACATCAACAACAAAATTGCTAAAAGACACTAGATTGACCATTTGCTCTGGAATCATATGTACTATAAAGGAATACAGTGAACTTTTATGCAATAAACAGTAAGTTTATTTGCATTTTTTTTATTGAAATATAATTTTGTTATTTATGAACGAACATACGTACAGTGTATGTAAAAAAGGGTGATAAGCTAAATTAGTAAAATATCTTTTATTGTTAACACACCAAATGATCATGAATTTTTTTTTTTTCAAATCCATTTCTTTTATTTTATGTACAATACAAATATTGTGAGCATAAAATTGTAATACAATTAAATTCAATTCAATATTTTATTAAGGTCTCACCTTATGCATACATACATAAAATGACAAATAATAAAATTAAACATGCTATACATATATACACACAAACCAATCAATACAGATTTATGAGAGACGATAAGACATCATAAATCAACAAATGCATACGGGTAATATAAATATTAATACACAAATAAAAATTATTTACAATATAAAACTTCATTGCGTTATTTTAAGATTAAATTACAGGTTTTGGCAACTATTCTAAAAACATCTTGATTCGAAAATGAAAAAATACCATTTTCTGACAATCTGACAAACTCATTTCAATAAAATTTCTATTAACTTTTAAAACTTCAGTAAAAAGATTGTTTCTAAAATCAGAATAAACAGGGCAATGCAAAATAACATGGGTTTCATCTTCAATTAAATTTGAACAGTTCAAACAACATCTTTCTTCAAGTCTTATATTTTCATATCGGCCAGTTTCCAATCTTATTGGGGCCACCCCACACCTAAATTTCGCAAAAGCACTATGATCATTAAAAGGCACTGATACTTTACAATCATTTTCAACCACATATTCAGATTTAAAAAGTTTATAGGCTCTTAATTTATTTCGCCCATTTCCTGTCATGGAAGTGACGGCATTCACATTTGTGTGCCAACTTTCGGTATATTCTAAAAACATCTTTGACATTAACAAGTCATTTAAAAAAACGTTTATCAATGTCTCTATTTAAATTACAATAATCTGCCAGTTCTAAATCAGTAAAATGTTTTCTAACGACATAGTTCCAATTTTTAACGCTTTTACTTTTCAAACTAACCTCGTCGGTCCAAGCAAAAATTTTCCTATTCGTTCGATTCTTTTCCATATTAACGAGTTTACACCACTGGCTACTTATAATCTTCCATTGTGTGTGATAAATTGGGGTCCAACTCATGTCGCCCATGACGGCTGCGTTGGGGGTATATCTACCAACAACAAGGAAAAAACGACATGCCCACAATTGAATAGCATTAATACATGAATAACTTGTGTAACTCCATATTGCAGCACCATATTCTATAATAGGACTTACAAGTGAATCAAACAGTTTCTTATACACATCATATGAAACACCACCAATTGTTTTGCATTTTGTCATTACTAAGCCTAAGGCCCTATTAGCAGACTTGGCAACAATCTTAGCCGTTAAGTTAAAGTCAAGAAATTCATTTAAAATTAAGCCTAAATATGTATAATGATTGTTTAACTCAATATTCATATCACCGCATTTAAAGGTGTATTTTGATCGTTCCATTGAAGGCAGTCTAAAATGTACAACATTGCTTTTACAAGCATTTAATAGTCATGTCATTATTATTACGCCATGTATACAACCCATCTAACAGCTTTGTAGGTCACGTTCAGTGTCATCTGCACATAGAAATATACAGGCATTCTCTTCACCTATATCTATACCCAAGTCAAATCATTTCAAGTAATCTGTCAATTCATTAATGAAAATATTAAATAAAAGGGGTGAAAGGGGACATCTTTGCTTTAGATCACAATTCACAGAGAACCAGTCAGTACTAAAGCTACATGTACCTGTAAATTATAGTTATCATTTTCATAGCCAAAGGGAGATAACTCAAATCATATTACCAATCACTGAACCTCTTTTAAATTTGCTGTTGTACCCTAAAAATATTTTCAAATGAAACCTTTCAAAATGGTTTATTTTTTAATATTGGATATTTTCATTTATTAGTAATTCTATTAATTCTATGTAAGATTAAATAAATCCTTTAAAACTATGAATTTACAAAATGTATAACTTTCTTTTTTTTTGGTTTGTTTTTAAAAATAATTTTTACTTTTTTTTTCAAATGTAAAATATCAGATTGACTGCGCTCGTGTTTCAATTATTTAAATGTATAAAATGTGCTATCTTAAGTGTATGAATGAGTGCAACGGTATGTTTTCTGTATCTGTGTTCTTGGTTGTATTGACTTGTAAGTTATTGGTATATCTACATGTATAGGAAAAGGCGATGGTCTTAACAAGTTAGCGTGAATATTTAAATGACAGTAAATAAAATACATTTGTGCTAATGAATGTTAAAAATAGTATATCGTAAGGTAGAATTTGGTGATTGAAGTTGCCTGTAGCACCCAACAATTACACAAAGCAGAATTGATTACTTTCTTGTCTCAGAAGATATGTTTTCTCTCATGGAGTATACCAAAATAATTCCAGGCTATAGAACTGACCACTATGCCATTGTTTTTAGTTTTTCTACCTCTCCTTCTAATCGGGGAAAGTTTAACTTCCAATTATTGAGGGACTCTGCACTCCAATTATATTGATATAGTTAAAACATGCATTAGAGATACATTATCTGAATAAAATGTGCTCAGGTGGAAAATTGATGATTGTCTTCATGTTGAACTATTATGTAATGATCAGGTGTATTTTGAAATATTGAAAATGAAAATCAGAAGTGTTTCCATAGCCTACAGTATAAAACAATCTCGAGATGAAAAGGAAAAAACATTAAAACTTGAGAATGACATACAAATTTTAGAAAATAAAATGAAATTGAATACTACTGAGTTTATTCGAGCATCTTTGAATCAGAAAAAGGGGGAATTAGAAAATCGGAGGCAGGATATAGTAGATGGTTTACTTCTTCGATCTCAGGCCAATTGGCATGAGAATGGAGAAAGATGCTCTGAATATTTTTGTAAGTTAGAAAAAAAGTCCTTATCAATGAAAAAGGTAATCATATTACAGAACAATCAAAAATTATATTTGAACAGGAACAATATTACAGGAAATTGTATTCATCCAATCATTTATGTGTGGATAATGATTTTTTCTTCCAACATGATGTCAAATTAAGTGATGAACAAAAAAAACCTCTTTGGATGGGAATTTATCATTCAAGGAATGTGGTAAATCTCTTAAATTAATGAAAAATGTAAAAAGCCCTGGGTCAGATGGTTTCACAGTAGATTTCTATAAATTCTTTTGGAAAGATATTGGTGCTTTTGTTTTTTGGTCATTATATTTTAGCTATGAAACAGGGCATTTCTCTCAATTTCAGACTCAAGGAGTAATTACTTGTATTCCTAAGGAGAGTAAAGATAGGCGATATATGAGCAACTGGCGTCCAATCAGTTTACTAAATACAGATTCAAAAATAGCTTCTGCATCAATTGCAAATAGATTTAAACAGGTTTTATGAAAGACAGATGCATGGGTGAAAATAATTGTCTTCTCTATGACTTAATGGACTATTTAGAAGAAAATGATATGGACGGTTTATTATTGTTAGTTGATTTCGAAAAAGCTTTTGATTCTGTTGAATGGAACTTTTTACGGAAAGCTTTAGAAAGTTTTAATTTTGGTCCTTTTATTTGCAAATGGTTTGAAACTTTTTATGTCGACTCTAAAAGTTGTGTGATAAATAATGGACATATATCAAACATTTTTAATCTGGAAAGAGGCTGTCGTCAAGGGGATCCGCTATCTCCTTATTTGTTATCCCCTCGCCAACGAAGTTGCGAAGGGATATAGTAAAGCTACCGTTCCTCCGGCCGTCCGTCCCTCCTTCCGTAGCATCCTAGTGAACACTCTAGAATCAACATCCTTCAATGGATTTTGACCAAACTTGGTACATACTTAGTCCTTAAGAGAGTTTGGAACCCTGATGATTTTCAAGGTCATAGGTCAAAGGTCAAGGTCACCGGGTCAAATGTTTACCGCGTAAAATCCTTGTGAACACTCTAGAATCAACATCCTTGAATGGATTTTGACCAAACTTGGTACATACTTAGTCCGTAAGAGAATCTGGAACCCTATTGATTTTCAGTCATAGGTCAAAGTCAAGGTCAGCGGGACCAATGTTGAGGCGAGGGGATACGTCACGCATTGCGTTGCCCTTGTTTATTATTGGTGTTGAGTTGCTTTCCTTACAAATTAAATCAAATTCCAAAATAAAAGGAGCATTGGTGAATGATACTGAATCACTTATTAGTCAATATACAGATGATACATTCCTTGTACTTGATGGTTGTGAGACATCGCTTAGGGAGACCCTGATTTGTTTTGAAAACTTTAATAAAGCTTCAGGTCTGAAAATTAATACATCTAAAACAAGGGTAGTATGGTGGGAAGTAAGAGGTATTCCAATTAAATTTGTTGTCCAGATTTCAAATTGGACTGGTCTGCATCCAATTTCAAACTACTTGGAATATATTTTTCTATTGATCTCAGTTCTATGCCTGAACTAAATTTTAGAAAGAAAATTACAGATGTTTCAAAAATATTAAAAGCTGGCAACATAGAAAGCTCACCCTTCTTGGGAAGGTAACCGTGATAAAAACACTTGCACTTCAAAAACTTATTCATTTACTTACCTCACTGCCAAATTTAGAACAAGCACTGTTTAATGATCTAATTAAGCTATTTTTTAATTTTATATGGGATGGGAAACCAGAAAAAATAAAACGAAATACACTCATAGCTGATTTTGAAGATGGAGGGTTAAAAATGATACACTCAAAATAAGCTGGGCAATAAAATCTCTTCCAATTGGAAAGGTGGCTGGGAAAAAATCGTGGCAAAGAAGATCAAATATTATGGGGTTGAAAGAATTTTTTCATTACAAAGGGAAAAGATCCTTGAAACTTCTAAAATATTCATTAACCCATTTTAGAAAGATATCTTTTATAGCTTGTACTTAGCAAAGCCACTTGTAAAATTGAATATAAAGGAGTGTTTATCTCTTGATCTACTTAACTTTGTATCAATTGATGAGTTCCCTTGTTATATGAGATTAGAAAATGCAGGTGTAACAAAGTTAAATCATATCATGGATACTGTTACAAAAAATTGCTTGACCTTTGAAAAGATTAAAACATTAATTAAAAATAACAACTTCATTCGATATTACACAATAATCTCAAACATTCCTACTGATATTAAAGTGTTTAAAAGATAACATTGATAATATCAATACAGAAAATTTTCATCCAAAAGATGACTTTTTAGACAGACTAATAAATACAAAAAGATTAAAGTTTGTATATATTACTTTACTGAAGACATTAACTCATCTTCCCATTCACAAATGTTTGAAATGGGAAGAAATACTTGGGATTGACATTGCAGACTTGTCTATGCATTTTCGAATTCTGTAAAAGTGTTGTAGGGATACATATCTGATCTATTTTCAGAATAAGTTTTTACATAGAGTTATACCTACTAATACCTTTTTATTCAAAATTACACAAAATTGTGCTCATTTTTCAATGTTGAAGATGAAACGGTTGAACATTTATTTTTTAATTGTCCTTTGATATTTCCTTTCCTGAGGGATTTCTATGACTGTCTTAAACGCTATTTTCACAATATTGAATTTCGCAAATAACAATTTTTGCTTTGATTTAAAGAAGAAAGTTTAACTCTTAACTTGCTGATCTTTATAGCTAAAAATTATATATATAAATGTAAACTAAAAGAAAAAAGTCCAAATATCATAGAATTGAAGTATCAAATTAAAAATTACTATTCACTTGAACAATATATACCCATAAAGAATAACAATTTAAAAGATTTTGAAAAATACTGGACCCCAGTGAAACATGTTTCTCTAGATTTTTAACTACAGAAAGGTACACGGGTATACTATGTTATTTATGATTATGTATTTTATTTGTCACAAAATAGTAGAAGACAGACATTGTAAAGGAATGGGTTTTGTGATGAAAGGGAGAGAGAGAATGTGAAAGAATGAATGTGACTCAATTGATTTATCTATTCATGTCATATTTTGCTTATTAATTAACTTTAAAAAATACAATAGTCACATAATAATTATGTTGTAAATCCTTGTACATCCATTTCAGGTGGTAATTTATGGGCTTTTCTATGAATGTAAATTCCTGTCATGATACGATATTAAAATGGAATGTTATATGCTTAAGGTGTATTTGGTTTGGTACTGATCTGGACTATATACTGTCTTCAGCTGCAAATATATAAAATAAAATAATTTTACAGAAGAAAAAAGCTAATGACATGAATAATTTATATTTTGTTCAATTATTTAAAAACAATGTTTTGATCTGGACTATATACTGTCTTCAGCTGCAAATATATAAAATAAAATAATTTTACATAAGAGAAAAGCAAATGACATGAATAATTTATATTTTGTTCAATTATTTAAAACAAATGTTTTGATCTGGACTATATACTGTAGTTAGCTGCAAATATATAAAATAAAATAATTTTACATAAGAAAAAAGCTAATGATATGAATAATTTATATTTTGTTCAATTATTTAAAAAAAAATGTTTTGCTTCCCATACTGTGGATATAGCATTAGGCTGTAGTTTTCGAGTTGTCGGCCCTCTATTCTGATAATAAAAGAATTTGGAAATCAATTCACATTTTCCTTTAGTTTCTTATTTTAAAATACATGTATAATGAATTTGAATATACACAGGACTATATATATATATATTTCGGATTTCTGTTGTATATATGTGTCAGTGGTATCGATTTATATATGTGTTAGGGGTCTCGATTTCTATTGTATATATGTGTTAGGGGTTTAGATTTCTGTTGTATATATGTATTAGGGGTATTGATTTCTAATGTATATGTGTTAGTGCTGTCGATTTCTATTGTATAAATGTGTTAGGGTATCGATTTCTATTGTATATATGTGTTAGGGCTGTCGATTTCTATTGTATATATGTGTTAGGGGTATCGATTTCTATTGTATATGTGTGTTAGAGGTATAGATTTCTATTGTACATATGTGTTAGGGGTGTCGATTTCTATTGTATATCTATGTTAGGGGTATATATTTCTGTTGTATATATGTATTATGGTATATATTTCTATTATATATATGTGTTAGGAGTATATATTTCTATTGTATATATGTGTTAGGTGTATAGATTTCTCTTGTATATATGTGTCAGTGGTATATATTTCTATTGTATATATGTGTTAGGGGTATAGATTTCTATTGTATATATGTGTTAGGGCATAGATTTCTATTGTATATATGTGTTAGGGGTATAGATTTATATTGTATATATGTGTTAGGGGTATAGATATCTGTTGTATATATGTGTTAGGGGTATATATTTCTGTTGTATATATGTGTTAGGGGTATAGATTTCTGTTGTATATATGTGTTAGGGTATATATTTCTGTTGTATATATATGTGTTAGGGTATATATTTCTGTTGTATAGATGTGTTAGGGTATATATTTCTGTTGTATATATGTGTTAGGGTATATATTTCTGTTGTATATATGTGTTAAGGTATATATTTCTGTTGTATATATGTGTTAGGGGTATAAATTTCTATTGTATATATTTGTTAGGGGTATAGATTTCTGTTGTATATATGTGTTAGGGTATATATTTCTGTTGTATATATGTGTTAGGGTATATATTTCTGTTTTATATATGTGTTAGGGGTATAGATTTATGTTGTATATATGTGTTAGGGTATATAATTCTGTTGTATATATGTGTTAGTGTATCAATTTCTATTGTATTTATGTGTTAGGGGTATCAATTTCTATTGTATTTATGTGTTAGGGGTATCTGTTTCTGTTGTATATATGTGTTAGGGGTATAGATTTATGTTGTATATATGTGTTAGGGGTATCGATTTCTATTGTATATATGTGTTAGGGTATATATTTCTGTTGTATATATGTGTTAGAGTTATAGATTTATGTTGTATATATGTGTTATGGGTATATATTTCTGTTGTATAGATGTGTTAGGGGTGTATATTTCTGTTGTATTTATGTGTTAGGGGTATCGATTTCTGTGGCATAGATGTGATATGATATCAATTTCTGTTGTATTGATGTGTTAGGGGTATCGATTTCTATTGTATTTATGTGTTAGGGGTATAGATTTATATTGTATATATGTGCTATGGGTATATATTTCTGTTGTATAAATGTGTTAGGGGTATCAATTTCGATTGCACATATGTGTTAGGGGTATCGATTTCTGTTGTATATATGTGTTAGGGGTGTCGATGTCTGTTGTATATATGTTTCAGTGATATCGATTTTGCTTCTATTTCTACGATTTTTCAATTGGATTTTGGAAATGTACTGACGGTGTGGTATTTCTTGTTTTTGCTTTTCATTTTGTTTATTATTGAATAAATTGTTTTAAATTGAGTTGTATATGAGCTTATCAGTCGATAATGGTGATAATAAAAGAGCGAAAAACTGCTTACCCTTCGAGCACCTGAGTTAATCCCAGTTTTTTGGTGAGGTCCATGTTGCTGATCTTTTAGTTTTTTGTGTTGTCATATTATGTCTTTTTTACATCCTTAGTTCGTGTTGTGATGTCCGTTACGATTTCGGAATAAAAACGATGTTCCTCTTTACCCCCAGTTGTTTGTGCGATGGCTCATGTCTTATTTATGAAATTTGTGTTTGTTTGTGTATAATGGTGTCCAGCAAATATTGTTTTGTGTTTTTGCTTTTTTTTCTTCGTATTGTGTACCCTATGTTGACAGTTTCTGTGGATTGTTCCTAAGATATTCTCTAACATTGAGTTATTGATTCAATAATGTGTGTTCTAATACCGCTGAGGACAAAACAAAACAAAACAAACAAGCAAAACACCCCCCCCCCCCCACCCCCACCCCCACCCCCGAAATGTCAGTTGAAAAAAAACACATTTCAACACTGCTGTGTTTATTTTTCAGAAGTAGCTTTTTTTAATTTGTGTTTTGAAGTAATATAACTTACCTGTCTTTTTAAGTAAATATTCACAATTGTTATGAAATGCTTCATCTAATGGATTCTGGCCTTCGTGGCAATATATTTTATTCTCACAACTAAAGCATCGTGCAATATTCTTATCACCTAGAATAAAAGCACCTATATTAATTTTAAGTAACATTTAAAGAAAATTAACGATAAATATATTTCTCCCATACCAACGAGATTAAAACTTCTTCTCAACAACAAGGTAAAAACATTAATGATTTGATGATGCATTTTCCCGTATTCTCTTTTAGAATGAAATGAGTGTTTTCTGACTGTATTAAGGACAACATATAAACTTGAGGTTTTTGCGTCTAGTAGATGTAGAAAGCATCGGACCACGCCTACTGACTGGAACTATGTTTTAGGCAGAAAGGTGTTCTCCGTAGAATTTATGTCAATAATGCATCTCGTTGATGTTGTTTGATTGTGCAGTTCCAGAAAAATAACTAGGAGCCTGTAATCGCTGACCTGGTTTTCAATTTGACATGTAAAGTTGATAGAAAATGGGGGTGTTACACATAATTTTGTAAGTGGGCCACCCAAAGATCATTTCAACTAAAATTTCTGAGCAAAAGATTTTGATGTGATTTTTCTCTCATAATATTCCTAAACGGAATAAACTGGCTGAAAAAATCTCACAGAAAAACCCAGAATATATGTTAAACTAGTCATTGTCATGTAGCTGCAGCTAAAATTTGTGTTCACTTTGATGGATAATAAAGCAGCAATGGACAACAAAAGACATTTCTATTTTTAGTAACAGCAGCCATTTTGAATGGAGGACGGGGCTGTCAGATACAATTCTGAAATGGGACTACCCAAGGACTATCCCAGCCAAATTTGGTTTAATTTGGTTCAGCGATTTCAGAGAAGATTTAAATGTGATCTTTTATCAAAATATGCCTAATTTGCATAATTGGTATCAATCGACTGAAAGAAATATTTCACAGAAAAACCCGGAATATATGTTAAATTATGAGCTCATTTTTATTTATAATAAAGCAGCAATGGACAATTGAAGAAATTTCTATTTTTAGTAACATCAGCCATCTTGAATGGAGGGCGGGACTGTCGGATACAATTTTGAAAGGGACCCACCCAGGGACCATCCCTGCCAGGTTTGGTGTAATTTGGTTCAGCGGTTTCAGAGAAGAAGATTTAAATGTGATCTTTTATCAAAATATGCCTAATTTGCGTAATTGGTATCAATCGACTGAAAGAAATATTTCACAGAAAAACCCGGAATATATGTTAAACTACTCATTGTCATTTAGCTGCACTTAAAATATGAGCTCATTTTAATTTATATTAAAGCAGCAATGGACAATTGAAGAATTTTCTATTTTTAGTAACATCAGCCATCTTGAATGGAGGGCGGGGCTGTCGGATGCAATTTTGAAAGGGACCTACCCAGGGACCATCCCTGCCAGGTTTGGTGTAATTTGGTTCAGCGGTTTCAGAGAAGAAGATTTAAATGTGATCTTTTATCAAAATATGCCTAATTTGCATAATTGGCATAAATCGACTGACTGAAAAATTTCACAGAAAAACTCGGAATATATGTTAAAATATGAGCTCATTTTGATTTATAATAAAGCAGCAATGGACAATTGAAGAAATTTCTATTTTTAGTAACAGCAGCCATCTTAAATGAAGGGCGGGGCTGTCGGATACAATTTTGAAAGGGACCCACCCAGGGACCATCCCTGCCAGGTTTGGTGTAATTTGGTTAAGCGGTTTCAGAGAAGAAGATTTAAATGTGATCTTTTATCAAAATATGCCTAATTTGCATAATCGGTATAAATCGTCTTAAAGAAAAATTTCACAGAAAAACCCGGAATATATGTTAAACTACTAATTGTCATGTAGCTGCAGTTAAAATTTGAGCTCATTTTGGTTTATACTAAAGCAGCAATGGACAATTGAAGAAATTTCTATTTTTAGTAACAGCAACCATCTTGAATGGAGGGTGGGGCTGTCAGACACAAATTTGAAAGGGACCCACCCAGGGACCATACCTGCCATGTTTGGTGTAATTTGGTTCAGCGGTTTCAGAGAAGAAGATTTAAATGTGATCTTTTATCAAAATATGCTTAATTTGCATAATTGGTATAAATCGGCTGAAAGAAAAATTGCACAGAAAAATCCGGAATATATGTAAAACTACTCTTTACCGTGTAGTTGCAGTTAAAATTTGAGCTCATTTTGACTTGTAGTAATGCAGCAATGGACAATTGAAGAAATGTCTATGTTTAGTAACAGCAGCAATCTTGAATGGAGGGCAGGGGTGTCGGACACAATTTTGAAAGGGACCCACCCAGGGTTTGGTTTCATTTGGTTCAGCGGTTTCAGAGAAGATTAAATTGTGAAAGTTTACGACGTACGATGACGACGGACGCCAAGTGATGGCAAAAGCTCACTTGGCCTTTGGCCAGGTGAGCTAAAAATAATAAAAATAAAATGATAGATATCTAATATAGTGCCCACCACGCGTTTCCGGAATAACCTACATCAGGTACACTAACAACCGAACGATTGGAAAATCAAACACTGGAAATAGTAATAGGCTTAATTCGCTATTTGTACCACTCCACATGTCAGGCTGTATTAATTCAATGTTCTATTTGAATGTAAACATAATGGGAATATGGGACAACCACCATCATCTATCTCATTGATGATGGGGAAATTGTTATAAAAATAAGCATTAAACCTCCAACAAAGGGAATAATGAGGATATTTTAAACCAGGGATGGGGAATATTGCGGGCCTACGAAAACATATTTCTCTGCTATGCGACGACAATTGACTCTGAACGTGAGACTCAAAATAGTAGTTCATAATTATATTCCATACAACTAAAGTTTATCCACAAAAATAAGTAAATTTTTTAAATGATTTCGTATAAAAGCGTAGATATCGAATTTAGTTATATGGTGCATTTCTCAAATAATGAAGTCTTACAGTCTGAAAGATTTTGGATTACATTTATGACCGAATAAGATTCTTTGACAATAAAAAACGCAATCCTTCTTTAAAAATTCAACTTTTTTGTTCCTAGAAAAAAGTTATTTAGATCAAAATGTCCAGAGTATAGTATAGTGTTGCACCGCTGGGGTGGTAATGATATAAGTATATAAACTGGTTGTATAATCACCCTGGTAGTGGGTTATTTCTATTATTGGTAGCGTAATCTGCACAAGCTCAAGGCACTGGAAAAACTTAATGTTTCATACTTGTACAACAAATAACAAAGATATGGAATAGATTCTCATTGAAATTTATTATAATAACAATTGATAATTTAACAAATACAATATACAATCCTACTGAGCGCTATAAAAATACCGTTATCTCCATTTTGGACAAATGTCAATATTAGCGTAAAATCGTACGAACGTAGTAAAAATATATAGGTCACAGGTCGGAATATTCTATCTTAAGGGAAGCGTACCAATCTAAATAACAGAAAGAGTACTGTGAAAATAAGTGTTATCTATCTAGCTGATAGCACTCAGGTTAATTGCATGGTGCTTCAAAGATGTATTTGCCCTGGTCTCGGGTTAAAGTATCTCTCTTCAGTAGCAGACGTTTGGTCTTTATATACACAGGGCCCACATCTGGATGTGGGTCAAACGCCGCTGATTGGTTGGTTACTCCAGAAGTTCCCGTGGTAATTATGCTGTAAACGGGGCTGCAAACAGGGCCACATAACTGTGAGGTAACACACCTGCGCACTATAAATTACACACAGGATACATGGCGGAAAGTATAAAAACGTTGTTTGTCATGTCAAGAGGAAGGGAAACCGGGCTTAATAAAGCTTACCCTTATATAAAACAAGCCCATGTACACTATATAAACCTAGCGTGAATGAATGAAATAGGTAAGAAAATGTGACACAAAGTTTATAAGGAGAAAAAAAGATGGGACTGTCGTAGTCCACCAATTTCAGTGTTGGAACACTGTCTACGGGGCGGATGATACTCTCGGGGATTAATAATCCACCAGCACAGGTATCAATGTAGATATCAACTGTAGTGTGGACGAAGTACAAATCTGCTACCTCATAGACTACTGCCATTGTATTGTTCTAACAACGCTTCACATGCAGGCTTGGAAGCTTTATTTTACTATTATGACTTAATTGAGAATTTGTAGGAAAGTATTGGATGACCATCATGTGTTTGTAACAACATTTTTTGTATATTTGTGTATGTTTGTCAACCTAAAAGAAATCTCATATTTAAAGGCAATTTACCTATAATGGTTAAATATTCATCGATATTAAACATCATTACTTCTAGAATTATCCTGAAGATAATCTACATGTGCTTTGAGTTTCAAATGGAACATAACATTTGTATGCGTAGGCTTTATATGATTTAGTAAATCATTTGTTTGCTTTACATCTTAATGCATGGTGAATGTTTTGCAGCACATTACTTTTCTAAAGTGTAATGATATACACGTTTCCAAGCATTTGTTTGTATAGTGAGTGAGTGATTGTTGTCTAACGCTATCTCAGCAATGTTTTAGCTATGTCATGGCGAGAACAAGTTAATTTTCAATGAAATGATGATGAGGTCCGCTTGTACTAGACCTTCACGCTTAGCTGGATTTGTATAGTGCTATCTCACTGAAACAACAATCTGCAGATAGACATGTCGCCCCACTCAGACACTTCATCTTGATTCCGAGCCAACCAGTCTTTACTCTTTCTCCCTAATGCAGCGTGCTTAGCGGAGAAGCAACAAATACTAATTTTATAGTCTTTGGTTTCACCAGATCGGGGCTCGAACCCACAATCTACCACCCTCGAGGCGAGCACGCTAACCATTACACCAGCGATGCGGTTATTTGTTTTTATATTAATGTCATAATTGATATAAGTTATTCAACTTTCACATACTTAGTAGATCATACCTGTATAGAAAAATCCTGCCTCAGCCAACTGCGCAATAGTTGATTTGTTTAGAGGACAAGTCTTGAAGCTTAATTCTCTTAATTTAATGTCTGCATATTCTATGTGTCTTTTCCCTGGGCGTGTGGATGCGGGATCATCTCTATGATTAATACTATACGAGAGAGATCTGTCTAGTTTGCTTGGCAGGCGGCGTGTGCCAGTTATAAAGCTACTAGTTCTTTGGATCGGAAGAGCGGAGACGACAATTTTACTGCTTGTTTCCCGGGAAATAGAAGGTTCAATACTTTCTGCGGCTGCAAAAGGAATATCCTTGTATTAATTGCATATATTTAAAATTTTCAATAAATATCAAGCATATTTTGCAAAAGATTTTTTTTAAAGATAACATTATCTATTCGGAAAGGTATACATCACATATGGCGCATCAAACTTGATTCGCATCTACCAATTTTTCGTTTAATTCATTCATCATATACCTAGATAATAGATGGAACTTCAGTTAAATCGTTCAATTACTCAATAAATTTTAAGAAAAAAAAATTTCCATCAGGACTTTTTTCACTATGAGTAACGAAGACAGGAATATGATTTCTAAATAACCAAGTGTTTACTATTATCGAAGATGTTGTAATTTGTATGAACTTGATGAAATACGCCATCAGTGATTGTACAATGGTATGAACCTGTAGGAATTCTATAAAACTTTATTTGTGCATATCAATAAAAACAAAATACAATTCAAGGATTTCAAGAAAGGCCGACACTCGGTGAGTTGTCGCTCATTTATGTTGAGATAATCATATATTCTATAACTTAAAACAATCGGCTTCACGTTCTGAAGAGATATAAACAAACTTTGCTTACACAATCTGTTTGATATTGTACTAGGACACACCTCAGATTTTCTTAAAATGATAGTGTTACATAACATGCTTGTTCATGTTTTATAGAACTCTTATAAGATTTTTAAATTTTTTGTGGCCACTTTTCACCTAAGCTTTAGGAATTACCTGTAACCCTGTTAATTAATTCTTGTGACTGCTGCAATAATTCATTTCCATGTAAATTGTCATCTAAATTAAAAACAAAATAATAATAAAAGAAGCGAATATCAAATCATACACACTTTAAGTCAAGTACACCATTAAAAATAAGGAATTTATTCTTTCATTTCACGGTCATGCTTGAGCTTCCAATGTCTTAGAATGAATTAAAACGCCTTTTCTTAAATAAACGTTAGAAAATACCGAAGGGGCAATCAAACATGAACAATCCAGAGAAACTGGCAACATTGGGTACATAATACACAAGACGAAGATAAACAAAACCAAAACACAAATAACGTAAATAAGACATGAGCCCTCCCACAAACAACTAGAGGTAAAGACGAACCGAACATCGTTTGATGCGGAACACGGAACTCAGAACGTAAAGACACATAATAGGACAACAACAAAAGAAAACAAGGTCCACACAAGAAAACTGGGGTGAATTCAGGTGCTCGCGAAGGGTAAATCTACTTTAATTATTAAAGGTTTTGATGCTTTCACAAGCATCGCGAAACTAATTACAGTTTGCTTTGTCATACACGTTTCTAATGTTTAACAGAGAATAATAAAATAAAAACAATAAAATACCACACTGTCAGAAAAATTCCAAAATAAAATATCAAATCGTTGAAAGGGGAGAAATTGATACCCATAACACACAAAATCATGATCGCTCACTTTGCTGTCTGGGAGCAGGCACTTCAATAAAAAGTACCAGGGTTAAACTAGTTTGATGGATCTAAACCTCCCGTCTTGCAAAAGCAAACACAATAAAAGCATACAACATGCCAACATATCATAACATAAATGAAAGAAATCAAAAGAATAATCAGAAAAATAATTCAAGTAACACAAAGCTGAAAGAAGGGTGACAGAGCAGATTGTTACCTCTCACAATGTCATTGTCAACCTCAGCTTCGTTTCTTTTGACAATGGATTTCTAGGGGTAAATGTGCTCTGACATCCTCTGAGTTATATCGAATGATTACTGTGCCCACAATCAACAATTGTCTCACCAGTGCTTAAACTCTTTTTATTGAATTTGCCTCACTCGCTGTCTGTATCAGACACTCAACTAGCAACAAGACACTTCCGATTGTTGGCATAGCCATTATCAGGTCAACAAGTTTGCTCTGTAAATATTCCCTTGAATTTTCAGGTCGTCCATTCTATGTTCCCCCCTTACGTTATTGATATCGAGCTGGTATTTACAATGAAAAAGCAAAATTCTCAATCGCTCATGTTTACAAATACAATTTGCTCCGCCTGCTATTCCTGCCAAATCAATGTAAAATCCCATGATGCATTGGATAGGTTTTTTTTTCAGCTGACACATTTTAGTGTATATGCATCCAGGTGTTAATGTAGCGAACTTATGGAGTCGGAATATAACTATTAAATTATTCGGGTTACACAGTTATGTGTAATGTATATAACATTGTCACTTCTTGATTGTGGTGATGATGATATGTGTACATTTCCAGCTTAACCACTAGCTTCCGGTTTCTCTTGATCCTTTCATTCTCATACTTCCGTTTGTATTCATGCTATTTTTGTGTTACTTATTGTTTTGTTCCGTAAATGTTAGTACTCTCAACTTGTATAGCATGTCATACCTGAACTTTGTCTTGCATTGGAATCTACGCGAGTAGTTTGCATTAATGGATCTGTCACAGTTTGGCCGTAATCTTCTTCTGAAAATCAAATGAAAATCATATATTGTAAATAAAAGGAAGAAAAGAGCTTATAAATATTCCAACATATCATAATCTAAAAGAAAGAGAGGCTGTAAAGTAGCTTCAGTGGGAAATGGATTTTTATAAGTCAACGATCTGTGCTGACACCCTCTCACACAAGTCTTATTATGTGAGATTTGCTCTTTTACTCACTTGTGGAAAACACTTGTATGACCTCATTATTCACCATGAGGGAGCTTTGTGCCCATAAAACTAATTTTATGTATGCTAGCAGTATCGATGCTGCCTGTTTCTAAGATTATTCTATTTGATTTTGGAATTGTTCTGACGATGTCTTATTTTGTGTTTTCATTTCATTATATATATTTATTGCTATTTCTAACAACATTTTGCGACTAGTTTGTCTTGATCAAAGCTTTTGTTATTATAGTTCTGTTTGTTTTTATGCTATACAGTGCTCCCTCGGTCTATCGCCCCCCGTTTTATCGCCAAAATTCGTGTCTGTCCCGATTTCCCCCATCAAAAATACCCCGTTACACTGCCAAACTCAGCCACCACAGGTTTTCAGACACAAAAGTCGTAAAACCAATTTAAATTCCTCTATTAGTACCGCCCACAACTACCTTTTGACAGCTGTGTATTGATCGGTAATTATGGAATGTCAAAACTGGTCATCGGACAGGGTCATTGATCTCATAGTTGAGGGTCGGAACAGGTGATCAGTTGTTTTGATTAGAATAATTATCTGTATTTACTTTTCTAGTGATTACATTTGCACTTTAATCCTGAGTAAAATTTGTAATTTAATTACTTGTCATCAAAATGTCGTGCTTGAAGAGAAAGCGTAATTAATTAAACGACAAACAAAAACGTGCAATTCTAAGCTATGCAAAGGAAAATCCAAAATTAACATAACAACAATTGCCGATAATTTGACAATTAAATGGGATCTTCCAATAACCCCACAAATGAAGATGAACTGTTGCTGTCACGTGTTTATAATGACCTTGATGTCCCGAACTACAAATGACGGTTGACGAATTTGTCAACATTGACAAAGATCTGCAAACTGTACAGGAAATTTCGGATGTGAATATAATTATTCTAATTTATTTATTTATTATTTATACTTATGTATTTGTACAAATGCAAAATGCATGTCAGTCGAGTTGAAAGTTTATCTTTTCTTATGATCACATTACTTCCGGTTTTCAATGTCCTTCAGTTTATCGCCAAACTCAATCTACTGCCAAACTACCGACTGCACAGAAGGTGGCGGTTTAACGAGGGAGCACTGTATTGGTATTACTTGTTGTCTTTGTTTCTTCAATGCTAGTGCTCACAACTTGTATAAAATATAATACCTGTACATTGTATTGGACTCGAGTTTACAGATGGTAATGATGAACCTGTCATAAACGAAAGAAAAAAAAAATAATGAATTAAATAACAAATAGCTGAATTTATACATAATATGTATTTGTCTATCTATGAATGACTAATCTTTGCAGACATATATATATGTATCAACTATTCTGTTGAGTATTTTGTTTTTATATTTTACTTGATGAAGACATACAGTATCATGAAGAGCCAACGGTCTATCATAACACAATATTAACAATATCAGATTTATTTAAAGAAAATGCTTGAATATGATCTATTTGTATATCAAGATATCAAGATATCCGCATGTCATATAGATTGATCAGTCAAATATAAAACATCGAAACATATGTGACAATTTTGCTTTGACATCCAATATGACTTTCTTCCCTAGAGTTCTATTACATTCCCATTGATATTGGAAGAAAAGTATGAAGATATCAGCGGGGTTATATCCGAAGCCATAAATAGAAGAACAACAGACAACACCATGACCAAAAGAAAAATGACAAAAGGTCAATCAACGATCTTGAAAACAATACACATAAAACTTAAGATGGTACTTCAGATAAATCGCTCAATCACTCAAAAGATTAACAAAAAAATTGATGCGGGCTTCTTTTATTTTTCCTTATCAATAGCGAAGAAGACAGGAAATAAGACTTCTAAATAACCAAGTGTTTACTACTATCAGAAGATGTTGTATTTGCAGTTTTTATTTATTATCAGATTTATTGATTTTAGCACGAACTTGATGAAATACACAGTACGACATCGTACAAAGGCGTGAACCTGTAGGAATTCTATCAAATTATTTGTGTAGATAAAATAAAAACACTGCGCAATCTAGGGATTTCTCAAGAAAAGCGGATACCGTGTGAATTGTCTCCCGTTTGCGTTGAGAGAATCATCAGTTTATAACTATGAAAATCAGCCTCACGTTCTGAAGAAAAATAAACAGGCTTTGTTTATACAATCTGTTTGATATTTTACAAGGACACATCTCAACCTTTCTTAAAATGATAGTGTTACATAACATGCTTGTTCATGTTTTAGAGAACCCCTACAAGTTCTAGCCTTTGTACTCTGTAAATAAACGTTAGAGAAAAGGGGAGGGGCAATCAAGAACACAGAAAACTTAAATGATGAGCAACATGGATCCAACCGAATACCGGGGGTGAACCCCGCTACTCATATAATTACAGGGGTTAAACTAGTTTGATGGATCCAAACCTCCCGTCTTACAAAAGCCAAGAAAATAAAAGCATACAACATGCCAACATATCATAACATAAAAGAAAGAAATCAAAGGAATAATCAGAATAATAATTCAAATAACACAAAGCTGAAAGAAGGGTGGTAGAGCAGATTGTTACCTCACATAATGTCATTGTCAAGTCCTCAGCTTCGTTTCTTTTGCTAATGGATTGCTAGTGGGTAAATGTGCTGACACCCTCTGAGTTATATCGAATGATTACTGTGCACACAATCAACAATTGTCTCACGAGTGCTTAAGCTCTCTTTTCATTGAATTTGCCTCACTCGCTGTCTGTATCAGACAATCAACTAGCAACAAGACACTTACGATTGTTGGCATAGCCATTATCAGGTCAACAATTTTACTATGTGAATATCGCCTTGAATTTTCAGGACGTCCATTCTATGTTCTTCCCTTATGTTATTGATATCGAGCTGGTGTTTACAATGAAAACAATTAAATTCTCAATCGCTCATGTTTACAAATACAATTTTGCTCCGCCTGCTATTCCTGCCAAATCAATATAAAATCCCATGATGCATTGGATAGGTTTGTTTTTCAGTTGACACATTTTAGTGTATATGCATCCAGGTGTTAATGTAGCGAACTTATGGAGTCGGAATATAACTATTAAATTATTCGGGTTACACAGTTATGTGTAATGTATATAACAGTGTCAGTTCTTGATTGTGGTGATGATGGTATGTGTACATTTCCAGCTTAACCACTACCTTCCGGTTTGTCTTGATCCTTTTGTTCTCATATTTCCGTTTGTATTCATGCTATTTTTGTGTTACTTATTGTTTTGTTCCGTAAATGTTAGTACTCTCAAACTTGTATAAAATGCCATACCTGAACTTTGTCTTGTATTGGAATCTACGCGAGTAGTTTGCATTAATGGATCTGTCACAGTTTGGCCATAATCTTCTTCTGAAAATCAAACGAAAATCATATATTGTAAATAAAAGGAAAAAAAGAGCTTATAAATATTCTAACATATCATAATCTAAAAGAAAGAGAGGCTGTAAAGTAGCTTCAGTTGACAATGGATTTTTTTCTAAGTCAACGATCTGCTCTACCTCCCTTTAACTCAAGACTTATTATGTGAGATTTGCTATTTTACTCACTTGTGGAAAACACTAACATGACCTCATCATTCACCAAGAAGCAGTTGTGTGACCATAAAACTAATGTTATATATATGTATGTTAGCAGTATCGATGTTGCCTGTTTCTGTGATTAATCTATTTGATGTTAGAATTGTTCCCACGATGTCTTATTTTTTGTTTTTCATTTCATTATATATCTTTTGCTATTTCTTAATTTTTTTTTGCGACTAGTTGATGATGATATGTTTACATTTCCGGTTTCATCTCTTGCTTCCGGTTTGTCTTGATCCTTTTGTTATCATAGTTCCCTTTGTATCTATGCTATATTTGTGTTACTTATTGTTTTGTTCCTTCAATGTTAGTGCTCACAACTTGTATAACATATATTACCTGTACATTGTATTGGACTCGAGTTTACAGATGGTATTGATGAACCTGTCATAAACGAAAGAAAAAAGATATAAAATAATGAATTAAATAACAAATAGCTGAATTTATATATAATATGTATTTTGTCTATCTATGGGTGACTAATCTTTGCAGAGATATATATGAACTATTCTGTTGTGTATTTTGTTTTTTATATTTTACTTGATGAAGACATACAGTATCACGAAAGGTAAAAAAAACAGTGTATTATAACACAATATTAACAATATCAGATTTATTTAAAGAAAAAGGGTGGAATTTGCTTTAAACTTTAAATTCTATTGTAATATGTTTTACCATCGGTTGGTTCATGAACAGGTGGAAAAATAGGTGGTTCGAGGTTGCTTATATCGAAATAATAAATAATTAAAACGAAGCTTATTATACATACATATTCCGTAAAAGAATTGTATTTTAATGTTGAGACTATACTTATTCTTTATTCGTTATCTGATTATGCTTAGAGTTATACCTGAATAATGACAATGACGAATGGCTATGTCCAAGCCCTAACATGAACACTGAATTTTGCATATGGACAACGAGGAATAGCTGCCCCTAAACTCTATAAGAAGGAGGAACGGCTTACCCTTCGCGAGCATTCAAGTTCATTTGGTGGGGTCCTTGTTGCTCATCATTTTAGTTTTTATTGTGGTGTCCTATTATATGTCTTTACGTTCTGAGTTCCTAGTTGTGATGTCCATTATGATTTCTGCATAAACACAATGTTCGGTCCGTCTTTACCTCTAATTGTTTGTAGAAGAGTTCATATCTTATTTACGTTATTTGTGCTTGCTGCATATGGGGGTGTCCACCATATATTGTGTTGTGTGTTTGCTTCGTTTGTCTTGGTCTTGTGTACCCTATGTTGCCATTTTCTCTGGATTCTCCATTCTTGATTGCCCCTTCGGAATTCGTTAACGTTTTTTTTTATAATGAATACAGATTTCAGAATATTGACAGTACAGAAAGGCTGCGCTGAAACGAGTGAGGCTTAACAAAGATTTCTGCATATTGACGATGAGGAATGGAAGCACACAAACCCATATAATTAACGCTGATTTCTGCATATTAGCAATGTAAAATGGCTGCGCCCAAACCCATATGCTTATCTCTGATTCCTTCATGTGTACAAGGAAGAATGACTGAGCCTAAACCAAATTGATTATCCCTGATCTCTGCAAATGGACAATAAAGAATGGTTGAGACCAAACCCATATGATTATCCCTGATTTCTGGATATGGACAAGGAAGAATGGCGGAAACCAAACCCGTATGATTAACCCTGATTTCTTCATATGGACAACGAAGAATGGCTGAGCCAAAACCCATATGATTATCCCTGATTTCTGCACATGGATAAAGGAAGAATGTCTGAGCACAAACCTGTACAATTATCCCTGATTTCTTCATATGGACAAGGAAGAATGACTGAGACCAAACCCATATGATTACCCCTGATGTCTACATATGGACAAGAAAGTAATGGAAAAGGAAGAATGGCTGAGCCTAACACATGTAATTATCCCCGATTTCGCATATGGACAAGGAAGAATAGCTTAGACCAAACCTGTACGATTATCCCTGATTTCTCAATCCTTTTTTTCTCATAGTTCCGTTTGTATTCATGCTATTTTTGTGTTACTTATTGTTTTGTTCCGTAAATGTTAGTACTCGCAAGTTGAATAATATGCCATACCTGAACTTTGTCTTAGATTGGGGTCTACGTGAGTATTTTGTAAAAATGGATCTGTCACATTTTGGCCATCATCTTCATCTGAAAATCAAATGGAAATCATATATTGTAATTAAAAGGAAGAAAATAAGAGCTTAAAAACATGCCAACATATCATAATATAAAAGAAGGAAGAAAAAACCCCATCAAAATAATATATTAAATGACACATAGCTGAAAGAGAGGCTGTATAGTAGCTTCAGATGACAATGGATTTTTATAAGTCAACGATCTGCTCTACCTCCCTCTCACTCAAGTCTTAGTATGTGAGCTTTGCTATTTTACTCACTTGTAGAAAACACTTCTGTGACCTCATCATTCACGAAGAATGAGATTTGTGCTCATAAAACTAATGTTATATATATGTATGTTAGCAGTATCGATGTTGCCTGTTTCTGTGATTAATCTATTTGATGTTAGAATTGTTCCCACGATGTCGTATTTCTTGTTTTTCATTTCATTATATATATTTTGCTATTTCTTGATTTTTTTTTGCAACTAGTTGATGATGATACATGTATGTTTACATTTCTGGTTTCATCTCTTGCTTCCGGTTTGTCTTGATCCTTTTGTTATTATAGTTCAGTTTGTATTCATGCTATTTTTGTGTCACTTATTGTTTTGTTCCGTAAATGTTAGTACTCTCAAACTTGTATAACATGTCATACCTGAACTTTTTCTTGTATTGGAATCGACGCGAGTAGTTTGTATTAATGGATCTGTCACAGTTTGGCCATAATCTTCTTCTGAAAATCAAATGAAAATCATATATTGTAAATAAAAAGAAAAAAAGAGCTTATAAATATTACAGCATATCATAATATAAAAGAAAGAGAGGCTGTAAAGTTACTTTGTTGCAATTTGATTATGAGGTCTAAGAAATAAGTGTGTTCTATACTGAATTCCTACAAAGAATCTAGATAGAAGTTGGACCATTGTGCAAACTGGCAGAATTTTATTTCTGCTGAAGACTACACAGATATAAGTTATTACAATTGTTGTGGTATTAGACCAAAGCACAGTAACATTTCAAAAAGGGTGGGGGAGGGGGCATTTACAATAGGTGTGGTATTAGACCAAAGCACAGTAATATTTCAAAAGGGGGCGGGGGTATTACAATTTGTGTGGTATTGAGATCAAAATAGTGGCAATGTTATGTTTTATCAGTTGGTTGTTAATTTGCAGAATATGTTCCCATCCTTGGAGGTTTTCAATCTCCATTACTAACCAATAAGGCAACTTATCTGATTATAAGATTAAGCTCATTATATTCTTGTTTATTCATAATTATAAAAACAACCATCTGTTCCGCAAAAGTGACTAATGGTCTCAAAATCCTGGCTAAATCCCTGAAAGTAGCTTCAGTTGACAATGGATTTTTCTAAATAAGCGATCTGCTCTACCTCCCTTTATTTCAAGACTTATTATGTGAGATTTGCAATTTTACTCACTTGTGGAAAACACTTACATGACCTCATCATTCACCAAAAAGGAGTTGTGTGACCATAAAACTAATGTTATATATATGTATGTTAGCAGTATCGATGTTGCCTGTTTCTGTGATTATTCTATTTGAAGTTAGAATTGTTCCCACGATGTCTTATTTTTTTTTTCATTTCATTATATATATTTCGCTATTTCTTAATTTTTTCTTGCGACTAGTTGATGATGATATGTTTACATTTCCGGTTTCATCTCTTGCTTCCGGTTTGTCTTGATCAAAGCTTTTGTTATTATAGTTCCGTTTGTATTGATGATATATTTGTGTTACTTATTGCTTTGTTCCTTCAATGTTAGTACTCTCAACTTGTATAACATATATTACCTGTACATTGTATTGGACTCGAGTTTACAGATGGTAATGATGAACCTGTCATAAACGAAAGAAATATATATATATATCAAAATAATAAATTAAATAACAAATAGCTGAATTTATATATACTATGTATTTGTCTATCTGTGGGTGACCAATCTTTGCAGACATATGTATGAACTATTCTGTTGTGTATTTTGTTTTTTATATTCTACTTAATGAAGACATACAGTATCACAAAAGGCCAACGGTCTATTATAACACAATATTAACAATATCAGATTTATTTAAAGAAATAGAGGCTCCCAGGAGCCTGTAATCGCTCACCTGGTTTTCAATTTGACATCTAAAGTTGATAGAATATGGGGGTGTTACACATAATTTTGAAAGTGGACCACCCAAAGATCATTTCAACTCAAATTTCTGAGGAAAAGGTTTAGATGTGATTTTTATCTCATAATATTCCTAAAAGGAATAAACCGGCTAAGAAAATCTCACAGAAAAACCCAGAATATATGCTAAACTACTCATTGCCATGTAGCTGCAGTTAACATTTGAGCTCATTTTGACTTATACTAAAGCAGCAATGGACAACTGAAGAAATTTCTATTTTTAGTAACATCAGCCATTTTGAATGGAGGGTGGGGCTGTCGGACACAATATTGAAAGGAACCTACCCAGGACCATTCCAGCCAAATTTGTTTTAATTTGGTGCAGCGGTTTCAGTAGAGAACATTTAAATGTGATCTTTTATCAAAATATGCCTAATTTGCATAATCGGTATAAATCGGCTGAAAGAAAAATATCACAGAAAAAAAATGAATATATGTTAAACTACTCCTTGCCATGTAACTGTAGTTAAATTTGAGCTCATTTGGACTTAAACTAAAGCAGCAATGGACAATTGAAGAGATTTTATTTTTAGTAACAGCAGCCATCTTGAATGGAGGGCGGGGCTGTCGGACACAATTTTGAAAGGGACCCATACGGGGACCATCACTGCCATGTTTGGTTTAATTTGGTTCAGCGGTTTCAGAGAAGAAGATTTAAATGTGATCTTTTATCAAAATATGCCTAATTTGCATAATCTGTAGAAATGGACTTAAAGAAATATTTCACAGAAAAACCCGGAATATATGTTAAACTACTCCTTGCCATGTAGCTGCAGTTAAAGTTTGAGTTCATTTTGACTTATACTAAAGCAGCAATGGACAATTAAAAAAAAATATATTTTTGGTAACAGCAGCCATCTTGAATAAAGGGCAGAGCTGTCGGACACAATTTTGAAAGGGACCTACCCAGGGGTCATCACTGCCAGCTTTGGCTTAATTTGGTTCAGTGGTTTCAGAGGAGAAGATTTAAATGTGATCTTTTATCAAAATATGCCCAGTTTAAATAATCGGTATAAATCGACTGAAAGAAAACTTTCATAGAAAAACCCGGAATATATGCTAAACTACTCCTGGCAATGTAGCTGCAGTTAACATTTGAGCTCATTTTGACTTATACTAAAGCAGCAATGGACAATTGAAGAAATTTCTATTTTTAGTAACAGCAGCCATCTTGAATGGAGGTCGAGGCTGTCGGACACAATTTTGAAAGGGACCCACCCAAGGACCATCCCTACCAGATTTGATTTAAATTGGTTCCGGGGTTTCAGAGGAGAAGATTTAAATGTGAAAGTTTACGACGTACGACGGTCGGACGACGGACGCCAAGTGATGGCAAAAGGTCATATGGCCTTTGGCCATGTGAGCTGAAAAGGGCAATAACTCCACAATGGGTAATGGGATTTCCTTAAAAATAGCAGGGTATGTAGATCTCGACATGCTGCACATGTTTGTAATTTAAAATTAACATCTATCACTTATAGTTTTTGAAATATAAGACAAAAAGTATTAAAAATGATGAAAAAGGGCAATAACTCCAAGATAGGTAATCAGATTTACTTCCAGATTGCAGAGTATGTAGATCTTGGTGTGCTGATCATTTTATCCGATGTCAGATTTCTGATATTATTAACGGTTCTTGAGTTATTACCCAAAAACCAGCAATTTTACCATATGTTCTATTTTTAGTAACAGCGGCAATGTTGGTTGGTACACGGCATCACCGGAAACATTTTTGAAACTGGACACCCTAATGATGATTCAGACCAAGTTTGGTTTCAATTCGTCTAGTAGTTTCAGAGGAGAAGATTTTTGAAAACGTTTACGACGGACGGACGGACGGACGGACGACGGACGCCAAGTGATGGCAAAAGCTCACCTGACCTTTGAGTTAAAAAGGGTGGAATTCGTTTTAAACTTTCATCTCTTGTAATAATTTTTACCATCAGTTGGTTCATGAACAGGTGGAATAATAGGTGGCTCGAGGTTGCTTATATCTAAAAAATAAATAATTAAAACGAAGCATATTATACATACGTATTCCGTAAAGAATTGTATATTAATTATGGTACTATGCTTATTCTGTATTTGTTATCTGATTATGCTTAGAGTTATACCTGAATATTGACAATGCAGAATGGCTGTGTCCAAGCCTTAACATGAACACTGATTTCTGTATATTGACAATGACGAATATCTGCCCCTAAACTTTATAAGAAGGAGGAACGGCTTACCCTTCACGAGCATTCAAGTTCATTTGGTGGGGTCCTTGTTGCTCATCTTTTTAGTTTTTTTTGTGGTGTTCTATTATATGTCTTTACGTTCCGAGTTCTGAGTTGTGATGCCCATTACGATTTCTGCATAACACAATGTTCGGTTCATATTTATCTCCAGGTGTTTGTAGGAGGGCCAATGTCTTATTTACGTTATTTGTGCTTGCTGCGTATAGTGGTATCCAACACATATCTTGTTGTGTGTATGTTTCGTTTGTCTTCGTCTTGTGTACCCTATGTTGTCATTTTCTCTGGATTGTCCATTCTTGATAGCTCCTTCGGTATTAATTTTCTTTAATAATGAACACAGATTTCTGAATATTGACAGTACAAAATGGCTGCATTCAAACGAGTGAGGCTTAGCAAAGATTTCTGCACATTGACAATGAGGAATGGCTGCACCCAAACCCATATTGTTAATGCTGATTTCTGTATATTGACAATGTAAAATGGCTGCGCCCAAACCCATATGATGTTCCATGATTCCTACTGATGTACAAGAATGACTGTAACCACACCGAAATTATTATCACTGATTTCTACATATGGACAAGGAACAATGGCTTAAGCCAAACCCGCATGATTATCCCTGATTACTGCATATTGACACGGTAGAATGGCTTAGACCAAACATGTATGATTAACCCTGATTTCAACATATGCACAAGGAAAAATGGTTGATCCCAAACCGAAATGATTATCCCTGGTTTCTGCATATGTACAAGAAAGAATGGCTGATCCCGAACCCGTATGATTAGCACTGATGTCTACATTGACCATGATCAATGGCTGAGCATAAACCCGTATGATTAGCACTGAAGTTTACACATTGACCATGAAGAATGGCTGAGCACAAATATGTATGATTATCCCTGATTTCTACATATGGACAAGGAAGAATGACCTAGACCAAACCGATATGATCAGCACTTATTTCTACATATGTACAAGGAAGAATGGCTGAGCCTAAACCTGTATGATTATCACTGATTTCTACATATAGAAAAGGAAGAATGGCTGAGACCAAATCCATATGGTTAACGCTGATTTATGCACATGGACAAGGAAGAATGGCTGAGACCAAACCCGTACGATTATCCCTGATTTCTGCATATGGACAAGGAAGAATGGGTGAGCCCAAACCCGTACAATTATCTCTGATTTCTACATATGCACAAGGACGAATGGCTTAGAACAAACACGTATGATTATCCCTGATTTCTGCATATGGACAAGAAGAATGGGTGAGCCCAAACCCATACGATTAACCCTGATTACTGCATATGGACAAGGAAGAATGGCTGAGACCAAACACGTATGATTATCCCTGATTACTGCATATGGACAAGGAAGAATGACTGAGGCCAAGCACATATGATTATACCAGATTTCTACATATGAACAGGGAAGAATGGCTGAGCCCAAAACCGTATGATTAGCACTGATTTCTACATATGTACTAGGAAGAATGGCTGAGCCCAATCCCGTATGATTAGCATCGATTTCCAAATATGTACAAGGAAGAATGGCGGAGCCCAAACCCGTATGATTAGCACTGATGTCTACACATTGACCATGAAGAATGACTGAATCCTAACCTGTATGATTATCCCTGATTTCTACATATGAATAAGGAAGAATGGCTGAGCCCAAACCCGTATGATTAGCACTGATTTCTACATATGTACAAGGCAGAATGGCTGAGCCCAAACCCGTATGATTAGCACTGATTTCTACATATGTACAAGGAAGAATGGCTGAGCCCAAACCCGTATGATTATCCCTAATTTCTACATATGAATAATATGAATAAGGAAGAATGGCTGAGCCCAAACCGTATGATTAGCACTGATTTCTACATATGAATAAGGAGGAATGGCTGATCCCAAACCCGTATGATTAGCACTGATATCTACATATGTACAACGAAGGATGGCTGAGCCCAAACCATATGATAAGCACTGATGGCTAAACATTGAACATGAAGAATGGCTGAGCCCAAACCTGTATGACTATCCCTGATTTCTACATACAGACAAGGAGGAATGGCCGAGCACAAACCCGTACGATTATTCCTGATTTCTGCATATGGACAAGGAAGAATGGGTGAGCCTAAACCCGTACGATTATACCTGATTTCTACATATGACAAGGACGAATGGGTGAGCCCAAACCCGTACAATTATCCCTGATTTCTACATATGCACAAGGAAGAATACGTATGATTATCACTGATTATTGCATATGGACAAGGACGAATGGCTGAGACCAAACACGTATGATTATCCGTGATTATTGCATATGGACAAGAAAGAATGACTGTTGCCGAACCCGTACGATTATCCCTGATTTCTACATATGAACAGGGAAGAACGGCTAAGATCAAACCCGTATGATTATCCCTAATTTCTACATATGAATAATATGAATAAGGAAGAATGGCTGAGCCCAAACCGTATGATTAGCACTGATTTCTACATATGAATAAGGAGGAATGGCTGATCCCAAACCCGTATGATTAGCACTGATATCTACATATGTACAACGAAGGATGGCTGAGCCCAAACCATATGATAAGCACTGATGGCTAAACATTGGACATGAAGAATGGCTGAGCCCAAACCTGTATGACTATCCCTGATTTCTACATACAGACAAGGAGGAATGGCCGAGCACAAACCCGTACGATTATTCCTGATTTCTGCATATGGACAAGGAAGAATGGGTGAGCCCAAACCCGTACGATTATCCCTGATTTCTACATATGGACAAGGAATAATGGCTGAGACCAAACACATATGATCAACCCTGATTTATGCACATGGACAAGGAAGAATGGCTGAGACCAAACACGTATGATTATCCCTGATTACTGCATATGGACAAGGAAGAATGGCTGAGACCTAACCCTTATAATTAACCCTGATTTCTGCACATGGACAAAGAAGAATGGCTGAGACCAAACCTGTATGAGTATCCCTGATTTCTACATATGGATAAGGAAGAATGGCTGAGACCAAACACATATGATTAATCCTGATTTCTGCACATGGACAAGAAAGAATGGCTGAGACCAAACGCGTATGGTTAACCCTGATTTATGCACATGGACAAGGAAGAATGGCTGAGACCAAACCTGAATGATTATCCCTGATTTCTATATATAGACAAGGAAGAATGGGTGAGCCCAAACCCGTACGATTATACCTGATTTCTACATATGGACAAGGACGAATGGGTGAGCCCAAACCCGTACAATTATCCCTGATTTCTACATATGCACAAGGAAGAATACGTATGATTATCCCTGATTACTGCATATGGACAAGGACGAATGGCTGAGATCAAACACGTATGATTATCCGTGATTATTGCATATGGACAAGAAAGAATGACTGTTGCCGAACCCGTACGATTATCCCTGATTTCTACATATGAACAGGGAAGAACGGCTAAGATCAAACCCGTATGATTATCCCTGATTTTTGTACATAGACAAGGAAGAATGGCTGAGACCAAACCCATATGATTATTCCTGATTTCTACATATGGAACAGGAAGAATGGCTGAGACCAAACACATATGATTATACCTGATTTCTACATATGAACAGGGAAGAATGGCAGAGCCAAAATCAGTATAATTAGCACTGATTACTGCATATGGACAAGGAAGAATGGCTGAGACCAAACACGTATGATTATCCCTGATTACTGCATATGGACAAGGAAGAATGACTGAGACCAAACACATATGTTTATCCCTGATTTCTACATATGAACAGGGAAGAATGGCTGAGACCAAACCCGTATGATTAGCACTGATGTCTACACATTGACCATGAAGAATGGCTGAGCCCAAACCTGTATGATTATCCCTGATTTCTACATATGAATAAGGAAGAATGGCTGAGCCCAAACCCGTATGATTAGCACTGATTTCTACACATGCACAAGGAGGAATGACCGAGCCCAAACCCATATGATTAACACTGATTTCTACATATGTACAAGGAAGAATGGCTGAGCCCAAACCCGTATGATTATCACTGATTTCTACATATGTACAAGGAAGAATGGCCAAGCCCAACCCCGTATGGTTAGCACTGATGACTACACATTGACCATATGAATGGCTGAGCCCAAACCTGTATGATTATCCCTGATTTCTACATATGAATAAGGAAGAATGGCTAAGACCAAACACATATGATTATCCCTGATTTCTACATATGAACAGGGAAGAGTGGCTGAGCCCAAACCCGTATGATTAGCTCTGATGTCTACACATTGACCATGACGAATGGCTGAACCCAAACCTGTATGATTATCCCTGATTTCTACATATGAATAAGGAAGAATGGATGAGCCTAAACCCGTATGATTAGCACTGATTTCTACATATGTACAAGGAAGAATGGCTGAGCCCAACCCCGTATGATTAGCACTGATGTCTACACATTGACCATGAAGAATGGCTGAGCCCAAACCTGTATGATTATCCCTAATTTCTACATATGAATAAGGAAGAATGGCTAAGACCAAACACGTATGATTATCCCTGATTTATACCTATGAATAAGGAAGAATGGCTGAGACCAAACACATAAGATTATCCCTGATTTCTACATATAAACAGGGAAAAATCGCTGAGCCCATACCCGTATGATTGCCACTGATTTATACATATGTAAAAGGAAGAATAGCTGAGCCCAAACCCGTATGATTAGCACTGATTTCTACATATGTACAACGAAGAATGGCTGAGCCCAAACCCATATGATTACCGCTGATGTCTAAACATTGACCATGAAGAATGGCTGAGACAAATCTGTATGATTATCCCTGATTTCTACATACAGACAAGGAAGAATGGCAGAGCACAAACCCGTAGGATTATTCCTGATTTCTGCATATGGACAAGGAAGATTGGATGAGCCCAAACCCGTATGATTATCCCTGATTTCTCCATATGAATAAGGAAGAATGGCTGAGCCCAAACCCGTATTATTAGCACTGATTTCTACATATGTACAACGAAGAATGGCTGAGCCCAAACCCATATGATTACCGCTGATGTCTAAACATTGACCATGAAGAATGGCTGAGACAAATCTGTATGATTATCCCTGATTTCTACATACAGACAAGGAAGAATGGCAGAGCACAAACCCGTAGGATTATTCCTGATTTCTGCATATGGACAAGGAAGATTGGATGAGCCCAAACCCGTATGATTATCCCTGATTTCTCCATATGAATAAGGAAGAATGGCTGAGCCCAAACCCGTATTATTAGCACTGATTTCTACATATGTACAAGGAAGAATGGCTGAGCCCAAACCCATATGATTACTTCTGATGTCTAAACATTGACCATGAAGAATGGCTGAGACAAATCTGTATGATTATCCTTGATTTCTACATACAGACAAGGAAGAATGGCAGAGCACAAGCCCGTAGGATTATTGCTGATTTCTGCATATGGACAAGAAAGAATGGGTGAGACCAAACACATATGATTATCCCTGATTACTGCATATGGACAAGGAAGAATGGCTGAGACCAAACACATATGATTATCCCTGATTTCTACATATGAACAGGGAAAAATGGCTGAGCTCAAACCCATATGATTAGCACTGATTTCTACATATGTACAAGGAAGAATGGCTGAGCCCGAACCCGTATGATTGGCACTGATTTCTACATATGTACAAGGAAGAATGCCTGAGCCCAAACCCGTATGATTAGTACTGATGTCTGCACATTGAGCATGAAGAATGGCTGATCCCAAACCTGTATTATTATCCTTCATTTCTACATATGAATAAGGAAGAATGGCTAAGTCCAAACACGTATGATTATCCCTGATTTCTACATATGAATAAGGATGAATGGCTGAGCCGAAACCCTTATGATTAGCACTGATTTCTACATATATACAAGGAAGAATAGCTGAGCCCAAGCCCGTATGATTAGCACTGATGTCTACACATTGACCATGAAGAATGGCTGGACCCAAACCTGTATGATTATCCTTGATTTCTACATACAGACAAGGCGGAATGGCCGAGCACAAACCCGTACGATTATCCCTGATTTCTGCAAATAGACAAGGAAGAATGGGTGACCCCAAACCCCTACGATTATCCCTGATTTCTACACATGGACAAGGAATAATGGCTGAGACCAAACACATATGATTAACCCTGATTTCTGCACATGGACAAGAAAGAATGGCTGAGCCCAAACCCATATGATTAACACTGATTTCTACATATCTACAAGGAAGAATGGCTGAGCCTAAACCCGTATGATTAGCACTGATTTCTACATATGTGCAAGGACGAATGGCTGAGCCCAACCCAGTATGATTAACACTGATGTCTACACATTGACCACGAAGAAAGGCTGATCCCAAACCTGTATGATTATCCCTAATTTTTACATATGAATAAGGAAGAATGGCTAAGACCAAACACGTATAATTATCCCTGATTTCTGCATATGAATAAGGAAGAATGGCTCAGCCCAAACCCATATGATTACCACTGATGTCTAAACATTGACAATGAAGAATGGCTGAGACAAATCTGTATGATTATCCCTGATTTCTACATACAGACAAGGAAGAATGGCAGAGCACAAACCCGTAGGATTATTCCTGATTTCTGCATATGGACAAGGAAGATTGGGTGAGCCCAAACCCGTACGATTATCCCTGATTTCTACATATGGACAAGGAATAATAGCTGAGACCAAACACATATGATTAACACTGATTTCTGCATATGGACAAGAAAGAATGGCTGAGACCAAACACATATGATTATCCCTGATTTCTACATATGAATAGGGAAAAATGGCTGAGCTCAAACCCGTATGATTAGCACTGATCTCTACATATGTACAAGGAAGAATGGCTGAGCCCAAACCCGTATGATTGGCACTGATTTCTACATATGTACAAGGAAGAATGCCTGAACCCAAACCCGTATGATTAGTACTGATGTCTACACATTGAGCATGAAGAATGGCTGAGCCCAAACCTGTATTATTATCCCTGATTTCTACATATGAATAAGGAAGAATGGCTAAGACCAAACACATATGATTATCCCTGATTTCTACATATGAATAAGGATAAATGGCTGAGCAGAAACCCGTATGATTAGCACTGATTTCTGCATATGTACAAGGAGGAATGGCCGAGCACAAACCCGTACGATTATCCCAGATTTCTACATATGGACAAGGAGAAGAATGTGTGAGACCAAACTTGTATGATTATCCCAGATTTCTACATATGGACAAGAAAGAATGGCTGAGACCAAACCCGTATGATTTTCCCAGATTTTTACATATGAACAAGGTAGAATGGCTGAGACCAAACCTGTATTATTAACCCTGATTACTGCATATGTACAAGGAAGAATGGCTGAGACCAAACACATATGATTAACCCTGATTTCTACATATGTACAAGGAAGAATGACTAGCACTTATTTCTGCATATTGACAATAAAGAATGGCTGCACCCAAAGTCTGATGATTAACACTGATATGAGACATGCTATTGTTGCTATATACACCGTCTCTATACTGATGGCAGATTCATTTGTGTCTAAGCTTATTTATAAATATATTTTTCTTATTTTTCATCTGTGAACCAGTGAGCACAGCATAAAACATATATAATAAAAGTAGACATTTGTATTTTTTTAATAACAATTTCCTGTTAAGTTAACTTAAGATACAAGGAATATACGGAAATGTTTAATTCACCACCACATCACAGTAGCAGACGACATCAACTTTCTACTTCTCATCACCACTAATACTACACAAGGAACTTATTAAATTAAATATGATTGATTGAATCATTGTTGGCTAATTATCATCCAGCAGGAAATATTTCATACATTTTCTCGAAGAACAAATACTATACAGAACCAAGGGAGGAATAGAACAAACATGACAAAACTGATCCGTCTAAAAAATAGATAAATGATCAAAGAACATCTGGTTTTACATATTAGGAAATTGATTCAAATTATACTTTTATTTGTATTGTGCTATGCGAACCTGGGTTTTTTCTTCGGGTACCACTAATCTTCTCTTTCAATCTCTCCCACAACCCATATTTTTTAAATTACAACAATTACAATAATCAGCCCAATAGCCAGAATAATTGCAATACTAATTGGTACACGACACCCCCTTTTCGTGAAAGTATATGTTGAATTATCTCCCCTTTTAAATTTTAGACAACAACAGCATTCCTTCATGCACATCTGCAGGTTGTGTACTACAACTGTGTAAAGTTTCATAAAAATTCAATAAGCAGCTTAGTAGGAGTTGCGCTTACAAGGTACATGTCCCCCCCCCTTTCGTGAAAGTATAAGTTGAATTATCTCCCCTTTTAAATTTTGGACAGCAACCATATTCCTTCATGTACATCTGCAGGTAGTTTACTACAAATGTGTAGGGCGACTTCCACTTCTCTTTTAGCACTAGTACAAAGCGAAGTGAGCAGCCACAAGACGACTTCTTCGCCCGGGTCACCCTCCAACGTGAGCCCTGCAGCACCCAAGGAGGAATAGGGCAAACATGACAAAACTGAACTGTCTATATAAATGTTCAAAGAACGTCTGGTTTTACATATAAGGAAATCAATTAAAGTGATACTTTTATTTGTATTATGTTATGTGAACCTGAGTTTCTTCTTCGCGGACCATAAAACTTCTCTTTCAATTTCCTCCACAAGCAATGTCTTTTAATTACAATTACAATTATCAGTAAAATAACCAGAATAACTGGAATAGCGATATATCTGAAAAAACAACAACATTATTTTAAAATGTGTTTACAATATAATATATTAGTATGAGGTGATGTGCTTGTTACCTCAGAAACAACACATATTTTATTTTGTCATTTAAAAATGTGAAAATCAGAAAGGTATTCATTTTTCATTGTCGATTTTGTTAAATCGGCAGAGAAATTCATCTTTCATCGTTGTAAAGTACAGCACACATGCTCAGTGTTTCAGTAAAATTTGAATTGAACACTCACAAAGACGTCAAGTTATATGTTTTACCACAATGCAATAACATATTTAAAAGATCCATTGGAATAGGAAGTATTTTGGATGAGCTTAATACATTTTTCTTTCAGAATTGTTACTTAAAACTGGTACCAATGAATTTTGATGAAGAGTATTGAAAGCCAATTTAAATATTATTGAACATATTTCGTAGCGGTCAGCTTTATTGATGGCGATATCTGGAGATAACCACTGATCTTCTGAAAGTCGCTGACAACACTGATCAGAATATGGAGAGTGTCTTAACAAGTAGAAATTACTCTTTCTTTGCGAGCAACTGATTCATCCCCGTTTTTTGTGGGTTCGTGTTACTCATCATTTATGTTTTCTCTGTTGTGTTTTTTGTTGTTGTTTTTTTTAATTTATCTTCGTTCTGTGTCTTATGACCAAAGTTGTTTGTGTCTCTGGAATGCCCATTCTTGATTGTCCCCTTCACTATTCCCTGACGTTTATTTATTGTATCAAGTACACCTCCCCAAGTCACATTAGCAGTTAGTGGCACTAATTCTACAGGTAATTTTATATACAAATGACATGCGATTGCGGTCAATTTACTTCTTGTAAACAAATGATCCGAGTTGTTGTCGTTTCAATAATATATATTTGTTCAATCTGATAGTGACATTTGGTTGTATTGAATGTTGCTTAAAATGTTTACATTTAAGATATACTCATACATACAAAATTACCCCTCTCGCAACGTGTGTTCCGACATAGTTAGTGCCATTTGTTGTTTTATTCAAATTATCAACTGAAAAAAAAAGATAATAAACAATAACTGAATAAATGCTCTGTAACGCTTATTATACTTAGCATGCAGTTAGTGGAGCAGGAACTGCTTATCCTTCCGGAGCACTTGAGTTCACCATTGATTGTTAGTAGGGTTCGTGTTACTCTTTCTTTAGTTTTATGGTAATGCTTTGTAGATCGTTGTTTGTCCATTTGTCCTTTTTCTTTTGTCCATTTTGTCGTCTGTTCTTCTTCGATTTACGGATTCTGATTACCCCTTTGATATCTTTAAACTCGTCTTATCGTGCCAAATAAACGTTAGAGAAAACCGAAGGGACAATAATAAATGGATAAATTAAGCGATGTCATACTTCAAACTGTACTGAAACTTTATTTAAGATAACCAACAAGGACATGTCTACCTCCAGACTGTTGCTTCAATGAGCTAGCACTTTAATTAACCAAATGTGTGTGTTGGTCTAGTTAAAGAGATAATCATCATTATTTCATTAAATGTAACCTGTTCTCGTCATGATACATCGGAAAAATTGCTCATTTGGCGTTAAAAATATTCACTCAGTGTTTTTGTTTATAAATGGTTAGTCACTAAACTCAAAACAAATCAGCACAATTAGGCTGATACAGCTCCGTCATCAACGAAGAGCTTGAAGATACCAAAGGATAGACATGTCGTCCCACTCGGACACATTATCTTGATTCCGAGCCAAACAGTCTTTGCTCTTTCTACTTAATGCTGCGTGCATAGTGGAGAAGCAGCAACTACCAATTTGATAGTCTTTCGTTTGACCCGATACAAGGTAGCTTATTCTCATGGATAACACTTTCAAACCTATGTCCTACACTGAACAGATGCAAGGTAGTTTATTTTCATGGACAAATATTTTTTTAATAATAAAAACAAACATGTAGACAAGTCTTCTTTTTCAGATGTATTAATTGTTGATTCCTCTTCAGTATTTGCATCGGTAATAAGATCTTCAAGTATAGATATATACAACATTTTAGCTTTTGGTCTACAATGAATAGAGCCATCATCTAAGAAGGGCTTGAAGATACCAAATGGATAATCAGAATCCGTATATCAATCCGTATATCAAAGAAGAACGGACAACACAATGGCTAAAAGGAAAAGTACAAAAGGACAAACAACGATATACACAACATACACATAAAACTAAAAATCGAGTAACACGAATCCCACTAAGAAGCGGGGGTGAACTCATGTGCTCCGAAAGGGTAAACAGTTCCTGCTCCCCTAGTGGCACCCGTCGTGTTAATCTAGTAACAAACCCTGTGATAAATCATGAATGAAGAAAGGATCGGGAAGTGTTTACGACAAGTGGAACATATCCGTGATCATTTGTGACACAGATATTCGAACCTCATCCGTATTACGATAACCTCTATTGGAACTACATTTCGTAATCTTCTTTGTAGGAGGTATTATAATAATTTCAAAATGAACGCGTCCCTAAGAGTCTAGCTTGACATGTGTCTTTTTTTTATTTTCCCTCTGATTTCCCTACCTTACCGTATCGATTACTCTATATTAACCTAGATCCAATGAAAGATGAATATAAATAGAGTACTTTGTGTGCTGTTAAAAGCACCATGGGCTCCCGTATGACCACAGTCGCATATATATCGACAGCATTATGCATACAAGATGGTGTGCAATGCATTATAAGTGCATACATTGCTCAAAATACTATTTATTTAAAATTTATCTTGCGCTTACCTATACTTGACATAGGTTGGAACGTATTTACATTGTGCAATGTTTCATTGAGTAAATTGTCATATCAAGCAAAGAAATATTAGGTGTAGACACATATCAAACTCTTTATCACAGCCGAGGCATAGCAGCAGGACAGCCAATTTACCAAATGCATGCCGATTGCTTGAATTATCTTGCTCTACATTCGTCTTATTAACATATCTTAGTTTCTTCTGTATTGCTTTGTCGACAATTGTTTGTCTTCTTTCCTATTATATGTTGTGAACTTGCAGTGCTGATTATCTGTTGGTGTGGTCAATCTTTTCTCAGTATAACTTATCCCTCATACTTAGGTGATCTTAACCAATTTTGTTCTTGTTCAGGCCCTTTGGTTTTATTGCTCCCAAAATTTTTAATTATTTGGCTTTCAAATCTTTTGATTTTGAGCGTACGCGATGAAGGTTATTCCAGAAACGCGTCGTGCGCACTAAATTTGATATCTATATTTTTATTATTACATTTACCCGTAAAAACAGCTTCTATGCACAAAATATGCTTGTCGTATTCGGGTCCGCAGGAACACTCGTAAGAGACATTCAAATATTCGACAGTTAGATTTAGTATGGTAAGCATGAATCCATTTTTTTCAATTGATGTGCTGTATTTTGCTTTATCAGTTGAGATTCCACTATGAAACATCAACACTTTATTTTCAGGTCCACCCTGCCATCTCTTTGTTCCATCTACAGTGCAGTTATGCACTTTACAAAATAATGTCAAACCTTGTCCTAATTTTGGTGATGTATCGAGCACTGTCCATTTAACTATAATAATAATTGTAAAACCTAATATATTTTAATTGTGGTAATTTACATGTGGAAGTAAAAAATTATATGCGAAAATTCGTTTTGCGCGAAAAATGTTGTCACATAGGTTTAATCATTTTGTGATCATCCTGCTTCAAATAGTTTGATTTCGGACTTTGAAATTATATATTCTTAAATCTTTTCTGAGCGATTGTGGTAAAATGTTGACATTTAATACCTTAAATGTTTATTTTATAAGAATACAATACGGTTTTTGCTATGAAAATACAGACTATGTACTAGCATTGCCTGGGGAGTCTTGTGAAAATAAATAAAATAAGTTTTGTTTACATGTTTTAGTATCCCGATGGTATCATCCGCCCAGTAGTCAGTGCTTCGGCACTGCCATGGTTTATTAGATATATTTATTACTGAAATATAAATTTCCTAAATAATATAAATATTAATAAAACTAAGATTCTCCTCCCTCAGGCATAGGTGACCTTACCACATTTTGGCTCCTGTTTATCTTTTTTGTTTTATTGTTCCCAAAATTTTAAATCATTTGGCTTTCCAATCTTTCAGGTTTGAGCGTCCCTGATGAATATTATTCCAGAAAAGCGTCGTGCGCACTCAATTTGATATCTACGTTTTCATTAGTGATATTCGTGCTTTTCATTTTGTCAAATTACATATCTTAAAGTAGTTAGTTTATGTCTTACGTTTTATTTCTTTTTCAATTTGTATTTATTTACGTCTACTGTTATCCTACGCCATATCCATAATCATATGATGTGTCGCGCTCAACAGTAACAGGATGGGTGGTACTAGTACAGGAACTACTAGTCCTTCCAGAACACGTGTGTTCATCCCCGGTTTTTAGTGGGGTTCGTGTTGGCCAATCTTTAGTTCTCTGTGTAATGGTTTGTAGATCATTGTTTGTCTTTTGGCCATTACATTGTCTGTCTTTTTCGATTGATGGCTTCTGATTACCCCTTTGATATCTTCAAACTTTTCTATTGGTGTGTGGTATACAACATATCAACTTAAAACATAAAACTTAGCCTTGACCTGATTTATTTCATAAATATATTTTAAGTTCACATTTTTTAAAACAATTAAATGGAAGTAGATATATGTCTTCTCATTTTGACTTAAAAGGTATTATTCCTGGACGACTAAGATGCATTGGTAACAGGTAAGGATGAATAAATTTATATGATTGTTAAAATAAAAGGTATTATTCCACTCTACCTTCTGTTGAGGGAACCGGTATCAGGATACATGTAATCATTAACAGCAACACTTCTGATATCATCTTGCCATTTTTTAGATTTACTGATATACTTCTGCAACAAATTATTTCTATTATATGATGGATGCATTTCCACAAAAAGCTACTCAAGCAAGGCTACGTTGCTCCTAGGTTGAAGTCATCGGCACAAAAATTATTTGGTCGTCGTCATCTGGTTGACCATTTCGAAATATCCATATCTCAAATGACAATGGATCTTTTACTTGTTACGTAGATGTTTTCTTTCCTCTATCACTATCAAGACTTTTACCAGACTTGACTGTATATATGAGTAACATGGCGACTGACTTCTAAGAAGTAGGAACTGCTTTCCCTTCGCGAGCACCTGCATTTAACCCAGACTTTTGGTTGGGTTCGTGTTGATCATCATTTTATTTTTTTTGTGTTTTATCACGTGTCTTTACGTTCCGAGTTACGTGTGTTGTGAATACGATTTCCGCATAAATGCAATGTTCGGTTCGTCTTTACCTCCAGTTAATTGTAGGAGGGCTCATGTCTCATTTACGTTATTTGTGTCTGGTTGCGCAGAGTGATGTCCAACACATAAAGTGTTGTGTTATTTGTCTTGTTTGTCGTCGTCCTGTGTCTTGTGTATGGTTGTGTTCAACACATATAGTGTTGTGTTATTTGTCTTGTTTATCGTCATCCTGTGTCTTGTGTATGGTTGTGTCCAACACATATAGTGTTGTATTATTTGTCTTGTTTATCGTCGTCCTGTGTCTTGTGTATGGTTGTGTCCAACACATAAAGTGTTGTGTTATTTGTCTTGTTTGTCGTCGTCCTGTGTCTTGTGTATGGTTGTGTCCAACACATATTGTATTATAGTTTTTGTCTTGTATGTCTTCGTCCTGTGTCTTGTGTACCCTAGGTTGCTAGTTTCTCTGGATTGTCCATGCTTCATTGCCCCTTCGACATTGTCTAACATTTAATGAATACCCTCATTAGTGAATTTGTTATGTTCCTAGCTATGAAATGTTATGAATTATGTGTGAAAAAGTGAGATTTTTTTATTACAAGTAATTTCTTTGATGGCATAAATTAATGGAAGCATGCAAAATCCATAATATAATAACCCTAGAGGCTATTATTGAATATATAAGTAAAAGTGAGGAAAGAAATCAAAACACAGAATAAATAACACTCCTCAACTAGACAGGTGTATGCATTGAAATATGCTTAATATATTAAGCAAAATAATGATAATAATAATAATAATAATAAAAAAAATTTAATATTATAATCATCATTCAATTAAGCCAAATTAACTTAATTTAATCCTATATATATATCCTAGAGCATATGGCAGTAGTTGATGTATTGATCTCTGTTCAACCATTCTATTATATAATTTTTAACATGTAGTCACAACTATTTGAGATCAAAACACAAATATGGATGGAAGTGTTAAACCACTTGAACTCAATACTACTTTTGATTCATATGATGAATTGAAAGAATCTGTTGCACATTACCAAAGAACAAATTGTGTGCAACTGTATAAAAGAGATGCCAGCTTTTTCACTTAAACCTGGAAAGGAAGTTGAGGAAATTATCTTGAAATGGTTCGTTCAAATGACATTGCCCGTAAAGCAGTAACAGACAGCTTTCAACTATCTGCGGACTATGTTGAAAAAAATGCAGACCTTGTATCAAGTGCCGTTACAGATACCAATGCGGATATCAATTTAGTGAAGAAACTTTTTACAAGAGATGGTTGGAACTGTTCGAAAAAAGTGTTCGCCAAAAAGTTGAAGAACCCCTTGTACATTTGCAGTTTGTTCAAAAGACGCTGATCAACATGATCAAAGTATTATGTGCAACTCTTGTTTGGAGTGGTATCATGTAACATGCGCCCGTTTGAAAAATCCTCCAAAATCGAAGTTTTGGTTTTGCTCATTTTGCAAAGAGTAAATTGTGTGTACATTTCACATGCAGGTTTGTGTAATCAATTAAGAGAACTGTACTTTTTATGTGTAGATTTTCCACAACTTTTTAATATCTCATTGAATTAAAGACAGTACACATGTAGCTGTATTAAAACAATGTAAAGTAAGGGGCGGATCCAGGATTTGCGGTTAAGGGGGGCGTGAGTATGCGAGGGGTCTGGGGACCTTAGCGGATCCCGGACAGAACCCTTATAGAGAACGGAAGCTCTTGGGGTTTGAGGAATTACAGACATTTATTTGAATGAAAATTCTGAACCAACCACACCGTTTTTATTAGTCCGAGATTCCTCTACCGTCCGAGGGCTTTTATGGACTTGCTGTAGCCGTGGGACGTCAGAGAGCTCTACATACGGAAAACAGCGGATTTGCCTCTCCAACTCATAGTCGGCACATTTCCACGTTTCGTGGCTATCGAATTTTATTTTCTATCAGAAACCCTTATATAAATCGTTTCACCAATCATTTTTCTATTCATTCATAACCATCATACCCTCAGAAAGTGGTGTTACACTCCATTACAGCACGATTGTGCCTTAGATCCTATTATTCTGTCATTTGACTTCCATTTTCGAATCTACAAACGTGATCTTGCGATACTAACTGAATAATGACAGCAACGCATTGCATGATGGGAGCTAATTAATGTAGCGTGCCAAATTATACAGAATGTGTTGGAAAGAAAAGAAATCAATGGCATGGTGTTACCAACGGGCTTCGGAAAGAGCATGTGTTACGTCCCCCCTTTTTGGACAAGGTACTACATCTTTTTTTTTCTTATGGTTATCTGTAATTCACTATTGCTGTTAAAATCATTACCAATCAATATAATCAACTGTATTAAACTTTATGTTAATTGTTCTGCCTTAACGGGCGCCTATGATTGGCAATAAAAATATTTGTTTGCTTGTTTATATGCAAATCATCTCCCATGATACATTGCGGTACTTGTAGTTTTCTCGAAGTCACGTGGCAAATGTTCCAAAATGGATGTGAAATGACGAAATCATAGGGTCTAAGGGAAAATCGTGTTGTAATGGAGTGTAACACCACTTTCTGAGGGTAAAATGGTTATGAATGAATAGAAAAATGATTGGTGAAGCGATTTATATAATGGTTTCTGATAGTTAATAAAATCCGATAGCCACGAAACGCGGAAATGTGCTGACCCAGAGTTGGAGGGAAAATCCGCTGTTTTCCGTATGTAGAGCTCTCTGACGTCACACGGCTACAGCAAGTCCATAAAAGCCGTCGGACGGCAGAGGAATCTCGTACTACATTTTTATCAGACCAAAAAAAAAAACTTGATTTTGAGTCTTAATTTTGTCGGATAATTGTTAACAACTACGTGTATGTTTTTGTCAGATTATAAGAACCTGAAGTAAAATTTTTTTGAACAACCGTGATGCGAATTGTTCAACTCATGACTGATCGATCACGATATTTTAACCCTTCAAAGAACTATTTGTTTAGTTTTAGCGCATTCCCCACAGACATCCTCAAATGCATGCTATTGGTAGATATAAATAATATAAACGTACCCGGGCAAAGGATTTTATTCACACTTTCTTGTGCAGATACCCCACGCAGATGCAGAGATTGTTACAAATAAATTGCCACTACATTTGTTTTATTAATATGTTACTTTTGTATTCTAATGTACAATATACCAACGCGTATTTTTACTGATCTTTACTCGAAAAGTAAAAGGCAACATTTTCGGGTATTTGTATACAAATCAAAGTTTTTTTTTCATAAGACATTGCAGAATTTCGAATTCAAGAACTATTTGCATCATTATTTAAAGAGAAGTGACCATTTTCTTGGGACTCTCAAGTTTTACTACACTGTCTCAGTTTCATCATCTGATTCTCTCGTTATAGGTTTTCGTTGTATGTTTTATAAATGAGGTCAGTTGTTAAATTAATTATTCGAAGTATTGATTGAATTTATCATTTTAGTCTACCTTTGACTTTTCTCGTCTCGTCGAGGAATAAGAAATGTATCTAATCTTGCTTGTTTTCTTGGCCTAGAATTTTCGTCCATTTTATGATTTCTAAATAGCACATGTACTTAGGAATTCCCCTGACACACTTACAATAGTCAATTGAAAATGTGTCCAGGGAATTCCAAAATACAAGTGCTATTTTTGTTATCATAGGTCAGATAATATCATGAAGATGTCTTCTGAGTGTAATTCATCAATTTGTATCTGGTTATGCATGTTATTGATCAGGATTTAAGTCTACTAAATGCTTTGATCTGTAAAGATTTGTTTTTCTTATAGTCGTAAAATTGACTGAAGAAATAATGTTTAATTAGCGTGAGAAAATAGTTGATGTCTGGTACCTCGCAACCAATCATAATGGAATAATCTACTGACGGCGATTCCATATATGAATCAGCGAACATACTGCATACCCAACGTGTATTTACAATGTGTAGGAATAATTTACTACAGGTCACGAGTTAACTATTCATGAAAACGTTGTTTGTTGAACTGCTTAACTAACGTTGTATAACATATATGCTTTGTGAATTTTAGGGGGGCGTGCACACGCCCCCTCTAAATCCGCCTCTGAAAGTGTACATATTTATCTAATATTAAATTATTTCTGTAAGATGTCATATTTTTCAGTACTATTTCTAAGTACAGTAAAGGTCCGGACAAATAGCCAAAACATGATGCATAGGCTATTAGTCCGGGTTCGGACGAATAGCCCACAGACTATTTGTCCGGGTCCGGACAAATGGCCACATCGTTTTGGTAAATAACTTAAATATGATCAAAACAATGTTACTCTCAGTTTATTAAAATGATGCAATTTGAAAAAGTGAGGTCTATAAAAGTGCCATTGAACGCTGATTGCAGAGGCGGATATAAACATTTCCCGTTTTAATAAGAAAAATATCGGATTTCAAAACAATTTGTTTTAAGAAAAATCCAAAGATACCGAGGCCTAATTCAAATCCAAAATTACAAAACGTGGTAAAAGGAAAAATGACAATTACGAAATTGCAAATATTCTGTTAAAACACGTTTCTACCAGTCTATAACTTAGCTCCGTGCCGCCTTGATCCACCTATGGATTGTGCTAATTTTTCACTGAAATACAAATTGAATTGTTGTTTGTCTTACCCTTGATGAAGCATGTAAACAGCTGGAATAAGGATATTACTAAGTCTAAATATTGCAGGAGCCGTCGTGGCCGTGATCGTATGATAGTTGGATTTACAACTATCTATGCAATCAGTACCTATCACCACTGATGTTGTGAGTTCGAATATCGACCAGGGCGAGGTGCACAACATTATGTGATAAAGTTTGTCAGTGACTTGCGACAGATCAATGATTTTCTCCGAGTCCTCCGGTTTCCTCCTCCAATAAAACTGACCGCCACAATATAACTGAAATATTGTTGAAAGTGGCGTAAACAAACTAACTAACTAACTAAATGCTGCCTTCACAAATGTGACGTCACGTTATTTTACCCTACCTAGATATCACTTTAAATGGAAATACCCAAACCTAAAAATACACCATATAACAAAGCATATTCTATATTGATCCTACATATCAGTAAACACATTTACAGATAATTATCATAATAATACATGGCAGTATCATGATAGCTGATCTTACACTCATATATCATATTTTATTTCATTGAGGATTAATAACAAGATGTCCAAAAAAATTGCTATTTGTAAAGTAGGTTAAGCACAACTGAAAGTAGAAATAAACATATAAAAATAAATATCAACATAATTAAGCTAACATAATTAAACAAAATATATGCTACAATCTGACCTGTGTTTGCTCTCTCGACATCCATTAAGTAGAGAAGAAAAGTTTGAATATACCAAGACGAGCTTTTCAGTTATATGGAAAGACCAAATACTTATTTACAGCTAGGTAATAATGTAACAGGGAACCAGTTATAGTTAGTCAGTGACTACTGAAAGGTAAACACTATTAGATAACAACGCACATGTTATATTTTTTTTCAACTGTGGAACGGAAGTAAACACGGGATCCATGTACACTAATTAAACTGTCTAAGTGTTAAAATAATCCTCGGTGTGTTGTCAGTTACACTTGAAAATGGAGAATGGACATATGTCTCTGTAGTATTACTTATACTATGTTTTTAATGAAAGTGATGTCAAACTAAACAAATATTTCTATTGTCGGCAATAATGACATCTATACTACCGTCATTCCTACACTGTTATGCCTATCAGGATTGTGTCCAATTCGATATGACGTAAATGTGTGTTGTTAGAGAATCTAAGACATGTGTTAATCGTTAGAGCTAAATTTACCCTCCATCATACCCGCCCTCATATTTCTAAGATACCGGTACATACTAGAACTAAGCCTAGGACATTCAATATATCAAAACGTAATACTTGAATACCAGAGTTTGTGTTTCGTACAGTGATTCGTGAAACATTTCCCCCGTGCTTAATATATATACTCTTATTTTGTACAGCTGTGGAAGTATTGTGCGTGATAGAGCGTTTAATGTTTACACTCTTTCAACTTTCAAGTTTTAAATGTTTTTTCCGAAAGCATATATACAGTCCATCTCATTAGTCAGCCGGGAGCCCCCATTTAAACTATATTAATATGTCTAGTGTTCTTACTATTGGTCCATGACAGCCCTGTGGTCGTGTATTGTCTTTATTTGTAACTTCGCAGTGTTGTGTCGGACACAATGCTAGCGGTATTTGTAAGATTATTTCACCCTTATTTGTTTTCTTGTTAACTGACATCTGGGAATTAAAGTTCAATACATCATATATTATCAAAGAGATAAAGATGCCCAAATATAACGTTAATAGACAAAAGTACAGACCAATTGTAGTCAATGAGTTGTTTCACACTCATTTTAGGGTATGGGCTATACTTATTGTTAAAGACCATTTCGTTGTTATTTACATCTATATCATTTCTTACTAAATTATACTATCTAAAGAAATTACATACATTAAGAACAATTTTATATTAAAAGTTTGAATATACCAAAGGGGAAATAAGATGGGTCACATTTAAATTAGTTGACAATGACTATGAGCGTATCTGATGACATGATGCAGTTTATTACAGAAACACGACGTGCGCACTAAATTAGATATCTACGTTTATTATTATTATCGTCAGGTATTAATAACCTTAACTCAGATTAACTTTAAAATGTAGAGATCTTTGTGCGGAGTACCCGTGTCTAGAATAACTTTCTTCAGGCACATTGAAACTCAAAAATTTGCAAAGCAAGACATTTAAACAGTGTTTGCTTGGGAGCAAGAAAATCAACAGGGTCTAAACAGGATATTCAAAAATTGTCTTTGCTCACATACGTTTCCAACTTCCCGGTGTCGAGTGAATCTAGACAAGAAGAAGAAGGTAATACAGCATTGTGTATCTGGTGTAGCATATGAATAACTAAATTTTTATTGCTGACAAAGTATCATTACCGTTTATGCTATTGTTGATATATATTGAATTTGTCAAATAAATGAACAGCTGAGACTGAAACCACACATGCATACAAACTCTTAGCTGCCTTTGTTGGCTGTAGGAAGAGTTTGAAGATAACAAAGGGGTAATCAGAATCCGTATATCGAAGAAGAACAGACAGCACGATGGCAAGATGAAAAAGTACAAAACAACGATCTACAAAATATACATATCAAACTAAAGATCGAGTAACACGAACCCCATTAAAACCGGGATGAATTCAGGTGCTCTGGAGAGGTAAGCAATTCCTGTTCCACTAGAGGCACCAGTCGTGTAGGTTTGCAGATTTTTTGGGAACTAACCACAGATCATTCATGACCTCTTTAAACATTCCCTCTGGTAAAGAGTCTGAGGATTTACCCTATTTATATTGGATACCTAAGCTCCATAAGACACCATGCAAAGAAAGGTACATAGCGGGATCATCAACTTGTTCGACGAAATAATTGTCTATTCACCTGACAAAGATTCTGTCTGCAGTTAAAGAGGGACAACAGAAATATTGTGAAACTGTTTACTCACGTAGTGGCATAAATTACATGTGGATTTTGAAAAACTCTAAAGATCTTTTGGATAACCTTAAATCAAGATATTTCTCTCAGGTATTCTCCATCAAAACTTTTTTTCAACTCTATATACCACCCTACCGCTTGACAAATGAAAAACCCGCTTAAAAGAAACAATTCACAAAGCTTTCAGTCATAGAAAATATGGCTCAACATTTGTTGTGTTAGGCTACAATTCCGCATATTTTTCAAACAAAATTCAAAAAGGTAAAACATGCTACTCCGAGGAACAAGTGATCAGTATGCTGGAGTTCCTCATCGATAACATATTTGTCTCCTTTGGAGGGACACTGTTTCAGCAGGTCGTCGGCATACCAATGGGTACGAATTGTGTCCCTCTTCTAGCCGATTTATTTTTATACTCATATGAGTCGGAGTTTCTTCAAAAGCTTGTAAAAGATAAGAAGATGCATGAGGCTAGAGCCTTTATTTCACATACAGGTATATTGATGACGTTTTATCTATCAATAATTCTAGATTTGCAGAATTTCTTCCATTGATATATCCTCCAGAGCTGGAAGTTAAAGAGACCACAGATACAGCTTCGTCCCCATCATTTTTGGACTTATACCTGGAATTTGACGACAGTGGTCAACTCAGTACTAAAATTTATGATAAACGGGACGACTTCAATTTTAAAATCATAAATTTTCCAAATATGTGCAGCAATATACCAGCTTCTCCTGCATATGGTGTTTGCATCTCGCAATTGATTCGCTATGCAAGGGCCAGTAGCAATTATTCTGATTTCCCGAAACTGGACCAGGGCTATAAAAAGATTCGCCTTATTCGATCTCTAAAAAGGTTTATATTCTGATACCAAGATCTTGTCGAAATATATTCCGTCTCTGCAGAGACGATAATAAACGATGGATTTTCATATAGTGAAAATGTATAAAGATAAGGAAGTCAACAAAAATGTCAAAAATATTTTTTTATCAATGTGTGACGTAAAATTGTGCTTGACATTTACGTCACTGAATTTGGTACTGCTTTGACAACTATTTTACCTATTTTGTTCCAGTATTGTTATAAATACTGTTATAGTGACAGTCGGAACCTTTGAGCCGTAATGAAAGCGGGAGGTTTGGCGCTTTATAATCTGATTCAACCCACCATTTCTTTAGAAATGCCTGTACCAAGTCAGAGTCATTACGGTTTTCACAGTTTTCCGGTTGTTGACTGATTTTGTCTGTTTATATACTTATGAGTTTTGACTTTCCCTTTGTAAGATTGTTCGGAGTTCGGTAATTTTGTTATTACCCTTATTATCTAAATCTGGTTTTCCAATTATAGGGTGTCGTCCACTGACGTAGTAATTTACCTTTTATATTTATTATGATTATTGTTTGTATTATTTAAATAGTTCATATCCTTACGGCGAATATAAAAGTTGGTAACAATTGGCGCTCTTTACACAAGTTTCCTTGTACTCAATTGTCATTTCCTGAAATTGTACCATATTGTATTGTTCGACATTTAAAACAGGAACTATTTAGTCACGTATTTTTTCCATATAGATTTACCAAATTCCATATATGATTAATACTTTATGACTGAAATGTACTAAGAATTGGTACAAAGCTTGTCAATTATTTAATATGTAAACCAGCGTATTGTGGTGAGTATTACTTTCTTAATTGATTCTAATTTAAACATGGATATCCTCACAAGATTTGGAACTGTACGATTGGCTGAGCAAATTATAAATGGAAGTGATTGGCTGAGCAAATTATAAATGGAGGTGACTACGGGAACTGTATTAATGTTTATTCTAATTCACCAGTTTGGTACATGTGTTAGGCAATACGTATTAATATAGGCATAGCTCAGTTATTTAGACACAGCTACCCAAAGTGTCAATTACATATACTTATATTTATATGTAATCATGATTAAAGTATGTAATTGTCTGATATATAAGCGAAAAGTAAGCTCCAAATATGTGTCATTGTGACCTAATTTGAGCTAGAAGAGTTTGAAAATACCAAAGGGGTAATTATAATCCGTATATCAAAGAACAGACAACACAATGGCCAAAAGAAAAAAATACAAAAGAACAAACAACGATCTATAAAACATACACATAAAACTAAAGATCAAAAAACACAAACCCCACTGATTAAAGGATATATATGTCTTAGTATTGAATGCTGCTTACAAAACAGAACGAATTATTGCTATAGTTACCATTAGTAGTTACTCAACCAGAATATTTTGGTTACGACTACTGCATTGATATGATGTATTAAAATAAACAAATTAAATCGCATGATATAAAAAAGCATTGTAGTAAGCTGATGATATATTAATGAAGGAGAAAAGCATATAACAGTGATTAATTATTATATTAATGAAATTTGCGAAACAAAGCAAAATAAACCCAAAGTGTAGTATAAGTGCAATGTTGTGTTGTCGTTGGAGTTCCAATTCTCAGAGGGACCGGTTTAACCCCGTCACATTTTTGTGACCTTCCCAAATCATGACAGGATTTCCATCGTCAGACGTCGTGTTTTTTTATGTTCTGTGGTTTTATGTGAGAGGTGATTGTTCGTTTTGCTGATATTGATGGCATTGGTGGCCATCACTGTTTAAACCATCTTTTCATAAACTTCATTGATATTATATCAGTATGTTATCTTTTCTTCTTTCAGAAAATGCACGGACGACCTATTTAAAACATGAAAACATACTTCGTTTTTAATCTTATTCTACTGTTACAAAGGATACAAGGTAACATCACAATGTCTTAAGTCACGTGTCAAAGGTTCATTAACATGTTCATGCTGTATTCTTTAAAAGTATTAAAACACTTACAATCTGACATTTCGGCTCCTTATTTCTATACTGTTTTAATCATCAGGGCCTGAAGGCGACAATTTGATTTTTATGAATATAAATATATAAATTACAGAATGCTTATATACAATTTATAAATATTAGCAGACAAATATTTTTCAGTAGTGTATGAAGAAGATATATTAATGTATCAATATTTTTTGTCTTGTCAATGGCTACTTTTTTTCACGGAGTTAAAGCTGCTCATCATGTAGTTAACAAATTGCTTTTATTTTATTTCTAATATTATTTCGTTGTATTGTCGACCATTATTGACGAACGTAACATTTACAAGAACAGTAATACATTAAATATAGTTCTCCTGATTTTAGGCACCATTCATGGCAAAGTTCAAGATGACGTCACACTGTATACTGAAATAGGAAGTGATGTCATATTGAAGTGTAATGTCACAAATTCTACAAGACCAATATGGCGGGGAGAGAATGGAATAATATCAGATGGATTGCATATTAACAGAAAACTACAACTCAGAATGAAAATAATAGAAGACAAAACTCTGGGAGAGTACAATCTACAAATTTCAGATTTAATAGAAAGAGATTTGGGTTCATATTGGTGCGAAAGCACTGCTGATGATGTGGTCATTGAGAAACAAGTAGTGATAAAATTGACAGGTGAGTAACGTGTGATTTAACATAAGCACCTACATATGAAGTATACATCTCCCAGTTGATACGATATTCCAGAGATTGTGGTTCTTATAAGGATTTCTTGATAGAGGGCTGCTGCTAACAAGGTAGCTACTGATCCACGGGTTCCCATTGTTAAGTTGAAGTCATCACTTCGAAAGTTTTCCGGTCGCCACCATGACATGGGTGACCGCTATGGAATATTTGTGTCACAAATGACCATGGATATGTTCCAATTGTCGTAAACACTTTCCGATCCTTTTCTCATTCATGACGTATCACCGGGTTTGTAACTAAATAAACACGATGTGTGTCACTAGTGGAACAGGAACTGCTTACCATTCCGGAGTACATGAGTTCACCCCCGGTTTTAGTGGGGTTCGTGTTAATCGATCTTTAGTTTTATATGTATATTTTGTAGATAGTTGTTTGTCATTTTGTACTTTTTCTTTTGGCCACTGTGTTGTCTGTCCTTCTTCTATTTACTCATTCTGATTACTCCTTTTGTATCTTCAAACTCTTCTTAATAATGTGACCGACGAAAAACAAGTAGTGATAAAGCTGACAGGTGAGTACCATGTGACTGCATGAAATATGCATTGCCTTTAGTCTCCGCTTGATGTTTTTTGTCTGTCTTCGTCTTGTGTCTTGTGTGCTCAGTGTTGCCTGTATCTCTGGATTGTCCATTCTTGATTTTCTAACGCGTATTTGTATTGAAAACAAATCTACCTGTTAGTGAGACAACGGGATATATTTACAATTTCTATTGGATGATCATGTAATATCCATGTGTGTTCACATCCGGGATATCATAAGGCCAGAAGATTAACTGCGTTTTACATGTCACAACATAGTTTGTAAACCAAGTTCACATATATATTTGGTATAAATTATGAAATAGAGGTGTCACTGATTAACAATCCCCAAGTTATAATCACCTATCTTATTACTGCAGACCCTATGGTGACTTTATTACTGAAGACCCTATGGTGACTTTTTTACTGAAGAAACTACGGTCACTTTATTACTGAAGACCCTATGGTGACTTTATTACTGAAGACCCTACGGTGACTTTATTACTGAAGACCCTATGGTGACTTTATTATTGAAGAACCTATTGTGACTTTATCATTGAAGACCCTATGGTGAATTTCTTAATGAAGACCCTATGGTGACTTTATTACTGAAGATCCTATTGTGTCTTTATTACTGAAGACCCTATGGTGACTTTATTATTGAAGACCATATTGTGACTTTAAGATTGAAGACTCTATTGTGACTTTATTAATGAAGATCCTAATGTGACTTTATTATTGAAGACCCTATTGTGACTTTATTATTGAAGACCCTATGGTGACTTTATTACAGAAGACCCTATTGTGACTTTTTATTGAAGATCGTATTGTGACTTTATAATGAAGACCCTATGGTGACTTTATTATTGAAGACCCTATTGCGACTTTATCATTGAAGACCCTATGGTGACTTTCTTAATGTAGACCCTATGGTGACTTTATTACTGAAGATCATATTGTGACTTTATTACTGAAGACCCTATAGTGATTTTATTATAGAAGACCATATTGTGACTAAGATTGAAGACCGTATGGTGACTATTTTACTGAAGACCCTATGGTGACTTTATTATTGAATACCCTATTGTGACTTTATTACTGACGACCCTATTGTGACTTTATTATTGAAGACCCTTTTGTGACTTTATTAATGAAGATCTTATTGTGCCTTTATTATTGAAGATCCTATTGTGACTTTATTACTGAAGACCCTATTGTGACTTTATTATTGAAGACCCTATGGTAACTTTATTACAGAAGACCCTATTGTGACTTTTTTTTTATTGTAGATCGTATTGTGACTTTATTATTGAAGACCCTATGGTGACTTTATTATTGAAGACCCTATTGTGACTTTATTATTGAAGACTCTATGGTGACTTTATTATTGAAGAACCTATTGTGACTTTATTATTGAAAACCACATTGTGACTTTATTATTGAAGACTCTATTGTGACTTTATTAATGAAGATCTCATTGTGACTTTATTATTGAAGACACTATTGCGACTTTATTATTGAAGGCCCTATGGTGACTATATTACAGAAAACCCTATTGTGACTTTTTTTTTGAAGATTGTATTGTGACTTTATTATTGAAGACCCTATGGTGACTTTATTATTGAAGATCTTATGGTGACTTTATTATTGAAGATCCTATTGTGACTTTATTACAAAAGACCCTATTGTGACTTTTTTTTTTATTGACGATCGGATTGTGACTTTATTATTGAAGACCCTATGGTGAATTTATTATTGAAGACCCTTTGGTGACTTTATTATTGAAGAACCTATGGTGACTTTATTATTGAAGATCCTATGGTGATTTTATTATTCAAGACCCTATTGTGACTTTATTACTGAAGACCCTATTGTGACTATATAATTGAATACCCTACAGTGACTTTATTACTGAAGACCATATTGTGACTTTATTATGGAAGAATATATTGTGACTTTATTAAGGAAGATCCTATTGGGACTTTATTATTGAAGACTCTATTGTGACTTTATTATTGCAGACCATATTGTGACTTTCTTATCGAAGACTCTATTGTGACTTTATTAATGAAGATCCTAATGTGACTTTATTACTGAAGACCCTATTGTGACTTTATTATTGAAGACCCTATTGTGACTTTATTATTGAAGACCCTATGGTGACTTTATTACAGAAGACCCTATTGTGACGTTTTATTGAAGATCGTATTGTGACTTTATAATTGAAGACCCTATGGTGACTTTATTATTGAAGACCCTATTGTGACTTTATCATTGAAGACCCTATGGTGACTTTCTTAATGTAGACCCTATGGTGACTTTATTACTGAAGATCATATTGTGACTTTATTTCTGAAGACCGTATGGTGACTTTATTATTGAAGACCCTATTGTGACTAAGATTGAAGACCGTATGGTGACTATTTTACTGAAGACCCTATGGTGATTTTATTATTGAATACCCTATTGTGACTTTATTACTGAAGACACTATTGTGACTTTATTATTGAAGAACCTATTGTGACTTTATTATTGAAGACCCTATGGTGATTTTATTATTGAAGACCCTATTGTGACTTTATTACTGAAGACCCTATTGTGACTGTATAATTGAATACCCTACAGTGACTTTATTACTGAAGACCATATTGTGACTTTATTATTGAAGAATATATTGTGACTTTATTAATGAAGATCCTATTGTGACTTTATTATTGAAGACTCTATTGTGACTTTATTATTGAAGACCATATTGTGACTTTCTTATTGAAGACTCTATTGTGACTTTATTAATGAAGATCCTAATGTGACTTTATTACTGGAGACCCTATTGTGATTTTATTATTGAAGACCCTATTGTGACTTTATTATTGAAGACCCTATTGTGACTTTTTATTGAAGATCGTATTGTGACATTTTAATTGAAGACTCTATGGTGACTTTATTACTGAAGACCCTATTGTGACTTTATCATTGAAGACTCTATGGTGACTTTCTTAATGTAGACCCTATGGTGACTTTATTACTGAAGTTCATATTGTGACTTTATTTCTGAAGACCCTATGGTGACTTTATTATTGAAGACCATATTGTGACTAAGATTGAAGACCGTATGGTGACTATTTTACTGAAGACCCTATGGTGACTTTATTATTGAATACCCTATTGTGACTTTATTACTGAAGTTCATATTGTGACTTTATTTCTGAAGACCCTATGGTGACTTTATTATTGAAGACCATATTGTGACTAAGATTGAAGACCGTATGGTGACTATTTTACTGAAGACCCTATGGTGACTTTATTATTGAAGACCCTATTGTGACTTTATTAATGAAGATCCTATTGTGACTTTATTATTGAAGATTCTATTGTGACTTTATTATTGAAGACCCTATTGGGACTTTATTATTGAAGAACCTATTGTGACTTTATTTTTGAAGACCCTATTGTGACTTTATTACTGAAGACCCTATTGTGACTTTATTATTAAATACCCTATAGTGACTTTATTACTGAAGACCCTATTGTGACTATTATTGAAGACCCTATTGTGCATTTATTATTGAAGACCATATTATGACTTTATTATTGAAGAACCTATTGTGACCTTATTTTTGAAGACACTATTGTGACTTTATTATTGAAGACGCTATGGTGACAATTAAAAATCAGAAATACAACACATCACCAGTCAAACAAATTAATCATATGCTGCATGCACAATTCCATTCATTAAATCTATGTATAGATTATGAGAAATTATATCTTGTATTTCATTCAAGTTGACAATAAGATAACAACAAACCAGTCTAAGATTAGGTAATGTTACTATACTAAGGTGTTATAAATATGACTACATTGTTCTACTGAAGATCACACAGAACATGTGGTTTTAATGTATATTAACATATTCGTAAGAATTCTTAAAAACAAACTTTTGTACGTAACTATAACTATAATTCTAACCATGACGATATATCAATATTGCACAGAGAACAATAATGTATACAGCACTTTCCATACATTAAAATAAATGCATGTCAGGCGATAACAGCAATAAATAGCTCGTATATATAATAATAATAACAATATATTAATGGATGTCATGTATTCACTACACACTAAATGAATACATTATATTATACAAGATTATGTGATACAATGAAAACCAAAAAATACACCACTGAGATGCGGGACAACAACTTAAGAAATAAAGTGCTGCGAAAAACATGGTGTTGCATGTCCTTCTTCGATTTACGGATTCTTATTTCCCTTTGGTATCTTCAAACTCTTCTAAACGGTAATATACACTAACGTTAACAAGAGTGTCAAAGATATACGCAGGATTGGAGATTAGATTTTACTCCGTGAAAGGCTCAAGCCTGTGATAATTCCAGTAATCAAGAATTCACATTTTAGATGATGGTTCTATTCAATGTAGACCAAAAGCTAAAATGTTGTATATATATTTACTTGAAGATCTGATTACCGATGCAAATACTGAAGAGGAATCAACAATAAGTATATCTGAAAAAGAAGAATTTTCTAAAGGTTTGTTTTTCTTTTAATAGAAAACATATCTTTATTTGCAGTTAGATAAGGGTAATAACAAAATTACTGAACTCCGAACAATCTTACAAAGGGAAAGTCAAAACTCATAATTATATAAACAGACAAAATCAGTCAACAACCGGAAAACTGTGAAAACCGTAATGACCCTGACTTGGTACAGGCATTTCTAAAGAAATGGTGGGTTGAATCAGATTTTAAGGCGCCAAACCTCCCGCTCTCATTATGGTTCAAAGGTTCCGACTGTCACTATAACAGTATTTAAATACAGGAACAAAATAGGTATTATAGTTGTCAAAGCAGTACCATATTCGGTGACGTAAATGATAAAAATATTTTTACCTCGCACATTGGTAAAAAAAACATCCTTGACATTTTTCTTCACTTCTTTATCTTTATACATTTTCACTATATGAAAATGCATCGCTTATAATCGTTTCTGCAGAGACGGAATATATTTCGACAAGATCTTGGTATCGGAATATAAACTTTTTAAGAGATCGAATAAGGCGAATCTTTTAATAGCCCTGGTCCAGTAGCCTGTTTCTCAGATGAAGATGACGTTTCAGGAAATCAGAATAATTGCTACTGGCCCTTGCATAGCGAATCAATTGCGAGATGTAAACACCATATGCAGGAGAAGCTGGTATATTTCTGCACATGTTTGAAAATTTTTGATTTTAAAATTGAAGTCGTCCCGTTTATCATACATTTTAGTACTGAGTTGACCACTGTCGTCAAATTCGAGGTACAAGTCCAAAAATGATGCGGACGAAGCTGTATCGGTGGTCTCTTTAACTTCCGGCTCTGGAGGATATATCAATGGAAGAAATTCTGCAAATCTAGAATCATAGATAGATAAAACGTCATCGATGTACCTGTATGTGAAATTAAGGGCTCTAGCCTTAGATTTATAGTTTATGGTGCCCATCGCCACTTTCAACAATATTCCAGTCACTGACAAACTTTATCACATAATGTTGTATCGAGTACACCTCGCCATGGACGGGATTCGAACCCACAACTTTAGTATTTGCAGTTGGATAAAAATGTTCATGTAAAGCAGCATTTATCTCGTATCACATGGCAAGGTTTACTCGATACGATCAGGTAGCTTATTAAATATACCATAGCGGGTTGCTGCTAACAGTGAAGCTACTGGACCAAGGGTTCATAGCGGTTCAGTTAAATCATTAGTGTTATTGTCGCAACCATATCTTGGTAAACCGTTACGTAATATGACCGTGGATAAGTTCTGTTTGTCGTAATCACAACCGCGCCCTTTCCTCATTCATGACTTATAATTGATTTGCCACAATGAGTAGCGCGACGAGTGCCAGTAGTGGAGCAGCAACTGCTTACCTTTCCGGAGCACATGAATTCACTCCTGTTTTTTAGGGGTTGGTGTTGATCAATTTTTAGTTTTCTATGAAGTGTTTTGTGGATCTTTGTTTGTCCATTTGTGAATTTATATTGTGTTGTCTGTCCATCTTCGACTCATGGCTTCTGATTACTCTTTTTGTATCTTAAATGTTTTCATATTGATCTGCACATTTATTTTATTCTTATGAAGAATTCAAAAGTACACAAAGTATGGATGTTGATAATAAAGAAAGGAACATCATACTAACAACAGGTATGTACATTCTGTATGAATAAATAGAAACAAAATAAAAAGAATTACAGAATACCTTTATGTTATTCAATGTCTGTTAGTTCAGGATGCTCCGTTTTATATTTTGGATTTCGAGCGTTGGCGGACTATAAATAAAAAAAACTTGTTAATCACAATTCAAAATGTTTCTGATTTAATTTTCTATGTCGAATTACAAGGTCAAAAATCTGCTTAAGGATATATCACACACTATTTATAACTGCTGTATTGATCAGTCAACATTTTTAATATCTAAATTATCGCACTGATATTTATCGTGAAGATCTTCTCCTCAATTAATTAAATATTTACAAATCTTTACTAGAAATATGCCTTCCGTTAGTTTAGACACACAATTCTACACCATCAGCTTAGAGCAGTTTGAAAAATCTGTAAATCGAAGAAGGATAGACAATACAATGGTCAAAGAACAAACAATGATCTACAGAACACTACACAGAAAACTAAAGATTGAACAACACGAACCCTGAACTCAGATGCTCCAGAAAAGTAAGCAGTTTGCATTGCTGCCTGTGAGATACTGAGATTTCCTAGTGAAATATATAAACAATATACATACATTGTCGACAAAAATAAAATTTATTTCTACGAGCTTTAGAAACAGGAAAAAAGCGAGTCTCCGGCAAGCTTTCCTATCTGTTTCACAACGATTTCAAATAAATGTTATATTTACTGACAAAGTACGTATATTGTGCTTATCCTGCAAAACAAAAATGTCGAAAACAACTGCTAACTTTCCTGAAAATATCAGAAACAAGCGTCATTCTAATAGGTTACCATGGTGTCATCTATCACGATCGCACTTATACTGATACGGTTTCTTTTCGTTACTCAACATGAATCAGATACCAGAAAAACTATATTTTGGTGAGTGGTCGTATGCAACACAAATTTTCCAGTCAGTGCAATATGACTCCTCAAATAGATCCAGTGCAGGATAACAATCATGATTTCACGCAGTAAAATATAACGTTTATTCCACCATGACGTCATAATTTCGCATATGTTAATTACTGCAATGTGCTGTTACCCGTAATCGCCTTTTTTTTTAGATCTTCGGAATGCAAAAGTAGTTATACTATAATAACGATCACTACCGATATAAATAGAGATGAATTGTCAAAAAGGATAAATTGAAAAATATTTTATTTGATTTCAGGTTTTTCTTTGAATGAAAAGTTTTTGTATTATGATATTTTGGCAGTAGGGCTTGTCTTGGTTTTGATTTCGTCGATTCTTTGCAATGTCTGTATCAATCATAAGTGTAAGAAAGAAGGTCTTAAAATATCACAAAATGATGAAAGAGTTGTACCTACTGAACCACCTCACGAAATTGAAGATGTCTTTCCACAATATGAAACAATTGATGAAAACAATATGGAACCGATGCAAGTGATCGAGAAAGTTGACGCTACAGTTAATCCCCGAACATCTTCAGTTAACAGTAAATCGCCGGCAGATAGATCGTATTTAGAAGTTATTGACATCGATGATGATTATCTTAATCCACATCAGCCCATTGAAATGAACGATCAGCCTGATATCTTACATAAATATTGCACTACAAATATGGTATCGTCGCCAGAATATGAAGCAGCAACGCAACCGGAAGCTAAGATGGAATGTGATAAAGATTTCTTAGGAGAAATAATTATTAAACAAATCGAATCAAATTTAATACCTAATATTTTCGAATCTTCTAATTCGCTTGACAGTGAAATATCGCTAACTGAAAAAGATAACAAGTCTAAAAATAGGGAAGAATCTTCTAATCTGTATTGTCCGCTAAAGAAGTGCGAGGTTATAGAAGATAATGGTTACTCCCTACAAAACAAAAAGACAGCAGAGTATGTTAATGTAGATCAGTAGATACATCAGTAGATGATAAATTCATAGTGGACACTGTGAACGTCGGTACAAATACTTGGTCCCTCGGCAAACTTCGGGAGATATTCCTAATTATTCAATACTACACACACTAAAAAGTCCGATAAAGTGTGCGATTAAGTGAATATTTAAATATTGGAATTCAACAATGTCCTGAAAAGGAGACCTGTGATTTGAAATGAATATCAATATCAGTATGACGTGTTTATGTACAATTACTCCGACAATACTAGCTCGCCTTTACATTTTTCGAACGACAATTTCTTTTAACTTTCTGAGTTAGGTAGTCTGTACCCGTCTTACGCTATACCATTTATTTTACTCTGTTGATTGGAGTTTTGCATTATAGAATGATTGTAGGTGATTGACGTCACTTAAAGCATTATATATTTCAGTTATATAATACGGGTTCCTTTTGTTGGTGCAGGAACCTGGAAATAATGACCACACCAGCTTGGTGCAAATCGATAACAAGCAAATAACATAAAGAAAAGCTTGAAGATGCCAAAATGATAATCAGCAGTCGGAAATTGAAAAAGGACAGACAATACAATAATCATAAGAAAAATGACAAACATTTCCACAAAACACTACACAAAATAATAAAGACTGAACAACACAAACCACACAAAACACCGGAAGTTAACTCAGGTGCTCAAGAAGGTAAGTAGCAAAACTACATTGGTTTAAGTCGAACTGACGAAGAGATGAAGAGCTCTGATTACACAGACATTTGTCATTCTAACTACATAAATTGCATTGCACTAGTACTGCCATGGCGGCTCAAGCAAATGTTTAGACAAATCTAGCTAATTAATAGAGAAAAGGTCCTCTTTGCGTTCCTGTCGAAGGGACTTATAATTTAAGCTCGAATAAGTCGTGTGCTTGCTTTGTCATGGCAAATGTAGCTATTTACCTATATTTCGAGTTTACCAGGATAGCGACTTATCTGAGTTATAGATAACGCGATTTGACTGTATTTCCCATTATGAATTATAAGAACACGAAATATGACTGTATTTCACATCATGAATTATAAGAACACGAGATTTGACTGTATTTCCCATCATGCATCACAGGAACATATCTAAGTATTTAAAACACCTGTTATTTCTTTTTAGGTGTTCTTGTTAAAACGAAATTGGGTTTTACTATTCTTTCAATTTGTATATGATTAAAGAAAAACCACCTGAACAAGAAGTTGTCATGAATTAAATTTTGTTTTTAATAGGTAAAACATATTATATACACACGGCAACGTATACCCTAGTATGTTGTGGTCTAATAGTATTAACACTTTTTATTAGATTAGTGTATAAATATAAGCGTCAACAATTTATATGTAAATAAACTATAGTATATGTTTGTAGCTTGTTTTGCTGATGACAACATATTCGTAGATGAAATCATCTCACTTGTTTCGTTTTATTCGTATTTGTATTCAGCATCATGTTCAGTAAATGTAGAAATATGTGTAGCAATACTCACTTTTTGTAATAAATCTTTGAAGATGTTTTCTCACTAACGTTTTTCTTTCTACAATACAATTATATGATAATAATAGTAAATATATTACCAGTAATACATAGTATAAAATATATGGGATTTTTTTTTAAAACTTCCCATTTTAGAGGGACCGTCGTGGTGGTGATCGTATGCTAGTTGGATTTATAACTACCTATGCAATTAGTACATATCACCAACCAAATTATGTGTTTGAATCCGGTTCAGGCGAGGTGTACTTGATACAACATTACATGATAAAGTTTGTCAGTGGCTTGCGGCATGTCGGTGGTTTTTTCCTGGCTCTCCGGTTTCCTCTACCAATAAAACTGACCCCCACGAGATAACTGAAATATTGTTGAAAGTGACATTAAACACCATAACCATAACCTATTTTAGATCAGGAGCAGCCATCATTGTGGAGCTTAGTGAGTGAAATGCGTCAATAAATCTTACTATTTATCAAGTACATGTAGGTAAAACACAATATGCAATGCAAATCTTAAAAGGAAAATATTTAGTTGATAGCAATTTTATTCATTCATATAGACAAAAAGGATCAGACACAAGTCTTACCAAATTATGAAGCTTACTTCTTTGAACGGCATAACAATTATTACGAATATACACATGGATTAGTGCATGCACATGAATGTGTGTATACCAGTAACAATTACACATACAACTATTCCAATAATACAAATAAAATGTCTATCAACATAACTTAATTCTTAAGAGATGAGGTTTATAAACCATTAAGAAATTAGAAATATTTAAACATAAAATTCGTAAACAAAAATACCCCCAGCACTATCACAAAGAACACTATAATCTTGAACATGATGCACAATATTTTGAATCTTCGTGACACAGAAATTGTCGTATGTATACTAATAATTCTATTAAAAACAAGCAGATGGCCTCCCCAACAATATCTAAATAATAGATAGTATACTAGGCTATCGTAAGACATAATAGTGAAACAATAGTCAACTTTGAACCAAAGTCTAATTGCCAGTTCCATCTTTCGTCATCTGTACGCAACTGTAGTAAACCTCAATATATGGAGAAAACCACCAACCTGCTACAAGTTAACGATACTCTTTAAAACACAAGGTAGTATGGATTATACCACCACCATGAACGGGAATCAATCTTACAACATAAGCTGTGAAAGCTATTGGTGTAAATCCTACTACCACACGACCACAGCGGCCCCTAAAAAAACATAGGAAATAGGTTATGCTTCAAAAATTCTAAACAAATAAATATTTAACTAATAAATAGAAATCTGAACTATCTTGGAAAAAGCAAAATGTCAATTCTAACAGCATATTCATTCGAGAAAAGATATCAACTCCCGTGTCATATATGAAACCTGTCATGAATTCTGAAAACCATTGAAAGCAGGGGAGTTCCACAAATTAACGTCGGACTCATGCAAGCAGTTGAGACATGGACACTCCAAATGGACATTCAAATGACGTCGTCAATAAAAGAGCTGACGATTTGGGTTCCTGTAATGGTGTTACACTGATGAAGATTTGCTGATAATGGGAATATGATACGACCTATCTTGGTTATCCGGATTTAGATTTTATTGCTCCCAAGCAACTTACATTATTTGGCTTTCCAATTATTCGAATTTGAGAACATGATGAAGATTATTCGATAAACACATCCTTCCTAAATAATGTAATTATTACCAGGTTCTCCTTCCACAGGCATAAGTGACATTAGACGATTTTGGCTATCCTGTTAAGACCCTTTGAATTTATTCCTACCAAATATTATAAATTATTTGGCTTTGCAATTTTTCGAATTTGAGCGTTATTCCAGAAACGCGTCGTGCGCACTAAATTGGATATCTTCTTTTTTTATGTTCGTCTTTACGTTCCTTGTTACGTGTTGTGATGTCCGTTGGGATTTTCGCATACAAACGATGTTCGATTCATCCTTTTCCCAAGTTGTTTGTAGGAGGGCCCATGTCTTATTTATGTTGTTTGTGTTTGTTTGCGTATAGTGGTGTCCAGCATTTTGTCCTATTATATGTATCTATGTTCTTAATTCCGTGTTGTGATGTCTTCTACGATTTCCGCATAAAAACGAAGTTCGGTTCATCTTTTCTCCGTGTTGTTTGTTAGAGGGCTCATGTCTTAATTATGTTATTTGTTTTTGTTTGCGCACAGTGGTATCAAACACGTCTTGACTAAATGTGAAACATGGCGAGTGTCTTATAAGACAATAACTGCTACAACGTGCGAGCATCTGGGTTCACCCCCGGCTTTTCGTGGGGCCTGAGTTGCTCATCTCCTCAGTTTTCTTTGTTTTATTTAGATTTTTGCTTGTTTGTCTTTGTACTGTGTCTTGTGTCTTGTGTGATCAATGTTGACATTAAGATATTTAATTAACCATGCCAGTATCGAAGCACTGACTCCTTGACGGATCATAGCCACGGGCACCAATAGTCCACCAGCAGTGATTGTAATAAAATCGTAGATATCTAATATTGTGATTTCTGTTACGATTTCCGCATAAAAACGATGTTCGGTTCGTCTTTATCTCCAGTTGTTTGTAGGAGGGCGCATGTCTTATTTACGTTATTTGTATTTGCTTGCGCATAGTGGTGTCCAACTCGTATTGTATTGTTGTTTTTCTTTGTTTTTCTTCGTCTTGTGTACTATATGTTGCCAATTCTCTGGATTGTCCATTTTTGATTGTCCCTGCAGTATTCTCTAACGTTTATTGAAGTGTACCCCACGTTTTTCCTGGAATCACATTACAGGTACACTCAATGTTATTGGTCAAACGATTGGAAAGCCAAATAAGTGAAAGATACAACCGAGCAAGTAAACTGAATGGTCTAGACAGAAAGCTAAAATCGGGTAAGGTCACCAAGGGAGATTAACACTAGTTTTAATAAATTACATTATTTAGGAAAAGTAAATTTCATTAATAAATCTATCTAATAAACCATGTCATTGACTACTGGGCGGATGATACCTTCGGGTACTAAACATACATAAGAAGATGTATCTACCCAGTGACAAAACCCTTGTAATCTAAACGAGGTGATTCTGGAATAATCTGCAGGTACACTCGACCTCAAAAGATTGCCAAATAATATAAAGGTCTTAAATCAAGCTAGGGCAACGACATTTGATATCCACAAAATTAAAGGTGTTGTTTTCAGTATTATCTAAAATGTAACGTGATATGGCTTTGATAATGTATTGCAGGACACGCATTGACTTTATAATTGTAAAAAATGTAGTCGACGTGAAAAATGCATTAAGGCAGGTGATACTGATACAGAATGACAACTACAAAACTAGATGAATTAGACCAAGGATATACTTGGATAATACTAGGTGGTAAGACTATTATCTTTTAAATAATTGATTGATTGTTGTTTAATGCCAGAACTTAAAGGATGTTAATAGATTTACAAACAATAATTCTGGTATAGTTGACGGTAATTGACGGTAATGTGGACATTCCCCTTCAAGTTGAAAGTAAATGTATTTATTACATAAATGTCCGTGACAAATCGTCATCAAATCTCTCACTTGCTCTTCTTTACTGGGATATCGTAGATAATTCTTCTGAATCACAGAACAATACTATGGAAACGTTTACCTTGGTCCCTTAAAACGTTTCATTCCGGAGCACCTACGTTCACCCCCGTGATGTTCAATCTTTAGTATTCTGTGTAATGGTTCGTAGATCGTTGTTTGTCCTCTTACGCTTCTCAGTACAACTTTGGTATGTTAAAACGTTTCTTATAAGGCAAAATGAATCTGAGGGTCTGTTCCTCGTGGATTGGTATGTTGACCTTACAGCATTGACTAGTTACCTTTTTCACCACAACTTTGGAAGAAAACAACAATTTTTACTTTGTGATTATATTTTGCAACTAGATATAATACTGGTAATATTAGTTGAACAAGAACTGCTCCCTTCCGTACAGCTGAGTTCATTCCCGTAATATTAGTGGAACAAAAACTGCTACCCTTCTGTACAGCTGAGTTCATTCCCGTAATATTAGTGGAACAAGAACTGCTACCCTTGCGTACGGCTGAGTTCATTCCCGTAATATTAGTGGAACAAGAACTGCTACCCTTCCGTACAGCTGAGTTCATTCCCGTGTTTTAGTGGAGTTGTTCTTCTCCGACTTACGGCTTCTGATTACCTTCTTTACTATCATTAAGCGTTTCTTAAAACGTACCAAGAGAAGAGATACCAGGAAAGGTAATGAAAAGCTGTAAATTGAAAGACAGACAGCACACTGAGCAAAATTATTCACATTTGGCATTTTTCATACTGAACCAGATTGTTGAACTAATGATAATGGAATCCTGTTTCCGTCTGGAACCGTTTTATTTAAATTTACCGAATTTATTGTCACAAACAGCTGTAGAAATTTCTACTTTAAGGATTCTGATTGCACCTTTGATATCTTCAAACTCTTCTTACTGACAAACATATTTTTTGCAGCTTCGTTTCTTAATTTGATGCTCATTACTGGAACCTTGCGTTCATTTGGAATCATCTATGCAGAACTTCTGGAAACTTATAATGTTGGTGCGGGATATACAGCGATAATATTAAGCATAGTTATATTTCTTGTGGCAGTCGGAGGTATGTCTCATATAAAAACTAGATATATACTTAAACAATACATTGCATTGTCGAGTTCGGAGGGTTCATCGACATCGACATGGGAACAAATCGTGTCCTTGTCTTTGTTGATCTATTCTTTTATTCCTATGTTATTCCTATGAGGCAGCGCTTATTTCAAAACAAAACATTAAAGAGCATTTAAACTCACATTGAGGTATATTGATGATGATCTGTCTATTATTGTCTAAACTTCGCTATCCCGATACCATTAAGAAATCTGTAAATATCTAAATTAAGTGTGAACAACGCGTAACTGGAAAACACTCTCATCAGGTACGCTCAAAGTCCGAAGATTGGAAAGCCAAATTACTTTTTCTCGTGGCCATTGTGTTGTCTGTTCTTCTTCGACATACAGATTCTGGTTGCCCCTTTGGTATCTTTAAACTCTTCTTATTTAAGTCTTTGTGAGCAAGAAAACTAAATGGCATCAAAATTTGACATGGTCACTTATGTCTGAGGGAAGAGAACATTAGTTTTAATAATACATATAATAAAAGGTCAGTAGCAATTATTCTGATTTCCTGAAACGTCATCTTCATCTGAGAAACAGGCTACTGGACCAGGGCTATGAAAAGATTCGCCTTATTCGATCTCTTAAAAAGTTTATATTCCGATACCAAGATCTTGTCGAAATATATTCCGTCTCTGCAGAAAAGATTATAAACGATGGATTTTCAAATAGTGAAAATGTATAAAGATAAGGTTTCAACAAAAATGTCAAAAATATTTTTTTATCAATGTGTGACGTAAAAGTGTCTTTGACATTTACTTCACTGAGTTTGGTGCTGCTTCGACAACTGTTTTACCTGTTTTGTTCAAGTATTGTTATAAATACTAGTATAGTGACAGCCGGAAACTTTAAGCCGTAATGAAAGGGGGATGTTTGGCGCTTTAAAATCTGATTCAATCCACCATTTCTTTAGAAATGCCTGTACCAAGTCAGGTTCATTACGGTTTTCACAGTTTTCCGGTTGTTGACTGATTTTGTCTGTTTATATACTTATGAGTTTTGACTTTCCCTTTGTAAGATTGTTCGGAGTTCGGTAATTTTGTTATTACCCTTAATTACTAATATTAAATAAATCCATTAAACCACGATCGAAGATACCAAAGGCGTTATTAGAATCCGTATATCAAAGAAGAACAGACAACACAATGGCCAAAAGAAAAAGTACAAAAGGACAAACAACGATCAACAAAACATACATATAAAACTAAAGATTGAGTAACCCTATTAAAAACCCGATGTATAAACCAATGTAAAATTAGTAAATAGCGCAAATTGACTTTTAAGCTGATGATATCCTCGATAACTAGCAAGTCCACCACAAGAGGACATCTCGTAAATATAAAGCGTCGATATTCGGTTTATTGTCTATCCATAGGCTATAAATGATGTGTTTTATGAATGTGTAATGAATTTTTATTGAATATGTTATTTTATATTTGCACAGCTCCAGTATCCGGACTTATCAGCACTTCTTTTTCATTTAAATGGTGCACCGTTATTGGAGGGATTCTTCCAGGACTAGGTATGGTCGCCAGTGCATTCACCAGAAGTGTAGAAATGTTATTCTTAACGTATGGTGTCATATTAGGTATGCTATATTGTTAGTGATTCTTTATGCTTTGATTGATTGAGTGAACGAGTGACTGTTGGACGTGCAACGAACAACTTCCTGGCTATAGTTTGGCGAAAGCAGCCTTTGTGCACGAAATGCGTTCTTGTTAACCAATACGATTAGTTGAGATCTTTCGTGCTGGCTGACTGAATCAACAATCCAAATATACATGTCGTTCCACTCGGACACATTATATGGAGTATACATCTCTCAGTTGATACCATAATCCAGAGCTTGTGGTTCCTATCATGATTTCCTGGACAGAGTGTTGCTGAAAACAAGGAAGCTACTGAACCACGAGTCCCTGGTGGTTAAGTTTAAGCCATCAGTCCGACTTGGTTAAACGCTACGGATTATCTGTGTCACCAATGACAACGGATATGCTGCGTTTGTTGTAGTCACAATGCGGTTCTTTCATCATTTTTTTGGCAGTGTATGAAAATAGTGTTACATAATAGATACATATATTTCACATATATAGCACACATATTGGTGGTAATACTTAATAAGTAGCCATTCTTCAGTATTCAATTTCAGCTTGCAGACACCATTGAAGATACCAAAGGTATAATCAGAAGGGCCGAACGAAAACGAAATGAATAGACAATCGTCAACAAAACAAAAGTCGGAAACTAAAGATTGTGCAATACGATCCCCACTAAAAACGGAGGTGAACTCAGAAAACCATTATTGCTCATGTCATCCAACGTGTTACTAATTTAAAAAATCCGGTAACAACTCATGAACGAGGAAAGGACTTAATTCCGGCGCACCAGATTGCAGTCCCGATTATAAGTGGGGTTTGCATTGCTTGAACTTTAGGCTTCTTCGTAATGCTTTGTAGATCATAGTTTGTTCACATGATCTTTTCTTTTGGCCATTGGTTTGTCTGTCCTTCTTTGATTTACGGATTTAATTGACCTTTTTGGTGTCTTCAAGCTTATTCTTTTGACTACGGCAAATGGAACATATCCGTTGTCATCTGTGACAGACATTCGGTAGCGATTGATCAAGTTATGAAGGTGACCGTAAGGCTTTCAAAATTATGACTTTACCACCAGGAACCCCTGGTTTATTAGCTTCCTTGTTTTTAGCAAAAACTGTCTATTAGGAAATTGGTAATAGGAAACACAAACTCTAGAATATTGTATCAACTATATACATCTGCATGTGTAGGAATTTTGTTACATATAAATGGAATGTTCACCATGGGAAAATTGAATCATCTCCCTTGTTGTAAAGTTTCGTTCTAAACCGGTCCTCACTATCAATGTCTAAGAGTAGGTACAAATATGAAGCAGACATAACTTGTATATGTGGTATCCTTTATTTAAAATTCAATAGGATAGATACAATCAACAGAGTCACCAAAAGTTAAATTATTCAGTGATTCCGTGAAAGTGAAATTAATGTCGTGGTGTTTGTTGTTTTGGTTATCATTGGGCTTATTGCTTCGAATCCTAGCAATTGTAAATCGCTTATCATTCCCTATTTATGATCACTCTAGGAAGCACAATTCCCTATTTCACATGAACCAATTTTACGAAATATGGTACTTGCTCATTAAATGTCCATTAGTTACCTTTTTGCATTGAAACAAAATAATAATCCATCTCAAGGTAAATAGTTCATGTATTATTTTCTGCATTTACAATTCAAATAAATCAATAAATCCATGATGTTCTCTTCTTATGTTCAACATTTACATGGTCGCCATCTTTGCTTCCTAGGGAATCCTGAGTTGTTTACCACGCTTCATTAATTTACGTCCACATTATTAAGAACAACAATATTCTGTTTATTTTAGACGTATCTGATCTTTCCATGGGCATTTGCAAGGAAACAGCTGTCTTAAGGCAGTTATTAATGATTTTGTTTGCGTTTTACTTACCGATAGACATTAATAATAATACCCAAGTGCATCCGGTTGAATGCTCCCAAGATACTATGCTGCTAAACATATGTGTTACTTAGTCAATATTGAATCTCCATAAACACATGAATAAAACCAAGATATTCAAAATGTTGCACTGGATCCAACCTCTCAGATACGTAATGTGACGTGTAGTTTTTATTTCTTTACCAATTAGCTGACTTTGAGCTGATGATGCAGAGTAAATGTAGGAACTAGATCACAGATCAACCGTATAATGAAGATCATCAAATAAAACAATATAGAGATCTATTTAGTGCGAACGATGCGTTTTTGGAAGAACATTCTTCTGGTACTCTTATAGTCAAAATATAATAATTTGAAAGTCTTTTCGGAGTAGGCAGACCTGCCGCAAGTTACTGACAAACGTTATCACATAATGTTGTATCGAGTACACCTCGTCTGAGCTGGATTCGAACTCACAATGTTAGTGGTCATAGACACTACAATACGATCACGACCACAACGGCACCAATGTTATTGATGACTTTGGGAGATGAAGCTCTATTTAAAAAAAATGATTACATTCTTTACATTTTACAGGTACTGGGTGTGGCCTTGCCGTGACTCCTACTTTCACTATAGTTAATTTTTATTTCGAGAAAAAACGAGGCTTGGCAAACGGAATTTTGTGGTCGGCAAGTGGGATCTCTACCATTGTAAATCCTACTATGTACAGACAATTAATTGATAAATATGGAATACATGGTGCAATGATAATAGTAGGAGGCATTTTATTGAATATTTGTGTAGGAGCCAGCTTATTCCGTCTGAGCTGGATTCGAACTCACAACGTTAGTAGTCATAGACACTACAATACGATCACGACCACAACGGCTCCAATTTTATTGATGACTTTGGGAGATGAAGCTCTATTTAAAAAAAATGATTACATTCTTTACATTTTACAGGTACTGGGTGTGGCCTTGCCATGACTCCTACTTTGACTATAATTAATTTTTATTTTGAGAAAAAACGAGGCTTGGCAAACGGAATTTTGTGGTCAGCAAGTGGGATCTCTATCATTGTAAATCCTACAATGTATAGACAATTAATTGATAAATATGGAATACATGGTGCAATGATAATAGTAGGAGGCATTTTATTGAATATTTGTGTAGGAGCCAGCTTATTCCGTCAGCCGAAATGTTTTAGACGACAGACATGTGTTAGATTACTAACAAATAATGACACAAAGGGACGTAATCCAAAGTTGGGCATTCGGAAGAAGCTGATTGAGATTTTTAATGCATACCGTTCCTTAATGAACAATCCCACTTTCTTGATATATTGCACCGCTATATCATTTGCATTTGCAAGCAATGTATTAATGTTTATAATCTTACCTCCTCATATGCTTCATGAACACTTCACCAAGCAAGATGTCATAATTGTATTGATAGTGGTTGGTGGAGTGGAGTTAATAGCTCGATTTGTCGCGGGAAAGTTACTAGACTTGGGGTATTTTACGGTGCAAACGTTGTTCGTCGTCAATATGTTTGTTGGTGGAATCTGTTCAATAATATTTCCGTTCTTCCGTCACATGGGGATTAACATAGCATATTCAGTAATTTTCGCAGTGTTTCCCGGAGTTATACAGATAGCTACTCCGATGCTCATCGTGTCTATTCTTGGCTTTAAAGCACTCTCAACAGCATATCCTCTTTCTCATATGATTATTAACTTTGTTATGCTGATCGTGTCACCGTTGTTAGGTTAGTTTTTGCTACTCGAAGTTAATTTGTTGCTAAAGTTTTATAAAAGAAAATGTACAAAGTAGAATATAATTTTACTCCGAAAATACACGCTACTAGTATCCATACAAAGGCAAATCGAATCATCAAATTCCATTAAATATTCAAAGTCGTAAACGTACAACCACTGGAATATATGTGCAGCTTATATTTGCTGTATCACTTACTGTACATGTATAACGAATAGCAATATTTAAAATACATGTTTGGGTTCACCCCCGGTTTTTAGTGGGGTTCGTGTTTCTCTATCTTTAGTTTTATGTGTATGTTTTGTAGTTCGTTGTTTCTCCTTTTGTACTTGTTCTGTTGGACATTGTGTGGTCTTCGATATACGGATTATGATTACCCCTTTGGAATCGTCACACTCTTCTTACTGCAGATTTGTTCATTATTTGATGAAATAGATCTCGCTCACATTTAGGAGTTCGGAAGTGCTCTGATTTATATCCTATCATTTGACAAAAGAAGATGAAAAACAATGATAAGCAATTGAGCAAATGGTAACCTAAACTAGAAACACATAAAAGATACAGACTGAAAGAGATGAGCAATTATGCTTTGGGCTTTGACTAACACCAACATGTGTGGAGTACACACCGGCTAAATAGATACTAGAGGCATCGTGATAACTAGATCTCCAGCGGTCAAACAGATATACAAAAATAAATATAATACATTTTGTGTAGTTATTTATACGTAGATATCAAAATTAGTGCGCACGCCATGCTTCTGGAATAACCTACATCAGGTATGCCCTTAATCAAAAGATTGGAAACCCAAATAATCTTAAACGTAATTGGGGCAAGTAGACCAAATAGCATCAACAAGTTTTCTAACATCGGATACGGTCACCTATGCCTGGGGGAACAGAATCTTATATTCATTAATAATTATACGTGTAAGTTACTTACAAAACTTCATTCAAAATTGTTTTTTTGTCTTAGGTTGGTTTAATGATCTCACTGGTAGTTGGTCCGTTTCATTTTATACTATTGGTGGACTTCAAATTCTTTCCTCGGTTATAATTTTCATTGAAAGACTATTGTGGAAACTAAAGCAGAAAACAGACCCAGTTGGCAATGGACAAATGGAGCATACAAAAACAACAGAAAATAGCTTATTGGAAGAAATTATTCCAATGATGGACCACAATATTAAGTGATATATTAACTAAACAATATATAATAAGCAACAGTTATTGTAGAATCGAAACGTCTATAAATATATAAACAGTATGATATATCCTTTATATAAAAATATCTGACAATGCATGTACTAATATGTCAAACAGAATATATAAAGTTGAATTTCTTGTGTCATTTGAGAATGCTGAATGCGTTCTGGAAAATATTGAGTGAGTGTGTGATTGTTATTTAGCACTCAATGAGCAATTTTGAGCTTATCATTTCGAGAACAATTTAAATTTCGGTGAGATGATAACATATGCCCACTTTGTATTAGGCCAACACACTTAGTTGGATTATTATAGTGCCAGTTCACTGAATCAACAGTCGCAGGTAGAAATGTATGTTAACTCGGACAAATTATGCTGGCTCCGAGTCATCCAGTCTTTGTTCTTCCTCCTTAATGCTGCTTGCTTAGCGGAGAAGCAACCAACACCAATTTACTAATCTTTGGTTTGATACGAATGGACAATCCAGAGACACTGGTAACATTGGGCACACAAGACACAGAACAAAAACAAATAAAACAGACAAACACAACACAGAAAACTAAGAAGATAAGCTACACGGACTCCACCAAAAACCGAGGTTGATTTTACGAATAGCGTTCAGACTGCTTTACACCTCTATACGAATACAAACACAGATTTAAACATGAGCCCCCCCCCCCCCCCCCTCCCCGCTACAAACAACTGGTGGGTAAAGACGAACCGAACCGATCTGTATCGGACATCGCAACACGGAACTAAGAACGTAAAGACATATAATAGGACAGCATGTTGGCCAACACTATACGCAAACAGTATATACGGTAAATTAGTATAATTTTTGGACGGTAGTACAAGTAAATTGTCACCATTAACACCGCAAATACAATCAAACTTTATTGAAAATGTAGATCGGTGAATACTGTAACACGCCACACTATTTAAATAGGACTTTCATAATAATAAATTAAGTCCATCGACAGGGCCTATGAGAGGGAGGTTCAGTCGGTACATTAGTCCGGGTCCCGGATAGCCAAGTGAATTTCTGAAGGGTCAACTTAACAAGTACCATCTTGCTGCATTAACTGATTATGTTTGTCACTACTTTGTATAAAGTATATGTTATCTGTTCATTCTGCTGCACAGGAAATAAAACATTTATGAAAGTTTACCAGTGGTTTTATTGGACCTCAAATGCTCAATTTTGAGAGAAGTCTCAGCCTGTCCACGGGGCCCCAAAACAGTCTTGTTCCGCCCTGCATAATTTATCTTAGAGACCCTGTCGATCGCTAATGCTAAACCAGAGTCTTTAATGTTATACAGTTTAACATGTTAGTGGCTGATTATTTGCAAATTTATCAGCAGAAATTTACATGATAAATCTATTGTTATCCATTATCTCAGTTTATATTATTTTTACACATTTGATCATTGTTTTGGACTTAAGACATATTATATATTGATAACATACATATGAACAAAGATTTGTTTAAACATTTTTGATAAGCTGTTCGATATGCTTATGCTTGCGAGTTCTGATTGGAATTATAATGTTTATATAATTATGAGTTTTGACTTTCCCTTTGTAAGATTGTTCGGAGTTCGGTAATTTTGTTATTACCCTTATTGTAAATACTTTGTTTCATTTTGTAAAAGCTTGCTTCGCTTTTCAAAACCCTCGATTTTCTGAAAATTTCTCTGTCAGACATTGTGTTCCGCATAAAGGCAGCTGTAATCTTCAATTAACTTGTGATTTCAACTCTCCATAACCTTGTCCAACTTCCTCAATTTTCTGAACCCTTTCTCAATCAGACATTTGGTTCTGAATGAAGGCATCTGAAGTCGTGCAAATTTAGAAAACACTGGAAGGATGATTTTATTTTAGGGTACTGCAATATTTTCGTGCATTTTATTTCAGTGTTTGCGAATCAATTTTGATTATTTGTTTAAGCACAACACAAGGAATAGTGGCATTTAATCAGTGTCAGTATTATATACCATAATCGATTTTGTTCATGAATTATTAATCTAAGCACTTTTCGACTAACAAAATATGAGAAATATTAAACAATTGCATTCCTTTCTAAAAACGTAGATATATACTTTAATACATACTACGCGTTTCTGGAATATCCTGAATAAAACAGTGAAAATACATTTCCAACAGCCTTCATGTTTGATAATAAAGGCGAATATTGACATAGCACATTTCCCTAATATCCCTTTCTTCACCAATCTATGCTCTATGACACATTAAAAATCGGCTAAAGCAATCTGGAAATGAAATTTATTTACAACGTTGCATCAAATTGAAAGATTGAATCTGCCGAAACTTAAATTCAACAATAACGTACATTCTTCATGCAAGCCGTTTCGCGTGTAAAGGGTTTTATTCGTTTGTCTACTGAGGTTTAAAATAGGTCGATACCTCTGCTGCTATACTATTAGTCTCCGAGGGTATCATCCGCCCAGTAGTTGGTGTTTCGGCACTGAAACTGTTTATAAGATACGTTTATTATTGAAAATTACTGTTACTAGGTAATTAAGTGATTGGGAAAAGTTTGAAGTCATTAAAGTAGTAATCAAAAGCTATAAATCAATGACCAAAAGAAAAAGGGAGACCAAATTCAAATAAGATTGAGTAACACAAGCCAAACTAAAACGGAGGCTGAACTCAGATTCTTTGGAAAGGTGAGGAGTTTCTGCTCCATTGGGAACACCCGTCGTGCTACTGATTAATCATTTGAACATTATATCATTTGGAAATTGTGTTGAACTGTGGCATAAGCAAATAAAAACAAATAAAACTTAAAATCTCTACAAAATAACGGGGAGTAATTTATACGCTCCGAACATCGCTTTTATGTGAAAATCGTAATGGACAACACAACGAAAAACGCGACGACATGTAATTGACGAAAGGTAATGAAACAAGCACCATTCAAAACTGGGGTACAACGCAGTAGATCCTGCTCCACCAGTGGCGGCCGTCGTATTACTCTAGCTACAAATCCGGTAGCAAGTTAAAGAGAGAAGGACGGTACTGTGACTACGTTGCGATAAATATAGTCACCAAACTTGGAATAATTTACACCCAATACAATTCTAGTTTGATGATTTTCACGATCGCATTGAGCTTTAAATGCAAGATGCCACAGATACAGCTCGGTCCTATTCATACCTTGACCTACACTTGAACCTAATATTGACATTGAGAACCGGTTCAGAAAGAAACTTTCCCATTGTGAACTTTCCATTTATATGTAGCACCATTCCAGTAGCACCTGCATATGGAATATATATCTCTCAGTTGATACGGTATTCCATGGCTTGTGGTTTCTGTGTTCTTATCATTATTTCATTGATAGATTGTTGCTGCTAACAGTGGAGCAACTGAACCAAGGGCTACCAGTGGTTACGTTGAAGTCATCACTTAGATATTATTTTTTAGAGTATCCATTGACTGTACTCGGCGTAACATGTTACTGGCGTAAATTACTAGTTGATTTGTTTTTACATTTCAGAGTTAAAATGTCGATGAGTTTATGTAATCCTTGTTCTAAGAGATATAATACAGAAGCTGCAGTAATGCTTTGTGAAGATTGCAACGAAGGATGTTGTACACGTTGCTTGAATGTACATAAATCCAACCCAGAGTTCGTTCTACATCGTATCACGGAAATCGGTTGTCTTAGAGGATGCGAGGTGACAGATACTAAATTACCCAGAAGCGCAGGCTACGAGCCGGTAATTCTTCCTGCTATTAAAAAATTTAAATACACTAACACAATACATGTTCAGCATGACAAAAACGTCTATATTTCAAGCCTCGCTTTGGCTGAAGATAACCGTTTACTTCTCTGCAACACAAAAAGCAGAAACCTACTTGCATACAGCGAGCATGATGACCATCTACAGGATTGCTTATTATTTGGGGAGCCTTGGGACATTGCGATCATACCAGGTGGTAAGAAAGCTGTCGTAACCCTAGATTCAGTTCCAGCAATACAATCTATAGACCTTTGTCCAATAAAACCGGGAAGAACATTGTCGCTACAAAATAAATGCTATGGAATTACAGTAATCAAGAATTACTTATGTCTAGGTGGTCGCAGTGTTATCTACATCTTAGATAATGCTGGACAAGCAGTGAGGACCATCGAAATTGACCAAGTTGGATGTATCTGGTACCTCCATCCTGGACCACCGGATATCATTTACTACACATCATTTGATTGTAATGAAGTTGGTTGTGTAGAATTAGACGGGAGTATTTGCTTTGAATATAAAAGCACTCAGCATGGAAGGTCGGATATCGATGATATGAATAATGAGCGAACTTCTTGTTATGGGTTATATATTATAAGGATTAGGGTTATGATGTTTAACGCCATTTCAACAATAGTTCAGTTATGTCGTAGCGGTCAGTTTTATTGGTGGAGGAAATAAGGATAATAACAAAATTAACGAACTCCGAACAATCTTACAAAGGGAAAGTCAAAACTCATAATTATATAAACAGACAAAATCAGTCAACAACCGGAAAACTGTGAAAACCGTAATGACCCTGACTTGGTACAGGCATTTCTAAAGAAATGGTGGGTTGAATCAGAATTTAAAGCGCCAAATCTCCCGCTCTCATTACGGTTCAAAGGTTCCGACTGTCCATATAACAGTATTTAAATACAGGAACAAAATAGGGAAAATAGTTGTCAAAGCAGTACCATATTCGGTGGCGTAAATGTCAAAAATATTTTTACGTCACACATTGATAAAAAAAATATCCTTGACATTTTTCTTGACTTCTTTATCTTTATACATTTTCACTATATGAAAATGCATCGCTTATAATCGTTTCTGCAGAGACGGAATATATTTCGACAAGATCTTGGTATCGGAATATAAACTTTTTAAGAAATCGAATAAGGCGAATCTTTTAATAGCCCTGGTCCAGTAGCCTGTTTCTCAGATGAAGATGACGTTTCAGGAAATCAGAATAATTGCTACTGGCCCTTGCATAGTGAATCAATTGCGAGATGTAAACACCATATGCAGGAGAAACTGGTATATTGCTGCACATGATTGGAAAATGTATGATTTTAAAATTGAAGTCGTCCCGTTTATCATAAATTTTAGTACTGAGTTGACCACTGTCGTCAAATTCGAGGTATAAGTCCAAAAGTGATGCGAACGAAGCTGTATCTGTGGTCTCTTTAACTTCCAGCTCTGGAGGATATATCAATGGAAGAAATTCTGCAAATCTAGAATTATTGATAGATAAAACGTCATCAATATACCTGTATGTGAAATTAAAGGCTCTAGTCTCATGAATCTTCTTATCTTTTACAAGCTTTTGAAGAAACTCCGACTCATATGAGTATAAAATTAAATCGGCTAGAAGAGGGGCACAATTCGTACCCATTGGTATGCCGACGACCTGTTGAAACAGTGTCCCTCCAAAGGAGACAAATATGTTATCGAAGAGGAACTCCAGCATACTGATCACTTGTTCCTCGGAGTAGCATGTTTTACCTTTTTGAATTGTGTTTGAAAAATATGTGGAATTGTAGCCTAACACAACAAATTTTGAGCCATAGTTTCTTTGACTAAAAGCTTAATGAATTGTTTCTTTTAAGCGGGTTTTTAATTTTTCATGCGTAGGGTGGTATATAGAGTTGAAAAATCAAAAGTTTTGATGGAGGATACCTGAGAGAAAGATCTTGATTTCAGGTTATCCAAAAGATCTTTAGAGTTTTTCAAAATCCACATGTGGTGTATGCCTCTACGCGAGTAAACAGTTTCACAATATTTCTGTTGTCCCTCTTTTACTGCAGACAGCATCTTTGTCGGGTGAATATACAATTCTTTCGTCGAACAAGTTGATGATCCCGCTATGTACCTTTTCTTTGTATGGTGTCTTATGGAGTTTAGGTATCCAATATAAATAGGGTAAATCCCCAGACCCTTTACCAGAAGGAATGCTTAAAGAGGTCATGAATGATCTGTGGTTAGCTAGGATTTCATCTTTGTCGAACGAAGTTGGTTTGTATGTGGTATTACTAGAGGTGTTGCTATTTATGCCTAATTCCTTGAATAGGCATTCGAAGTAATATGATTTACATACAAACACGATATTGTTGGAAGCCTTGTCCGCAGGAACGATAACATAGAGTACCCAGAGAAACCACCGACTCGTCATAAGTCATTGACAAATTTTATCACATAATGTTGTATTGAGTAAACCTCGCCTGAGTGGGATTCGAACTCAGAACGTTAAAGTACATGTTGACATTAATGTCTATGAAAAGAAAGTTCAAACACGGATGGTCAACAATTACACCAATATCAACAAAACGAACAACCACCTTTCACCACTAATCATTGCACACACACAACACTAACAATAATAAACAAACATAATGATAAAACACGACATATGGCGTTGGACATCGATCCTGGTATAAAACAGATACAAACATATGTCGGGATTATACCGGCCAATGGGATCCCAACCCTCCCCTCTAGATAATTTGTAATATAACTCATAACTCTAGTAGCGACAAGTACTGATTGTATAAGCAGGTGTAAACCCAACTACTCTATGATAATGGCCACGACGACCCCAAAATAGAATTTGATTTATTATCTCAAAATATCCCTACCAACTTATTGGAATATTCTCGTACTGTACTTGCCCTTCGGTTTTCTCTAACGTTTATTCAAGTAACCTTTGAATATTTCACTGATGTTCGTATTCGCTCGTGACTATTTTGGAAAATAAAACAGGTACATTCCGTTTTATTGTTGATCATAGTTGCTGCTTAATATAGTATTCGATCATAAAAAGGGATACTGGTATTTCATTAATTTACATTTGATTAAAAACATTTGTTTTGTTTTTAATTAATTAATACATTACATACCCATTTATAAATAGTTAAAATGTTTTGCAATGGGGTTGTAATTGGTCATTTACGTTGAATGTGACCAGCTTCCGGCTAAAAGAGATTTTTATCGTACCGACATTTGACGGAAATGTCCGAGTGATGTTTGAAACTTTAGAATCCTATTGTCACGCCATATTACATAGTACTCCCTTCTCGCTGATCAGCACGTAAATAGGTGGCATACTAATTGAATATGTAATAACTTAATTCATACTTCAAATAGAGGTATGTGAGTACTAATTGTGTAAAATTAAATTGTAATGATGATTTCTTACAAAGATGTACACGTATTAACAGTGTTAAAACATCCACGCCTCTGTTGTTAATATCAATACTTCCTCGCATACCTTTCCAATTTCTTTAAATATAAATGACATCTTAGAGATAAATTAGTATGAAAAACAGAACATACCACACTGTCGGAACAGTTCTAAAATCCAATAGGTAAATCGTAGAAAGAGGCAAAATCGATACATGATCGCTTACTTTCCTAACTGTGTACACACACAATAAGAAGTGGCGGGATTAAATAAGTGTTATGGGCCCAAACCTCCCCTCCTAGTGAAATGATGGGATTATGTGATGCATGTGATGTTACGACAAGGCCATCTTTAAATTAATTTTAATCGAAAATGAAAAAGCAACCATTTCAATAATGTACGTGCATTTATAATGTAAATAAAAATATGGCTATGTAATTACTAGTATTCATTTTGAAAACAAATTATGAAGTCATTAGACACCCATTCATTCTATTCTTTTAATGAACTGAGTTTAATTTTAATCTGATTCAACCCACCATTTCTTTGGAAATGCCTGTACCAAGTCAGGGTCATTACGGTTTTCACAGTTTTCCGGTTGTTGACTGATTTTGTCTGTTTATATACTTATGAGTTTTGACTTTCCATTTGGGAGACTGTTCGGAGTTCGGTAATTTTGTTATTACCCTTATTTATCAGAATTAAATCGTGTTGTAACTTATGATAAAGGACATTTACTAGTTCTTTGAATTACTGCTTAGGCTTTACCGGTCACGGGTCAGTTTATATCAAGCTAAGTGTTAATTTGTACATTCTTGTATTTCCTGGTAATGATTATTTTCTGTTAGAACCCATTTGAGATGTTGTGAAATGATCATCATATATAATATCGACTAGAGATAAATAATTCACAAATTTTATTCTAGATGAATTAAATTTTTGATATTTCGCGCCACTTTCAGTTGTATCATGCCGCACACATAACGGTCAGTCAATTATAGAGAAAGCCGAGTCCTCAGTAAAACGACTTTCAATTGAGATGGTCTGGCAAATGGTGATGAAGCAGGAGTGGTCATTCAAATCGACCTTCAAGTGTATCGTACCGGTCAGTTTATTGGTGGAGTAGGTTAAGTATCTACATTACAACGTTGAGGTTATATCTAATGCAAATAACCACGAGTAGTGGCTTAGGGAGGGAGAGGGGTCCAGGTGTACGACAGGATATATATCTTTTGTTTATCAACATAACTTGTAAAAGAAAACAACACGACATGCTCTCCGCCTTGGTGAATACATCACAGTTAAAATATTACAGGAAATTACACCAATTAGATGTTAAAGAAAACTGGAAGGGAGAGAGGTCAACAATGGACAATCCAAACACAGAGGCAACATTGGGCACAAGACACAGAACGAAGAAAAACAGTACGTACAATACAACACAGCACAACAAATTAAAATGATGATAAATACGGACCCCATGCAAAAACCAGGGGTGCACCCACATGCTTGCGAAGGGTAAGCACCAATTTTAGTTTTTTATTAGACGGTCCACAAGATCATGATAACATCTATATAGTTTTAATAGCCGCAATGACTTCAACATAGGAACAACATAGCGTTGCTCGAGTAGCATTTGGTACTCTAGTTACAAAGCCGGTGATAAGACATGAATACGAAAGGACAAGTGGAACATATCTGTTGTTAATTTTAACACAGATATTCCGGAACGGTTAACAAAGTCAAGGTTGCGACCGTGAAACTTTTTAAGTGATGACTTCAACTTAACCAATAGAAATCATTGGTTCACTAGCTTCCTTGTTAACAGCAACCCTCTATCAAGGAAAACCTGATGCGAACCACCAGCTCTGGAATATCGGATCAACTGAGAGGTATATACTCCATTGCAGGTGCTACTGGAATGTTGATGCATGTAAATGGAAAGTTCACAATGAGAAGATTGAAATCATCTCTTTTGTCGTAAAGTTTCGTTCTAAACCGGTCCTGACTGTCAATTTCGAGGTGTAGGTCAAGGTATGATGTAGACTAAGCTGTGGTATCCTTTATTTTAAGTTCAATACGATATTTTCTAGTCATTTCCATTCCGGCAGAAACTCCGAGTTTTTCGTTTATTGATCACGTGATTTGACGTAAACTGCAGGCATCATTACTTCCGGTACCAACGCCTGACATGAATGTAAATACGTCATTCACGGTAAAAATTGAAAGGCCCAAGCTTTCTAAGGACTGGTGCTGTGTTCCTCAGTGTAAATCTGATGGAAGGAAGCGTGGGAAGTATGCATACATGAGCGATGTCGAGTTTTTTACATTTCCTGGACAGAAAAGAGATCCGAAGTTGAGGAAAAAATGGTTGAGTCAAATCATGAGGCCATTGGATTATGAACCCCAAAGATCACATCGTGTCTGTTCTTTACATTTTATTGATGGTAAACCGACCAAAGAAAACCCATTCCCAACTCTATTTCCTAGGAATAATTATGGACGCCCTGTCACTGAAAGGAGCAAAACTGTTATTTGTAAGCGGGAACTGACCAGCACTTTTGACGCTATGCCTGTGGCTGTGGTATGTATTCAAATAAATCCCCTTTAAAGTACCTCTAATAATTTTGACCCGGAAATGTATACAGAAAAGGTCAATCATTGTGTATCTACTTGATTTATATCGGATGTAAATTACAATAAAGTAATGTTATAAAATATTTTTAATAAAGGATAAAGGTGCACACATATCAAGTACCTGTAGGTATGGACACAGGGGCTAGGTGCGTCCGAAAAAAAAAATCGGACACACCTAGCCCCTGTGGGTATGGATGTTTTTGATGAGAAGATAAAATTGATTTAAATAGTTATCAATTAACAATAGACAATATTTTATTTGCACAAACACATTTACAATAAATGTTTATAGCGAACATTGACAATACACAATAACAAATGATTATGGCACTGAGTTAGGCCATGGGAGTGACAGTGGTTTATACATGTATATAAGTACAATATACATATTCATGGTACAAAATTACACTGTTTAATTAACATGATATATATCTCCTTTTACCTGTTTACATATTTCAGTCTGGAAAGATTAATTTGCAATTACAATAGTTTATAAAATTTGTAGGATGAGAGAGCAGATTCACTGCAATCAGAGATCATCAACAGAGAATTTCCTGGTGTTCCCTCTGCTTTCAAGTTTGAGGAGGTGAAAACATGTCAACTATTAACTGAACAAGGAGACTCAGCCTCTGTGTACAACAGTATGTTACTATGTATCATGTGGTACCTTAAATTATTTTTAATTACAGCAATAATGTACATGTTGATACATAAATTCCTATATACATTTTACCTGTTAAAGGAAATGGATTAGAAAATGCAAAGTGAAATGAATTTCAAGGTGAAAATGATTGATAGTAGAATTGTATGACATGTGTGATAAAGAATTAGAAAATTAAATGAAGATGCCAACCTACTGTCATTGAACAGAAGTTCCACCATAATATAATAAGTTCCGAAAGAAGAAATATTATATAGTACAAGTTCCTTTGGAACTTTTTTTGTAATGTCTGTTCCTGATGGAATGAATCTCATATGATGCAAGTTCCTAAAGGAATATTTATAATAATATGACTTGTGATCTTTTGGAACTTTTCTTATACAGAATAAATATACATTGACACTACTACTCCTATTTTTTCCATCATGTAACCATAAACAAACTGATCTTTTTCTCTGCCTTATTTCTTCTGAATGTATGCATGTGAGGCCAACCTTAAAAAAATCTTTGCTTGCTGTTGCCTAATCGGATATTGGGTAGGTAGGTATGACATTTTCTTTTTTTTTATATGAAAGGAAGAGATAAAATCCCAAAACAACATGGAAATAGCTTTGAATGTGACAGTCTTGATAATATAAACAAATTTAAAACATCAATAACAATTTTCAGATTGGGCCAATTTTTTTGGGTATGGAGGCAACCGCAAACAAATTTATTTTAGGCCCGACATGTATTTTGGTCTTTTAATTCAGATGCAGAAAATCTTACCAGCTATGACCACTCCTATTCAATCCTATCAAAAACAGAGACTGAGGTGAAAGATTCAAGCTACCAGACATATTTATCCTTAAAAGATATACAAGAATTAGAAAGATGCAGAAAGAAAATGGACAGCAAAGATGAGTTATTAAGGGATTTATTTGTGTCGAAAGTAACAGATTCTGATAGGAGTATCCAACAATACACAGGATTACCATCCAAACCAGTATTTGAAGGAATATTCAGTGAGTTTAAATATTTAAATACATGTATGCAATATTAAAGATATGTACAGGTAAATAAGCACAATATGCCTATCTATTACTCAGTTAAGACTTTGCATTCCACGGTATGTTGTGAATTGATGTCTCATTGATACGCCACATATCAATATTTCTAAGATCATACCTTTGTGTTCTGTAGTTTTGCTATTATCCTTATTCATGATAAGGATCAGAACAGAGCTGCTAATAGTAATACAGAGAGTATTACATGTACAACTACATTTTTAGATCACCTGGCCTTTAGGCCATGTGAGCTATTGCCATCACTTTTCTCCGGGTACTCCGGATTCCTCCACCACTAAAACTGGTCGCCATGATATAGCTGAAATATTATTAAAATACCAAAAATCATCTAAATCAAAAAAATAAAATTTATGTCTAAGAAATTTTTTTTTCTTTCTGTTGGTGTTAAAAAATGTTTTCATTATAGGATAATTAATTGGAAAGAGTGAATAACCAAAATATGATCATGAGTGCCCAAGTTAAATCTACTAGCGTTCTCGACACAAGCAATCATATTTTGGTTATTCACGATTACCAATCCTTTTTATTATATATAGATTTTCTTAATGGCAATACATTCACATCTTTGATAATTTTTGTAGACATTCTAGATGAGGCTGCTCCACAGCTTAAATACTGGACAGGTCAAGTAACATGTGATCAAGCTCCATACCATGAAGATCCAAGCAAGAAAAAGACAGGACCTAGCAGAAAATTGTCACGTTTTCAGGAGTTTGTACTGACTATGGTCAGATTGAGGTTGTCGTTACTCACTTTTGTTTTGTCAGATCTATTTAGCATATCTCATTCTAGAGTCTCACAAACTTTTACTACATGGATTAATTTTATGGATTGTGTTTTTGCTCCATTATTGAAGTGGCCGTCATCAGCTCATGTAAGGAAACATATGCCAAGATCCTTTCGGATGTCATTTCCCAAAACGACCTGTATAATAGACTGTACTGAGTTCTTCATTGAAAAACCTAAATCACCAACTGCACAATCACAAACCTATAGCAATTACAAGCATGCGAACACATATAAAGCTCTTGTGAGCATTACTCCGTCTGGGGCATTCAACTTTATATCCGAATTATGGGGGGGGGGGGGGGGGGGTAACACATCTGATAAATACATTACAAAAGAATGTGGTTTTCTAGACAAAATTAAACCAGGAGATGAGGTTATGGCTGACAGGGGATTTGTCATAAGAGATTTATTGTTGACAAGAAAAGCAACGTTAAGAATTCCACCGTTTACTACTAAGTGCAAGTGGGGTAAAGGAAAAAGGCTGAATGAAAAAGAGGTCAAGAAGACCAAGAGTATAGTGAAGCATCGAATTCATGTGGAACGTGCTATTGAAAGACTGAAGAATTTTCACATTTTAAGTGGAACAATTCCTTTGAAAATCAAATCATGTGTAAATCAAATTGTAAAAGTATGTGCATTTTTCTGCAACCTTTTGAAACCACTTGTAAAAAAATAAGACACATAAGGTATATGTTTGAGAGATATATTTGAAATTTTCTTTTATGTATGTCCTGTGCTACGTCTTTAACATAGGTAACTTAAAACAATTTGCTGGCATGTTTGATTTTTCCCTTTTAATCTTGCACATTTTGATCACTAAATATTTGGAACCCAGAGTTTTATTCTTACATCTTGCAATCTACCCAATACTATAATAGAGCATTTTTTTATTCATACTTAACATAATTATTAATTTATAGCAAATCTGTACCTATGTATACTAAAGTATGTGTCCATTAAATTTGTTGTCTCATGGACATATTTCCCCATCTCAATATTCTGTTTATTCATACATTTGTACTTCTAGTATATGTATTAAATTATAATTTATAGCAGGCCATTGTGTGCAGATGTACTCTCTCAAAAATCATCCCTCATCAACATTAAAACAAAAACAAGTTCAATCGTTGTCAGTTGATAATATTTTATCATTTTGCAAGTAGTTTATTAATTACATACTTCTTATAAAATCTCATTGACTTGTTAACAATTTTTTTGTACACATCTTCATCAAAATATATTCTTTCAACAGAAATGTCTTTTGTTGTGTAAAAAACAAAGTCACACCATTTCCTTTTGCATACACCCATTTGGCCTTGTATCTGTATATACCAAGGTGAATCGTACTTCAATGAAACCTTATTGTTCTCATCTAAGTAAAGGTGATAAGAATTATCAGAACAAACTTCAATTGGAGATTTGTCTTTATATTTAGCAGAACATTTAATTTCTAGCAACCCTTTCCCACAACAATGGCATGAAACAATTCCATCAGGAGAAGCACCTAGTATTGGATATTCTGCATCAATGAACAGACCCGTTTGTTTTATGTTTGCACCTTTGTGTGTTTCGCAATACTTTTCATAGTAAAGACATCTTGCCACCGGCTCATTATCAACACCAAATTGCATTGCAGGTGTTCTCAAGTCTTTGTTTTCATTCATTATTTGCTTTACAATATAATTATCTGGGTTATCCGAGAACCCAAAATTTGCAACTGATGGAAATAATGACGCTGTAATTCGACCTCTCCTAAATTTAACCATTCAGGGTTTTCTGTCTGGCCTCTAGTTATTTCCTCTATTGTGTTAATTGTATCATCAGTATGAGCAGTTTTATTTTTTGTTTCAAACATGTTTATTGGATCTTCACAATTTTGCACAGAAATGGCAATATCCAGCATTGTATCGGGTAAATCATTTTCAATGTCACTTTCATCACTTGGAGGATCAAGTGTTTGAAGAAGAACAGCACCTGTATTTTTACATAATTTATACAATTTTTTCTCAATTTCACGTTGAGATTTATTATGTAAATCAGCCATAGGTCTATAGTTTTTTGAAATTGCTACCATAGGTGGTCTAGAAGACTGGTCTATCCTTATATCAATTTTATCAATTTCCATGGGCTCAGTTGTTTTCTTTGGTTTGTCCCATTTACACTCTAAATCAGTGCCAACGAGCGTGTGGCGATCTTTGTGCCTGTCATTGAAATTAGCCAATGCGAATAATAAAGCAACACAGTGCTTGCATGTCCCATGCTCACTGAAAAAAATGAAAGCATTTTGAGAAAAAGTATGAAAAGTAAACTGAAGGGGCAATTCAATAATCAACATGAAAAGGCTTTACATATCTTGTACATGGGGTGACACCCTTTGCTTCAGCAGTTCCTCAATATTGCCATGTGTGGTGGGTGCACCCCCATACCTATGTGTGGGGTGTGTTGGCACCCTCCATCTATATGTTAAATTCACAGGAAAAAAATGGATTAAGTATTATATATACCATGGATCTTACAAATTAACTTATTTAAACCAACAAATCCGAAGGATGAGTTGGTTTAAATAAGTTCATGAGTAAGATCCATGGTATATATGGTTTGTAACAGAAATTACATGATTGACAGATCTATGACATCAAAATCATGGAATAACATCAAGATCTTCATGTTAGACCATGGTTTGTAAAAGTTCATTATTTTTAAGTTGATTACTGGCTATATAATACTGCATAAAAACATCAAAGAAAAAATGTCTATTTATGTTACCATTAAGAAATAATTCATGGCAGCCGTAGATTTGTGTTCATTTAACCATGGGTGGGGCATTTATATTTTATTATTTTTTCCCCGAGCCCAACCCATGGTTAAATATACAAAAATCTACGGCTGCCATGAATTATTTCTTTTCTAATATGACAAATACTGTAATTGTAATGACCCTAGGTGACCTTATATAACACACTAGCATGTACAATGTAACACAATTGAGAAATTTAATTGAAATATTTCTTTTTGAAAAAAAGATATCAGAATAAATAGGAAAATATTTGTAAAATTTAAGTTATTTGTAGTAAAGAATAATTATTATTATTATTTTTTTGTCATGAATTTGTAAGAGACATTGAACTGAAAATTTAAAACAGTGCATAGCATGCATAAAGTTGTAATTTTGTAGATGTTCCTTTCATTTGCATCAATTTATGCAGAAAAAATATTTGCATTTAAAAAAAGATTTAAGCAAAATATGAGAGGCTCAGAAATTTAAATTATGAATTTACACATGTCAGTTTAAAAAATAATTTTGTTATATTTTAACTTACATAAAATATAGTTTTACAGTCAAAATTCAAACCTTACTGGATACATTTGAAAAATCAAAATATATTGATAATTGTGTAGTTATGTGATAATTTCTGTTAATTGCATAATTTTCTATGACAAATAGGCTATGCAATTACAGATTTTCATAGATATATAGATATCCTCTACAAAGGAAGTTTCTCATGTTCCAAGAGCTGACACAATATTGTTCAATAAACAACTCTTTACATATTTATGACACTCACTACTGCATTTACAGGAAACAATTAAAAATTAATTTTATATGGATTATAAATTTATGACAAAATATTCTTGCATAAAAATGTTTTTTAAGTTTTTTTTTACTTGTTAAAAATGTCATTGTAGGTGTGTGTAATTAGTAAAGAAATTCAAAGTACAATTAAAAATTAATTTTATATGGTTTATAAATTTATGACCAAATATTATTTACCTAGGAATTGATTTTAATCATTAAAAATATTATATGAAATCAGTTCTTAGTGTTCTTTTTGTGTAATAATTTTAGTATTGGTAAAACTAAAAACACCAAAAACTATTTTCCCAATAATTGTTTTTGCATTGTGTATAAGTACACCTACAAAATCCTTGAAAAATATTAAAGGTCCACATGAAAGCTTCATGGGATTTTGAACTCATTATATGAAATTTGTTTCAAATGCTTTATTTTTTTAAATGTAATTAATTTATACATAAGCCCTAACTTTTTATTTTGTGCATAATTTTCCAATCTTATTCTCAATGAAAACATTCATCTGAAAATATTCTACATATAACTTATAAAATACAAAGGTAAGTCACCTGTGTCATACTCATAGTGTGAGTGATGGATTTACCTGTACAGGTGATTAGTCATTTCCTGTTGTATATTGGAACCACAGGTGATATTGTGGAAATGGGTACTGTTAATTAAATCACAAAGCAATAAATACCTGGCATTGGATTTATCAGACTATGCCTTGAGCTGTACTGTAATGTGTAGTTGTTGTGTATGACCTCACGGAAATGGCCTTGTAGGCTTTTATTCATTACAGAAACTTTTTAAATTATGTTTTTTTGTTTCCAATCGATAATTTGAGTGTGCAGGTGCTAAAGGTAGATACAAAAATGTATATACCGACATACTGGAAATATATTTTTTATATAAATCTTCACTTTGTAATGTGTAAAATGCACCCCTTTCAATTTGTCTGTTTTCTGTTTATGAGCAGAGATATTTGGTTAAGTAGGATGCTGTCAAGTTGGGAAGTAAATATTCTATATTGAGTCAGTTTTTAACTGATCTTTAACTTTTTGAGAGAAGACCTCAACCACTTGATGGCCCTTTATTGAAATAATATCAAGAAATTGGAAATTGCTAGCTAAAAATTATAACAATGCAAATTTCTCAATTTCTATTAATAAGATACAAAATGCTGGAGCAGTTAAGAGTTTACATATTATACTCATCAGAGACATAGATATGTTTAGTACTTATGTACCAATCTAATTTCTGCAAATTGCTTGTTTGTATACTGTTTATTACATTTATGTATTAGAATGGGATTTTTTTTGTAATATAAATCACTAATGACTCTTCCCCTTGCTGGGACCTTGATTGGACAATAAAATCTTATCTTATCTTATGAACACATTCAGATCATATACTTACACAACACAAGAACAACCTCCAGAGACAACACTGCCTGACTTTTCAATTATCAGCCATACTGTATAGGGGTCTGCACTTTGTCTAGTCTCTGGAACACATGTTGCTAGTATATAATAAAAGGATTGAGTCCCAGGTATGAGCGACAGCTTCACGTCTGATACATGTCCAGCACAAAATAAAGCATATCCGTTGTCTTTTTTGTACAGTTTGAGGCGATCACCATTCCAATCACACTTTTTTAATAAATATACAAGTATATCACACTGTTCAATATTAGGCAACAGTTTTATATCAGACGACCATATCGACACTTGTCCGATCTCACACACAACCTGTGTTACACCGTTCTCCGTTATTGTTCTCCTGTTAACTTGTGAAAGTTCGTAGTCATTTGTTGACGTTATTTTCTCTAGATTTAATTCTTGGGAAAGTTCACATAACTTGACTAAATCATGTTTTCTATACAAATGACATGTTATACCTCTATGCTGTAAATATTCCTTTAGATCGGGAACCTGCCATCGGAAGAAATCTACTTGAATATCCATGCTAATAATGATAAACGCAATCTGTTGATAAATGCTGACAAACCGGAAGTTTAGATGCCTGTTGTTTGGTTGCTACGATACACCAATCGTACCTCCAATTTGAAAACCGCTTTAACCCGAAAATACCGTATTGGATAGATGCGATCAACAAAATCACTAAGCTTAGAATTATTTAGTGAAAGGACATCATCTCTAATTTGTTTCTCCATTCGGTCAAAATAAGAGATACGACTATGCATGTATTTCATAAATGTTAAAATGGCATAGTGGTTCACACAACCTATATACATAAATGACCTATTTTCATTGTTGCTATCATTTCTGCTTGGAATACCTTTCCTACTTCCTTGAAATGTACAGGTATTCTTTATCAATTATCAAATCTTGTTTCTTGAAGCTTAAAATAAATGCCTTTTAATTGTTCTTCAAATTCCTTGTTAGGTTTTTGCAGGTAATGGATCAGTTTACAAGCCAAATATTTCATTTAAATGTTGTATTTCTTGGAGTTTATTTTTCCTGTTAAAACCCTTATGAAAATTTTGCTCAGCTCGATAGAATTGGTAGAGAAATCAGAAATACCCTGTGCGAACCCGCTGACCTTTCAGTTTTCGTAAGCCGTTTACAAACTTAGGGCTGTATGGAATACACATGTAGCAGGGCTTAAATATGAAAATAAGTCCAACTTTGGGTTCGATTCTCTTATTTGGAATATTATATAACAGTAACCCTACAAATACACAAATAATATGCATAAATACATGACAACTACAAGACGGATCACATAAAACAATACACAATCAAAGGGAGATAATTCTCTATGATTTGTCATAGAAATATAAAATAAAACACTTTTCTACAAGTTATCTTCTATAAGAAAAATACCACAATATAGCTTAGCCTTCTAATAATCATACAATAAAGTAAATCATTCTGTCTTTGATAAAAAATAAAATAATTGCAACTTCAAAACAATTGCATCACCTCACCTCGGAATTAGTTTCAGCATAGTTTATACACTTAAAAATTACATATATAACATATGACACAAATACAATTGACATAAACACAAACACACTCAGCAAATAAAATTAACTGAATACACAAACATATAAACATGCAAACAAATAAACAATCAAATAAAATAAACAAACAAATACAAAGCTTACCCTATATATGGTACAGGGCACCATCTGATTGTTCACTCTAGGATCTCTCTATAAATCTTAGTCTACATCATCAATTCCCGAATAACATAAAAGGGCAATGGTAAGTCAAAATGACTTAAGAACATATTAATTATAACAAAATCATCATCTTGAATAAATTAATCAGATATATAAATTATATATCAAAGTCCACTGAAATTCAACACTTGTAAAAATATAAAAGGATAACCATGATAATATTACTCTCATTCTAATTCTAAATGAAATTATAAAACATTTATACTCAGATTCATACTTCAATCTCAATATTTGCATTCTCACAATTCCATACTAAAGTAAAAATTAGAAATGGAAAATAAGAAAACAGAAAGATGACTGACCTTTAGAAAACAAACAGAATATTTGTTTATGTAATCCAAATTTAGTTTCCGGTTGAAAATATATGAGTTAAATAAAATGTCTGCCTGTGTCTTAATTGTGCTCTATCACAGGTGTATGGAACAATTATCTACCAATGGAAAGTCTTTATTTGCCCTCCAAATATTAGGTGTAGTGAACCATGTAATTTACTGTACTGTATATGCAACATGTGAAGTTTTATTTTGTAATTTTAATTTGAAAAATATTATAAACATTAAAAACATGGGTAAATAATATCATTATAGCATATAATGATTTTCAGTAATTACATAAAATTAAGACTACCTCACACATTGTCAAATAGTATCCAAATATAAAAACAAATAATATATGTTATGTTTCTACTTCTACCATAAACTGACCGCCTTCAACAATCAGTGTTTTGATATATGTCTTGGTGAACTGTAAGTGGGAAGTATTTTATTTATTTTCATGACAAGAACAAGTTATCGGTGATTATTTTTGTGAAAAGATTGCGTTAATTTGTCTGTTGATGTCTTAATGGGTTGGATTTATGGTATTTTACGCCACTTTCAACAATATTTCAATTATATTGTGGCAGTTAGTTTTATAGGTGGAGGAAACCGGAGTACCCCGAGAAAACCACCGACATGAGGTAAGTCACTGACAAACTTTATCACATGATGTTGTATCGGGCACACGTCGACTGAGCGTGATTCGAACTCACAACGTTAGTGGTGAAGGACACTGATTACGACCACGACGATCCCTCTTTTAACTGACAGAACTAGAAGAGGACTTAATGGATAGAACAGATCATTATACATTGTAACAAGTGACTACACACTCCAAACAGGCAGCGCACATTTGGATGTATTGAAAGTTGTGTTCCTGTGCAAAGAGCATGTCGTTTTCTAAATACAATATTCTGAATGACGATATGGGTATTTCGTATGTAGGAAACAAGAAGAGCTAGGTCATGTATGTATAGCCATGTGTTTCCTTGCACTTTAACTGTGTATAAATGGATAGTGTATCTGTGGTAACTACATTTTGTCTTTATTTCTAGACTAAGAATTTATTATTTTCTTGCAAAATATTTAGCTAATCAGTAAATTCATTAATGAAGTGTTGTAAGACAAAGTGAAAATATTTCAGACATTAAATAATTGAAACTCTAAACACTGAACATATTCCTTTGACTATACATATGCATAATAATTCACATATAATAACACCAACAGAGTAAGGTAAGCTTGGATACTATATACATTTGTATCTGGAGACAATCTATGACAGTATATCAAGTCAGAATATGCTGCACAATGCCATTTGCATAGACTGCAATATATACATGAAAACCTCTTAATCTGGTACACGGATAAGCTATAAGTCTTTTTCGGGATAACTCAAAGTAAGACTATGGTCATTCATAACATGAAAAGTTTAGAAAAAAACGGGTAATCAGAAGTTGTATGACGAAAAATGTCTGGGGTGAAGGGTAAGCAGTTCCTTCTCCACTGGTGGCACCCGTCATGTTACTCTTGTTACAAGCACGGCGATACGTCAATGACGAAATTACCATATTGTGATTACCATAAATGAAACATATCCGGAGTCATATGTGACAGAGATATTCCGTAACGGTTAATCAAGTCATGGTGGCAACCGTAAAACTTTCGAAGTAATGACCTCAACTTAACCACTAGGAACTATTGGTTCAATATCTTTCTCGTTTAGGAACGATAAGCTCTGGAATATGCACTCCATATGCAGTTGCACTGGAATGATGCTACATATAAATGTAAATTTCACAATGAAAAAATTGAAATCATCTTTATTGTCGTAAGGTTTCGTTCTTAACCAGCTCTCATGGTTAATGTCTGAATAAGTCAAGGTATGAAGTAGACATAGCTGTATATGTGATACATGCTTCCTTTCTTAAAACGTAATCTGATAGATGTGATCAATATTATCATCAAACTTAGAATAACTTAGTGACAGTATATCATCTATATAGCGATAACTTCTGTCTGTGTGTTGAAAAAACACAGGGATCATCAAACATAGCAAATGTGTTGTCAATCAGAAACTTGACCACTTTCATGATATCAGTTTCAGAGAACTGTTTGGTGGAATGAGAGTGTGGTTTTGTACACAAAAAAAAAGATTTGCCCCCTCATAAAAGAAGGGCTTAACATTGTAGTTATGAAAAGAAAGTTTAAGCAGTGATGGTAAGCAATTCCAACAATATCAACACAACGAACAATCGCCTCGCACGTTAGTTCACTGAATATAAAATATAAGGAGACCACGACATATGACGTTGGAAATCCAGGTCCTGGCTTGGGACAGGTGTCGTGGTGTAAATTTTATCAAAATTATTTAAAATGTTTTCAATGTAAATTCGATTATTTCGGGAACTTTTTATTAATTCAATATGTATATTCTCATTGTCAAATTAGTAATTTGAAGTCAAATGTGTCAAATTAAGGAGATTAAGTTTTAATTACATTGTACTCAGTTTTTGTTAATTTCATATATATTGCTATGATTTGCACTTAATCCGATACGTCATGTCATGTCACTTAGCGAGTTACAACAAATTACTGTCATGAACAATTGTATAAATTCAGACCCTAAATAATGTAAACATTCATTAGGATACCCGATTGTTATATTGGACTACCATTGTATATTTGTTTTGTAAAATATTTTTTGGATTTATTAATAGAACATTTAGCTGAAACCAGTTTTATTATTATATCTACCTGCCAGTTTAATCACTCGTTCACAACTGAAATGTAAACAAAAATGTCACCCATGTTACATATAATTATTGTTCAACATATAAATTAATGCTTTATGTGTCGTTTACGAAACTGCATTCAGGAATTCACGACAGGAGTCATATATGAGGCAGGAGGTCACATGGTCTCAATTCTGCTTTTGTAGGAGTTTTTTGCTTCTGTGATTGTTTTATGTCAAGGTCATTCCTTTACTAGAATATCTTTTCAGACTTGCGTACTGTGAGTTTGCTTCATGAAAACGGAATGCACTGGAACGTTCATTTAGGTGGAAATAAGCACATGTTGTTGGTTTTTTTTGTTTTGTTTGGCCATGTGATCGTCTCGAATGTGTGTTGGATCGTGGATTCGTTTTGAAAGGTTCAATATTTTTTCTACAATTTGTCACTCAGTGCTGCAAGTGCTGCTCACATATCGAGGTACCAACGGGTTAAGAACACTCTCCTCTTGACAACAACTAAACCCTTATACAAATCAAATTCAAACTTTGGTTCCTCCTTGCAGTATCCACGGGTAAACCCAATCCCGACATTAACAACAGTCTGGATACGGACTTCTTATCCGATCTAATACTTAAAACAAGTTAATGTTTGATATACTTAAGTGTCTGTCTCACAGAAAACCATGCAAAATCCCCAAAAATGTAACAAAGCTAATTTCAGTAAGAAAAAAAAGTTATACATTTTCTAAATATTTGATGCCTAGTATTTTAAAATATATCATACATATTTCCTATATATTTTCATTTTTGTTGTAAAATGAGGATTTTCATTTTAGCCCTTAACCATTGCAAAAATCCTTAAAAATGGTTAAAAACGCCCCTTTTTTGACGGATTATTATTGTTAATATATATCTCAGAAGTAAAAAATCGCATTGTTTCAAAGTATAATGTTTAGAGACAATGATCTCCAAAAACAATTTTTGAAAAAAACTTTGTGAACATTTTTAAGGCTATCACAAAATATGCTATATAGACAAATTTTCAAAATCAGTAAAATTCCTTAATTTTGATGCACAATATTGGAGTTGGGGAGATTTCTTTGACTTGAAATGAACATTTTTAAACAGACCAATCTCCAAACAAAAATATATAAAAAATCTGCCTTTGGCAAATAATTTGCAAAAAAGTTCTTGCACCCAAAAGTATGGTCATGTGTGCAATTTTAGCTTAAAAGGCATTGCTTAAAATATATGAAAATTTTTGCAATAAACTATTAGTGATTCTTATTAAAGGTGATTTGTGTGTTTATTGTAAATAAATTACATATGATATATCATTTTAATTCCCTTTTTCAATCCGGACTTTAACGTTGAGCAAGAAAATACACATGTCTATCTGATAGAGAAAGTGACGGAGTAACCTCCCCTTTCGGAAGTCTTCACTTCTAAGATTATAAAATTAGAAATGGCAGCCTCCAGTGGATAAACACAGATAAACAACACCGTGTTATTTTTCTAACTTTTGCAACTTGCCATGCAATTCAAACATTATACATACATTCCAATGTAAAGCTGATGCAGCTTTCCTTATCGTTGGCCTGAAATCATCTGAAAATATACACGGAAAGGCACTACCTGAGGCCCTTTTTATCTTGTACATGGTCATAGCGGAATTGTCACCATCGACAACGATTCATTGAATCTCAAGATATACCAGAAACAGAGAATACTTTGGGACTAGATGGAGGAGAGACAAAGTTCTATATGTATATTCAAAGCACAACAATGGAAAGGCCAGATCTAGAGAGGACCATAGAGCAAGTCCTTCCCTATCAGGCTTATGGAAAGAGTATTACCTGAAAACAAGACAAACTATTCAAGTTGGTTCTGGTAAGCTAAATACCTCAAGAGAAAAACATTTCTAAGTGGTTATTGCTAGAAATCCATTCAGTGAACAAACTTGTTAAGAGACTAACTATTCAACTTGAGAAAAGAGGGCTATGTTTTTTTACAAATACTAAACAACTATTTTGGTGTACATTTTTGTAGGAGGTGAAGAAGAAAATAACATTCTGATTCATGCATTATAGTATATGAAATAATGATAAAATTAGAAAAAAAAATATTTGTTGCAAAGCGTCAATTATTTTTAACGGTAGCCCCCCCCCCCCCCCCCCTATACATTTATATAAGTTGAATGCTTCAAACTTGGTCCCTTAATTTGGTCTGTGAAATACAGGTTTACATTATTATTGTGCAACAATAAATTCCATCCCACTGCACAATATATCTGTTCAATAACTTCCAAACCTCAACTGAATCTTGATTGATTTGAAATTTGGTTATGTTGTAATCAACAATAAAGGACATGTCAAACTTGAATTTTGGGTTTTAAAGTTACGGGAGGCCGGGGCATTTGTATCACATTGACACATTTCTGTTATTTTGGATAATGTTATTTCAGCCGTTAAATTATGCTGTTTCAAGCTTATACAAAATAAGGCCTATTGGTTATTTTGAGTGCAAATGTACATGTAGTGAAACTGAGACAGATGAAATATTTTGTTGTATAGAGCAAAGATAAAATCATTTATTAAATCTCGAGTAATATTTGATATATATCCATTTCCAAAAAATATAGAATGAATTCAAGCAAGTCTTAGAAACATGTAGTAACTACTTCCCTATATATTTTGGCTTGAGTATAGTGTATTTTAATCACGTTGAGATTATATTTCCAAAGAAATTTTCTGCTCTATCTCCAGAAGACAGCCAATTAAAAAAAAATTGGTTTATTTTTTCGTCAACAGATTTACTTGACAACAAAGGCATAATTAAAAAAACTAGCAACTCATTAAGAAACCACTTAACATGAACTTTCAACACTGAAGAATAAGGTTGACAAATGCAAATTATGAAGTACGTCATGTTTACATGTAATGTATATATCGTATATCACTTTTATTTTCCAGAAGCATTCTTACAAGTAAAGAAATTGAAGGAAAAAACATATAGTGAAACTGAACAAAATATGTCTGAAAAACAGGGAAAGGGCCAGATTATGTTGCACTTGCCAATGAAGTTTGAAAATCATGCGATGAATAGGGAGAACGAGTTTTTAAGAAGTTGGAGTGGTTGAATCCAAGTCAGATAAGAAGTTACATGGCATTTTTCCTAACAAAGCCAAAGACAAAATCAGAAACTTCTTCGAGTACTCTACAAGTTCAGCTTAAAGAAATTCCCAATGAAGATGTCGGTCAAGATGAAACTCTATCAGAGGTCATTGCAGTGCTAGAAACTAATGATTATAATTCCAATATTGAATATATTGTGGAAGAAGTGTACACTGCTGTGAACATGTAAATTAGCCGTTATATGCAGGGATTCTAATTTATATTCATTTTTTCAAATTAAAGTTAACTTTGAACACTTCAAGCTTTGCATAGTGGTTAGACAGAATATGTTAAATGTTCACCTGTGAATAAGTATGATATATGTTCAACCTCTTGTTTTTATTTCATTTCATATTAATGGGATATCCTTTTTCTGATAATTAGAATATCAACCTGCCAATTTCTTGGCCTATTTACCAAAATAGACCCTATTCTAAAAGATTTGAGAAAATGTGATTTTCCTCTACAAATTATCTCCCCTTATAAAATATGAAATTTCAATAAGTATCAAATACCTCATACAAACTAAAAAGAGTTTACTTATTTTATCTAATTTATCACCAATAAATCTTATTAGATCATTTTGTAAAACAAAGTTTTAATTTAAATTCCATTTTAGCCAGATGCACAAAATGGATGCATCGTCCCACCCACCCCCCAAAACCACAATGTACCTTAATTTTATATCTTAATTAAACTCTTTTTTATACCTCTGGAATACTATACATAACTTCTGTATTGATATTTTGGTACTTATTGAGCATTAACACTGCTCTACTGTTTTTCCTTTTGTCCATTTTCAGTTAAGTGCACATGTACTTAACCTTTGTCCTTATTTTCACCATTTTATCTTAATTTGCCGAAGGTGGATTTTTTTATATGTTTTTGTATGAAAACAAAGTTATATCAAAATAAATTAGGGATATTTTTATTTTCTCCCCCAAGGGAGATATTTCCTGTTATATATGTACAATTTTTGCATAAAAGGCCATTTACTGATTTATGGGTATATTAAAAGTATGGCCTGTAAAAAATCCATGCGACCACATATTGAGTATATTATGTTAAATGATAGAGTGAAAGTTGATTAATCCTGGATACTATATGGGACAGACACATTTTATGCTATGCAAGATATATTGGAGGTTGAAATATTGTAAAATTCATTGTTTTTTGGCTTCATTGTATATTGAAATACTGGATAAATAAAAAAACCCGAATAATTCAGTCAAATAATAAAATTTGAAAAAAATATTTTGTGTGTTAATTGTACTTGGCCAAAGGTATTTCATGGACAAGATTTCATAAGGTTTTGAAAATATCACTATGTTACGAGTTTGCATGGTTTTCTGTGAGACAGACACTTAAGCATCAACGAGGACAGAGTTGGTAGGTGATTGTTGTAAGCAAGTTGTCAGCTATATCATGATGATACATACATTTAATGAGATGGTGTACGCTTTGTACTAGACCAACACGCTTAGATGGATTATTATAGTGCTAGCTGACTGAAACAACAGTCCGCGTGTATACATGTCGCTTCACCGGGGCACAATATATAGATTCCGAGCTAACTATTCCTTTATCCTTAATATTGCGTGCTTAGCGGGCGGAGAAGCAACACATACCAATTTACGGTTTAATTACGCAAACCATTACTCCACCGATGCGTCTTACGAGGTAAGAAATTTCTTTCAAGATAGATACTGGATACATACATTATGATTTGTCGGTAAAATTATCTTTATATATTGTCTAGGGGAGACAACTCTATTTGACTTCAATTATATCTTGATTGACAGCTATTAAATTACATCTGGGCTCCCTCAGATTCATTACATTAATTTGATCAGTGGCTGAATATCAATTGTGTTTTGAAGAAAAAAAAAAGGGAATTTTAACCTTTATACAACATTTTTACAAGTGACTAGTAGAACAAATTTACTAAAATATTATTTTGCTTCGTTGAAATACACTTTGGAAATAAGAAACTTGAAAGGAAGAAGCTATTTAAGTTGAACTGAAAAACTTTCTAAAGTATTCCGTAATCACTCGGTTCGAAACAACACAAGTGTCAGGTCAGGAAAAATCGAACACTGTGTGAGTTTCCACATATAGATTCAGTTCCAACTATAGTGGTCCCTGACATGCAGACACTTTAAAATGTTTGGCGTCAAATCTACTTAGTGAAGCCCTTTCAAAATCCTCTAGAGACTCCAGTAAACATGCTTACCAAGTTTACAGACAGTTCATCCTAGAACAATTTCCTAGTAGTCCAATTATACCTGCATCCCTAGAAAATCTTACAATGTTCATTGCCAACTGTCTTCAAAACAATCTTGCTGCATCTACAATTTTAACATACATATCTGCATTGAGCTATCGGCATAAATTAGGGGGGAAATGCGGATTTAACTCAACATTTCATAATACGGAAAATATTGCAGGGATATTCAAACTAATAACAGTACTGAATTGTTCGAACAATTTACAAGAGTAACTTAACCCCATTGGTAACGTTTTTTCATGGTAAAATTTTCCATCTATTGAAAAGCCAAGAAGGTCATCATTTTGTTTGTTAATAGGAACCAGTCGAAAACTATTTTCAATATCGGTCTTGGAAAGTAAACTACTTTTTCCATAATGCTTAACTAATTTAATAGCATCATCAATTGTTTGATATTGAACTGTACACAGATCTTTAGAGATTCCATCATTAATTGAGGTTCCTTCTGGATTGGACAAATGGTGAATAACTCTAATTTCTCCTGGTTTCTTTTTTGGAACCAGACCCAATGGTGAAATTTGTAAAGTTGAAAAAGGTGAATTTTCAAAAGGACCTGCAACTCGACCTGACATTATCTCTTTATAAATTTGTTCTTTCGAAATTTTTATATTTTCCTCAGCAGACAGTAAATTTCGACTAAATCTGAATTTCCTTTTTCCTTTATATGGCACCCTAAATCCAAATTTGAACCACTTTAATAAAAATTATTTTTCTGTGGTAATATAACATTTGATGTAGCGTGAGGACAATGGCATCTGCTACAATTTAGTACATGTATGTGGTGGATGGGAGGTATTGTGTATCATTCACACAGAGACAGTTTGCTTGTGCTCAATCTACACAATACTATGGAGGGTAGTATTATATTATTACCCATCTTTGATGGTTGTCACATTTTTATGCATATTGTCTAGTAGTTTAGATATTTTTGTGTCATTGCTTACACTGAACATTTATTTGCAAGTCAAACACATTATTATTGTTAGTGACATTTGATTGTAGCGTTTGAATTATGTTTGTATTAAGTGATATTTTTATCGTCATTTTATAATAAATGACCATTTCAATTCTAATATTTATTTCTTAAATCTTAATGTGATCAACCATCACACAGAGCACAACATACTTGTTGTTGCCATAAATAGACAAAGTCATAGATTAGTGACTTAATATGTCATCTTCTTAAGGTGTAGACAACGTACGCGACCTGGTAGATAAAACCCGGTGATACTAATCAGAGTCGACTAGTAACGTACATGGTCAATAGGTCCATGTATGTCCAATCTGGCCACAACGGTAACATTTAACATCAATATTGTTCTTACTTTTCCGGATAAATCCAGAACTTTGATAGAATTCATTTATGTCATAAGGCGAACACTGCCAATTCAACGTCGGAAGTCCGAAATTCATCATGAATATTCAAAATGGTTGTACACACAGGATCTTGCAGCGCAATTAACTACATCTACAGGATACGAAGCAATGTCTTGATAAACCATTACGTTTCGGAAATACTAGTGCGCAGCGGCGTGAGCGGTTAGAAATAAAGTTATGAACTGATAAGAATAAAGTAGCATAATAGTAAACTGTAAGATAAAGGAAAGAAACAAAAATCCGAATTGCGTTTTCGGTTCTTCTGATTAGACCAATCCGGCTATCGTAGCGGCCCCTGGGCATACACCCAACCGGCACAGCACTAATCTTCATTAGAATTTACTTACAATTCGGATCCTAGCAAACTAAACACCCGCTTGAAAGATACCAAGTCGGGGGTCTCAGCTATAGTTTCTGGTAACTGGTTCCAGTTTCGGGTGGTTCTAGGAAAGAAACTGTACTTGAAAACATCTGATTTTGTATGGTACTGCTGCATCTTCTTTGAGTGGTTGGATCTCATCTTGCTGTTGGCTGGTATGAGGTAGATGGATGATGGAATATCCACTAGGTCATTGATGATCTTGAATAACATTACTAGTTGAATTTTTGTTTTTCCTGACGCTGCTGGTGTTCCAATAACGGTTTGTGGCATACCTACATGTAGCTGCTCGACGTTGTTCGAACGGTGTAGTAAAATTCTCCGGGTTCTAGCACCAATTAACGTGTCGCGAATTTACACGTGGGCAAACTAGCATGTAGATACAATAATAAAACTGGTTTCAGCTGAATGTTCTATTAATAAATCCAAATAATATTTTACAAACACATAAACAATGTTCACATATGGTGGTTGTAACATACAGATTTATGAATGAAATTGCAGTAACCAACGAGAGTGAGTGGGAGGAGCATATGTACGTGATGTTTGAATGTTATGTACTCTTTATGTTACTTTGTATCAATAGTTTTAGTTGTAGATTAGATATGTAGAAACAAACACTGTCTATATTTAATGCCCGGCCACGGATATTACATTGGCGACTAAGGGTGGAGATCTTTGAAAACAATTGACAATTGGAATAAATTCCGAAAAACAAAGTGTTTCAGAAATGGATTGAATTCCGATATTCAAAACTGTGATTAAATTCGACAATGTTTTAAGTTTGGCAGGACATTTGGATCTTCGTGCGCCGAGTTCATTTAAAGTGCTTGGAGATAATACAAACCTATCCAAAGCATGGGAACAATATTTCAAAAGATACTATTTGAAAGCAACCAGAGTTACAAAAGATGAATAAAGGTAAATAACAAAATTACCGAACTCCGAACAATCTTACAAAGGGAAAGTCAAAACTCATAATTATATAAACAGACAAAATCAGTCAACAACCGGAAAACTGTGAAAACCGTAATGACCCTGACTTGGTACAGGCATTTCTAAAGAAATGGTGGGTTGAATCAGAAACGTGCTTTGCTTTTACACGTAGCCGGAGAAGAGGTACAAGACATTTCAATTTTCAATTCAATTCAAATATTTTATTGAATAAATGCATAAATATAATATCCAATAGGATTGCACATCAGGCATAGCCTATGTAAGTGTTCTCCCTCAGTATAATGATAAGAATGATTAATTAATTTACATTTTAAGTCAGACTTTCGAAACTTTCTGTTTCGTGTGAGTATGCAGTTGATCAAAAAGGAGACATGATCCGTGATCAAGTTGTAGATGGCTGTAACTCTACAGAACTACGTCGGAAATTACTTGCCGTTGAAAATCTAACATTAGACAAAGTTCGCAAGATTGCTAGAACGTATGAACTTTCAGTAACACACGGATCGAAAATGGATAAAGATGAAGATTCAACGAAAGATCCAAAAGAGGAAGAAGTCAACAAAGTACAAAGGAAGAAGCGAACTCAATTCAAGCCGAGGGCAGCACCTAGAACATTTAACAGACCACCTCCGACAAATTTTACCCGTCGAACAGCGCAATTCTATCGTTGTGGCCGAAGTGGACATTATGGGAAGGAATGCCAAATAACTCGAGACGCCGTATGTAGACAATGTGGAAAGTCCGGACATTTTGCAAAAGTCTGTAAAACTAAACAATTCACAACCGGGAAAGAAAATTCATTGAACCAATATTTTGAGGAAGAAAGCGACCAGGAAATTTTCAGGTTAAGTGGCAAGGATGATGGTATAATTTCAATTGAAATTGAGGGTCAGTCAATTAATTTTCTTATTGATTCAGGTTCATATATTAATGCAATTGACAAGCAAACTTTTGAAAAACTGAAAATTCGAAAAAGCATGCTTGAGAAAACAACTACAAAAATATTTCCATATGGCAGTTCAAAACCAATACCGTTAATCGGAAAAACCAAAATGAATGCAACTGTAAACAATGAAACATGTGCGATAGAATTTCATGTTATTGCAGGCAATGGAATGCCATTATTAGGTCGTAAATCAACGACAGAGTTGAAATACTATGCCGACAAAAGAATGAGCAACGACTTTGAAAAATATCGAATAGGACAAAATGTTAATTTATTGTGAAGAGAAGGGAGTAAGATGTCTAGCCGATATGAAGATTAACCATACAAAGTTGTGAGACAAAGAGGAACAAGTGTTATGTTAAGATCAAATAACGGACATATTATCTACCGTAACGTTTCACATGTGCGTCCTTATTTCAGAACATTCGAAAGGAATATACATTGCGACAATCGTCAACACATTGCTAGAGCCAGACCGCAGACTGAGGACGATGCCAGACAAATTTAGTGACTTTGTGGTCTAGACTTTACACGACCGACCGCAGTGCGATAAATTGGAAGAAACTCTCCGTTGACCGTGAAATGTAATTGGATTTAGAGACATTATTTGTGTTTGTCTGTGAGATAGGGAGAGAATAAGTGACAGATTTATTACTTTATCTTTAACCATGAAAGACATTAATATTTGCAAAACTAATTATTAACATTGTTTTCAAGATTTGGACTTGACATTAAAGATTCAAAAGATTAAATATATTTCTCATTCTCTTCTTTTTTTTGCATTTTTTTTTTAACATTTTCTATCCAGAGTTGTCGTTCCTGCTGCGCTACACAGCATCTCTGTCAACGCTCATTTTACAAGATTTTTGTAAAATTTAGAAACAGTAAAACAATGTACTTAAAATTGTTTTAGTTATTATAAAAAAGATGAAAATTAATCACTCATTTCAGATCAATTCTCTCTTAAAAATTAGCTTCCCCCATTTCTTGGAGAAACAAATCATTTTTAAGAGAGAATTGATTTGAAATGAGTGATTTATTTTCATCTTTATTGATATTTACAATAATGAAAGCAATTTTAAGTAAATCTTGTAAAATGGGCGTTGACAGAGATGGAGTGTAACGTAGCAGGAGCGACAACTCTGGATAGTGAATGTATATTTCTGTGTATTGTAATTAATCGATCCAACTAAAATGCGCTCTGGAACATCCGGGAACGCCTGGTAGCGCCCGGGGACAGTCCGGGAGTGCCTGGGAGTAGAAAATAGTGCCCGTGAACTAGTGAAGTCTTTATCGTCAGTATAATTGTCCTAGGCAACTACTAAAAAGTGTCAGGGAGTATTTCATAATTTATACCAATTGGTATAAATAAATATTTAAATATTTAAATTCTAAATATTTTTTTATAAATATAATCAAAATTGTTGCTTTTTGTAAAAATAATTTACACGATTTCAAGGATGTAGATTGTAGGATATGTATAAATACATCCCTGATGATTTATATTCATACAAATTTAACAAGAAATAATTTCCATTCAATGACATTCTCACTTTAAATATATCTGGTTTTTACATGTTTTTATAATTGGTTTAGTATATATTACCATTGTTCCGTTATTTTTGTGTGTCTTTTTCTTCATGTGTATTAGAAAATTATCTAATTTGTGGAATGTGTCATGGCACGTGTTGTCTGTAATTAAATCAACAGTGGTCAATATACCAGAAATTGAACCCGTGATCTACCACACTTAAAAAGTCCAGCCATTCATATGAAAATGCGAGTTTAAAGTTATTCGTTGAATAAAAAACAAACGCATATTGTAGAAATCACTTTATGTAAAAAAATATTTTAAGAAATCAATGATATTATAATCTGTTTCAAATTTCATAATAATGTCATGATACAATATGTAAATGAAGGGTTTTATGCTTAAAGGGACATTTGCGGTAGGTATTACCGACAAAATTTGTTGGCGGAGCTTATCATAAAAAATCCCTGTTGATATGAACAGCATAATTTTGAAACTGTATGTATGTAGTTTATAACAATTTTATTTGCTCATAGAGACAGAAAGGATACGACACAAGTTTTACCAACTTCTGAAGTCTTCTCCTTGAAATTACATAACAAATATAACACATAGACATATGAAAAAGAGCATGCACATTAATGAAAGTATACCAGTAACAATTACACATGTAACAGTGAACAGAAAGTCAGCGAAAAAAAGGGGGAAAAAGAGTTTTGTCTTCTGTGTAGCGTGTTTTTTAAACGGTGATTGGTTTATGCAGTGAGGACAAATACCGATGTTTGCGTGCGAAATTATTTATACCCCGTATTTCTACTTACAAAAACGCAACCACGTGGGTTCTATCAATGAATTTTCATCAAAGACACGCCTCTCCCTGATTGACAGGATGACCAAGCACAAGAATTAGGTTATGCTGTGTACTGAGTGCATTTATAATCAATAAAAGTAAAACAACGGACTAGAAATAAACTGAATACCAATAATTTTTTGAAGTACTATAGTCTGGTGTCAAATGTTCCCAAGTACATCAAAGATCATCTGAAGGAAAACTGTGTAAATGTAAATTTCGACATACTTAGTAAAACGGATGCCTATTTAGAAAGAATAGTTCATAGTAAAAATGTTAGGTTTGTTTATAAAGGTCTTGTGAATGCAATCATTTCTTTACCAACAGAAAAATTTTCCAAATGGGAAAAACTTCTTAATTGTGAAATAACAAATTGGTCAAAATATTTTATTATTTTAAAAAAATCTTGTAGAAACTCATATCTTCAAAATTTTCAATTTAAATTGTTACACAGGATCATTCCTACCAATTCCTTTTTACATAAAATAAAGCTCAAGAATACTAATTTATGTACATTTTGCAAAATTCATGATGAAACTATTGAACATCTATTCTTTGACTGTCCTGTGACACAAATTTTTCTCAAATCTTTGTCAAAACAATTAAAACAATATTACAAGAATTTGATTTTTGACAAAAAAGAATATTTCTTTGGTTTTGAGTCAGGGGATCTTCTTGTTAATTTGATTTCAATTATTGCAAAAAATTACATCTTCAAGTGCAAACTCAATGAACAAAGGCTAAATATTGTAGAATTTAAACATAAAATGATGTGGTACCGTTCACTTGAACAATATATATCAAAGAAAAACAATACCATTTTAGCATTTGAAAAAATGTGGACCCCCTTACAATATATTTTCAACTAATCATAATATTTTTTGTTTGTTTGATTCATATAATGATGAGATTCTTTTTTCAGCTTTTTTGATTAAGTACAAAATGTCAGGAGCAATCAAATATTTTAGAAAAACAAAATGGTAAGAGAGTGTGTGTGAAAGATGAATGAAAGTGTTTATTACAAATATATATTATTATTTCTTTATTTTGTTTATCAAAATGTAAAACCAATGTAGTCACAAAACTTATTTTTGAAAACTCCTGTCACACCCTAGTCAGGTGGTGATGTAAGGGAATTTATAAAATCCTGACTATAGGAAAAAATAAATAAAAAAAAAAAACAAAAAAAAACAAAAAAAAACAAAAAAAAAACAACGGAGAGTAAAGGTTATAAAAGATTTGCTACAACAGAAGCTGAAATTGAAGAAAAACGTTTAAAATTAAATGCCGAAAGAACAATAAAACAAAATAAAGCAGCAGAAAATGGCAAAATTATTGCATACAATTATACTGTAACGTGTATCATGTGTGCAGTGTGATATATTATGCAAGATATCTGAACTGGGGTATTATGTCACCTATGGCTATTTTTAGAACACTCACATCAACACAAGCTGTGGCGTGTTATTTAAAACACTGGTGAAGGTCACAAGGAAATGGGTCATTTATTATACAGCAGATGCACTAAAATCGCTATACAGACGACAATATAGAACACGACCACTAAAAAAACGCTAAACAGAAGACAAAAACATTATCATCCTCTAAAGAGCTAGCATCGTGGGTTAATCAGCAAGCCTGCGGCTTGCCTTACAAAAAATTTCTACTTGCTGCTTAACCCACGATGTTAGCTCTTTGGAGGATGATAATATAAAATGTGTGGACACCATGATCATGTTGGATATATCACATGTGAAGTTTCATCAACCTGGACCAAGTAGTTTGTCTACATTGGACCTAAACGCAATCGATAACGCAAAATGTCGAAGTCATTCAGGCAGAAATAGTAGGTCACAGTGACCTATATTTGTGTGCGGTGTTATTAACTGTCCACGACAAACTTACATGTGAAGTTTCATCAACCTGGGCCAAGTAGTTTGTCTACATAGGACCTAAACGTAAACGTTAACGCAAAAATGTCGAAGTCATTCAGGCAGAAATAGTAGGTCACGGTGACCTATATTTGTGTGCAGTGTTCTTAATTGTCCTCGACAAACTCACATGTGAAGTTTTATCAACCTGGACCAAATAGTTTGTCTACATTGGACCTAAATGCAAACGTTAGCACAAAAATGTCGAAGTCATTCAGGCAGAAATAGTAGGTCACGGTGACCTATATTTGTGTGCGGTGTTTTTAACTGTCCACGACAAACTCACATGTGAAGTTTCATCAATCTGGGCCAAGTAGTTCGTCTACATTGGACCTAAACACAAACGCTAACATTGGAAGCCGACGACGACGCACAGGTGATGACATAAGTTCTCTTCCTGTACTTCGTACAGGCGAGCTAATAAATGAGGAATAATAAGGGATCAAGCACAGAGCCTTGTGGTACAACAGCAGAAACATTAGACAATGATGACGATGAATCTCTGATGACTACTTTTTTTTTCTTTCATGAATATAATTTTTAAACCATGATAGTAAATTTCCTCTTATTCCAATGATTTCATTGTATGGATAAGTCCATTATGCCATACCTTGTCAAAAGCTTTTGCAAAGTTACAAAATACAAAACAACTAAATTCTTTATTTTCCAGTGAATTTAAAATAGTGTTATATAATTCAATTAATTGATGAACAGTTGAGTGTTTGGGTAAAAAGCCCAATTGGTATTCCTAAATAAGTTTGTCACTATGCAAACTTTATGTCACATGACCAACGTGACCTAACGGTCACATACCTCAGAAATTTGAATTTTCGAAATGATTTTTGTAGATTTTAGACTGATGAAAATGATTTTTTGTAGATTTTAGACTGATGAAGAATATTATTTTTAATAAGACTGAAAGTTTCGTAGGGAGGAACACTTGTGACCATGCCTGTAAAATATTTTGCTCCAAAAGTAACTGTGAAACTATGTATCATTGATTTTTCCTCCTCGAAATAAACGTGGGCAAAATAATGAACAATCTGAATGTTTGCTCTGCACACAGCTATTTATACCCACGGTCCCGGTTTAAGATGTATTTGATTTTGTTGCTGATCTAGACTACATGCTGTTTTTAGCTGCAAATATATGAAACAAAATAAGTTTACAAAACAAACTAATGACATGAATATTTACAATTTGCTTAATAATTGCCTCTCTTAATGTGATTATAACATTAGGCTGTAGTTTTCGAGTTGTGAGCCCTCTATTCAGATAATAAAAGAATTTGGAAATCAATTCACATTTTTGTTTAGTTTCTTATTTTATGATATAACTAATTTGGATATACACAGGATTATATACAATTATTTTTAGATTTCTGTTGTATATGTGTTAGGGGTGTTGATGTCTGTTGTATATATGTGTCACTGGTATCGATTCTGCTTCCATTTCTACGATTTTTCTGTTAAATTGAGTTGTATAGATGCTCATCAGTCGATAATGGTGATAATGTAATAGCTAAAAACTGCTTACCCGTGTTGCTCATCTTTTAGTTTTTTGTGTTATCATATTATGTCGTTTTACGTCCTTAGTTCGTGTTGTTATGTCCGTTAAGATTTCCGCATCAAAACGATGTTCAGTTCATCTTTACCTCCAGTTGTTTGTGCTTGTTTGCATATAATGGTTTTTGTTTGTTTTTTGGTGTTTAGTGCAACTTTCAGCAATATCATGGCAACCAGTTTTAGTGGTGGAAGAAGCCGGAGTACTCGGAGAGAACCACCAACCATGGGCAAGTAACTGGTAAACTTCATCACTTGCGGCTGCGAGTCGAGTGCACCTTTTTTGTAATTTACAAAGCCGGGTGCGAACCCACGCCGTATTGGTGATAGGCTTGTGTGAGTTGTTAAGTAAGCCAACTACCTAACTCATTGAGCCACTCTGGCCCTCTGCGTATAATGGTGTCCAACACATATTGCGTTGTGTTTTTGTTTTGTTTTTCTTTGTCTTGTTGACCCTATGTTGCCAGTTTCTCTGGATTGTCCATTTTAATTGTCCCTTCAGTATTCTCTAACGTTTAATTATTGATATGGTATATAATACAATTGGTGATTTAGTGATTCAATAAAGTGTGTTCTAATACTGTTGAGGTCAACAACAACAAAAAAGCTAGCAAACAAACAAACAAACAAAACAAGCAAAAATACAAAAACAAAAATTCCAAAAATTGTTTGAAAAATCACACAGTTGTCTTTATTTTTCCGAGGAACTTTTTTTTATTTGTGTTTGAAGTAATAACAATTACCTGTGTACTTGTTATTGTTATTTGACGTAAATATTCACAATTGTTATGAAATGCTTCATGTAATGGATCCTGGCCTTCGTTGCAATATATTTTATTCCCACAACATATTGCAATATTCGTATCACCTAGAAAAAAAGCAACAATATTAATTTTAAGCAACATTTAACGAAAATTAACGATAAATAAATTTCTCCCATATCAACGAGATTAAAACTTCTTCATCAACAACCAGGAAAAAACATCAATGATTTCATGATGCATTTTCCCGTATTCTCTTTTAGAATGAAATGAGTGTTTTCTGACTATAAAGGACAACGTGTAAACCTGAGGTTTTTGCGTTTAGTAGATGTAGAAAGCATCGGACCACGCCTACCGACTGGAACTACGTTTTAGGCAGTAAGGTGATCTCCGTAGAATTTATGTTAATAATGCGTCTCGTTGATGTAGTTTGATTGTACAGTTCCAGAAAAAATAAAAATAATAAAAATAAAATTGTAGATATCTAATATAGTGCCCACCACGCGTTTCCAGAATAACCTACATCAGGTATACTCAAAACCGAACGATTGGAAAATAAAATACTGGAAATGGTAATAGGCTTAATAGGCTATTTGTACCACTCCACATGTCAAGCTGTATTAATTCAATGTTCTATTTGAATGTAAACACACTCAATGGGAATATGGGACAACCACCGTCATCTATGTCATTGATAATGGGGAAATTGTTATAAAAATGAGTAAACAAAACCTCCAACGTAGGTGTCTGTGGATTCTGTTCAAACAAATGGAATAATGAGGATATTTTAAACCAGGGATGGGAAGTGTTGTGGGCCTACAAAAGCATATTTCTCTGCTATGCGACGACAATTGATTCTGAACATAAGACTCAAAATAGTAGTTCATAATTATATTCCATACAACTGAAGTCTATCCACAAAGCTAAGTATTTTTTTTAAATGATTTCGTATATAAACGTAGATATCGAATTTAGTTATATAGTGCTTTTCTGGAATAACGAAGTCTTACAGTCTGAAAGATTTTGGATTACATTTATGACCCAATAAAGATCCCTCTTTTAAAATTTAACTTTTTTGTTCCTAGAAAAAGTTATTAGACCAACATTTCTAAAGCATAGTGAAGCAGGAACTGCCTACCCTTCCGGAGCACCTGAATTCACCCCCGGTTTTTAGTGGGGTTCGTGTTACTCGATCTTTAGTTTTATATGTATGTTTTGTTGATCGTTGTATGTCCGTTTGTCCTTGTTCTTTTGGCCATTATGTTGTCTGTTCTTCTTCGATATACAGATTCTGATTGCCCCTTTGTTATCTTCAAACTCTGCATACGAATTTGTATAATCTTAAGCTTGAGTGGTTGTTGAAAAGTGGTAACAACAGTTGAATGGCCACAGGCAAGATGTTAATTTTACTTATTTCTGATATTACAACTTTAAAACAATCCAGTTGGTTCAGTTGTCAAAATAAAAACGAAAATATCAAGTTTAGTGCCCACGACAAGTTTCTGGAAAAACTCTCATCAGGTTCACTCAAAGTCGAAAGATTGGAAAGCAAAATAATTTAATAGTATTTAGGAGCAATTGAGCCAAATGTCATAAACAAGATATCCAAAATCAGCTAAGGTCATATATACATGAAGGAGGAGAACCTTAGTTTTAAAAATAATTACATTATTTAGGAACTGTAAATTTCAGAAATAAATATATCTAATTAACCATTTCAGTGCCGAAACATTGTCTACTGGGCGGATGATACTCTCGGGGATTAATAATCCACCACCACTGGTATCGACCCAGTGATGTTAATAAAAACGTAGATATCTAATGTAGTGTGCACGAAGTACAAATCTGTTACCTCATAGACTCCTGTCATTGTATTGTGTAAACAACGCTTCACATGCAGACTTGGATGCTTTATTTTACTATTATGACTGATTTCAGAATTTGTAGGAAAATATTGGATGACCAACACGTGTTTGTAACTACATTTTTTGTACATTTGTATATGTTTGTTAACCTAATATAATCTCATATTTAAAGGCAATTTATCTATAATGTTCAAATATTCATTGATATTAATTATCATTACTTCTAGAATATACCTTTAGCACCCGTAAAACACACCTAACACACAAAATCATGACCGCTCACTTTCCTAGCTTGGTACAAGCACTTACAAAATAATACAGTGGCAGTGCTAAACTAGTTTTATAGACCTAACCCTCAACTCTTACAAAAGAGAAGAAAATAAGAGCATACAATAGAACATATAGCATATCATAACATAAAAAGAAATAAATAAAAAGAATAATCAGAATAATAATATAAATAACACATAACTGAAAGAAGGCTGGTAGAGCACATTATTACCTCTAAAAAATTCATATTCAAACTCAGCTTCGTTTCAATGGATTTCTCATGGATAAATCTGCTATGACAACCTCTGAGTTATTAACTCGAATTATTATTTTGTCCTTTGTCGACAATTGTTGCACGATGGATTGAACTCTCCATTAATTAAATTCGCTGTCTGTGTCAGACAACCAATCAGCAACAACACTTCTGATTGTTGGCATAGCGATTATCAGTTTTACTCTGTAAATATCACCTTGAGTTTTCAGGACGTCCATTCTATGTTCTCCCCTTATGTTATTGATATCGAACTGGTGTTTACAATGAAAACAATTAAATTCTCAATCGCTCATGTTTACAAATACAATTAGCTCCACCTACTTTTCGTTTCAAATCAATGAAAAAATCCCATAATGCAATGTTTTTTTCAGCTGTCGCATTTTAGTGTATATGTATCCAGGGGTTAATATAGCTACCAAAGGGAGTCAGAATAACAATTGCATTATTCGGGTTACCCAGTTATGTGTTATTTATATGAACTATAACATTGGCATTTATTTTCTTTTTGTGATCAGTTGATGATGATATTTTGCATTTTCAGTTTCTCTTGATCCAAGCTTTAGTTTTCATAGTTCTGTTTGTGTGTTTGCTATAGTTGTGTTACTTATTACATTGTTTATTAATGTTAACATTCTATACCTGTATCAAATGTAGCTCCTGAACTTGCATATAAGTCTCCTGTGGACATAGTTGGTAATAATGAATCTCTCACATTTTGGATGTTATCTTCATCTGAAAATTAATGAAAATAAATATGTATGTATCAGAAAAAGTGACAGTGTGGTATTTCCCCTATTTAATACTTAATCTGTCATTTGAAAAGTACACAAACTACAGGTCATGATGATGATGAAAATATCTGCTAATAAAAAGAAAAACAAAATCCAACAGAAAAATCGCAGAAAGACGCAAAATTGATACCTCTAATACACAAATACATGCCTGTCCACGATACCTCTAACACAAATACATGCCTGTCCACGATACCTCTAACACACAAATACATGCATGTCCACGATACCTCTAACACACAAATACATGCCTGTCCACTTTCCTGACTTGTGTCTGGAAAAGGGTCTCAACTGTGTTGAAATTACACAGTTCCATTTTAGGTCACAAAGAAAGTGTTTTTCATTAAAAACAAAGTTGTCTGATGGGATACACAAGAACCTTTGTTTCATGTATACAAATCACTGTTCGGTCATTATATTATGACCTGTTCCTATCAAACTTGAAGATATCTGCAGGTCATATAGATTGATCAGTCAAATATAAAACGTCCAGACGTACGTGATAATTAGGAATTTTGTTCTGATATCCAATATGACTTCCTTCATCTAGAGTTCTACTAATTTTCAATTGAAAATTGGAAGAAAAGAATGAAGATATCAGTGGGGCTATCCAAAGCCGTAAATCGAAGTAGGACATACAACACAATGACCAAAAGAAAAAGGACAAAAGGTCAAACAATGATGTGGAAAACATTACACATAAAATTAAAGATGGTGCTTCAGTTAAATCGCTCAATAACTCAATAGATTAAAAAAAAAAACATTTACATTCAAACTTCTCATAATTTTCACTATGAGTAACGAAGAAGACAGGAAATAAGACTTCTAAATAACCAAGTGTTTATTATTATCGGAAGATATTGTAATTTGTATAAAACCAGAGGCTCTCAAGAGCCTGTATCGTTCACCTGGTTATGAAAAAGAACCAATTGGCCCTATGCAAAAACTATGTCCTGCAGTGGTAGTCATCTTGGAATTACGATCAACATAAAAAACACAAAGTTTGTAAAGGACCTTCCAATGATTGATGCACAGTTTAGGTTCAATCAGTGCAATAGGTTCAGAGAAGAACATATTTCTGTATTTTTCCCATATGGTCCTGTGTTAATATTATGACCTGTGGTGGCAGCCACCTTGGATTTCCGATCGGCATAAAAAACCGAAACTGTGTAGAGAACCTTCCAATGATCATTCCTGGGCAGTTTTGTTTCAATTGTCCAAGTGGTTTCAGAGAAGAAGCGTTTTGAAACATTTTTCCCATAGGGTCCAATGTTAAACTAAGTCCTGCCGTAGCCGCCATTTTGAATTTCATATCGGAACAAAAAACGTAATATTTGTAGAGGACCATCCAATGAACATTCCTGGGCAGTTTGGTTTCAACTGTCCAAGTGGTTTCAGAGAAGAAGCATGTTGATACATTTTTCCCATAGGGTCCAATGTTAAACTAAGTCCTGCCGTAGCTGCCAATTTGAATTTCATATCGGACCAAAAAACGTAAAGTTTGTAGAGGACCATCCAATGAACATTCATGTACAGTTTGACTTTAATTATATTTGTAGTTTCTGAGAAGAAGGCATTTGAACATTTTCCCATAAGGTCCAATGTTAATATATGTCCTGCGGTGGTGTCCATCTTGGATTTACAATCGGCATAAAAAAACATAAACTTTGTAGAGGACCTTCCAATGATCATTCCTGGGCAGTTTGGTTTCAATTGTCCAAGTGGTTTCAGAGAAGAAGCGTTTTGAAACATTTTTCCCATAGGGTCCAATGTTAAACTAAGTCCTGCCGTAGCCGCCATTTTGAATTTCATATCGGAACAAAAAACGTAATATTTGTAGAGGACCATCCAATGAACATTCCTGGGCAGTTTGGTTTCAATTGTCCAAGTGGTTTCAGAGAAGAAGCGTTTTGAAACATGTTTCCCATAGGGTCCAATGTTAAACTAAGTCCTGCTGTAGCTGCCATTTTGAATTTCATATCGGAACAAAAAACGTAATATTTGTAGAGGACCATCCAATGAACATTCATATACAGTTTGACTTTAATCATATTTGTAGTTTCTGAGAAGAAGGCATTTGAATATTTTCCCATAGGGTCCAATGTTAATCTATGTCCTGCAGTGTCGGCCATCTTGGATTTCCGATCAGCATAAAAACAGAAACTTTGTAGAGGACCTTCCAATGATCATTCCTGGGCAGTTTGGTTTCAATTGTCCAAGTGGATTCAGAGAAGAAGCATTTTGAAACATTTTTCCCATAGGGTTCAATGTTAAACTAAGTCCTGCCGTAGCCGCCATTTTGAATTTCATATCGGAACAAAAATCCTTAAGATTGTAGAGGACCATCCAATGAACATTCATGTACAGTTTGGCTTTAATCATATTTGTAGTTTCTGAGAAGAAGGCATTTGAACATTTTCCCAATGTTAATATATGTCCTGCGATGGTGACCATCTTGGATTTCCGATCGGCATAAAAAACAGAAACTTGGTAAAGGACATTCCAATGATCATTCATTTATAGTTTGGGTTCAGTCAGTTCATTAGTTTCAGAGAAGAAGATCTTTGAAATTTCAGCATATTATTGGCCCTGGCAGCCATGTTGAATATCCGACTGGAACGAAATACTTTGTAGAGGACTATCCAAGGAACATTCCTGCTAAGTTTGGTTCCAATTGGCCCAGTGGTTTCGGAGAAGAAGCTTGAAATGTGAAAAGTTGACAGACGACGGACGCCAAGTGATGGCAATAGTTCATATGGACCTTTGGTCCAGGTGAACTAAAAAGGGGATCTTGCAGTTTTTATTTATTATTAGATTGATTGATTTTAGTACAACTTGATGAAATACGCTGCAAGTCATCACACAAAGGCATGAACGAGTAGAAATTCTATAAAACTGTATTTGTGCATGTCAATTAAAACAAAGTACAATTCAAGGATTTCAAGAAAGACCTATACCGGGTGAATTGTCGCCCGTTTATGTTGAGAGAATTATATACCGGGTATTATATAACAATACTAGAGGCTCCCAGGAGCCTGTAATCACTCACCTGGTTTTCAATTTGACATCTAATGTTGATAGAAAATGGGGGTGTTACACATAATTTTGAAAGTGGGCCACCCAAAGATCATTTCAACTCAAATTTCTGAGCAAAAGATTTAGATGTGATTTTTATCTCATAATATTCCTAAACGGAATAAACTGGCTGAAAAAATCTCACAGAAAAACCCAGAAAATATGTTAAACTACTCATTGCCATGTAGCTGCAGTTAAAATTTGAGCTCATTTTGACTTCTACTAAAGCAGCAATGGACAACTGAAGAAATTTCTATTTCTAGTAACAGCAGCCATTTTGAATGGAGGGCGGGGCTGTCGATAACAATATTGAAAGGGGACCACCCAAGGACCATCCCAGCCAAATTTGCTTTAATTTGGTTCAGCGGTTTCAGAGGAGAAGATTTAAATGTGATCTTTTATCAAAATATGCCTAATTTGCATAATCGGTATAAATCGGCTGAAAGAAAAATTTCACTGAAAAAAACAGAATATTTGTTAAACTACTCCTTGCCATGTAGCTGCAGTTAAAATTTGAGCTCATTTTGACTCATACTAAAGCAGTAATGGACAATTGAAGAAATTTCTATTTTTAGTAACAGCAGCCATCTTGAATGGAGGGCGGGGCTGTCGTACACAATTTTGAAAGAGAACCACACAGAGACAATCCCTGCCAGGTTTGGTTTAATTTGGTTCAGCAGTTTCAGAGGAGAAGATTTAAATGTGAAAGTTTACGACGTACGACGGACGGACGGACACCAAGTGATGGCAAAAGCTCACATAATAAAGTTCCGCTGAAGAAGGCCGAGTTGTATGGCCGAAAGCTCCGGATAAATTTTCAGAGATTTTGTTTATTTACCTCGATATGAGAGACTTTAATTGTGCTTTAAACATTGTATAGACATTTACCTACAAAATGGATAATTTTCAGACAGATTTGATACGAAGCATAGAGAAATTACTTGAAAAAAGGTGTCGTAATTTTAAGCAACATATAGAAAATGTAAGTCAGGTTTTGAATCGTGGGCTACTGAGACTGAAATTATAGCTGCAGCATATAGGTATAATATAGACATTTTTGTACATAAGGTCATAAACAATGAAGTGCAAATAATGAAGTTTCCAATGGATGATGAATGTCACCATAATAAACAGTTTGTGTTTGTCAAAAACTATAATGACCATTTTGAATTTGTCCGTACCTATGGAAGATGCGGGATCTTACGTTGCCTAAAATCTGTAGTAAAAATTCTGTTTGAACAAAATTGTATTACTTCGAATATTTCTTCCGAAACAGTAGGTGTAGAAATCGAGCAAAAGCAACCTGGAAATCAAACAGTGAAATCAGAAAATGAAGCGGTGATTAATTTGTTTACAAGAATTTTATCCGATTCCGAGACTAAATTATTTACTAAAGGTCTAAAATTTGTACCGACAAGACGTAATATTGATTTAGGACGACTGTTGACAGATCTGAAAGAATGGGAGAGACGAAGGAATATTTTTATAATGAAGAAATGAATGATTTTAATGAAAAAGATATAAAGTTCAAAAAACATAGCACATGGACACCGGAAAAGGGACGAGATAAATGGCTTGACACGTATATAGAAGAAGTCAAAGATGACGTGTTAAATGTTTTACATAGAAATTTTAAAATGAACATTACTCCGTCTGAAGAAAAAAAGCGATGAAAGACTTGTTAAATGATCCAACAATAATAATCCGACCAGCAGACAAAGGTTCGGGTATAGTAATTTTAGATGCGAATTCATACGCAGAAAATTTGAAACAGGAAATGCATGACAATTCAACTTATAAAGAGGTGCCGACTGATCTTATGCGAAAAATCGAAAATAAAGTTAAGAAATTAGCAAATGAAATGTTCAAACGCAGATCCATTACAAAAGATATGAAACATTATTTGGTAAACTCCGATGTAACATTTGGTAAATTACAGGCGAATCCAAAAATGCATAAAAGTGGGATTCCTCTTAGAACTATAGTTAATGTAGGAAACCATCCTACAGCAAATATGGCGGAAATTGTTGAACATGAGTTAGCAGAAAATGTCAGATCCTTACTTTCATTCATTCAGGACACAACAGATTTTTTAAATAAACTATCAACTATAAATCAACCATTACCAAATAATTGCTTAATGTTCTGTATGGATGTTAAAGTCCATCGTGGCAGTAATCTTATGGTAGTTGGATTTACAATTATCTATGCAATCAGTGCCTATCACCACTGATGTTGTCAGTTCGAATCTCGATTAGGGTGAGGTGTACAACATTATGTGATAAATTTTCCTCCACCAATAAAACTGACCGCCACGATATAACTGAAATATTGTTAAACACCATCAAACAAACAATATTTTTATTTGTATTAAGTACCTGAGATTCTTCTTCGGATACCATTAATCTTCTCTTTCAATCTTCGCCACAACCCATATTTTTTATTTGCAACAAATACAATAACCAGAATAACTGAACTAATAATTGGTCTGAAAAACAAACAAAACGATTTTATTATTTTAAAATGTTTGTTTACAATATAATGTTTTAGTATGAGGTGATGTGTTTGTTACCTCAGAAACAACACACATTTTATTTTGCCATTTAAAAATGTGAAAATCAGAAAGGTGAAGCGGGGTTTGTATTGATTTTTCTTTGCCAATTTTGTTAAATCTGGCAAGAAATTCATCTTTCATTGTCGTAAAATACACCACACACGTTTAATGACCTAGTAAAATTCCAATTGACCAATCACAAAACGTCACGTAACATGTTTTCCCACAATGCAATAACATATTTGAACGATGCATTGGAATAGGAAGTATTTTGGATGAGTTTAATACATTTGTCTTTCAGAATTGTTACTCAAGACTGGTACCAATGGATTATGATGAAGTCGCTGACAATATTGATCAGAATATGTTGTCTTGACTATGAATTGCGGCGTCTTGTAAGAAGAGGGAAGTGCTTCATATTCGCGAGCACCTGAGTTCGCACCGATGGGATCCGTGTTGCTCATCTTGTTAGTTTTTCGTGTTGCTCTATTATGTGTCTTTACGTTCTTAGTTCCGTGTTACTCATCTTTTTAATTTTTTGTGTTGTGTTTTTTTTTGTTTTTTTTGTATTTGTCTTCGTTCTGTATCTCAATATTGTTTATGGCTCTGGAATGTCCAATCTAGATTGCCCCATCGCTATTCCCTGACGTTTATTTACTGAATCAAGTACACCTCACCAAGCCACGTTAGCAGTGAGTGGCCCTCATTCTAGAGGTAAATGCATATACAACTGTCATACGATTGTGGTCAATTTACCTCTTGTAAACAAGTGATACGAGTTGTTGTCTTCTCAATAATAGGAGTACCTCTATTTTAGCGGACCCCACAAAAAGTACTAACCCTAACTGTCATATCCGCATGGTAACGAATTGAAAGGTTATGGGTCATGTGGGTTGATTATTACAACATCTGACTTCCGGGGTCTGCCAAAGTAGATTCTACCCCAATAATATATATATTAGCTCCCAGTGCCTGAAATGGACGGTCGCCCAGTCGCCAAATGCAACTAATATCTTATTCGGGCGACCAAAAGCTGCTCCAAATTAGGTAGTCACTGGCCCAACAAAAAATATTTGGGCGATTGCCTAAAAGACCATTAAATTTTTTTGTTTTACCGAAACCGGACATACATGTAAACTGTAACTTCAACGGTAGATAACTCTTCTGTTCTAGTCGAAAACGGTTTGTTACGAGCACAGCGATTGGTCCAAATACATTTTTGTAGCCAATGAATACACAGTTAATGTAATTTACTGTTCTCCCCAATTATGTATTTTTATCGAGCCAATCAATACACGTTTCCTACACGTTTTCATGTAATACACAAATATTCACTAAATATTAGAAAAGAAACGTTTTTTTTGTTTCTTTATGATTTAATTATTAAAATTGTAAAAAATCACGGACGAAGTGGAAAGTTGTGAACAATAAAGAGAATTCTGTCAACTTATAATGTTTGCGATCTGGTATCTTCCACGGTTTGGAAATTTATTCATTCAATCTGCTGCAAAATGTACATGTACGAATTTCATTTTACAGAAATCGGAAACCTTTTTGTGTCAATCCTTAGGTAATCATTGAAAAACTTTTCCCCAACAACAGAGAGAAAATCAGTGACAGTAATGTCAAACTACAGAAACGATCTGGCCTGTCACTTCTTTTAAACTTTTCATAGTTCATGTACACAGCTACATTTTAATGACAATTGGGAGTGGTTTTCTTTTTTGGAACCAGAACTTTTGTTTACAAATTAAAAAATAACAGGAAAAGTTAACAGTTGTTTATATAACAGAAAATGACAGCACCGTTTGTTATTTCAACAAAGTGAGATACTTGTTTGGAATGAATAACCAGCTGACATTACCCTGAACTGAGAGGTTATTTTACTTTAAAATCACTTCTTCATAGTGGATTGAAACAAGTGATGTCACTCTTCACTCTGGGGAGTGCGAGAACGGTCATTGTAGTGGCATTAGTCTACTCTTTTCCGGATGTCTTTAATGTGATCATGGCATTGATCTCCCCTTGCACGAACCAGCCTTTTATTGTCCCCATCCGTTGGACTAGTATTGTTTCTTAAGACCACCCTAGCCAATGGTGTCAAGGTTGTCAAAAAGGTTATAACAAGTAAATTTAGGTTTCATTTGATAGCAATATATGCATTGGGGTGTTTTTGCAATTTCAGCTGCACACCTGTACCTACCAAAATTACCTTGAAGAGTCCCCCCCCAACCCCTGTGAGATTAGTGAAAGAATGAATTTTAATGTTATTGATAAAAAAAAACAATTAATCTGAAAACTGTTTATATATTGATATCTGATGTCTTTTTTTCATAAAAAAAATGTCACAAAATGTTTGGGCCACCATTATGCCATTTGGACCAGTAACTGGCCCTCATTTCAGGCAAAGGTTCCCATCTGATAGTGATATTTGGTTGTATTGAATGTTCATTAAGATGTTCATACATAAGATATACTCACACATACAAAGATATCCCACCAACAGAGTTATTACCATTTGTTGATTTATTCAAATTATCAACTGAAAAAAAAAAAAAATATAATAAGAAATAATTGAGTTGATGCTCTGTATCACTTATTATAAATAGCATGACGTTAGTGGGGCAGGAACTGTTTACCCTTCTGGAGCACCTGAGTTCACCCCCGGTTTTTAGTGGGGTTCGTGTTACTCTATCTTTAGTTTCATGTGTAATGTTTACCATATCTAGGGCTGTATATTAGGTAGATCCAAAGAAACATCAATATAAGTAGAGTACTTTGAGTGCTATTAAAAAAAACTATGGGCTCCCGTATGACCACAGTCGCATATATATCAACAGCATTATGTATACAAGCTGGTTTACAATGCATTATAAGTGCATACATTGCTCAATATACCATTTATTTAAATTTAGCTTTAGCTTACCTATACTTAATAAAATTTCAACCGATGCAGTTGCTGTATGGTGTTAAATATGTATTATTAAATGCATGTCATGGGTTGAAAATTATATATGCATTGTGCAATGTTTCGCTGAGTGATTTTCCATTTCCGGCGAAGAAATGTTAGGTGTAGACACATACCAAACTCTTTATAATAGGCGAGGTATAGAAGGAGGACAGCCGATTTACCGAGGTATGCCGATTGCTGGAAAATATCTGGCTCTACATTCGTCTTACTAGCATATCTTAGTTTCTTCTGTATTACTTTGTCGGCCATTGTTTGTCTTCTGTTCTATTTTCTGTTGTTCACTTCCAATGCTGCTTATCCTTTGGGTATCGCCAATCTTTTCTCAGTATAACTTATCTCTCAGGCATAGGTGACCTTGGCCGATTTTGGTTATCCTGTGCTCCCAAAGCTTTAAATCATTTGGCTTTCCAATCTTTCGATTTTGAGCGTGCTTGATGAAGGCTATTCCAGAAACGCGTCGTGCGCACTAAATTTGATATCTACGTTTTTATTATTACACTTACCCTTATAAATATCTTCTATGTACAAAATGTGCTTGTCGATGTCAAATCCACAGGAACACGTGTAAGAGACATTCAAGTCTTTAACAGTCAGATGTAATATGGTAAGTATGAATCCATGTTTTTCAATTGCTGTGTTGTATTTTGTTTTATCAGTTGAGAGCCCACTATCTGACATTAAAGGTTTATCATCAGGTCCACCATGCCATCTCTTTATTTCATTTACAGTGCAGTTATCCACTTTACAAAATAATGTCAAATGTTGTCCTAATTGTGGCGATGTATTGCGCACTGTCCATTTAACTATAACAATAATTGTAAAACATAATATATTATAATCGTGGTAATTTACACGTGGAGGTAATAAACCATAAGCGAAAATTCATTTGCACGAAAAATGTTGTCACATAGGTTCAATTATTTTTTTTAAAAATAGATTGATTTCAGACTTGTTGACATTTAAGACCTTAAATGTTTATTAGCCCTTTAAGAACCCCACCTTCGCATATTATGAAATAAAATGTGCTTTATAAATGTAAATAGCTGAAAATAAAACTCTGCCACATGGGGTGGCCAAATATCTTCCACATATCTAAGTTATTGTTTAGTAGCCCTTTATGCATATGTAGCTTGCTGCATGTTCTTGGAAAATGAGGGATATTGGTTTACTATTGTCACGTCAGAAAATAGGGTGAAATAAGTATCTGATTTACTTTATCACTTGATTCAATATGGGAAGAGCATAAGTCAAAGTTATGACAATAACGCTTTTATGCGATGACCCTTCGATAATTGTCCCGTTCTTATGAATATTAATTATTACTCGATTAGTACCACGTGATCACGCATCCACATCATAGCTTGTTGTTGTAGCAAGAAGTCGATATATTTTTGTTATTGATTTTAATTGAATATTGAAAAAACCTCCCAGTCCCCAACCACCATTCCTAAAAAGAAAGATATATATATACATATATGGGTAGACAGTAGATCTACATGTAGGATTGTTTTACTGATTCAGTATTGTTCATGTTAACATGTTTTACTTCGTCAAATATAATTTACACACCAATGGTTTCTGTGTATTTGATTTATTGATGTTAACATGTTTTACTGTGTCAAATATAATTTACAGACCAATGGTTTCTGTGTATTTGATTTATTGATGTTAACATGTTTTACTGTGTCAAATATAATTTACACACCAATGGTTTCTGTGTATTTGATTTATTAATGTTAACATGTTTTACTGTGTCAAATATAATTTACAGATCAATGGTTTCTGTGTATTTGATTTATTGATGTTAACATTGTTTTACTGTGTCAAATGTAATTTACAGACCAATGGTTACTGTGTATTTGATTTAGATGCTTTTCTTTTGCGAACAATGGTTTATTTTAAACCTTTTTAGAACCCCACCTTCGCATATTATGTAATAAAATGTGTTTTATAAATGTAAATAGCTGAAAATAAAACTCGACCACATATTTAAGTTGTTGTTTAGTAGCCCTTTATGCGAACGTAACTTGTTAAATTGTTCTTGGAAAATGAGGGATATTGGTTTACTACTGTCACGTCAGAAAATACGGTGAAATAAGTATCTGATTTACTCTATCATTTGATACAATATGGGAAGAGCATAAATATACAATACGCTTTTTGCTATGAAAATACAGACTATATACTAGCATTGTGAAAACAAATAAAATAAGTTTTTTTTACATGTTTTAATATCCCGAGAGTATCATCCGTCAGTGGTTTATTAGATATATTTGTTATTGAAATTAACATTTCCTAAATAATCTGTTTTATTATTAAAACAAGTGTGCAGGGGTTTCAAAGTGGGCCGGTACCCGGTACTTTTACCCGCCTGAGATCGTGTATAGTACCGGCAGAAATTACTGAACCCCCCAAAATTAGCGGTGGTCAAAACCACAAGTACGATGGTCGATAGGCTTGTGGAATATTTTTCATAAAAAATTAATGATCACGTCAATTGCTGAATTCTCGCATTCAAATCGAACAACTGCGTCACGATCAAGTTGATGGGATATTCCCTGTTTTAAAAATAACTTTACCTTAGAATCGTAAATAGCAGTTTGCACATGCGGTAAATAGATATGTTTTCGCCCCAATATCTTTTCATCCTTGTGTAAAACTTGGACCGGAACAAAGCTGACATCATTTCAAAATAAAAAAATGACAGATTACAAATTATGTTCAAACACAATTTAGTGTAATCTCCAGTAATATAAGTATGATCATTATGTATTATGAATATATGACTACACAATATTTTGTGCGATTTTTTTTATCCATTTAAAACCCAGGGTCGAATCATTCTGGGGCGTACTGTCTTGTTGCTTAACTCCGTCCATATTGCTTAACTTCCGGTACAAAAAAATAAAAACCTGTGGCTAATTTATTTACATATTTTGACACGGCCCTACCGCGGTTGTTCACAGAAATGAAAATGTGCTGAAAAACATTTTTAAAAGGGGGTACGAGGAGATAAGGGATAGAAAATTACTAGAAATCTTGAAAAAGAACCGGACATGGCTCAAATACGAATTACATTGTAATGTCAAAACGCCGGCCCCCCTTTTTTTCCAACATAATTTAACTTTTGTGATTCAAATGTTAATAAATGTCTTCCCGCGAATCGTTTTTGTTCGAACATTTTTTTTGCACATAAGTCGTGAAAGTAACAATATATATTGTTTCTGTTTAATTATATTTGTATTGATCTATTAAAAAATTATAAATTTTATTAAAGATTGATGATTGCAAATTAAATATATATGTTTCATCAAGGACGTATTCTATATACGTCCTTGGTTTCATTAATTATGACACTTATATGTCTTGATCCTGCCAATGGTCTTTGATGAGTTTAATTACTGGTAATAAAGTAAAAAAAACACACAAGCCAAGGTATTGTGAAAAAGAAAAGGACAAAGCCAACAAAAGAATTTTGAGAAGTTTAAGCTTTGATAACAATGGCTTGGTCAAGCCTAGCTGCGGAACCGTAGCTCTTTATGGTCCTTTTGGTTTTTTTTAAGATATGGCAGACTATCTATGAATAATCTTGGCTGAAGTCTGTAAACTGAAATATTCAATAAAGAAATTGGGGGGGAAAATCCAGGCATTATGCATGGTCTTCACTCTTGGTGAAATCTGAACTCTAAAGTTAATGGGATTTTTCTTTCAAAAACACTTAATGTTTTGCAGTCTCTGAAGTACATTTTTTGGTCCACAAAATGCTAGATTTCAGGAGCTTCCGCCCCCTGGACCCCTTATGGCCCTCAGCCTAATTTTTAGGTACCTCCTACTATAAAAAACTTTGAAACCCCTGAGTGTGGATGTCAATATTTCATATTATTAACTTTAAAAAAAAAAATCATGGACACAGGTCCTGGATTTTTTTAATAAAAAACTAATCCTGCATTATTATTTTTGCTTAAAGTCCGGTCCTGTGTTTTTATTTCAAATTTTCATCATAGCCCCCCTCCCTCTCCCTAGGGATATAAAATTGTATCATTAATAATAAATTAATAAATAATAAATTCAGATTTTCTATTTAAAATAAATCTCATTTACAAAACCACTGATATTTGTTCAATTTTTAATGCTGATTTAAGCTTTAGTCGCAACAAATATTTATTTTTCTCTTTAAACTGTCGAAACATAACATTTAACTGTAAAATTCACCCCTCCCCTTTTTCCCTTTTTTCTTGTTTAAATCGATGATCAACAATATTCCAGAATCAAACAAATGAATAAATATAACATAGATTTCTTTTACATGCATCTTTTTACCATGCGGAGTCAGAGTGTTTTAAATCCGTCATCCAATCAGGACGCTCATTATTCTTGTCCAAGATAAAAATACATCGCTAAAATTACCTGTGGGTGTTTCCCCACTTCAACTCATAAATTTACATAGAATTCGGAGATATTTCGTCATAAAACTTCACACATGGTTTTGTCTAACATATTTCTTGAAGACAAACATAAAATTTTATTGCATTTATCAATATTTTATGAGTATCAACAGTTTTTTCAACACCGTATCTGTTTCTCGATACAGCCACCCGATTAGTGACCCGTGACCCACTTTAGCACATTTTCTTAATAATGTTGCTTAACTAAGGTTCTCCTCCCTCAGACATAGGTGACCTTACCCAATTTTGGCTATCCTGTTTATGTCTTTTTTGCTTGATTGCTCTCAAAAGTTTAAATTATTTGGCTTTCCAATCTTTCGGTTTTGAGTGTACCAGAAACGTGTCGTGCGCACTAAATTTGATATCTACGTTTTCATTAGTGATATTCGTGTTTTTCATTTTGTCAAATTACATATCTTAAAGTAGTTAGTTCATGTCTTATGTTTTATCTGTTATAATGTGTATTTATTTACGTATACTGTTGTCCTATGCCATATCCATAATCATGATGTGTCGCACTCAACAGTAACAGGACAGGTGGTACTAGTACAGGAACTACTAAGCCTTCTAGAACACATGTGTTCATCCCCGGTTTTTAGTGGGGTTCGTGTTGCCCAATCTTTAGTTTTCTGTGTAATGGTTTGTAGATCATTGTTTGTCTTTTGGTCATTGTATTGTCTGTCTTTTCTGATTGATGGCTTCTGATTACCTCTTTGGTATCTTCAAACTTTTCTTTTGGTGTGTGATATACAACATATAAACTTAAAACATAAAAGTTAGCCTTCACCTGATTTATTTCATAAATATATTTAAAGTTCACATTTCTTAAAAAAATTAAATGTTATCTTATTTTGTATTATTCCTAGACGACCAAGGTGCATTGTTAACAGGTAATGATGAATAAATTTATGATTGTTAAAATAAAAGGTATTATTCCACTCTACCTTCTTTTGAGGAAACCGGTACCAGGATACATGTAATCATTAACTGATACAGCAACACTTCTGATATCATCTTGCCATTTTTGTTTTATTAAGATTTACTGATAATTCTGGAAAAAATATTATTTCTATATTATGATGGATGCATTTTCACAAAAAGCTACTCAAGCAAGTCTACGTTGCTCCTAGGTTGAAGTCATCGGCACAAAAATTATATGGTCGTCATCACCATCTGGTTGACCATTTCTAAATATATATATATATCAAATGACATTGGATCTTTTACTTTTTATGTAGATGAATTCTTTCTACTATCACTGCCAAAATGCTTACCAGACTTGACTGTATATATGAGCACAACGGCGGCTGTCTTTTAAGAAGTAGGAACAGCTTTGAGACGAGGACAAGCGAAGGTCCTTTTAAAAACTGGCGCGTTATTGTAAAATATCGAGTCGAAGCGAGGATTCCCTCTTTGTATTTTGACGATTGTTTCATACCTTATGTAAAAATAAGTAATACGGCAGCTGGACCTAGAAACAAAAGTTAGTAGAACGAGAGAGTTGTAACACGAAATGTTGTAAAATATGGATAAATGGTTCAAAGATATACTTCCAGACAAAGACCCATACCATAATCGCGGGAGGGACCAAATGAGGAAAAAGGGGGGTCCGGAATTCGAGTGCCTGTGGCTGCCACCACACATTGTGGAGCTGGACACACCTGAAGCCTTTAAAGCCAGGATTGTGTCCCTTTTGCCGCCAGGCAGTCCCAACCAACATGTATATACATAAATTGTAGTCAACTTTTAATTGTAAATAAGCCCCATTAATGTGCAGTCCAAAGTCATTGCATAATCTTCAACTTGATGAAGGAGACAATTACATGGCAGAAACAGAAACAGAAGAAGAAAAGTATGAACATACCAAGACGTCCTTTTCAGTTATATGGTAAGACCAAATAATTATTGACAGCTATCTATAGAGATAACCGGGAATCAGTTGTAGTTCGTCAATGACTTATGAAGGGTAGTTTATATATAGACACTTATCATTATTGGATAACAAAGCACATGACATATTTTTGCTCAAGCTGTGGAACGGAAGTAAACACGGGATCAATGTACACGAATTAAACTGTCTAAAATGTAAAATAGTCATCGGTGTCACTGTGTTGTCAGTTACACTTGAAAATGGGGAATTAACCACAGGCACTCGAATTCCGGACCCCCTTTTTCCTCATTTGGTCCCTCCCGCGATTATGGTATTGATATTTGTCTGGAAGTATATCTTTGAACCATTTATCCATATTTTACAACATTTCGTGTTACAACTCTCTCGTTCTACTAACTTTTGTTTCTAGGTCCAGCTGCCGTATTACTTATACATATAATGAACGACAGGATGTCCTGCAACAAAATTCGGCGATTTGTTTTTCGTTTAGTTTTTTGTCATTATATTTCAGTTATATATATTTTTATCATTTTTAACCCTTTGTGGGAAGGGGGTAGAGTTTAACTGTCATATTGCAAATCAAATACATGTAAGAATCAACCCAATACATCAATTAAATTTTTGTGTTTGAGTTATGTCTTTGCTATAACTTGTTATGCAATACACAGTTAACTATCAGTTATAATGATAGTTATCTTTCTACAATATGAATTTAACACCTTTGTTGCAAAATGACACGACTGTCTATTCCCCTAAGTGCCAAACCCCGGAAGCATCCCATCGCTGTTGACACGGTCGACCTTCAGTAGACTACTTCCTTAACACGTCAATATTAAATTTTAATTAATCTTCAAAAACATAAAATTAAAGAATAAATCAATATAAAACTGAAATCCTAGCAAAGAAATTTAAAAAAGAAGACAAATGGGGTGAAAAATGCCCGTCCGGTTCACGTATCTGAAACCTGGGTGCAAATAGTTATATTACATAGGTTCCTCATGAAACTTTTTTTTCAGATAAAGAAATTCAGATATTCAGATGTTTTAATTTGATAAAACTTAAATTCCTTTTCATCTTCACTACAGATCCCTATAAAGAAATTGACCGACAAAAAGTTTTAATTTGTTTTACAATTTAACAAACAAAAAATAAATAAAATAAAACAGAATTGAAAAATGCACCTTAAGATGTCACATTAAAAGTTAAGTTCTTTCTTATAAGTTAGGCACACTTTTCATCATTATTACTTCACTTTAAATCGTATAGGGGTAGTAATAATTTCAAAAAGCGTATATTATAATTTATATATTTACTTTTAATTTCATACAAAATATTAATTTGATTACCCCTTTTTCTTATGCTTGAAAAGCAACAAAAAACAAAAAACAAAAAAAGTGCATGCAGTTTTTTATCAAGTAGGATTTATACTGATTTTGTATGGGGAAAATAACGGTAATTAAAAAAAAATTACATACCTGGTAATTTATTTGTTGTCATTATATCATTGTCATTATATCTCCCGTTTACAAATCACTTCACAGCAGGTGTTATCATTGAATTTCAAGCCGAAATAACAGTATATTGTGACACCTGTACTAGAGAAACCATACATTAGCGTATCGATAAACCCCGAGAACATAAGATTTTTACACTTTACTAATGGCGGACACACTCGGAAGTCGATAATGGCCGAGCTTATGTTTTTAAGAATAAAAAGGTCCATAGGACTACTAAAAATCCAAAAGGCCAGGGGATTTCATAGTGAAAGGGGATGGGATCAGCAAATAATGATGCTAGAAAATGTCCGATTTTACCATTCGATATATCTCGGGATTTTATAATAAGGAAGGAAATTATCGTCTAGTTCTCGTATATCGAGAAACTTTTCATTGAATAACTTTTTGACGTATTTGAAGTGTATATGCAAATTTAGAATCGACCGAAATAAGTCGGAAAATACCGAAGTATAATTGTAATATACGGAAAATTTCGAAGGAAATTCGGCAATATATTTATATTAAAGGGATATTGTCTACCAGTTGCGTAATTTTTTCATACCCAAAATTATTGTCGATTTCCGTACTGACCTTCATAAAATGAAGATTAAACACCGAATTATTGATGAATACGCTCCGAAACGTTGTTTTTTCGACTAAAAAAGCTGACCATCGTTACCGGAAGCTAATTAATTATGCACTGACCTGGGCGAGGCCAACTCTATTTATTTATCTATTTGTATGTCAGTAGCCCGGATGCTGCAGCATGGATATTGAGGTAAGTTTCTATAAAAGTTGAGGAAAAAAGCTATTTGCGAACCGATTGTATCTAAAAGACGTAGAATAAATAATTTCTGTATCAGGAATAGATTTTCTTTGATGAAAACTACATGCCTTAACAGATTCAGCCGATATTTCCACGATAACCATTGAAAACATGCCAGGAGGCACCCCATGGGAACAAGCTCAACTACGTATTTTCGATCGGAAATTTTTGCCGGCGTTAAAAATAACTAAATTAGTTTTTTTCTTCTTTTAAGTTATGAATTTGTTCCCCGAGATTTTGATACACGTGTTAAATTAATTTATTTTAGCCAGTTTTACCGACAATATGAAAACAGAGACATACATGTAGAATTAACACAGTGAAATACATGTCTGATGAAAACGAATGACGTAGCCAGTGTTGTTTTATTTGTTAATTGACTGGAATGTTTCAGAGAAATTTGGGCTGGATTAGAAACAAAAGAGACCTTACTTCTAGTTCCACAAGACAGTTGCTGCAAAATAATATGGGACTGACCATTTACCTTGAAGGGGGCTATGTCACGTTTTTTCGCCGTAGAAATTTTTTTTTCAAACGCCACAGAAATCATATTTTCTTATTTTCCGGCGAAGTGCCAATCTAATTAAAACAAGGTGAACTGTGATCTAATGCTCCCTTATGATACCCCTGCCACTTCCCATGATATGGGGTACCTATATGAAGCTTGTGACCAAATACCAGATGTCTGCCATCAATAGTTGTTGAGAAAAATGTGCATATATGTTCAATGTGGATAAAAACCAACTAAGTTGGCAAACAGGAAGTAGGAATCTGATGGTTCCAAAAACGCTTCCCACGATATGGCATACCTATGCGTAGTCCGAGATTCCTCTGTCGTCTAACGGCATTTATAAAGTTGCTGTAGCCGTTCAACGTCAGAGGGTGATACATACGGAAAACAGCGGATTTGCTTCTCCAACTCTGGGTCAACACATTTCCACGTTTCGTGGCTATCGGATTTTATTTTCTATCAGAAACCCTTATATAAATCGCTTCACCAATCATTTTTCTATTCATTCATAACCATCTTACCCTCCGAAAGTGGTGCTACACTCCATTACAGCTCGATTTTGCCTTAGATCCTAGGATTCCGCCATTTGTCTTCCATTTTTCAAACATTTGTCACGTGACTACGAGAAAACCACGATTACCGCAATGTATCATGGGAGATGATTTGCATATAAACAAACAAACAAATATTTGTATTGCCAATCATACACGCCTGTTAAGGCAGAACAATTAACATAAAATTTAATACAGTTGATTATATTGATTGGTAATGATTTTAACAGCAATAGTGAATTACAGATAACCATAAGAAAAAAAAAATGATGTAGTACCTTGTCCAAAAAAGGGGGACGTAACACATGCTCTTTCCGAATCCCATTGGCAACACTCTGCCATTGAATCTTTTCTTTCCAACACATTCTGTATTATTTCCTTCTGCTCTGCTTTGATCTATAGATGGACTGTTTGTCCTTTAGAATACGATTAAATGTATGGTCTTCCATGTGATTTGAATGTTGTTTACATATGCAAATAATGCTCAAATAATTTGGTGCGCTGAATTAAGTAGCTTCCATCATGCAATGCGTTACTGTTATCATTCAGTTAGTATCGCGAGATCACGTTTGTAGATTCGAAAATGGAAGTCAAATGGCGGAATAATAGGATCTAAGGCAAAATCGTGCTGTAATGGAGTGTAACACCACTTTCTGAGGGTAAGATGGTTTTGAATGAATAGAAAAATGATTGGTGAAGCGATTTATAAAAGGGTTTCTGATAGAAAATAAAATCCGATAGCCACGAAACGTGGAAATGTGCCGATCCTAGAGCTGGTGAGGCAAATCCGCTGTGTTCCGTATATATCACCCTCTGACCTTGAACGGCTACAGGAACTTTATAAATGTCGTTAAACGACAGAGGAATCTCGGACTAACCTATGCGAAGCCTGTGACCAAATATCAGATTTCTGCCATCAATAGTTGCTGAGAAAAATGTGACGAAAAATATTTTGGAAGGACGGACGGACAGAGGTAAAACAGTATACCCCCCTCCCCCTTCGGGGAGCGGGGGTATAATTAGGGAGCAAGTGCGTAGATCTAATTTTAATTAGATTGGCGAAGTGCTGGAATAATTTTGTTCTTCAAAATTGTGTATATGATTATACTGTGAAAATGGCAAGTATATGATTATACTGTGAAAATGTCAAGTCGGAATATATTTTTTTCTCCTGTCCAGCCAAATTTTTTTCTTCAAGATTCAGAATCAAAATATTGTTTTAGGAAAAAAAAACATAAAATTAAATTTGAATAGCTTGAGGGGTAAATTGATAACAAAAAATTGCAAGACCAAAATGGTTCTCCCATATACCAACAAAAAAAACGAAATAAAACTGTGGTCATAAGAAAGTCCCACGAGAAAATCTTTCCTTCCCAAAATAAGACTGTTTTTATTTCTCTAAACTGAATTTGTGCAAACTATTTCACTTAAAATGAATTATATTTCTTTTTTAAATAGAGCTCATTTTTCTAGATGAATGTATAACCATGTCTTTACTCTGTTTTTATTAAATCTCTGGTCTTTATTACAGGACTTTGATCGGATTGTCCTTGATGAGGCAGTGTTGGGGGTTGCTAGAATGTTTCGAGAGGAACTTGTAGTAATGCCCCATGACGAGGATTACAACAGATCCAATAGGTATGCAGCCTACCGCCAGTATACAATTTGGGCACATGGCCGACTTGGAGCTGGGGTCAGACGTGTGATCCCAAGCTGTTGTACTTGGAAAATTAGGGACAAGTATCCTGATTTATATGGACAATACAAGGGTTTCATTCCTAGACGATTTAATTAAAACTTGTTTATGAAATATTTTGTATTTTATCCCATATACTCTAATGATAAAGTTTACCACTTGCTTCCCTATGGTCGATGGTTGTCCGGGTACTCTGGCTTCCTCCACCACTAAAACTGGTCGCCATGATATAGCTGAAATATTGCTGAAAGTGGCGTTAAAACACCAAAAATAAAAAATAAATCAACCCTAATGAGTTGTTAATTTCACAGGTTGGTCAGTTGGAATTGTAAATTTAATTTGAAAGTTTTGCCATCTTCTTATTATTTTTTGTTCTATCAGCACTGACAACTTCTTCTAAAATGGACTGACAGTCTTTTATATAATTAAAAACCAAACTTGGCAGAGATGTTTTCTATGAGGTCCTACACAACAGTTGTTACTTTTGTGCAGATTCGTCAAAAAACATGGCCACCATGTGACTTTGAAAATTCTGATTGGTCGATTTTCAAGAAACTTCTTCTCAAGAACTGCTGAAGGGATTGAATTGAAATCTGGTATATATGTTCCTATGAATGTCTTTAACATGTGTTGTTACTGTTTGCGCCATTTGAAAATTCAAAATGGCCACCAGCGGAGGTCAAAGTTTGCATTGAAACCCTATGGGAAACAACATTTTCATCTTCTTCTTGAGAACAGCCGAACAGAATTTAGCCAAACTTGGCAGAGATGTTTCTTGTGGGGTCCTAAAAGGTTTTCCTGGTTTGTACTAACTAGACCAACACACTGAGTGCTATCATTATTGTGCATTGGACAATTTGTAATGCCCATTATCCTGACTTGGGTACTTTTCTGCTCTAAATGTGCAGAACTTCTGTTAGACCAGGAAAAACAAAGAGTGACAATCTAAATTTATTTTATGCGACAATATAGTCAATTGTTTTGTCTTGGTCTTCAAATCTGGATTTCTGAGATGCTACAATATTATCCCGAGTTGGAGGTTGTGGAATTGGTGCAAGATGGACCGAGATTCTTCTGGGATCATCTACTTCCAACTGCACACGTTAATTCATTCCTTCATTATCTTGCAGTCTCATACAAATGATGATCCTTAATAGTCTTGGAATATAGGAATATGACTTGTCAGCTTTAACAGGCTGCACAGACCATCTAGCTGTCTTTTTGTTGTAACTTCTCTGCCACCTGAAGTAGAAAAATACATACAATGTAATTCACAAGAATAAAACAATAGAATTGAGATTATGATCTATGGAGCCCTAACTTTCAATTCAAGATGAATATCTCGAATGTATAGTGAATGAGCAACTAAACATATCATTACAAGTCCACTTTATGAAGAATTTGAGTGATTTGTAGACAAAGTTTAGGTTGTGGTCATCCCTCAGGAAGTTCTACGGCAGGCATCACGAGCTGGTCAATGGTTACAGGGTGTCTGTTACCCAAATCAGAACTGATCTTCATTTGTTGTTGATGTCTTTCCCTTTATCGGATGGGACTTCTACCGGACTTGACCATGGACAACGCAGCGGGTTTGCGACTTTCGATTGACTCTTCTGAAGCCTATGATCAAATATCAGATTACTGCCATAAATAATTACTGAGAAAAATGTTATGAACATCTTGGGACGAACGGACGGAGGTAAAACAGTATACCCCTCCCCCTTCCAGCGGAGCGGGGGTATAATAAAGCTCCTATGACATATGATCATGCATGGTTCTGTTATTAGGACAAAATTTCAAGTATGTAAGTTACAACTGAAACATGAAATTAACATGACAAACCTTAGAGTGAAGTTGAGGCTAGGTTCAAAATCTTCATCGTCAGAATCATCACCAACATCACTGCCCTCTTCAGTAATATCTATTGAGAGACTGTAAGAATAAAAAATAATTGTTTATTACAGTGTATGTGTATAATATCGAAACAAATTTTGTTATATGGTTCTGATGTGCAGCTGTATAACGAAAAAGCTTTTCAAAATAATATTAACTCTATATACATGTATCCAGCACACATCTACACAACCCAATATAAAGAGACAAAATTACATCAAAGTTCCAGGAAAAAAATTGATGCGCCAGACATGCGTCAATTCTGTCCCAGTTTGGTTTCATTCCCGTAAGTAGCTAAGGAGGACTGGCCATTTCAGCTTGTGGATTGATGAAAATGTAACGATGACACAGAAGCCAACAATAATGATCCCTATATAATATAACTACTAGTAGTATCACTATGCAAGCCACAATAATTAATAGGAAACTGTTATACAAGTGACTGTGTTGAACAATATTGACAATGTTACCTATAAACATAATGTAGAATATGTCTAATCTTTAACAAAATGAACATATTCAAATGGGTTCACAAATGAACTCGATTTCTCCAGTTTCATCCGTTTCGTTGAAATGTGATGGCTGCTCATTTCTTCTACTCTAGAAATACCTTGGTCAGAATATCTAAATCAAAAGTACAAATATCAATCAATACAAAATCACATTTGTCTGAAATTACCAGTTTTTGTAGTAATTTGCCTAAAAAATTAAGATAATTTTACAAAAGCCTGCATGATTTTAACACAGACATGGGCCATCGGTCTACTGTTAAAATCACACACTGTGAAACATGCAAATTGCTATGGATCTTCACATTATTTCTTAAAAATCTTGTTTATAAATCATACTTACAAGATCCAAACTAAACAAGGGCAAAGCGTGGCGTATCCCCTCGCCTAAAAATTTGACCCGGTGACCTTGACCTTTGACTTTGCAAATCAATAGGGTTCCAGATTCTCTTAAGGACTAAGTATGTACCAAGTTTGGTCAAAATCCATTGAAGGATGTTGATTCTAGAGTGTTCACAAGGATGTTACACGGTAAAATGTTGACCTTTGACCTATGAGGCTATGACCTTGAAAATCAATAGGGTTTCGGTTATCTTAAGGACTAAGTATGTACCAAGTTTTGTCAAAAATCCATTGAAGGATGTTGATTCTAGTGTTCACAAGGATATTATGCGGTAAAAATTTGAGCCTGTGACCTTGATCTTTGACATACGACCTTCAAAATCAATAGGGTTCCAGATTCTCTTAAGGACTAAGTATGTACATGTACCAAGTTTGGTCAAAATCCATTGAAGGATGTTGATTCTAGAGTGTTCACAAGGATGTTACACAGTAAAAATTTGACCCTGTGACCTTGAAAATCAATAGGGTTTCAAATTCTCTTAAGGACTAAGCATGTACCAAGTTTGGTCAAAATCCATTGAAGGATGTTGATTCTAGAGTGTTCACAAGGATATGACGGACGGACGGACGGACGGACGGACGGTAGCGTTACTATATCCCTTCGCAACTTCGTTGGTGAGGGGATAAAAAGCAGTTCAAATGACAATTCTTTAAATAGAAAGCCTTTATATGAAAAAAACATATTGATTTCCCTCTATCATGTCTATGTTGATAATTCTAAGATAGTAAAGTATAATTTTAGCTCCCTGAACTAAAAATTATGTCCAAAATTGTTGAAATGTAGTAAAAAAACTAGTTAATGTAATGTTTTTAGAATAGTCAAGAAATAAACTTGGTTTGCATAAGGAAATTGAAAACGATTTTCATTTAGTCATAGTCTAAAATATGCAGTTCAGGACATTTCAGTAAAATTTTATAGTCACATATATAGAAAAGTTTCTGAAACTTGCAAATTTCTATGGATCTTCGTATTATTTTTTAAAAACCTTGTTTATGTATCATACTTACAGGATCCAAACTAAAAATGCTACTGAAATGACACTTATTTAAATGGAAAGCATATAAAAGATACATACTGATTTTCCACTATGGTGATAATTCACAGACAGGAAGATATAATTCTGGCTCCCATAACAAAGTTTTATGTTCAAACTTGTTGAAAAGTACTTTTGACCTTATTTATGTAATGTATTTCCAGTACCCAAGATATAAACTTGTTTGCATAAAGGAATTGAAATGATTTTCATTTAGCCATGGTCTAAAATATGCATTTTAGGACATTTCTGAAATTTTCAATAAAATTTTGTAGTCATATATAAAAAAAGTTCTGAAACTTGAAAATTTCAATGGATATTCATATCATTTCTTCAAAACTTGTTTATAATTATATATTATACTTACAGGATCCAAACTAAAAGTGCAATTGAAATGAAGCTTCTTTAAATAGAAAGCTTTTATTTGAAAAATACATACTGATTTTCCATTATAGTGATAATTTGCAGAAAGTAAGGTATATACTTTTGGTTCCCAAAACTAAGTTTCATGTCCAAGTTGTTGAAATTTGATAAAATTAAAAGCCTAATTATATGTTGTATATCAAAGAAATAAATTTGCTTGAATAAAAAGAACTTTATAGGGTTTTCATTAAGCCATGTACAGTTTTAATTCTTGCATTAAAAATGAATTGATTCGATATTTTTTTTTAAATTGATAATAATAAACTGCATTGCCATTGATAAGAAAAAAAGATGGTTGTTTAAAAATTCGAGGGAAAAGATTTTTTTCAATTATCCATGTAATCTGTGCGTTAATATAATTTTATACAAATTGAAATTTGGTATCAGTGAACACTAATATGTATTCCATCAATTAAACTGATTATTTTGTGATCAACAATGTTATAAATGTGCTTATGACTGATATATTGAGATGCTGTGAGTGGGACATGTTGGATTTTTCACAATATTATATTTTTCAACTAAAACATTTTAAAAAAACGTCTTAGAAATTAGAAATTTTCATATTATTATATCGTTAATGATGGAGACCAAATATGTCTGTGCCAAGATTGACAAAAAAATATAAAAAACTTGCCAAGGAATGTAACTTGCAATTCTTTCGAAATAAAACATATTTGATTACAGACAGCAAAGGTGATTGCGTTAAAAGAGTCTCTCCTAGCATCGGCAGGTTCGAAATTATTAGTAAGAAAGGTACAAACTTTGCGGATAATGACTTTATACATAGTGTAGCCGAAAAAATTAAAGAGGACAACAAGCCTATCATTCTGTTTTGGTTTGGAACATGCGAATTGACTGCAAAGAAAGGGAAGTATATTTATATAAGACAACCCCCTTACCAAAATATTGAAAGATGTTTAACAGAGGCTAGAGAAGCAAAAGAAAAATTATTGAGAGCGAACAAAGAAGCAAAAATTATTTTTTTAGATTGTCCATATTATTCTACAATCAAATATAACAACAAAACTAGTAATAGAACTGTTCATCCCATAAGAGGCAATCTAAAACTCACTGCAATCAACAACAAAACCATATCTGTCAATGATCTAAAACTCAACAAAGCTGTAGATTACTATAATTCACAGTTGTTACTCTTAAATAACGTTGTGACCCCTAAATTTGGTATTGATATTTTAGCCACAACCAAAAGGGCCATCTATAAAGTTACAAAGTACAGAAAAAACTTCAACTTGTATTACGACGGAGTACACCCAATCAGACCACTGTCAAAACTGTGGCTTTACAGAATTTTGAATTTCGCCAATACATTGCAAGATTAGTTGAAATCAAGTATTCAATAAACAAGGTGACTTGTTTATCTTTGACTTTTATTGTAAACAGGGTAACCTGTTTTCAGTATCCAGTAGGGAAGCTATTGAGGTAAATACTAACATCATCGTAACCACGTACAATATACAAAAATAAGGTAACTTGTTTATACTATTAAAAAACGGGGTTGGCCTGTTTGTAGAAAAAAATATTAGAGGGAAAAAATGTATGTATTCACTTCAATAAACAAGGTAACTTGTTTATAAATTCAAAACAGGGTAAACCTGTTTGAATGATAGACCACTGTCAAAACTGTGGCTTTACAGAATTTTGAATTTCGCCAGTACATTGCAAGATTTGTTGAAATCAAACAGGGAAACCTGTTTTAAATTATTCTTTTATAATATTGTAAAGACTTGCATTACATTTTGACACTGCAGATTAAATTAAGAGAGTAAAAAACACTTGCTAGTATTCAATAAACAAGGTAACTTGTGTATCTTCTATTCAAAACAGGGTAACCTGTTTTCATTATCCATTAGGGAAGCTATTGAGGTAAATACTAACATCGTCATAACCACGCACAATATACAAAAATAAGGCAACTTGTTTATATTATTAAAAACAGGGCTGACCTGTTTGTAGAGAAAAATTAGAGGGAAAAATTTATGTACTCACTTTAAATAAACAAGGTAACTTGTTTATAAATCCAAAACAGGGTAAACCTGTTTGAATGATAGGGGCAAGTATTCCAAAATCGGAATAAAGAGAAAAAGAAAAAAATGGCATCAAACTTTATGAGTTCTACTCCATTACCAAGAAGGGAACTAAAAAGACAAAGAGTAGGTAGCAATTCATGTCCAAAATGTGAAGCAACGATATCAGATAAGAGCCTAGCAGTAACATGTGGTATATGTGAGCTAGATTTTTGCCTTGATTGTAGCAAAGTTTCAAAACAAATGGCGCTAGCATTATCAGAAGACACGTTACAAAATTTTATGTGGACATGCAATTCTTGTAAACAAAATTTCCCTAGTCTCACAGGTATATCAGCTCAATTAAAATCTATAGAGGACACAACATACAAAAGATTAAGCAAACTAGAAGATGATGTTCATGACATGAATAAAGGTAATAACAAAATTACCGAACTCCGAACAATCTTACAAAGGGAAAGTCAAAACTCATAATTATATAAACAGACAAAATCAGTCAACAACCGGAAAACTGTGAAAACCGTAATGACCCTGACTTGGTACAGGCATTTCTAAAGAAATGGTGGGTTGAATCAGATTTTAAGGCGCCAAACCTCCCGCTCTCATTACGGTTCAAAGGTTCCGGCTGTCACTGTAACAGTATTTAAATACAGGAACAAAATAGGTAAAATAGTTGTCAAAGCAGTACCATATTCGGTGAAGTAAATGTCAAAAATACTTTTACGTCACACATTGACAAAAAAATGTCTTGACATTTGCGACTTCTTTATCTTTATACATTTTCACTATATGAAAATGCATCGCTTATAATTTTTTCTGCAGAGACGGAATATATTTCGACAAGATATTGGTATCGGAATATAAACTTTTTAAGAGATCGAATAAGGCGAATCTTTTTATAGCCCTGGTCCAGTAGCCTGTTTCTCAGATGAAGATGACGTTTCAGGAAATCAGAATAATTGCTACTGGCCCTTGCATAGCGAATCAATTGCGAGATGTAAACACCATATGCAGGAGAAGCTGGTATATTGCTGCACATGTTTGGAAAATATATGATTTTAAAATTGAAGTCGTCCCGCTTATCATAAATTTTAGTACTGAGTTGACCACTGTCGTCAAATTCGAGGTATAAGTCCAAAAATGATGCGGACGAGGCTGTATCGGTGGTCTCTTTAACTTCCAGCTCTGGAGGATATATCAATGGAAGAAATTCTGCAAATCTAGAATTATTGATAGATAAAACGTCATCAATATACCTGTATGTGAAATTAAAGGCTCTAGCCTCATGAATCTTCTTATCTTTTACAAGCTTTTGAAGAAACTCCTACTCATATGAGTATAAAAATAAATCGGCTAGAAGAGGGGCACAATTCGTACCCATTGGTATGCCGACGACCTGCTGAAACAGTGTCCCTCCAAAGGAGACAAATATGTTATCGATGAGGAACTCCAGCATACTGATCACTTGTTCCTCGGAGTAGCATGTTTTACCTTTATGAATTTTGTTTGAAAAATATGTGGAATTGTAGCCTAACACAACAAATATTGAGCCATAGTTTCTATGACCAAAAGCTTTATGAATTGTTTCTTTTAAGCGGGTTTTTAATTTGTCATGCGGAGGGTGGTATATAGAGTTGAAAAATCAAATGTTTTGATGGAGGATACCTGAGAGAAAGATCTTGATTTCAGGTTATCCAAAAGATCTTTAGAGTTTTTCAAAATCCACATGTGATTTATGCCACTACGCGAGTAAACAGTTTCACAATATTTCTGTTGTCCCTCTTTTACTGCAGACAGAATCTTTGTCAGGTGAATAGACAATTCTTTCGTCGAACAAGTTGATGATCCCGCTATGTACCTTTCTTTGTATGGTGTCTTATGGAGTTTAGGTATCCAATATAAGTAGGGTAAATCCTCAGACTCTTTACCAGAGGGAATGTTTAAAGAGGTCATGAATGATCTGTGGTTAGCTAGGATTTCATCTTTGTCGAACGAAGTTGGTTTGTATGTGATATTACTAGAGGTGTTGCTATTTATGCCTAATTCCTTGATTAGGCATTCGAAGTAATATGATTTACATACAAACACGATATTGTTGGAAGCCTTGTCAGCAGGAACGATAACATATTTGTCATGAAGAGAGGAAAACAGGTTTAGATGAAAAGATAAGAGGTGAGGTGAAAACTATAAAACCTTCTCTAATAGAAGAAATTAAACAAGACATTAAAAGTACTTTACAAGATGATGTTAGAATGGTAGTACGTGAGATAGAAGACCAAAAAACAAGAGCTATGAACTTGATATTCTTCAACGTGCCAGAGAGTGAAGACAAAAATAACATTGTACGAAACGAGTACGACCATTCACTAATAAAAGTATGTTCACTTATAAAAATACAAGAACCAGATATCAAAATTGCTTTCAGGCTCGGTAAGCAAATAATGAAACCAAGGCCACTTAAAATTGTCTTCAATAACAAAAAACATCGAAAAGATATTCTGGATAATGCTTACAACATGAAGAATATACCTGTATCAAATAAACTTTCTAAAGTAATAATTGCTAAAGATCTTACAACAACGTGACCAAAACAAGAAAAAAAGAGAATTGAAGAATAAAAATAACAAACAATCGCTTCAGAAAACAAAAGCTAGTGAAATGAAAACCATACAGGAAGAAGTAGACGATATGGAGATTCAAAATTGTCAAGACACAGACCAAGACTACTACACTCAGGGCACTATACTACATGCACCAACAAATGACTCTCACCAAAGTATAGGCCCACTGAGCTGCAATAAACCTTTAGAAAGGTCCAAAATGCATCTTCCATTTTCAAATGTTGGTGATGAAACATTAATTGGTGGTTTCAACATAGACCAAAGAGAATCAGTAGTTGGTCAATCAGACCAACATACTAAACATACATAGGAAAACAGTTTTAGAATTTTAACATGCACTGTACATAGAGAGCACTTGAAAATTTTATATTCAAATGTGGGTACTTTTATGAACAAGAAGGATGAATTGCTAAATTTGATAAATGACAAAGATTATGACGTCATTGCACTGACAGAAATTTACCCAAAAAACATAGTTGATTCTAATGTAAGTGACATTGGATGGAAAATAAAGGGTTATAAGGAGTTTATTTCCCCGAGTGATATTGCCACTAGGAGAGGTTGTCTTGTATATGTAAAAGAGGAAATAGATACAATTGAAATCGAAAGTAAGAAGTTCAAACATGTAGAATATATACAATTAGGAATAAATCTGAATAAGGACATAAAACTCTTAATCTCTTGTATTTATAGAAGTCCAAATAGTATGGATATAGAATGCATAGAGGAAATGCGAGAGATATTAACCAATTCTAAGATTAGAAACATAAAATATGGTTATCGTGTATATATGGGCGATTTCAACTTTAAGGAAATAGATTGGGAAAGAAACTCAACAAATGTGGGATCTAATCATCTAACAACTAAATTCCTAGAAATGGTAAGAGACACTTATCTGTCGCAACATGTTACAAAAGAGACAAGATGCAGGGGAGATAACCAACCAAGTCGTCTAGACTTAATTTTCACGAATGAAGAGGGCATGATTGACACTATTGAACATAATGCTCCGCTAGGAAATAGTGATCATGATACTTTAGAATTCAATTTCAGATTCGGGATAAAGCAGAAAAAGCATTACCAAAATAAATTATGTTGGTTCAAAGGGAACTATGAAAAAATCAACGCACAATTGAACAAAATAGATTGGAACTTAAAATTGGCCCAAGGAGATATCAATAATCTGTGGCAAAGATTTGCAGATGAATTAAAAATAATATATGAAGAAAACATACCAGAGAGCAAATCAATGTCCAGAAAATATGATACACCTTGGATAAACGAAGAAAGTAAGATTGCACTTGTAAAAAAGAGAAAGCTTTGGAAGAAATACAGGTACAATAAAAATCCACAAAATAAAACAAAATATGAAGAAGCAAGAACTGATGCTAACAGGTTAGTCAGGAAAGCAAAATATGAATACGAACGCACAATAGCGATCAATATGAAAGAGGACAACAAAATCTTTTGGAAATTTATAAAATCAAAAACTAAGGCTAAGGAGAGCATACCATGTATTTTAGATGATGAAGGAGGAATAAACACAGATGATAAAACTAAATCAGAGTTACTGAATAAATTTTTCCAAAGTGTATTCACTGTGGAAGCAGATAGTCAAAACGCCCACAACGCTTAATCAACGATCCAATAAAAAGTTATCGACAATAGAATTCAACCCAGAAATTATACAAAAACATCTAGAAAAGTTAAAAGTTACCAAATCGCCAGGGCCGAACCAAATGCACCCCAAATTTTTAAATGAGACATCTAAAAGCATATCTACACCGTTGGCGCATATTTTTAATATATCAATGCAGACTGGAAAACTGCCAGATAATTGGAAAAAAGCAAATGTTACACCTCTACATAAAAAGGGACCTAAAAATCTAGTAGAAAATTATCGACCTATCAGTTTAACATCAATAGTATGTAAGACAATGGAAAAATTTATCAGAGATATCATTTTGGACCATATGGAAAAACACAAATTATTTACTATCCATCAACATGGATTCAGAAAAAGACAGATCTTGCGTTACACAATTAATTGAAGTTTTAGATGACTGGACAGAACAACTCGACAACAAAAATGCAATAGATACCATATATTTAGATTTCCAAAAAGCCTTTGACACAGTACCTCACCAGCGTCTCATTAACAAATTACAAAGTTACGGCATATGTGGAAAAATCTTAGGCTGGATTAAAGACTTTCTTGCTAATAGAAAACAAAAGGTTGTAATAAATGGTACGGGCTCAAATTGGATATCAGTGACAAGTGGAATTCCTCAAGGAAGCGTTCTGGGACCGATCCTATTTACAATATATATAAATGACCTACCTGATGTTGTTCAAAACATAGTAAAACTTTTTGCAGATGACACCAAATTGTATGCTGTGGTTAATGAGGAAAAGCAACAAATCAGTTTGCAAAATGATATAGATAGTTTATTGAAATGGTCAGACAGGTGGTTATTGAAATTTAACAAGTCAAAATGCAAGCATATACATTTAGGACCTAACACCAACATATAATATAAAATGAGAGAAAGTAATATACAGCAAGTAACAGAAGAAAAAGATCTAGGGATAATAATCGACGACAAGCTTAAATTCAAACAACACATTAATCTACAGAAGAAAAAGGCAAATCAAAGATTAGGAATGATCAAAAGAAGCTTCGATTTTATGGATAAAGATATGTTTCTAACTGTATTTAAAAGTATCGTAAGGCCACACCTAGAATATGGTAGCAGTGTATGGTCAGTGATATACAAAAAAGAAGCCATACAATTGGAAAATGTTCAAAGAAGAGCCACCAAACTGATTAAAAATATACAACATAAAACCTACACTCAAAGATTGAAATATTTAGGGCTACCATCACTCCAATACAGAAGACTCCGAGCTGACATGATTGAAACTTACAAAATCCTCAACAATATTGATAAAGTGCAATATGAGCAAATTCTTCCTTTAAGTCAAACTACCACTAGGGGTCACAGCAAGAAATTATATAAAAAGAACTGTAGAAAAAATGTTAGGAAATATAGCTTCTCGCAAAGAGTTGTGGATGAGTGGAACAAAATACCAAAGAAAGTAATAGACTCACAGACAATCAATACTTTCAAGAGCCAATTGAACAATCATTGGAAAAATCTGGATATAAAATTTTCACCAGATATCTACCAACCGGGAGATGAAAAGAATTTATTAAGAAGGGTCCAAGGGGCTGAATAGCCCATATTCCAGACCTCGGAAACAGGTAAAACAGGTAAATATCATTTTTGCACTCTCATTTCCCCTTTGCTGGCCTCTTAAAATTTGTGTTTGTTTACCTCGCAAATACGGCCATTTTATGCTACTCATTGACAATAATTTGCCGTTGCCAGGTGCAAAATTACATATATTGATTAATATCTACCGAAAATGATCATAGGCATCATCATAAATTCATAAAATATGAAAAACGATTGAGAAAAGAAGGCAACATGCTCGGCTTACCCATCAACAATAATCAAGCACTTCCTTGAGTTCGCTCCATCCAACGGCAACGGTCCAACTGATCCCCTACATATATATATCCTGCATTTGTTCCATTTGGAAGATACTTCACTTCTATTCCTCTTTATCTCTGAATCCGTCAAAGTCCGCTCTCTTCCACGCGTTGACGGTTTCTCTTTTGCCCAAGAACCACATGTTGTTTATTGTTTCTAAACAGTGCGCATGCTCAAGATGTGAAGGCCAAATGAATAGATTTGAATATTGTCATCCAGACAATAATTCTGATAACGATAGTTTTGGGTCTTTTTTGTCACAAAATCGTATCTTTTGCAGCATAACTCGGTGTTAATCTTCATTTTATGAAGGTCAGTACGGAAAACGACAATAATTTTGGGTATGAAAATTTACGCAGCTGGTAGACATTATCCCTTTAGTAGTAGTAGTATGAGGGTTTAACGTCCGGCTCACCTATTGAGGTATTGCAGACCTTTAATGTGGGCGTTGATTATATAAATAAATCCTTAAGTTCTTCAAGGTAGGTATATTTAATTTAAATAATTGCAACTATAATATTCATATAAACATGAACATAAAAAAGTTATTGTTTAATATTGATAACAATTTCAAAATATAACAATTAAATGCAAAAAGTTGCATTAACAATAATTATTGGGGAAAATGTTTTTTTTAAGGAATTTAAATAAAGGGAGATAATCATAGTACTGTATAGTATTACAATACTGTCTGTACTCCTGTAGGAGTGTGAAGCCCATCTATGATCTAAATAGATCCTCTGTTTTTGATAACAATTTATATTCATAAAATAAAATAATCAAAATGCATATGTATGCAAAATAAAATTTGGATTAAGTGTTAACTATGTCATTTACAATGTATTTACGTACCATTAGTTGTTTACAAAATACACATATATATATATATATATAATTATTGTTTGTAAACAAACATCTGCTTTGCATATCATAAATCCTCGGATTTACCATATTCTAAGAAAACACGTGTTTCTTTAATTAATTTATTTTATAAAAATATGTAACCTATATTTTCTGTTTTTATATATAATTATTAAGGTAAAAATACCTTGCAAAAGAACAAAAAACCATTCAGAAAAATTTGTCAAACTAAAAATCTTCCTGATTCTGATCCTGATCTTACCAGGTTAAATTTGGCCCAAAATTTGATTACATTTTACTTCACATCCAATATTTTACAAGAAGACGTATGTTGAATGTAAAATAATACAAACCTCATTGGGAAATTATATTTCAAACTATTACATCCATATTTTGTCACAATATATCCATAAATAAATGCTGGCAAACTCATTTACCCAACACGATACACACTTTAGCACCCCCTATATTTTGTAATGGCTGAGTATATAGCCAAGGGAGATCATCATTTCTACGACCTGACAAGGCATGCAACTCCGCATGTTTAAAAAAAATCGTACCCTTGCTCGCTTCGAGTACATTTATTGCACCTTATTTCCATTATCTCATTCAAACTAGGACATTATGGTGAAACCCCGTTGTGATGTGCGTGGGTGCTCCACACTGTTGGAGGAACTGTGACACGGAAGCCTGCGGCCAATGGGATGCTGAGATGCATGACCTCATGAACCCCCTGCCCGGAAGTATCCTGGAGCCAGTCTCATTCCAAAAGCTGACGACAACCTGACAAGGCTGGCGACAAACTACAGAGAGATTAGAATATTAGTATTGAGGTAAGTATTGCATGCTCAGATAATCAGTGGGTGGCTAGCTATTTCGTTGGGAACTAGCAACCCCATAGATACGAGGATACTATAATTGGTTCCTAGAATGCAATTACGCAGGTAGAGGGACAGAATTATACAACATTGGCGACGAGAATTTAAAATGGTGATTTGACCATGCGGTCAAGAAAATCTTGAGAGTTGTTTTTTGATAAAATCGATTTTTTACAGTTATCGTGGTACTAATAAATTGGTTGTGAATTTGTATGTAGGTTTAATTAATTATGAATTAAACTGGTGCAAACTTTCAGGTTTTATAAAGTTTTGAAACCGGTGGAAACTTAAAAAAAAAAGTCACGTGACAATCACGCCATCACGAAAGTCGAGTATTGATTTTTATTTCTCTCAATACACAACCGAAACTTTGTTGTATTGAATTAGGGGAATACACATTTCCGGAAATAGATTGTCGGAAGTAAACTGGCAAGCGGTTGTTTTTCTTTGTTTGTTTATTAAAATATTTTGTTGTTAGAAATACAATTGTTTTGATTTTATAATTACTATTTATAATGGATAGAATGGCAAAGGTAAAAATAAACACCTGTAGCAGGTGGGAGTTATTAAGACTGCCGGGTGTGGGCAATAAAATTGCCGATAAGATCTGTAAAATGAGAGAGAAAGGGTACAGTTCAACAGGGATAGATTGGCAAATATCCCTTATTTAGTCATCTCTCCAGAATTGTTTGAAATGATAGACTATACCACAATGGTGTCTGATTTCACAGATCTTGATCCTTTAGCCATGTATCAGAGATTGAAAAAGGTTGAGGAACCAATGGTGGGCAATAGTGATGAATTGCTTTCCCAGAAATTGTCCTCACCGTACAGACACGGTGTTTCATCACAGCCTGCGTCAGTCCCCGAAATGACTCGGGTTTATACACCTTTGGTTTCAGCACCGATGAAAAGTAATAATTTCTTAGATACTGATCAAGGATCTCAATTATACATGGGGTCATTAGATAGTAATGATTCATACAGACCCTTTCCAATTATGAGTCAAAAAAGGGTGGTGGCTGGAGAGTTATCACAGGGTCAGGTAGGAGACATGCGTTTGCAGCAGGGTACATACGTTGTTTCTTCGGCTTCGGTACAATCTGGAATATCAACAGTATGTCCTGATGTAGATCATGTTCCTTCAAATACTCAATCGGCAAACCTCGGGTGAGTCCGTTTCTCTCCATCAATACCTCGGCTGTAATACGGTATTTGATATACGTCTACGCGTCACATTTCTTCGCCGGAAGACCGTATCACTTCAATCAAACATTGCGCACCGCGAATAAGTTCTAAAATGGCGACAATAGATGAGTTTGCTTTGAAAAATATTGGTCTTTGATGAAGGTACGGAATCAGCCGACATTGCGACGAACGAAAATATATTATTATTGGACGAATATTCGAAAGTGAAATTATCTTAATACCTCCTTCATTGAAGATTTCCGAAAGTAGTTCCAATGGGAGCTATCGTAATACGACGAGGTATGATGAAGGTACGGAATCAGCCGAAGTTGCGACGAGTGTTCAAATACTGGAACCCAACAACAGCACAGTACTGCACATGTACAACATACACCAAATACACCACCGGGTATGTTATGGGGTACACATGTAATAACACAAGGTAACTTAACACAGGGTAATAATACATATTCAGTGCCCCCACCACATATATCGGTTCAACATGAACCGAACATGTTGGGCGAAATGTACAATGTCTTACAACAAATGAAGACTGAGAGCGACAGATTGGTGGATTCAACACGTAAACATACATCGGGTTTGCCAGACGTATCACTTGATTATAATCGGAATCAAGACCACCGTTCTGATCGATCATCAGTTCAATCATGGAGACCTATGATTCCTACATCAAGGTGTGACAATCAGTCTGAGTCATCACACTCACCAGATAGATATCGTGGTAACCGCCACCGTCAACCGATCATCCATAATCGTCGTCGACGTCGTGCAGCTACTACTCAGCGACGCCGTGACCATTATGATAGGTATTATTCTCCATCAGATGAATCTGATGAATACTCGCAGACAGAGGTGGATGAACCACAAGTGGCACACTCCTCACATGAAGATAGTCTAGATGCTAATCGACGTATACCACATCGAGTACCACCAATAAGACAAGGCATCAATATGGATAGGCAGCAAGACCGTCGCTATTTCATGGGAATGTACAAATCGTTGAAGTACACCGGCAAAACCAGCTGGAAAATATTCTATGCAAAGCTTAGGGGATATGCCCGCACTGCCGGATGGACAGAAGAACAAAAGAAAGATCAGCTGTTGTGGAGCCTGGAGGACAAGGCTGGGGAGTACTTCACGTTATTATTGGAACGTGATCCACAGATTACCTATCCAGAAATAATAGAGAAGCTGGAAAAGCGATTTGGGTTCCAGGATGTACCGGAAATGTCCATGATACAATTTAATAATTGCAAACAGGATAAGCATGCATCCCTAGAGGACTGGGCAGACCGGGTGTTGTCTTTAGCAAGTAAAGCTTTTCGTGAACTTCCTGAAGCTTATATGAACAAACAAGCTACGCTAAGGTTCTGTCAGGGAAGTTATGATATGGATGCTGGACAGCACGCATGTGTACAAAAACCCCAATCAATGGAGGCAGCTATTGATACACTAAAGTGGCATCAACACTCTAAGAAGGCGGTACAGGCAAACCGGAATATGGAGACTAATGATCTGGTAGCATTTGATACGGTAAAACCGGTGTCAGTCCAAGCCACTGGTATGACAAAACCTCAAGACTCCGAATAGAAATTTAATATAGAGAACCAAATGAAGGAGATGATGGCAAGCTTGAAGGCGATAGGTGAACAACTTAATGATAAACCTGTTATGTCACGAGAAGGTGCTTTATCTAACAGAAACTGGAGAGGCCGACCGAGTAGTCCGGAGCCCACCAGACTGCGACAAAGTCAGGAGTCAACTAGACCGCGACAAAGTCCGGAAACTAGACGCTGTTTCCTGTGTAATAAGTTAGGACATTTACGAAGAGACTGCCCAGATAACAAGAAACAAAGTCGGGGAAGAGGTCAGTCGTCTTTAAAGAAAAGAGACAGAGTTGCTTTTAAGTCGAGAGATAGCTTGTCAGATGATGGCATAACTGGAACGACCACAGTTAATTACTTGGGAACGGCAAGAATGATAAGAATAGAGGTTGATATTCAGAACCAGAAGGTAAATGCGATCATTGACACGGGTTCCCAGGTTACGATCCTAAATGATCAAATTTTTGATCAGTTGCCATCGAAACCATATACAGAAAGGGAAACCCAGCTTCACACGGCTGGTCGAGTGATGAGCATGAAATGTCGAGTTATGTAACCGATGTGTTTCTCTATACTCGGTTTTGAGTTCAGACAGAGTTTGCATGCATATAGGTGGCACCCATAGATTGTGATATGTTGCTGGGAATGGATTTCCTAAGTAAGTACAAGGCCAATCTGGACTTGGACAAGTTAACTCTAACTTTAAATGGAAAAACTATGAATGCAACTTTTGGTACTGAAGCTAAACCTTCAGTTAATCGGGTAACAATACCATCCCGTACAGTAATTCCACCCAGTTCGGTTGTCAGGCTAACATGCGAGACTACTCCGCAGAGCAAAGATTTTATTGTGGAGCCTACCGAAGTGCAGTCACTTCTGATACCAAGTACTGTTTGTTCTAAGACAAGTAAGCCAGAGCTGTGCTTTGTCAATGTAACTGACAAAGATATAATCCTGCACCGTGGACAGGAAATTGCCACTGTTGAAGAGGCGCAAGTCTTATGTGCTGAAACAGAATCAAAAACTAGGGTCTCGAAGAAGACAGATACTTTACCAAAAGATATAGAAGAGTTGCTTAGGTTGTCCACCGAGGGGCTGGATAAACACCAGAAGTCTGAAGTAAAAAGATTGTTGTCAGAATACAGTGATGTTTTTGCTCAGGATGACTTGGACTTGGGTAATTTCACTGAATTAGAACATGCCATTGACACGGGTACTGCTAAACCCGTAAAACTGAGAATGCGAAGAACACCTGCATGTTTTGTAGATGACGAAGAGGCACACCTCCAGAAGATGCTTGATGCCGGAGTTATTCAACCCTCCATCTCGGAGTGGGCATCTGCTCCAGTATTAATTCGTAAACGAGACGATGGGGTACGATGGTGCATAGACTACCGTGCTTTGAACACAGTGACGGTTAAAGATGTTTTCTCCTTGCCATTAATTGAAGAATGTCTAGATACTTTGGCCGGAAACATCTGGTACTCAAAGCTTGATGCTAATAGTGCATATTGGCAGGTAGGAATAAAACCAGAAGATAGGAAAAAGACAGCGCTCACCACAAAGTTTGGACTTTTTGAGTGTGTCAAGATGAGTTTTGGGTTGTGTAATGCCCCAGGGACGTACGCCAGGCTGATGAACTTGGTCCTACGCGGTTTAACCTGGAACACTGTATTGGCTTTTCTAGATGACATATTGGTCCTAGGGAGTGATTTTCAGTCACATCTTATCAATTCAAAACATGTCTTTGAACGGTTCAGAAAATATCAGCTGAAATTGAAACCCAGAAAATGTGTACTTTTCACAAAGACAGTTGAGTTCTTGGGTCGTAAAGTCAGTGCAGATGGTTTGGAAATTGGCAACCAACATTTAAAACCTGTTCAAGACTGGGTAAGGCCAACCAGCACACGACATGTGGAGAGGTTTTTAGGGTTTGCCAACTACCATCGCAGTTTTATCAAAGTTTTTGCTAAAATCTCGGGACCATTGTGCGAGATAACGGGAAAGGCTAAATTCCAGTGGAAAGAACCTCAACAACAGGCGTTTGACAGATTGAAGGCGCTGCTGCTATCCGCACCAGTATTGGCCTTGCCCAATAAGACTGATTACTACATACTAGATACAGATGCGTCAGATAGAGCTATAGGGGCTGAGCTAATCCAAGTACAGAATGGCGAAGAGCGCGTGATCGCGCATGGTAGTTTCATTCTTACACCAGAACAGCGTAGATACTGTACAACACGAAAGGAGTTGTTGGCCATTATACGCTTTACTAGACAGTTTAAGCATTATTTGCTTGGTAGACAATTCACAGTCAGAACTGACCACAGTAGTCTCACGTGGTTATTGGGATTTAAAGAACCCCAGGGACAATTGGCACGCTGGATGGAGGAGCTTAGCCAATATGATATGGTGATAAAACACCGTCCGGGCAAAAACCACGGAAATGCAGATGGGTTATCTCGCATTGTTGAAGACGAGGCTACTTGTCCTAAATATTTGTCAGGGGTAGAATTAAAGAATTTGCCATGTAGAGGTTGCAAATATTGTCAAAAGGCTCATGCAACGTGGACAAAATTTATACTAGACGTGGATGAGGCTGTACCTTTAGTAAAGAAAAAAAGAATCTATGCCCAACAGATAGATGTATCTACTGCAATGATACGACTGGTTGGAGGAGAGGTACTTGATATTCCATCTCAAGATTTTAACATTACATCGGGATCAGATATGCAAGAGGATAACACTAATTTAAAGATAGTGATATCGGAAGGAAGTGTCCAAATTATAGCAATATCAGAGGACGATGGAATAGTCTTCCAGGGTTTCACCATGGATGATATTGGACAGGCACAGTGGGAGGACCCCGATCTTCGGTTGATTTTAAATTTTCTTAAAAATCAGGTAGAACCGGAGGGAAATGAATTATTTTTGTCTTCACCGGGTGCTAAAACTATTGGATAAATAAACAGACGTTTTTTCTTGACAAGCACGGAGTTCTCCGCAATACTCCAAAGAAAGATGGAGCCCGCACGAGATTAGTAATCCCGGTAAAATTGCGGGAAACAGTTATGGAACTCTGTCACGAATTTCCTTCTGCTGGACATCAGGGTACAGAAAGAACTTTGTCTAGGGTTAAGCATAAGTTTCATTGGTAAAACATGTCAAGAGACATACGAACCTTCGTATTAACTTGTGAAGTCTGTAGTAAACATAAAAAGCCAACTAGAAATGCGCGTTGCCAGATGACTCCTTATCATGCTGGAGCCCCGATGGAGCGAGTGCACCTAGACTTTATGGGACCTTTACCAAAACAAAGAAAGGTAATGAGTATGTACCCATGATGGTGGACCAATTTACAGAGTGGACGGAATGTATTCCACTCCCATCACAGACAGCTGATATCACTGCACAAGCTGCGATCAACGAATTGTTTGCACGGTTTGGGTATCCTTTTCAGATCTTCACAGATCAAGGCCGAAACTTTGAGAGTGTCTTGTTTAAAGCTGCATGTGATTTGCTCAAAATACATAAGCTCGTACAACGCCTTATAGACCGTCCGCTAATGGTCAGGTGGAAAGGCAGAATAGAAGCTTGATGGATGCAGTAAGATGTTTTGTGGATAACTCCAAGGAAAATTGGGATGAACACTTATCCCAACTGGCGGGAGCTATGCGTTCCTGTATTAACCGAAGTACTGGTTTCACACCAAATATGTTAATGTTGGGCCGCGAAACAAACCAGCCAGCTGATTTGATGTTTGGTGAGGGGCAGGAAAAGACTTATTCCGGCAATGATGAATATGTAATGGGTTTAGAAAACGCCATTAAGAACGCACATGAGGTAGCTAGAAAAACGCTCAATTCCACACAAAAGAAAATGAAACGGGACTATGATGTAAAAATACTTGAAAAACAATACAAGAAAGGCGATCTCGTACATGTTTTAGATACGGCAAGTATTAAGGGAAAGTGTAGGAAACTTAGTCCGCCGTGGAAAGGACCCGGAATTGTGGAGGAAAGACTGACACCCTAGATCTACAAAATTAAACTGCAGAGAGTCATTTTTACAGCCAATCATGACCGTCTCAAGGAGTGTAGGGACAGGAAGATACCTGTTTGGCTTCAGAAATGTCAGGCTCAGCTGAATAGGGGAGAATGTCTGATACAATCAAAGGACGAAAAAGAAAGGAAGAAATATTGTATTTGTAGATGTCCTGATACAGTGGAGACAATGATTGGGTGTGACTATTTTAAGGATTGGTTTCACCTGACATGCGTTGATCTGAGTCCACAAGAAGCTGAGGAATTAGACTTGTACAAATGCCCCAACTGTCAGTTAGTTGAACATTAGAAATTACATATAAAACAAAGAAAGAAAAAGGGGGGAGGGGGTGAATGTAAAACTTGTAAAAGGGTATTGGTTTAGCTCCTTAGTGTTAATGTTTTGGTTTCCTGTTTGTCATTGCAGAATGTTTGAACAATGGTATAGTGCCAGTGAAGAGGTGGACAGTGAGAGCGACAGTGACCATGAGGAGAGCAGAGACTGGGTCCAGGAGAGGGCTAGGTCAATGTCCAGGAGAAGGGGATCGGTCAGACCAAGTGACCGCCCCGCCCAGGTGGGAAGAGACATCCCCTACGTGGGGGAAGGTAACCCCGGAATGAGATCCTGCGTGTGGGAGAATCCCTTGCAGATGTCCGGTATTGGAAGAGGGCTGTCATCGGCTGAGGTGATGCGCCAGGCGATTGCCAGCTATTCCCATCTAGTACGGGAAATGGCAGCCAAGGAATCCCATGTGACTGAGAGTAAGGTTTCGGTCATGGCTGCCAAAGACTCCCGTCCAGTAATGGAAGAGGTAGTGGAGTCTTCGGACGAGGACTCCAAGTTTTCTGTGCGTTTTTTCAAGGAGCCGGTGGTGTTCCGGGGGAGGTCAAAAAGCAGGGAGGCATACCCTGTGGCCACCTCTGGAATAGCCCACGTCTCCAAACCTAGTGGAGATGTGGAGTTCCCACCGGGGAGGAGGGATAACAGGGATAGTCTGTGCCCGGTGCCTGGCTGTGGCATGTGGACCCGGAAATTGAAGGACCATGCCTTCAAGGTACACCTGTCCCCGTTTTGTCGGGTTCCAGTCATGGTAACGGGCGTGGACAGAGTTGTGTTCCGTCAGCTCGGTGAGGCACTAGAGATGGTCGGGCGTCTGGTGTGTGGCCCATCCTCTGGTGCCAATGACCTCTTGGAATTGGTTAATTCCCGGATTCGGTTTCCTCGGCAGTGTACAATTCCCATGGAATGTACACTGGCCATGAGAGAGGTGGACATCGCCATGGGGTGGAAACTGGTTGATTCCCCCAGGTCAACCCTCTCAACAACCCAACATGTCTGCTCCATTGGAGGGTGTTGCTGACCACCCTTCAGTGGTTAGTTAGAACTCGACAGGAAGCCGTACAGGAATACACTCCCGTCCTGTCGGATTCTATCTGCAGGTATGTGCCTTCTCCCGTCCCCGTGGTTAAGGAAGTCCCGACATGTGTTGTGGAGGAACCCGAGGACTGGATGAAGGATTATCCTGAAACTCCTTCTCAGCGTTCCAGCTGAGGGAGTTCAGGTCTGGCCAACTGGTTGGAGTTATGGCTAGTTCCATCCGTGATCTTCAGACCCTTGCCCAACAGCACTTTTCTGTAAGGGACCCTGTGATTGCCACGGATGGAGCCGCCCTAATAGGTTCCGACGGATACTTGATGTCACTCCGTCGGGATGCTGTGGTGGTAGATGTCCCACGTCACGTGTGGGACAGATTGTGCTAAACAGGGGGCACATTTGGTTTTCTCCGGTTCCTCTTTAAATTTATTATAAATAGTTTTGGAATTGTGAACGATCCATAAGGAGGCGACATAAATATAATTGTTGTTGAACAATTGTATATAATATACTTTTTTAATGGCTCTAGTTAAGTAGCTATTGGAGGCTTGGCCAATGGTTTAGTTAAAACTTTTGGGAGGTTCCCCAAATAGGGGAAGGTTATTTTGGTGTATGTGTCGCGAGTGGATTGTTACAATGATCCGTTTTTGGGCAGTAATAAGATGGACCGTGGAACTGAGGGTTTGATGGCTGTAATATATATATATATATATATTTTTTGGTTAATAATGTTTATTGACTAGTTAAGTCAATAACAGGTTTGGACATGATAGTTTCCTAATATACATATGTTTGTTGGGTAGTGATATATCGGTAGGTTGACCGATTTAGATGGTTTGGGCCGGTTATGTGTGTGTCGTGATGATGTCTAGGGTATGAGTATTGGGGCGCTGTGAAATTACTAGTACTCACGTTTATAGATTTAAATGGGGGGGGGGGGGTGGTAAAAGGCTAGATTGTTATTTTGAGGAAAGAATATGGTTTGGTTGTTCATGGTCCAGGCTGATTGGTTAAATAATATTCGAAGTCTCGGGTCTTGGTTCTTGGTTAGGCTATTTGTCATTTGATGGATGGTTTGGTTTCCTCCAACTTATGAAGCTGTTTTAGATACCTTTATATTGATATTATCCCCAGCCCGTTAGATGAGACTTGGGGGGTGGAATTTTCATGTGTTCTTGAGAGAATAGTATCAATCGCATGGGCTTCTTGGAAGAAAGAGGAGCGGAGTATGGTGAAACCCCGTTGTGATGTGCGTGGGTGCTCCACACTGCTGGAGGAACTGTGACACGGAAGCCTGCGGCCAATGGGATCCTGAGATGCATGACCTCATGAACCTCCTGCCCGGAAGTAGCCTGGACCCAGTCTCATTCCAAAAAGCTGACGACAACCTGACAAGGCTGACGACAAACTACAGAGACATTAGAATATTAGTATTGAGGTAATTATTGCATGCTCAGATAATTAGCGGGTGGCTATCTCGTTGGGAACTAGCAACCCCATAGATACGAGGATACTATAATTGGTTCCTAGAATGCAATTACGCAGGTAGAGGGACAGAATTATACAACAACATGTATCCATTCCTAAAAGACGCATCTTTTCGCCCCTGTTTTTGTTTTGTGCATACGATAGCTCAGTTCTCCAGAATTTTAAGATTTTCACACATTTATTGCCAAATTTTTCGTATATGACCCTTCGTTGTCGGAAGTAGATATAAAATCAACGAACCGTAACGACCACTGAATTCCGAATGCATTATTTCAACGATAGAGTCAGAAAATTTCCAAACATTTCTCCGGCTATTATTTTCGCGCAATATTTTGAAATCATAACCAAAAGAAAAAGAAATTACCAGTCCACACATATAGTTACATGGTAAAATATTTAATTAAGTTTGTAGTTATCATTAACAGGCGATGAGAAAACTATATTTAGTGGTTTTAGAGATATATGTGATATTCATATCATTTATTTTGGATATCTGATGTGACAGTTTTAGGTTGGGGGGATATTCTATGATATTGCCTTGGCTTCATTTGTTATTGCAGAGGCTTAGGGGCTGGGACAAGGGGGACCATTTGTTCTTGCCTCCCCCACCATTATGGAGCAAAATTAAGAAAAAGCATGAAAGCAAAAAAAAATGGTACAGTTATTCAAGCTTTATTTTTATATTGTATGCTTTGAAGCCAAATGTTTTGTTTATTATATTTTATTTTTGTTTGCTTTCTTGGCAGCTTCAGAAACTTTCCCACACACCTCTATGCCAATTCCGGCACCCACCAAACTGTCTGATCCACAATTAAAACTCCACCCTCCTCACCAGACACACCCTGTCTAGTCCACTCCAGCATGATAGTTGCCCTCTTTATTATGAGTGAGTCATTGTTGTTTAATGCCCAATGAGCAATTTGTCAGCTATATCATGGTGAGAACAAGTTCCATATGTTTTATTTCAATGAAATGATGTTGGTGTTTGCTTTATACTAGATTAACATTCTTAGTTGGATTTCTATAGTGCTCACTTAAACAACAGTCCGCAGGTAGACAGGTAGCTACACTGTTGACACATGATCCTGATTCAGAACCAGCAGGTAGACAGGTAGCTACACTCTTGACACATGATCCTGATTCAGAACCAGCAGGTAGACAGGTAGCTACACTCTTGACACATGATTCTGATTCAGAACCAGCAGGTAGACAGGTAGCTACACTCTTGACACATGATCCTGATTCAGAACCAGCAGGTAGACAGGTAGCTACACTCTTGACACATGATTCTGATTCAGAACCAGCAGGTAGACAGGTAGCTACACTCTTGACACATGCTCCTGATTCAGAACCAGCAGGTAGACAGGTAGCTACACTCTTGACACATGATTCTGATTCAGAACCAGCAGGTAGACAGGTAGCTACACTCTTGACACATGATCCTGATTCAGAACCAGCAGGTAGACAGGTAGCTACACTCTTGACACATGATTCTGATTCAGAACCAGCAGGTAGACAGGTAGCTACACTCTTGACACATGCTCCTGATTCAGAACCAGCAGGTAGACAGGTAGCTACACTGTTGACACATGATCCTGATTCAGAACCAGCAGGTAGACAGGTAGCTACACTCTTGACACATGATCCTGATTCAGAACCAGCAGGTAGACAGGTAGCTACACTCTTGACACATGATCCTGCTTCCGAACCAGCAGGTAGACAGGTAGCTACACTCTTGACACATGATCCTGATTCAGAACCAGCAGGTAGACAGGTAGCTACACTGTTGACACATGATCCTGATTCAGAACCAGCAGGTAGACAGGTAGCTACACTCTTGACACATGATCCTGATTCAGAACCAGCAGGTAGACAGGTAGCTACACTCTTGACACATGATCCTGATTCAGAACTAGCAGGTAGACAGGTAGCTACACTCTTGACACATGATCCTGCTTCCGAACCAGCAGGTAGACAGGTAGCTACACTCTTGACACATGATCCTGATTCAGAACCAGCAGGTAGACAGGTAGCTACACTGTTGACACATGATCCTGATTCAGAACCAGCAGGTAGACAGGTAGCTACACTGTTGACACATGATCCTGATTCAGACCCAGCAGGTAGACAGGTAGCTACACTCTTGACACATGATCCTGATTCAGAACCAGCAGGTAGACAGGTAGCTACACTCTTGACACATGATCTTGATTCAGAACCAGCAGGTAGACAGGTAGCTACACCCTTGATACATGATCCTGATTCAGAACCAGCAGGTAGACAGGTAGCTACACACTTGACACATGATCCTGATTCAGAACCAGAAGGTAGACAGGCAGCTACACTCTTGACACATGATCCTGATTCAGAACCAGCAGGTAGACAGGTAGCTACACTCTTGACACATGATCCTGATTCAGAACCAGCAGGTAGACAGATAGCTACACTCTTGACACATGATCCTGATTCAGAACCAGCAGGTAGAAAGATAGCTACACTCTTGACGCATGATCCTGATTCCGAACCAAACTGTAAAAAATTTGCTCTTACTCCTTAATGGTGTTTGCTTAGTGAAGAAACAACAAATTCCAATTTTATGTTTTTTATTTTTTACCTGACCGGGCTCGAACTCACAATCTATTTACCACACTCAAGGGGAGCTTGCACTACAGATACAGTTTATTTATGATAAGTATGATAAGATACCAAATATTTAATCAATGGGACATGGGATTCCTTGAATTATTTCCTGATATATTTGAAGTAAAAAACAATTAGGGACATGGGATATCAGGCATATAGGGACTTGTTTTTATATACAATACAATACAATAAGCTGTATTTCAAGTCGAAAAGAATCGAACAATTATAACACAAGCGCAGATCTAGTGAGCTTTTAAATCCGACATAAGAATATGCATATACAAACAATAAAACAAAACATGCACACAATTTCTAAAAAGCACTGTCATATTTAAAAAAATTTCCATGAAATTTAAAACCAAACTAAAATATCAAAGCAAGTAAAACATAGCAGTAAGCACAAGCATAATTCAAAAGCACATACATATACATGTATATATATATTGATGTGAGTAAACAACTAGAGGCTCAGTGGGCTGAGCCTGTGTCGCTCACCTTTCGTTCTGCTTTGAGGAAACTTAATGCAGAACCTTACATAGTTGTTTCCCACCAAGGTTTGGGTTATTTGACTAAGCAGTTTCAGAGAAGAAGATTATTAGAAATAGACCAATCAGAAACAAGAATTGCCTATGGCACCCATGTTTGTTTACAGGTCGGGACGAAATTAGCAATCTGTGTTGAGGACCTTCCATAGATGCTTCCTACCAAGTTTTGGTTCATTTGGCAAAGGGGTTTCAGATGAGAAGATTAAAATGTGAAAAGATAACAGACAACGGACGCCAAGTGATGGCAAAAGCTCACATTGCTTTTGGCAAGGTGAGCTAAAAAGTATGAATATAAATAAGACACATAGAAACTAACCAAATTTAAATTTATGAATTTTAATTTATGTCATAAAAAACTTTAACAAAAAGGATTACTCCCCTACTATACTGTTGGATAATTAGTACAGTAGTGTAAGGGAGTAATTTTGTGTGTGAATTTTTTTATATGACATAAAAGCAAGTCTTTATGATAACAGGTACATGTACACCATTCCCTTCCGCTCTGAATTTTACAAAAGCATCAATTTAACTATTTGTCATTTTGTGTTCCATCTAGTCTAGATTTTGATCAGTCATATATTATTTATATTCAATTTGGGTTCTATGTTCAAATCTATCCCATTAAATAAAACTGAAAATAGAAATTTTGAGTGATGGCCCCATTTTGACCACCTCTTAAATTTTTGAAACAATAAAAGCTGTTCATAATAAGTGGGAATAGGAACCGTAGAGCAAAAGGGGGAGGGGGCACAGCAAACATGATTAAACCCATGCTGTATATGAAGTGTTATTGGATGGTCCCATACAAATTTCTTGCATAGATTGGAAATACAAGATTGCCGCCACCACAGTACTTAGTTTTTAGCAAAGGAATCAGTGGGAAAATGAATGAATGCTTTTTTTTTAGAAACTACAAAAATAGTTTGCCAATGTATAAGAATGATAATCAGATGAGTCTAAGTTCAATGTCCTAACAAAATAAGGGCCGTCGTGGTCGTATGGTAGTTAGATTTATAACTACCTATGTAATAAGTACATATCACCACTAATGTTGTGAGTTCAAATCCTACTCATTGTGAGGTGTACTCAATACAACATCATATGATAAAGTTTGTCAGTGACTTATGTTAGGTCTGTGGTTTTCACAGGATACTCCGGTTTCCTCCAACAGTAAAACTGATCGATACTATATAACTGAAATTTTGTTGAAAGTGGCGCTAAACACCATAACTCTAACCTAACCAATACGATGGCTGTGGGCTTTAAAACAAAAATATTCTGCATCAGACAAAATTGTGTTTGCAGATAGACAAGAGATAACAAACAGACAACAATTTGAAATGAGTATACCTCCTTCAACTTCATAATGGTTTTTTTCCATGTTGGTAGATAACATTGCTGCTGATGAAACTGGAGAAATAGATATAGAGGAACTAACATCAAAATTAAAAAATGAAAATAAAGAATTAGATTCTCAAATTATAGGTAAATTTTTACGGAGGCTATTTCCCAATGTTTCAAGTAAACTTGAACGCTCAAAAAATGATTGGACTAAAAGAAAATGTGTGTATCAAGGGGTAAAATGGAAACCAACTGATGATGAAAATAAAACATGTTCTTTTCAAGATATAAATACCCATTACATACATAGTGTGGTGGTACAAGACTTTGTATCAGGTCGAGTCTGTTGTGTGAACCAGTATCACTATGAGTCGCGACAGCGACGAGTTGTGATGCGGTCAGTTCACGCAACAGACAAGACCTGATACACAGTCTTGTACCACCACACTATGTATGTAATGAGTTTATCTAACATTTCAATAAAAACGAATTTTAAACAAATAGCAAGGGTTGAATTAAAATGTATACAATACTCTTAGGGAGACAACATTTTGTGTATGACGTCACGTTATTTTTTCCGTTCATTCACCAACGTCAGGTTACTGTGTTTTGTCTCACATTCAAATGGTATGAAGTAATGTCAAAGTAGTTCGGCAGGGAACGTCTCGTGCAACGTCGCGCCATTCTTGTATCACCACAGTGTGGTGATACAACATCTTGTATCAGACACCTTGTATCAGACAGGCTACTTTCATTAATTTCAAAGGAAAACGTATATAATGTTAGATAAAAGAAATTATCCAAGGTTGCTTCCTTATTGAAGCTGAAGATTCATTTTTCAGAGTTGGCCATTTTACAGGAGATCTTATAAATGGCAACAGAATCATATTAGAAATAATTTTTCGTTCCACCAAAACATGGTCAGTTACTATTTTCGGAAAGGAGATCAACTTGGCCAAGTTAGGGACAGCACCTATTTGTTATCTGAGAGATTCCAGTATCAATAATGTTATTACTACTGTTCAGCAGTTTCAGTACTGCCAAGGAATTAATGAAAATATTACAGATAATATTGAAATACTTGTTGAAAATTGGTCAAAGACAGGCAATGAGAATTCTTTTATTAGAAGGTATAGGCCAAAACAATGTGATATTGTTCTTCCATTTATTTATCACAATAAGACATGTTCCAAATGTAGTCTTCTTACAACCCCCCTCCCCCCCCCCCCCCCCCCAAAAAAAGAAAAAAATGATGAAAATGTTAAACATGACATCAAATTGCCAGCAGATCACTCTGATTTTGTGGATATACTTGATAAAGTTATACCGGAATGTCCGGAACGCCTAAAGGTGTTTCTTGTTTCACAGAAGAATGCTGTTACACCATGTCCAAACGAAAGGCGATGGAATAAGGATGTACTCAGGATATGCTTGTCTCTGTGGTGTCGTAGTCCTCGAGGCTATGCAGATTTACGATCTAGTGGGTTTGTTGTTTTGCCATCATCTCGACTTCTACAATATTATAAAAATTCAGTTAATCAAGTATCAGGATTGAATAAAGAAATGTTGGCATGTATGCAGAATAAGGCCAAAAATAAAATTCTCCCCCCCCCCTGAGGAATATGAAGGTGGAATCCTCTTGGATGAGATGAATATTGAAGGAGGTATCCAATTTACCAAGAAAGGAGGGGGTATTAAAATAGTTGGCTTGACTGATGTCACAGAGGAGTCACGATATATCCAAATATTGAAGACCCATAAAAATGATGTGGCCTTAGCTACACATGCCTTACAATTTCTATTTTTGGGAGTTACAGGCTTTCGCTTCCCCTTTGCTCATTTCGCAACAACAGGGGCTCATGCATATGAATTATATTTATTATTTTGGAAAGCTGTTCATTTGTTGTCTTTGTTTGGCTTCACGGTTACGTTTGTCAACATGGATGGTGCAGTCAAAGAGGGATTTTATGAACATAGTATTAGGAAAACCAGAAACATCGATATTTACTATTTCAAACATTTATGATCCTTGCAGTCCTGAAATATCTATAATAATGGACTTTTCTCACACAATGAAAACTATTCGAAACAAAATATATAAAAGTGGAAAAAACAATTATGATAAGAGAAATGTGGTTCTAAATGGCAAATATATCCACTGGGAACACTGGTGAAAAGCTTACTTTGGGACATTTCCAGTAATCCTTTCCCCATACACAGAAAACTAAAACAAGACCACATGTTCCTGACTTGAAGCTAAAATGAGAAACAATTTAGCAGAAGAAGCGCTCGATTCAGACATGCACCACCTAATGCTTCAATATAAGAACAGTTTAGGGGAAATCGGAACACACTTAGAAAGAACTATTATCCAACACAAGCAAATTGATAAGAACTTTTCGTGACTCTCGACCATTAACTGATGCATTGGATGGAAGACTGCAAGTAAATGATGAAGTACTAGAATTCTTCAAGCGATGGGAAAACTCCGTACTTCAGGATAAACAGAAATCAAATAAAGAAAAATGTCTAATATCTAATCAAACCAGGCAGGATATATCATCCTTGATTTTAGGATTTAAGCACTTTTGCATAAACAAACTCACCAGATATAATGGCTTTTCAGTAATACCAAGTCGTATCAACAGTGATCCAATTGAAAATATGTTCTGCCAAGAAAGATCCCTCCACAATGGTGCCAACACCAATCCCACATACTTAGGGTATTGCAGAACTATGAACTCAATTATTCTAGGTGAAAGTACTATATCTAGGAAATCCAACACTGGAGGTCAAAGTGCTGATCCTTTCAGCTATCACACAAAAAACCCTCTGAATCCATCCAAGAAGCAGATAAATTGTTGAAATTTACATGTATTTGTACATTGTGGTCACTAATCAAATTTTTGTAAAAACTCCATTTTATCTCAATTGCCTGCAAAATAAAATATTGTTAATCGTCAAGATTGTATGCATTCAATGAGGATGTGTTTTTATTATGAAAACTAAAAGCCTGTTAATTCATGCAATACTTATATATAGAGTCATCAGATTATGACTAAGAAGATGTAATGCAGATATGAGTGACATGTATAGAGTTGTTACTAATCAATCTTGTCTTACAATACAATCTACTTCACTCTTGCAGATTTTGTTGAAAAATTTAGATCAAAATATTATTTTTTCATGATCCCCGATAAAAGCTTCTGAACCACATGCGAGACCTTGTGAATATTGTGATGATGTCAATTTTCAGACACTGGGTGCATTTTTAGAAATGTTTAGCTTGGAATGGGAAGTAACTCTTGAAAATAATTACTTACTACATTTTAATACAGGGGCACAGATGGCTCAGTGAGTTAGGTCGTTGGATCTACAATGTAACAGCTCATACAAGCCTATCACCAATACGGTGTAGGTTCGTGCCCAGCTTTGTAAAATACAAATAAGGGTGCACTCGACTCGCAGCCGCAAGTGATAAAGTTTACCAGTTGCTTGCCCAGGGTCGGTAGTTCTCTCCAGGTACTCCGGCTTCCTCCATAACTAAAACTGGTCGCCATGATATAGCTGAAATACTGCTGAAAGTGGCGTTAAAACAACAAAAATCAAAATCATTTTAATACAATTTCAAAATGAAGGCAGCAGTTTAGTCAAGTATATGTTTTTGGTAGTTACTGAGTGCTGACAGAAAGTTTATTTAATTTTCCTCTCACTGGTTAGGTGTTCATACATGTATTGCTGAATAATTTGTTCAATGATCTTCTGTATTTTAATAGGCAAAATTGATATATCTGCACCAGATAAAATCTCATATAATGATATTCTGGTAATTCACTTGGTCAAACACAGGGATGGGTGCACGTGGGAGATTGGTTGCTTACAGTAAAATTGGGTACCCTTGTGCTACTGGACCCCAATTTATTTTTATTTGTATAAATGCCATTGGAGATCCAATTATCAAGTAGGGGGTCACATTAAACTGTTTAACCCAGCCATATTTTTGTGCCTGTTGCAAACTGGGACCTGGATATCCATGGCCATATGTTGTGGTCTTTTTGTTTTCAAGATATGATATTTGAGGTAGTTGTTTGTTCTGTTGACATACATTGGTTAAATTGTAGATTTTTAGCTCACCCGGCCAAAAGCCATGTGAGCTTTTGCCATCACTTGGCAACCGTCTGTCTGTTGTATGTCATAAACTTTCACATCTTCTCCTCTGAAATCACCGAACCCAATTGATAAATTGTGCTTGGGTGGTCCCCCTTCAAAATTGTGTTTGATAGTCCTATTCCCCACACATTATAGATTGCTGCCATAGCTAAAAATAGATTAAAAAAAATAATGTCTATTGCTGCTTTATAATACAAGTCAAAATGACCTCAAAGTTTACCTGCAGCTACATGGTAATGAGTAAATTAACATATGAAAAAATGTACATTCTGTTATTTTGTGATTTTTTTTCATTCAGCCGATTTATACCGATTATGCATATTTTGAGAAAAAAAATCACATTGAAATCTGCTCAACGCTGGAACTGAAATATATTAATGATCGTTGGTTGGTCCACTTAAAATATTATGTGCGACACCCCCATCTAACATCCAAGATGACTGCTATTACTACATGTATTAGCAGAAATTGCAATGCCAAAAAAAAATCACAGGCTCCTGTAAGCCTCTAACTTTCTTGTCATTATCTTGATTAAACTTGTATTCGTATCTCATATATTGTACAAGATAGCTTTAGAACAATCATTTGATTCTCATTGATGTTTTCCATATTTTTTAGACGGGAGATATAAACATTTTTTAGATGTATTAAATAATTTCATACAGGTAAATGAATGTAGCCATGTACCCCAATAATTGTAATCATATGATTGTTCTATTGTTTCAATTACCTGTTTGACAAAGAGGACAGTCGTAATGTCTATTTGTTTCGGTATAATGATTCCATAATTCGTCATGGTCCAGTCCTGCACAATGCCTATAAAACCATGAATCACATGTGTCACATAAAATCCAGTCGTCACCACTTCCTTCAATATACACTCGACTACACATACTACAGCTATTCTCAATGTTTTTATGTGATGATTTACGTTTGGTAACTTTCCCCTTTCTCTTATCTGGACATTTTTCTTTGTTACCAGCACTTTTTTGGAATTGGCTGCGATAATGATTCTGATGTTTGAATACTGGTAGATAAATTTAGTTCATCCGGGAAAGGCATACAATCTGTTTCATTTATAGCACTAGCCAGTTCTTTAGCCATATCCTCTTTCTTAAGTTTGGATAACATGGTTATACCATATGCCTTTCCCAGTGTTTTTAGTTGAACTTTAATGAAATATTTTAGCATATTACCATGTGTTAATAGTTCTGATTTCAGTCTGTAATGGCTTGCAGACCTATCAGAGAAATCATCAAGTATGAATTTCATATCAAACTTTCCAACCGATCTTAATGACTTTTGCATAATATTTTTTCTCAAAGCAACACCCTTTTCCTTTTTGAAATGAGATAAATAGTCCTTTCTGAATTGGCTTATGCATACCCTCATGAACAAGTCACAAACATTTGACACCAGCATAAGAATTGCTTCAAAAGTATAGAAGATTTCCTGGCAGATATCATTAACAATAGCATATGTACTACTGCTGTCAGACACACTTGACTCATAGTCTATGTCTACATTTCTAAATACATGCATCAATGAATCTAGTATTTCATTGTTACTTAATATATGGTTACTAAGTGCCTGGAGCAAATTGTCTTTATACACTATCATGTTGTCATAACTTAAAAATGTTGCACATTTTTTGTCCAATAAAGTAAAGAAATCATACATGTTGTCTGTAACATTGATCAAACTTTCCTTAATGTTTTGTTTTCGTTTGTTTCTTCTAGACTTTAAATATCAGTTGTAGTAGATTTTTTTTTTAGTTTATGATGATTTTATTTGTTAAATTAACAAAAGGGATAGGACACAAGTTTTACCAACTTATGAAGTCTTCTCCCATTTATACAATAAATTCACATAGTATAATGATCATTCTGAGCATACATATAATACATATAGAGATATATTGTAAATAATTAACGAATTAATAAAAAGGTTGTGTTGGGTGGATACGAGGTTGGAGAGTAGATAATTATCGAGTAATTATACTACAAGGAATCTTTTTGAAGATTTAATAAAATTGAAAACGTGTTTGATGATATTAATATTTTCTTCGTATGTTAAATCATCCGACCCACGGGTTAGTAGATTCAAATTCAAATCGCTTGTCTGTACCCAATTTAAGTTGTTCATCATAATACGTCTTATTTCAGTATAATTAGGACAGGTAAAAAAATAATGGAATGCATCTTCCCGTGGAGCTCCACAGGAACACGCAGCATCATTTACTATATTAACCTTTGATAGATCGTAATTTAGAAAGGAATACGAGTTACGAAGTTGAGTAAGAATAATATTAAGTTTTCTGGGACCATAATAAAAATGTTTCGGGATACGTTTTGTGTTATCTGACTGTTCCTTTCGAATGGCTTTTTTGAATTTAGTTAATGTGTCAAGATTACGATCAAATTGATCTAGCCGGTTCCAGAGTTTAACAGTAGATGGAATAAAAGATTCAGTTGTAATCGAGAGTCTACAAAAAGGTATTATTAAATCCGAACCGTTTCTTAAGGGGTAAATAGTTGTGCTTTGTACAGTAGGAGGAATAAGTTCTCTAAGATAATTTGGTGCATGTCCATTCTTTATATTATAAAATAACTGGAGTTTCCTATTATGCCTTCTACTAGAGAGAGTAGTCCATCCTGTTTCTGAGTATAATTTATCTGTTTTTGTGAAAATTGGTAATCCAGTTACAATCCTTGCAGCATCTAGTTGCAATTTTTCAAGTTTGGTTGAATAACACACTCCACAATTATCCCATATTTCACAGGCATATTCAAAAATTGGACGGATATATACTAAGTACAGTTTTTCTAGATTTTGTCTACTTAACCTATATTTTAATTTTCGCAGAATACCTAAATGTTTTGATACGCTTAAGATTATATTTTCAATGTGGTTATTCCATTTAGCATCGCTTGACAAGGTTACACCCAAGTGTTTATGACTCGTTGTTATTGGGATATTGTTTCCATTAAATGTGAAATTAAAATTATATCTAACGTCTGTATTGGAAAATAACATAATCTCAGTTTTGTCTGGATTAAAAGACATTAACCATTTTGTGGACCAGGTATTTAGTTCACACAAATAATGATTTATAACATTTTCAATTTCAACAACATTTTGACTTGAATAACCTAAAGAAGTATCATCTGCAAAGAGTCTACTGAGAGAGAGGAGCTTCTCTCCAATATCATTTATATAAATTAAAAATAGTAAAGGGCCTAAAACTGACCATTGGGGGACTCCAGCAGAGACTTCACAAACAGTTGATGATGTTGCCCTGTTAATCACTTTTTTGCTTTCTTTGATACAAATAATTTTCAAACCATTTGATCAAAGGACATTTTATACCATAAGAATTCATTTTATGTATTAAACCCCTGTGCCAAACTTTATCGAAAGCTTTGGAAAAGTCACAGAATAAAAAACAACTAAATTCTTTTTTTTCTAGTGAATTGAGCATAGAGTTGTATAGTTCTAACAACTGGTGGATAGTAGAATGTTTCGGAAGAAAGCCAGACTGATACTCATATATAAGTTTGTTTCTAACAAGATAATTATAAAAAAATCTATAGACTACTCTCTCCATAATTTTACCAACACAACTTATCAAAGATATCGGACGGTAATTTGAAGGCAAAGAGGCATCACCTTTATTTAAAATAGCTATCACGTGTGCAATTTTCCAGCTTGAAGGATACTTGCCTTGTCGTAAAGATTTGTTAAAGATAATTTGAAGTAGTTCGTCAATTTTTTCGGGGGCCATTTTGAGCATTTTATGGCTGATTTTGTCAGGACCGGACGCTTTTGTCAGGTCTAATATTTGAATGAAATCTACAATTTCACTAGCAGTCACAAAAATGTCGGTAATTGAGTCATTAGTTTTACTTTCAAAGGGGGGTACTGCATACTTGCCAACCCTACCGATTTACGCGGTAGACTACCGATTTTTAATCTGTTCTACCGTCTACCGATTTTGAATAATATTCTACCGCTTTTGTAAAATATTACTGCTATAAAAATTATACATTAAAAATCATGACAATCTGTAAAAAATATTTTTGCCGACCTAAAAATAAACATGAAGTCCCATTTAAAACTGGTCTCCAACTTGCCTTCGTCTGTCAAGTACGATGCATATATGACAAATTTTGAAAGAGTTATTTCCATTGGTTAAATGTGAAGTAGTTAAACCAATGAAAACGTTCTTTTCTCTGTTATTTGAAAAAGTTGTAGATGCGCTAAATTTTGAACTTCAAATGAATGAAATCATGTCTAATACACCAGAAAAGAAAAAAACAACGCCGCGGTATGACAACTCTTTTAAAAAGTCATGGACATCATCTTATCCATTCATAAAAGCATCTAGAAAGGGTGTAAAACACTGTTTTTGTGAACTGTGTAGATCTGACTTTTCCATAAGTCATGGAGGTTTAGGTGATGTTACGAGGCACATAAGCACAGACAAACATAAATCAAATGCTAAAGATGTAGAAACATCTCAGTCTCTATCAATGTTCGCCTCTGGTAGTAGCAAAAGAATTATAGCACAGTCCGTTATTCATGCAGAAACAGTATTCCAAGGTTTTGTTACTGAACATAACTTGCCACTTGCCATCAATGACCATTTTTCTAAACTAACCAGGCGTATGTTTCCGGACAGTGAAATTGCTAAACAATATTCGTGTGCTAGAACAAAATCAACGCATATAATATATGCTATTGCTGCTGATTCTATTGAAACAATTAAGGGGGATGTTGTTGCTGGCAGGCTAATGTATTCTTTAGCAACAGACGGTAGTAGCGATGAAGAAGACAAGTTTTTCCCTATTATTATCACACACGAGGATGTTCATACAGGACTTGTGACAACTTCGTTCATAGATATGCCTGTTGTAAATATGGCAACCGGTGAAAACATTACTACTGCTATGAAAAAATCGCTTGGAGATGTTGGTCTAGATCTTCAACAGTGTTTGTCCTTCTCCACGGACAATGCCTCTGTAATGACCGGAAGACATAAAGGCGTACTTGGTTTGCTTCATCAAAAAAATCCACAAATTTATGGAATAGGTTGTGCATGTCATCTGTCTGCATTGTCGGCGAAGCATGGTAGTAAGGCTCTCAAACATTTCAACCCAGAGGATTTTATTATTGATATTTACTATCACTTTGCAAAGAGGTAATTTTTTTTTCTAAATCCCATATATGTTCTTCAATCAAAGCATGAAGTTTAAAATGATAAATAACATAAAACCTCAGGACGAGTCACTTTAAATGAATAAAACTTTGTCTAGTTATCTTTTGAAATAAAAAACAACTTGACACTTTATAAAGAAGGTTTAAAAACATTTGGTTTTACTTGGCAATTTAAATTTCATGGCAGACAACTGAAAAAAATATTTTAGAGCAATAGTTTACAATAATTTTTTTTTAATAAATTTTGAAACGATGAATATAACATGATATAACAGAAGTTGCACCTCATCGTTGTTATTGGATTGATTGCATATTATATATACGTGTAGTCTAAATATTACTGCTTGATATAGTACCTAACCATTTATTGTTAATAAGTCTGAGCCCAAAAAGTATTTGTATATAAATAAAATTTTCAATGCAAAGAGAAAACAAGAACTACGTGACTATCTAGTGTTTTGCAACACAGAAGTTAGAAAAGTTTTGAAGCACGTTTCAACTAGGTGGCTTAGCCTTCATAAATGTCTAGAGAGAGTCCTGAATTTATGGGAAGGCCTAAGATCTTATTTTTTGTCCCATTATGATGTTGAGGATGAGGATGAGTCAAAGCGGAAAAGGTAACTCAATAAAGTGAAATCATGTAATTTATTATATTGCCATAAAACTAGTATGAGCACTTTGCTTTTTGTTGAAGGCCTCATGGTAACTTCAAGATGACGAACAACAATAAAAGCGTTGTTCCATTGCTTTGTATTTCCCTGTATTGATTGTGATTTTGTCTCATGTACATTTACCCCATACCGGTATCCTTTCATTTGTTCTAGTAAGTTGATATATTTGATGTAACGAAAAAAAACTTTATTGACGGTGATGAGATTCAGAAATTGTTTAAAATGTTAGCTATTTAAAGAGAAGTTGACTTTCATAGTATATTACACTGTCTCTGCTGTAATTGCCCGACAAACATAAACCTTGAAAACCGTGTTAAGCATCATTAAACAAACTAACAACATGAACATATAAAGCATACTAGCTTGATATATGATTTTCATTTCTTCAAAATATTGCAGTCTTCATAATCCGTTTAAAGGTCTTGTTCCACTCAAAGGTCTAAACAAAAGGGTGGACCTAGAGAACAGAGACTTTTAAAGGTCTTTACAGAACCCAGCACACAACTGTATATCCATTTTCTCCATGCTGTCATGCCATACTTTGATAGTTTCAACACACTTCTACAAAGTGAGGAACCGCTGATACACATCTTACACCCATCGATGTAAAAACTATACAGGGTATGTTTGATTTAATGTACGAGTCATACTGACATGCTTGTTTGTAAGAATACTTTGCCAGTAATTTTTATGTTTGTTGACAATCCCGCATCCGTGGTCAATAAAAAGGAAGGATGCATGAGAATGTAGCGTTGCTCGACATCTAGCAATGAATTCTGCTTAAGCCGGTGTTAGAACCGTCTTGAACTTACTATGAGGTATGAGAAATTGCTCATTGTTGAAGGCCTCATGGTGACTTCAAGATGAAGAAAAACAATAAGAGCGTTGTTTCATTGCTTTTTACCATGTATTAATTGGTATTTTGTCTCATGTACAATTACTCCATATCTCTTCATTTTTCTTGCCAATGATCGATTAAGGCATGTCATACTATAATGATTGCTTAAGAAAAAAATGAATACACTGTTGCATAAACCGTATGTATGCAGTTAAGTTGGAAATATCATATAATAAAAAATAAGTTCATTTTCTTAGAGATTTGGTATTAATAAACAAAGTAAAAGGTATTGATGTTTCTCGTAGATATTTTCAATAAACAGTTTCATAGGAAAATTCACATTCCTTTAATGTAAAAGTGTACCTTCCTAACTTTCACAATTTATTAGCTACTCCAAATTGAACTCCTACAATAATTGCACAATTAGTCACACTCTCTGTGTCTAATTTTTCACAGAAGCTACTGTCATGTCTGGTATTACCCACTGCAATAGTTGATGATTGTTTGGCTGTGGACTTGGAAAATTCTGAAATCCAAAAATCGGATAAGGAACTTTTCATAGGGTTTGCTGCTATGCAGTGCATACAGAAAAACAACATGGAGGGTACTAGCGGAGTGTCAATATTTAGGAAAGAGGTGAGATCGTTCTATGTTGGTTGTCTGACGTACATTAAAAAAAATTCCCACTGAATGATGCTATCATTAAACATGCTGTTTTGATAGACCCTTTAAACAGGAAAACAGTATCCCAGCAATCGTTGCTTGAACTCATCTCTGCACTCCCTGAACAAATTATTCAACCTGAGAGTAGGGAGGCATTGTGTGCTGGATTTTGTGAGTACCAATCAATGGAATCCACGTTAATCCCTAGTTATGAGATTGGTGACCGAATCGACCTATTTTGGTCATCAATGCAAAAGCTTAAGGACCCAGCTACTCAAAATCTGATGTATCCTACATTATGTAGATTAGCTAAGCATGTCGTTCTCATTCCGCACAGTAATGCATACTGTGAGACCCTCTTCAGTATGGTAAAGAAACTTACCACCGACATGAGGAGTCAGCTGGGTAGAGGTAAAGAGGGCCATGCAGCTACCAGTGTATACAGCGATGTACACGGTATTAGGAACACTCTCTGTGGACTTCTTACCACTAAAATCAATGTGTTTAAAAAGACAGAATGCCACGAATGGAATCAATCAAATGACCTTCTTAAAAGAGCCAAATCTGCAACATATGAAGCTCTCAATCCTTAAACTTGAATTAATTTGACAGTTAAATATTGATGTTTGAATTATTCTTTTCAATTAATAAAAAAATTAAGTTGATATATTGGGTTTTTTTTTATTATGAAAACCGAGGTATCAATTAAAAAAAACGTAGACTAAGGAAAGTACGTCACCGAGAAACAAAACAATAACTACAGACATATATTGTGATATAAAATTACAGAAACTGTATGGTAGTTTTTCAACCCCAAATGCTCTCAGAGTGCACCATTTTGTATCTATTCGTCAAAAAATGTTTACCCCCCTACCGCTTTTGGAACAATAAGGGTTGGCATGTATGGTACTGGTATATTTTCTTCCTCCAACTTAGATACTAAGCTAAAATATTTATTTAATAGTTCACATTTTTTGTCGTCGTCATATACCATTTCATCTAAATGTTCATCATTAATTGTATTTCGAAGCGGAGGGATACAGTTACTTCCCTTGTTAGATTTAATTAGCATTTTCATTATTTTCCAGTAAGTTTTAGGGTTCGTCGAATTATCTAATAATATATTGTCTAAGTTACTTTCAAAATTTTCTTTTGCTTTCTTTTTCATATTATTGACCTTGTTCCTTTGTTTTTTATATTTTAAAGTATCACTTTCCCTCCCAAATTTGAAAAAAAAAATTCTTAGGCGATCGCGTAGTCGAATTTCTTTTCTAATTTCGTTATTAAACCATGGTTTGTCATAATCCCGTACAGTTATAGTTTTCGTTGGAATACTTTGCCTTGCTATGTCCAAAATAATTTTGTAAATTCTTCAACCATGTCATCTACGTCGTTTAAAAAGCCTATCATTTCATTCCAGTTAATTTCGTTCATTTTGTTATTAAAGAGTTCTAAATCTATATTCTCATACTGCCAAATTTCTCTGGTAAATGAACATGAAGTCGATTTTGGACATTTGAGAAAAGCAACTGCTGCATCGTGATCACTAATTTCTGATGGCATCTCAAAAACATCAGAATATAGTGGGGTCATGGTATCGGAAATTATAATTGGGTCTAATAAATTATTTAATCTTGTTGGTTTTACTATAGCATTTCTAAAATTAAACGTGGTCATCAAGTCAACCAGCTTGTTACTATTTACATTAAGAAGATTAGAATTCAGGTCGCCCGAAATCACGATATTTTCGTTTATCTGATGAGCTAATTCAATAGCATGCGTTAATCGTGACCAATACTCGTTGTCGGTCCACTGTGTACGGTATGTATTGCATAAAAGAAAAGATTGACCCTTCGCGTGAATCTGAACCCAAAGACTTTCATCTAAATTATTCTCTAGTTGGATTATCCTTGAAATGTTTACATTTTCTTTCGTATAAATCAGAAGCCCCCCTCCCGTTTGATTCTGTCTGTCGCGGCGTTGGATATTTTTTGTGATGGAACATAATTCAATATCGTCGTTCTGAATACTGTTATCAAGGTGCGATTCAGTTATTATTAGAATATCAAATTCATCTGCAAAATGCTGGACGAAATTTGTTTTGTTTTTGATACTACGTATATTGATATTACATAAGGAAATGGAATTATCGTTTGAACTATTGTCTAAGTTAGGCGGTGAACTCGATATGTAAGTTTCCGGACCAGGATTTAGTTCGACATTACCGATCATTAAGATGAAGTGAAGAACGAATAAAAGAAAGACAACATTTACATTTGGATTTAAACTCTGGAGGACAAGGAGGGACACGAACAAGAAAGAACACCGAAAGTTTGTTAATAAGATATTTCTATAAGAATCGGCTTGTACAAGCACACATTTACCTGAGATCCTTGAACAGTTATAAAACATGCCTATGGCTGATCTGTAAGCTTCTAATGAATTACCCATTGGGTTTCAGAAGAAGATAGATACAGAGACAGCCACAGTCATATTTTATATGTCGTAAAGTAAGAACCTCCTCGCATCCACAAAAACACAGGTATATGTACAGGTAAGTATAAAACAAATATACAACATTGAAGAAATTGGAGATGAACAATGAACAAAAAGGTATAATAAAAAACAATATGTACACAGTTACATATGCCGATGTCATATATTGGATTTATTTCAGGCAAGGCTGAAAAACATAGGAAAAATATTTCATAATTATTTTTGTTATTCCAAAAAGGGCGAATAGGAAGATTTACTGAGTAAAGAACAATTAAGGGGAAGAAATGAAAAACAAAAACAAAAACAAAAACAAAAACCAAAAAAAAAAAACAAAAAAAATGTTTCTGGTGTGTTTTATGATGACATTAAATTGATAGAGATATTTTAATGCTTGGGATGTTATGTGAATTTTTTTTTAGGAAGAAGAGGGGGGGGGGGGGAATCCAGTTAGCAACAGATGAATTTTGAGTTTAAATAAAAGGTTTCTAAGTGAGTTAAAAAATCATTCGATGCAGCTTTGGTTACCAACATAATAACAACGAACACCACAATTGAACAACAACACACACACAAAAAACAAAAAAAATACAAATTCCGGCAACAGCATATTTATTCATTGATTACTGTATTACAAATACATGTACACACCTATACAAACATATATACATATACTAATTTCATGTGTTATCATTGGAGTTATTGAACAGTTTTAATTAAACAAAAGCGATGGCATTACTGAATAAAAACAGTTCTACTTAACTTTATATATCGACAAAGACATCACAAAGTTATACATGATTAATAAAATGTATATTTTCCGACTGCAACAATGTATTTATATCAGCTATACATGTTTGAGAAATAAAGATATACCGGTATGTAGAAGAAATATGTAGAGTTGATGCATCAATGACAATTGCACTCCAAAAAAACGGGGGAACCACGTATATTGGGTAAATGAGAGATAAGCAGCAATTGCACATGTATCTAGGTCACGAATGTGGTCGACAAACGTAATTACACACGTATGTGCTCATTATTTACTAAAAAGTTAATATTCCTTTTCTTTCGGTTCTACATGGGTGGGGTAATTGAAGGAATTTGTTTTAGTAAAAACTAAACAAGATTCGAAGGAAAAACCCAAATTGACCCACTTATTTTCATGAATGAAAACGATAACAAACTGAAGAAAGATATATTTGCATTTATTTCTTGTTAACTTGGTTTTTGAAAGCCTTTTGAGTTGGCAAGTTGGGTGGGGTAATTGAACGATATTTGTCAGAAATTAAAACTAATTATATCTACTCATTTTCATGATGTGAAAAGGTAACAAAGGGAAGACAGATTGCATGTATTTCATGTTAACTTGGTTTTTAAAGCTTATTGAGCTAATGGCAGATGGATGTAAAGTAGATATGTGTAGGTTAAAAAATTGTTCAATATAGCTTTGGTTACATGTGTACCAACATAATAACAAAATACAACACACGTATTGAACGATAACATGTAAAAAATACAAATTCAACTTCGCATTTACTCTTTGCTTTGTACTGTAATTCCGGCAAATATTGGTTACATACATTAAAAAAAAAAATAATAATAATAATAATAAGTAAATAGAAAAAATAAAAAAAAAAATTATTAATAAAAAAAATTTTCTTTCACGTTGAGGATTTTTTTTTTTTACATCTTGGCGAGGACATCATAAGTATACATAGCAATTATATGTATACTACCGGCAAACACAACACATAGTCTATAAAAATGATGGAAACATGTCTCTACGAAACAAGCACATTTCATATTTACCGACAGTGCATACTCAATGGTTTATACTGCAGTTTCGTGTAATCAATACATAAAGAAAAGCTTTAGAAATATAAATACAAACACACATGTAATGGGTGTCTACGGCGCGATGTGCGTTGAGTTAATTTTTTTCTATATAATATCTTCACTCCAAGGAATTATTGCAATAAAGATGTTTCCTTTGGTTTAACTTGCCAATTAATTTCTTTTAAATTGTATTTTACTTATTTCAAAGGTTAATAGGGTGATCTAAAAAAGTTTGAGCTCGTATATTTTGGTAGAGAGGGAATATGTTATTTTATCAATACACAAATATGGTAGTATTATAGTTGATCTATATTTGTAGTGGGGAGGGAATATGCAATACACAAATAAACAAACATTTGTAGAGTGATTATGGTTACTGTATCAAAGATTATAGTTTAAGTTTAAATGGTTTGAGCTTGCATATATTTTTTGGGGGGGAGGAGCGTATGCTATATAAACAAGTGACCAATTTTGGAGTAATTAAGTTTGCTGTATCAAAGTTTATATTTGAACTATTATGGTTTGGGCTTGTATTTGTAGGGGGAGGCAGGGAATATGCAATTACTGTCTCAAAGATTATAATTGAATTGTAAATAGGTTGGGCCTGGATTTTTTTTAAGTATGGAGGGAATATGCAAATGTACCCACACACAAATAAGCAAATTTAGAGTAGTTTTGGTTTACTGTACTAACTTTTTTATTTTAATTATAAATGGTTTGAGCTTGTATTATTTTGGTGGAGTGTGATATACAAATCTATCAATACATTGAATTTGTAGTATACTGTTTCATAGATTACATTTGAACTATATATTTAGGGAGGGAATATGCAAATATACCAGTACACAAATAAGCATTTGTAGATTGAATATAGTTGCTTTATCAATAGTATACTTGAACTAAATGGGTTTGGCTTGTATTTTTTGTGAGGAGGGGAGTATACAAATATACCAATATACAATTAGACAATTTTAGAGTCATTTTAGTATACTATATCAAGGTTTATATTTGATTATAAATGTTTTGAGACTGTATGTTTGTTTGATGGTGAAATGATATGTAAATCTACCAATACATAAGCATTTGAGGTGATTGTAGTTTACTGAAACATAATTATTTTATTAAGCAGTATACACAATTAGTTCATATCAACTATTTAGAGAAGTAACAAACAATCAAGGAAAATTGTTTAATTGGGATTAATCACCGACTCAACAGACCCATGGTCCTCGAACATACGATCCACACCTGTATCCAACCTGCGCAAGATATCCATAATATCATCATGATTTCGGATTTGCATTTTTCTACTGTTCTCATTAGTTTTTAGATAGATTCTCCCATCAGTTGTCCAGTAAGCGTGTATCTTACGACTATACTTGAGTTCCGCCAGTGCTTTTACAAGATTTGTTCGATATTGGGTTAAGTTCTCAGTAATAAATATTTTATCTGGATGACGTTTAAGTTCTTTCTTTGAGTTATATACCTTCTCACGGACACGATAGGATAGGAAACGAACGATTACTTGGGATTTCCCGTCCTTAGGCTTGCCTATGACATGGGAACGACCTATATCTTCCTTCTTCATGTCAGTAATACTTAGGTTATTTTGGCATATATCTAGTATTATGGAATCAGTATCTACAGGGTGCTTAATCCTACCCATGTTGTTAAGTGGAACTATGATGTTGTGAAAACGCAGGCTAGTCCTGCGTGAATATTGTTCTTGGTTCTCAACCCTGAGCTCCAACTCATTTATTTTCCTATAGAGTACCTCAATTTTACTTTCCCTTTCCTTGAGTGACTCATCAATTTCACCATTTTTTTTGCAGATATGAACGATCATAGACGCTTGTTTTTGCATCATATCTTTCTGTTCTACAATTGTTTTATCCTGATCATTGAATTTTTTTACTAATGGTTTAATATGATCATTAATTTTTTTCTCTAGGGCCTTGTTTATGGACTCGGCTACTGATTCTGCATTTTTTTCTGATAAAATTGGGACAATTTGATTTAGTACAGTAGGGTTTATTAGGGCTTCAATAACTTTTTCTGCCATAGTTTGTGTTTTTGTCTTCTGACTCAGGTCCCCAACTGAATTTCGACGACGAGTTTGCTTCGTCTCTTGTTTGAGAGTGGCTGTAAGATCTTGTGGGCTATCAGGGCTAGGCCGTTTTCTAGAGTTTGGAGTTTCCTTTGTGTTTACAAACGATTCTATTGTAGTTTCTGAATTGAGACTAGGTTGAGAGCTGGTTATCAAGGATGTCAACAATGATTCTGTGTTATTATCCATGACCTCGGCCATCTTGAATTTTTTGTTTACAGGTACAGGTTCAATAGCGGAAAGAGTATTACACTGTTTCCTTTCAAAAATACCGTTAATTTAGTGTCAGTTCAAAGTACAAGTGACGTCTCTCCCTCTTGGAATAACATTTAGGTAATTAGCATGTAGTTATCCAGAGCATTTTCCTATTTTTTTCAGGAGGACTCGATTACCCTACCATTAACGTTGGCGCATGCTCATATTTGTAATAGATGAAATTTCGGCTTCAGATATACAAACACTTTCAAGAAGTTGAATTTCTGTCCTTAAGTTCCTGATTTCTTGCGCTTTTTTTATCCAATAATTTATTCCGCAATGACTTTGAATCATTATATTTTATTTTGGCAATAACATAACCTCCTACATATCTAATTTTTCCTCTACCTGCTGGTGAAATGTCTTCTGGCAGTGTCCTTAGAATGTGTGATGGCTGACAAGTCACGTTAGTGGACATATCATGCAGATGACTCTTTTTGAATATTAAGCATTATACATGTAAGAAACTGTCTTCCTTTGCTTTGATTCCCCATTCCACGGTAAAATGACAGAAGGTTTGTCACTGAACTATTGAAGTCCTCACCAGTGAAGTAGATATTAAACTTAGTATAAAACGCATTTATTTGCTTACTGGTCACAACTGTTTCTACACCTTTGAATGCAGAGCCAGCCATGCCCTTTATGCATGTATGTTGGCGAACCACTCATTAAACGAGGTAGGGTTTTTCTTAATCAATATGTCGGAACTCTCATGTGACATGTCATCTATTAATTGAACCAAGTCTTCAACATTTTCAGAAAATGAAGAGTCATGGTCATTAATCATGGAAACTGATTTCTCAATATCAATGTCACCAATTATTTCATCTTTATCACTGTCACCTATATCACTATTATCAGTGTCGCTGTCCCCAAAACTATCAAAACTACTGCAACAACATGTCAAATCTTCCCTTAATACAGTGTTACTTATATCCTCATAAAATTTGCACACTTTAGTTGGTTGTGGCTTGCAGTGATATTTGTTTAAACCAATTACCTGAAGTCCACTTATATTGGTAGCTCTTCCGACAGCTACCCCGAATTGACCTGGTAAACTGATATGCTCACAATGAACAACAACCGAGTTCAAATTCACTCCCTGGGACTTGTGTATAGTCAGCCCATAGCTCAATTTCAATGGAAGCTGTATCCTTTTTGCTGAAACTTTTTTTTTGACAGGATCATATGTAGTAAAGGTGTGTTTTACTACATTTACGGTAACAGCTTTATCGTCCATTGGAAAATCTGCATCAACAGAGTCTGTATGAATTTGTCTGACAGTGTATATCAAACAATTCACCAAAGAATCTGAAAAATGTACTAACAGCATAACGCTACATGATGATTTCAGTCCAAGATATTTTGGTGCTAATATTCGACCTAAGCTATGTTGATCACCTTCTTCTTTACATGTAAATGTTGTCATTTCTCCAGGAAGTTTTCTTAATTTTTGATAATTGTAAAAACAGTGTCTAAATTTCTTGGAAACAAATGGACAGCTTTTTCAGACATATTTTCAGGTAGATCACGTGAGAGAGAATGTAAAAATGGAACATCATCATCTGATATTATTCCTTTCTCTAAATTGTTAGTAGCAATAATTAATTCCCTTTCATATGTGGGAACATATTAGCAAACCACTCTGCCTCAAAACAATAGTGTGCAAAGTCACCATACATTTCATTTGATACAGGGGTAAGTTGGTAAAAGTCACCCACCAAAATCACCTGCATGTTACCAAACAATTGATTTATTTTTCTCACTTTCCTGCATAAGAATTCCACCTGACTCATGACTTTATTACTTATCATCGAGCCCTCATCAACAATTAAAACTTCTGTCTTAACCAGTCTCTCCTTTGTCTCGATATAACGTTCATCGGAAGAAACAAGTTCTACTATTTCCGTATTTGAAAATCTTCCGTCCACAATCCCTGCAAATTTGTGAAGGGTTGTTGCCCCTAGATTGCCATAGTGTGCGGCAGAAATTCCAGTGGACGCAGTTATTTGTACAACTTATCCCTTTGATCTCAGATGTTCTACAATTGTTTTGACAACAAATGTCTTCCCACTCCCCCTGGCCTGTTAACACTATGTTATGCCCTTCTAACGCCAAACTCAACGCTGTGTTTTGATCTTCGTCCATCTTTTTTATTTTCTGTGCTAAAATATTTGGAACTTTTCTGACTCTATCGTTGGAGTATTGCATTCTGAATTCAGTGGTCGTTATGGTCCGTTGATTTTATATCTACTTCCGTCAACGAAGGGTTCTATACGAAAAATTTGGCAATAAATGTTTGAAAATCTTAAAATTCTAGAGAACTGAGCTATTGTATGCACAACACAAAAACAGGGGCGAAAAGATGCGTCTTTTAGGAATGGATACATGTCCTAGTTTGAATGAGATAATGGAAATAAGGTGCAATAAATGAACTCTAAGCGAGCAAGGGTACGATTTTTAAACCTGCGGAGTTGCATGCCTTGTTGATTATTAGTATCTATATAGGGTCGAAACATGCAAATTGTTGTTAACATGAGATTGTATGAATATTGACACGAACAAGTTAAAATAAGAAAAAAGAGATGAAATAATAAAGAAATAAAGACATTTTATTGAAAATAAATTTGTAAACAGAAAGCTAGAAAAAGGGGGTGGTTCGTGCCACGAGCGCCTGTGGAATTAACATATGTCTCTGTATTATTATTTAGACAAAAGTCATGACAAACTAAACAATTACATTCAAACCTTTATTAACAGGTCACATTTGGGACAAAGAAAAAGTGGCATTATAAGACAGGTGACCTCTTAAAAGAGGTTACATTCATTTGAAACTTTTTATGACAGGACAAGACAAATGTGACCTTTTAATACAGGTGACTACTTAATGGAGGTTTGATTGTATTACTATTGCTGTAAATAATGACATATATACTTCATACACTGCTATGCCTATCAGGATAGTGTCCAATTCGCTATGACATAAAATTGTGTTTTCGAGAATCTAAGGCATGTGTTAATCGTTCGAGCTAAATGTATCTTTCCGTCATATTTTTTCCTACTTTTTCTGAGGTAGTATCAAAAGAACCAAGACTAACATATTCAATACGTAAATAGTGATATGATGTAATAATCTTTCTTAATAATTGAATATTAGAGTTTGACTTTCGTACAGTGATTCGTGAAACATTTCCCCCGTGCTTAATGCATATGCTCTTATTTTGTACAGTTGTGGAAGTGTTGGGCGTGATAGATCGTTTAATGTTTACACTCTTTCAACTTTCAAAATTTAAATTTTATTTCCGAAAACATGTATACAGTTCATCTCATTAGTCAGCCCCCTTTAAACTACATGTATATTAATATATCTAGTGTTCTTACTATTGGTCCATGCAGCCCTGTGGTCGTGTATTTTCTTTATGACTTCGCAGTGTTATGTCGGAAACAATGCTAGCGGTATTTGTTTTCTTGTTAACTCACATCTGGGAATTAAAGTTCAATACACTATATAATATCAAAGAGATAAAGATGCCCAGATGTAATGTTTATAAACATAAGTACAGATCAATAGTAGTCAATGAGTTGTTTCACACTCATTTTAGGGTATGGGTTGTACCAAGTCAGGGTCATTACGGTTTTCACAGTTTTCCGGTTGTTGACTGATTTTGTCTGTTTATATACTTATGAGTTTTGACTTTCCCTTTGTTAGATTGTTTGGAGTTCGGTAATTTTGTTATTACCCTTATTGTTAAAGACCATTTCTTTGTTATTTACATCTATATCATTTGTTACTAAATTATACTATCTAAAAAAGTTACATACATTAAGAGAAATTATATAATAAAAGATTGAATATACCAAAGGGGAAATAAGATAGCCGCATTTAAATTAGTTGACTTTCCAATCTGATGACATGATGTAGTTTATTCTAGAAACACTGCATTCGCACTAAATTAGTTATTTACGTTTATTATTACCTTCAGGTATAAATAACCCCAGCTGAGATTAACTTTAGTCTTAAAACGTAGATATCTAATTGTGTGCGAAGTACACGTGACATTTGATAACTTTCTTCAGGCACATTCAAAGTCAAAATATTGCAAAGCCAGATAATTTAACATTTTTGGGGGAAGTCAAGATTTACCTATGCTATAGGGAAGCTTTTCTTTACATAGTATCTTCTTCTTTTCAGTGATCGGCTTATAAATCTGCTTTTCAAATTGCCCGATGTCGAGCGAATTTAGACAAGAAGAAGGAGTTACCGGGTAATACAACATTGTGTATGTGGTGTAGTACGAGAATAATTGAATGTTTGTTGCTGACCATGTATCATTACCGTTTATACTATTGTTGATGGATTGTTAGTTACCATGGATATTAATTTGGTGTTGACTGGACATTTATTGAGATTAATTTAGACATTTATATATATATTGAATTTGTCAAATAAAGGAACATCTGAGAATGAAACCAGACAGGCGTAGATACTCTTAGATGCTTTATTTGGTTGTAGGTTTAAAGATTTTTTGGGATGCCCTTATCTAAATCTGGTTCTACAATTGACGTAGTAATTTACTTTTTATGTTTATTATTATAATTGTTTGCATGATTTAAATAGTTCATATCCTTACGACGAATATAAAAAATGGTGACAATTGGCGCTCTTGACACAAGTTTCCTGGTATACTCAAGTGTCGTTTCCTGATATTAATCCATATTGTATTGTTCGACATTTCAAAACAGGAACAATTTAGTCATGTATTTGTTTTCCATACAGGTTTACTAAATTGCAGATATCATTAATGCTTCATGAAATATATTAAGAATTGGTACACAGCTTGTCAATTGTTTAATATGTAACCAGCAAATTGTGGTGAGTATTACTTTCTGATTTTTTTTTTTTATCAATATCACAGATTTTATTAGGTAAATATCTTGTTACAGTCCAAGTTCCTCTGAAGTATCCCTGTGAAATTCTGTTTTGAATATCCAGGGAAATACTCAAAACTATAATTACATATACAACTATTTTATTCTAATATATTCTATTGCATAAGTTATGATCACAGTTTATTTAATATATGATTGAACAATGAATTCATTCCTAGTAATTTATTTTCCTTCATTTTTCTTTGAAATTCATTTTTATATAACAGATAAACATCAATTGTCTTTGTCTTTTGTTCGGATACATAATAGGATTTGTAAATTGTAAATGCCAATATAGTTAAAAAATAATTTAGGTGAAAATATTCTTTGTCGAAAATTTTGTACCCAAATACTAAATGTTGAAGTCTGATATTGTTTTCAAATTGGACCTTTTTTAACATTTCATTTAATTTATTCCAAAATATGTCTAAATATTTACTTTCTGAATTGTTTCCAGCCTGAACATGGATATCCTCACAAAATTGGGAACTGTAAGATTGGCTGAGCAAATAAATGGAAGTGACTACGGGAACTGTATTAATGTTCATTATAATTCACCATTTTGGTACATGTGTTAGGTAATATGTATTAGTATAGACTAATTCAGTGACTTGGGCACAGTAACCTAAAGTGTCAATTACATACACTTATATTTATATGTAATCAAGCGGCCGTCGTGGCCGTGGATTTACAACTACCTATGCAATCAGTGCCTATCACCATTGATGTTGTGAGTTCGAATATCGATCAGGGCGAGGTGTACAACATTATGTGATTAAGTTTGTCAGTGACTTGCGACAGGTCTGTGGTATTCTCCGGGTCCTCCAATTCCCTCAACCAATAAAACTGACAGCTACGATATAACTGAAATATTGTTGAAAGTGGCGTTAAGCACCTTAAAACAAACAAACAATATGCAATCATGATTAAAGTCTGTAATTGGCTGATATATAAACGAAAAGTACGCTCTAATTATATGTCATTGTGACATAATTTGAGTTAGATTAAAGAATATGTTTGTCTTGCATCAGCCTATGTCTTAGTATTGAATGTTACTTACAAAACAAAACGAATTACTGATATAGTTACCATTAGTATAGTTACTCAACCAGAACATTTAGGTCACGACTACTACATTGATATGATGTACACGTATTAAAATAAAAAAATTAACTCTCATAATATACATACAATATCCGTACATTGACGCAAAATATAACATTTATTTGCACGAGCTTTAAAAACAGGTAGAAAAGCGAATTTTTGGCGAGCTTTTCTAGCCTGTTTCGCAGCGAATGCAACTTAATTTTATATTTAACGACAATGTACGTTTATTGTGTTTATCCTGTAATATCAAGGGGTCCAAAACAACTGTCAAATTGTCTGAAAATAGCTGAAACTAGCGTCGTTCTAAACGTTTTCAAAGGCGTCATCTGTGACGTCAGTGTTTATACTGTTACCGTTTCTTTCTGTTGCTCAACAGGAATCAGGTACCGGAAAAGCTATATTTTGGTCAGTGACCGTATATAGCAAAACATTATCCAGTCAGTGCAATTTGACTGCTCGAATATAACCAGTGCATGATAAAAAAAAAAAGAAGCATTGTAGTAAGCTGATAATGTATAAATGAAGGAGAAAGGCAGTGGTTAACTAGTATATTGATGACGTTTTGCGAAACAAAGCAAAATATACCCAATGGTTAGTTTAAGTGACATGTATATATCCGTGGTTTGGGTTTCCATTGACCGGTTTAACCCCGTCACATTTTTGTGCCTTTCCTAAGTAATGACCTGGTCTTCCATCGTCAGACATCGTGTTTTTCTTTATGTTCAGTGGTTTTATGTGAGAGGTGATTGTTCGTTTTGTTGATAGTGATGGCATTGTTGACTTTCTTTTCATAAACTTCATTGCTATTATATCAGTATTTTATCTTCTTTTTTTTTTCAGAAAATGCACAGACGACCTATTTAAAACATGAAAACATACTCCGTTTTTAATCTTATTCTACTGTTACAAAGGATACAAGGTAACCTCTTTACTGGTTTTCCAGCACCAGGTCTTAAGTCACGTGTCAAAGGTTCATTAGCATGTTCATGCTGTTTTCTTTAAAAGTATTAAAACACTTACAATCTGACATTTCGGCTCCTTATTTCTATACTTGTCATGAAGATTACATTTCTAGCGGCATTCAGCATCTAAATAACAGAATACCTATGTAATACTTAAAAATAATAGCAGGCATAATATGAAGAATAATACAATAAATCAATATTTTTTGTCTTGTCATTGGCTACTTTTTTTAACAGATTTAAAGCTGCTCATCATGTAATTAACAAATTATTTTCATTTTACCTCTTATATTATTTATTTCGTTGCATTGTCGACCATTATCGATGAACGTCACATTTTCAAGAAAGGTAATACTTTGTACATTAAATACAGTTCTCCTTATTTTAGGCACCATTCATGACAAGTTTCAAGATGACGTCACACTGTATACTGATATAGGAAGTGATGTCATATTGAAGTGTAACGTCGCAAATACTACTCGTTCAATATGGAGGCGAGAATATAAAATAATATCAAATGGATTGGATATCAATCCAGAACTACAACACAGACTTAGAATAATAGGAGATAAAACTCTGGGAGAGTACAATCTACATATATCAGATTTAACAGAAAGAGACTTGGGTTCATATTGGTGCGAACGCCATGTCAATGATGTGGTCAATGAGAAACAAGTAGTGATACAATTGACAGGTGAGCAACTTGTGACTTACAGCAGTATTTAGGTTTATTTCGATATAAATATATTTTGTAAAGAGTATATGTATTGCTTTTAGTTTCTGCTTTATGTTTTTCTTGTCTTCGTCTTCTGTCTTGTGTGCCAGTGTTGCCTGTATCTCTGGATTGTCCATTCTTGATTGCCCTTCGGTTTTCTCTAAAACGTATTTGCAGTGAAAACAAATCTATTAGTGAAACAACGTGATATACATTTACAATTTCTATTGGATTATAGTGTAATATTCATTAAACAACATTATTAAGAAAAAACTGGTAGAACGTGCTAAGGTGGGTCACGGATCACTGTAATCGGGCGGCTGTATCAAGAAACAGATACGATGTTGAAAAAACTGTTGATACTCATAAAATATTGATAAATGCAATAACATTTTATGTTTGTCTTCAAGAAATATGATAGACAAAACCATGTGTGAAGTTTTATGACGAAATATCTTCGATTTCTATGTAAATTTAAGAGTTGAAGTTGCGGCTGTATCGAGAAACAGATACGGTGTTGAAAAAACTGTTGATACTCATAAAATATTGATAAATGCAATACAATTTTATGTTTGTCTTCAAGAAATATGATAGACAAAACCATGTGTGAAGTTTTATGACGAAACATCTCCAATTTCTATGTAAATTTACGAGTTAAAATGGGGAAGCACCCACAGGTAATAATAGCGATGTATTTTTATCTTGGACAAGAATAATGAGCGTCCTGATTGGATGACTGATGTAAAACACACTGACTCCGCATGGTAAAAAGATACATGTAAAAGAAATCTATGTTATATTTATTCATTTGTTTGATTCTGGAATATTGTTGATCATTGATTTAAACAAGAAAAAAGGGAAAAAGGTGGGGGTGAATTTTATTTGTGAATTTTACAGTTAAATAAATGTTATGTTTCGACAGTTTAAAGAGAAAGATAAAAAATTGTTGCGACTAAAGCTTAAATCAGCGTTAAAAATTGAACAAATATCAGTGGTTTTGTAAATGAGATTTATTTTAAATAGAAAATCTGAATTTATTATTTATTAATTTATTAATAATGATACAATTGTATATCCCTTGGGAGCGGGAGGGGGGCTATGATGAAAATTTGAAATAAAAACACAGGACCAGACTTTAAGCAAAAATAATAATCCAAGATTAGCTTTTTATTAAAAAAAATCCAGTACCCCTGTGTCCATGATTTTTTTTTTTAAGTTAATAATATGAAATATTGACATCCACACTTGCCTTTTGGACAACACATTTCTGTATCCACACTTGTTTGTGTCACAATATATTATGTAAACCAAGCTCACATACATTTTTTCTATTATTATGAAATAAAGATGTCAGTGATTGACAACCCCCAGTTATATTTATCTATGTTATCATTGAAGACCATATTGTGACTGAAATATAGAACAGAAATAAAAGGGCATTTACTTTATCTTTGTAAATTTGGATAGTTTCTCATGTTCATTTACATCCGAATCCCTTTTCTACAAATGCAACGAAGTGAACAGCCTAAATAATATAATAATTCCTCATGAAGGCTTTGCATTGTTATCAAAACTAATTTATTATGTTAGCAGATTCAATAATAACACGATATACATGTTGTATGACTTTGTTTTGTAAACTACAAGATTCCGTGAGCACAGTAATGATAATGGTTGTTGATAGTGTTGAATAAAAACAATACACGTTTTTTCTTCTAAACAGAGTACCAGACGACCAACGGTAAAGTAGACATTTCTACTGACATAACCACAAAAGCAGGTAAAATATTAATTGACTAATTAATAGAAAATCTTATTTATCACAAATAACCCACGGTTGTGTGGCGGGGTCAGTGTCATCTTTCTGTATCTTGTGCCCAATGTTACCCGTGTCTATCTTTCTGTGTCTTGTGCCCAATGTTACACGTGTCTATCTTTCTGTGTCTTGTGCCCAATGTTACCCGTGTCTACCTTTCTGTGTCTTGTGTTCAATGTTACCCGTGTCTATCTTTCTTTGTCTTGTGCCCAATGTTACCCGTGTCTACCTTTCTGTGTCTTGTGTCCAATGTTACCCGTGTCTATTTTTCTGTGTCTTGTGTCTAATGTTACCCGTGTCTATCTTTCCGTGTCTTGTGTCCAATGTTACCCGTGTCTATCTTTCTGTGTCTTGTGTCCAATGTTACCCGTGTCTATCTTTCTGTGTCTTGTGTCTAATGTTACCCGTGTCTATCTTTCTGTGTCTTGTACCCAATGTTGCCCGTGTCTATCTTTCTGTGTCTTATGTCCAATGTTACCCGTGTCTATCTTTCTGTGTCTTGTGCCCAATGTTACCTGTGTCTATCTTTCTGTGTCTTGTGTCTAATGTTACCCGTGTCTATCTTTCTGTGTCTTGTGTCCAATGTTACCCGTGGCTATCTTTCTGTGTCTTGTGCCCAATGTTACCTGTGTCTATCTTTCTGTGTCTTGTGTCCAATGTTACCTGTGTCTATCTTTCTGTGTCTTGTGCCCAATGTTGCCCGTGTCTATCTTTCTGTGTCTTGTGTCCAATGTTACCTGTGTCTATCTTTCTGTGTCTTGTGCCCAATGTTACACGTGTCTATCTTTCTGTGTCTTGTGCCCAGTGTTACCGGTGTCTATCTTTCTGTGTCTTGTGCCCAATGTTACACGTGTCTATCTTTCTGTGTCTTGTGCCCAGTGTTACCTGTGTCTATCATTCTGTGTCTTGTGCCAATGTTATACACGTGTCTATCATTCTGTGTCTTGTGTCCAATGTTATCTGTTTCTATCTTTCTGTGTCTTGTGTCCAATGTTACCTGTGTCTATCTTTCTGTGTCTTGTGTCCAATGTTACCTGTGTCTATCTTTCTGTGTCTTGTGTCCAATGTTACCTGTGTCTATCTTTCTGTGTCTTGTGCCCAATGTTACACGTGTCTATCTTTCTGTGTCTTGTGTCCAATGTTACCTGTGTCTATCTTTCTGTGTCTTGTGCCAATGTTATACACGTGTCTATCATTCTGTGTCTTGTGTCCAATGTTACCTGTGTCTATCTTTCTGTGTCTTGTGTCCAATGTTACCTGTGTCTATCTTTCTGTGTCTTGTGTCCAATGTTACCTGTGTCTATCTTTCTGTGTCTTGTGTCCAATGTTACCTATGTCTATCTTTCTGTGTCTTGTGCCCAATGTTACACGTGTCTATCTTTCTGTGTCTTGTGTCCAATGTTACCTGTGTCTATCTTTCTGTGTCTTGTGCCAATGTTATACACGTGTCTATCATTCTGTGTCTTGTGTCCAATGTTACCTGTGTCTATCTTTCTGTGTCTTGTGTCCAATGTTACCTGTGTCTATCTTTCTGTGTCTTGCGCCCAATGTTACCCGTGTCTATCTTTCTGTGTCTTGTGTCCAATGTTACCCGTGTCTATCTTTCTGTGTCTTGTGCCCAATGTTACACGTGTCTATCTTTCTGTGTATTGTGCCCAATGTTAACCGTGTCTATCTTTCTGTGTCTTGTGTCCAATGTTACCTGTGTCTATTTTTCTGTGTATTGTGCCCAATGTTACACGTGTCTATCTTTCTGTGTATTGTGCCCAATGTTACCCGTGTCTATCTTTCTGTGTCTTGTGCCCAATGTTACCCCTGCCTATCTTACTTAGTCTTGTGTCCAATGTTACCTGTGTCTATCTTTCTGTGTATTGTGCCCAATGTTACACGTGTCTATCTTTCTGTGTCTTGTGCCCATTGTTACCTGTGTCTATCTTTCTGTGTCTTGTACCCAATGTTGCCCGTGTCTATCTTTCTGTGTCTTGTGTCCAATGTTACACGTGTCTATCTTTCTGTGTCTTGTGTCCAATGTTACCCGTGTCTATCTTTCTGTGTCTTGTGTCTAATGTTACCCGTGTCTATCTTACTGTGTCTTGTGCCCAATGGTACCCGTGTCTATCTTTCTGTGTCTTGTGCCTAATGTTATCCGTGTCTATCTTTCTGTGTCTGTGTCTAATGTTACCCGTGTCGTTCTTTCTGTGTCTTGTACCCAATGTTACACGTGTCTATCTTTCTGTGTCTGGTGTCCAATGTTACCCGTGTCTATCTTTCTTTGTATTGTACCCAATGTTGCCCGTGTCTATCTTTCTGTTTCTTGTGTTCAATGTTACCCGTGTCTAACTTTCTGTGTCTTGTGTCCAATGTTACCCGTGTCTATCTTTCTGTGTCTTGTGCCCAATGTTACCCCTGTCTATTTTTCTTTGTCTTGTGTCTAATGTTACCCGTGTCTATCTTTCTGTGTCTTGTACTCAATGTTACCCATGTCTATCTTTCTGTGTCTTGTACCCAATGTTACCCGTGTCTATCTTTCTGTGTCTTGTACCCAATGTTACCCGGGTCTATCTTTCTGTGTCTTGTACCCAATGTTACCCGGGTCTATCTTTCTGTGTCTTGTGCCCAATGTTACACGTGTCTATCTTTCTGTGTCTTGTGTCCAATGTTACCTGTGTCTATCTTTCTGTGTCTTGTGCCAATGTTATACACGTGTCTATCATTCTGTGTCTTGTGTCCAATGTTACCTGTGTCTATCTTTCTGTGTCTTGTGTCCAATGTTACCTGTGTCTATCTTTCTGTGTCTTGTGTCCAACGTTACCTGTGTCTATCTTTCTGTGTCTTGTGTCCAATGTTACCTGTGTCTATCTTTCTGTGTCTTGTGCCCAATGTTACACGTGTCTATCTTTCTGTGTCTTGTGTCCAATGTTACCTGTGTCTATCTTTCTGTGTCTTGTGCCAATGTTATACACGTGTCTATCATTCTGTGTCTTGTGTCCAATGTTACCTGTGTCTATCTTTCTGTGTCTTGTGTCCAATGTTACCTGTGTCTATCTTTCTGTGTCTTGCGCCCAATGTTACCCGTGTCTATCTTTCTGTGTCTTGTGTCCAATGTTACCTGTGTCTATTTTTCTGTGTATTGTGCCCAATGTTACACGTGTCTATCTTTCTGTGTATTGTGCCCAATGTTACCCGTGTCTATCTTTCTGTGTCTTGTGTCCAATGTTACCTGTGTCTATTTTTCTGTGTATTGTGCCCAATGTTACACGTGTCTATCTTTCTGTGTCTTGTGCCCAATGTTACCTGTGTCTATCTTTCTGTGTCTTGTACCCAATGTTGCCCGTGTCTATCTTTCTGTGTCTTGTTTCCAATGTTACCCGTGTCTATCTTTCTGTGTCTTGTGTCCAATGTTACCCGTGTCTATCTTTCTGTGTCTTGTGCCTAATGTTATCCGTGTCTATCTTTCTGTGTCTGTGTCTAATGTTACCCGTGTCGTTCTTTGTGTGTCTTGTGCCCAATGTTACACGTGTCTATCTTTCTGTGTCTTGTGTCCAATGTTACCCGTGTCTATCTTTCTTTGTATTGTACCCAATGTTGCCCGTGTCTATCTTTCTGTTTCTTGTGTTCAATGTTACCCGTGTCTAACTTTCTGTGTCTTGTGTCCAATGTTACCCGTGTCTATCTTTCTGTGTCTTGTGCCCAATGTTACCCCTGTCTATTTTTCTGTGTCTTGTGTCTAATGTTACCCGTGTCTATCTTTCTGTGTCTTGTACCCAATGTTACCCATGTCTATCTTTCTGTGTCTTGTACCCAATGTTACCCGTGTCTATCTTTCTGTGTCTTGTACCCAATGTTACCCGGGTCTATCTTTCTGTGTCTTGTACCCAATGTTACCCGTATCTATCTTTCTGTGTCTTGTACCCAATGTTACCCGTGTCTATGTTTTATTGCCACTTTCGGTTTCCTCTAACGTTTATGGTCTTCTATTTATTGATAAATCTGTAATAGAATATAAAACGTTAATGCTTATAAAGTTTTTGTGACATGGACATGTTCATCATGCAATCAATATTGTAATGATCAATTTCTCAACGTGGACATGCTGATGTGGTTGTATGGAGGCAGGGCGGTTGAATCCCATAATATATATAGTCGAACGGGGAATCCCAACTAACTGACAAACTAGTATGGTGATGGAAACAATTTCCAGAAATTGGACGAATGTTTCAAGTAAAGGGAGGAGAGTGTGCGGGAGGGGGTTATTTGATCATATTCTTAATATTGCAAGAGAGAAACTGCGTTTCCTCATTGCTAGTGGATTTCATTTTACTGTGTTTTATTTATAGATTTTCATTTAGCATTAGCAAATATTTTCACATTTTGGTCTTTTCCACCGGCATCGCATTATGCGTGTTTTATCTCGATGAAGTTACAAGATCAAACAAAATCAATTGAGGCAAGCAGCGCAACAATAAGAATCCAGAAAAACAACACAACAGTCAAACAAATTAAACATATGTAGCATACAAAAATCCGACATTTATTAAATATATATAGATTGTGAGAAATGATATCTTGTATTTCATTCAAGTTGACAAAAAGATAACAACAAAGAAGTCTAAGGTCATGCATGACATTAATTCAACAACTGAATTGACAGGTAAGATTACTGTATGTGTTATAAATAAAACTCTACTGTAGATCGCACACATGGTTTTAATATATATTAATATATTCGTAAGAATTCTTAAAAAATATCGACTGAATTCTAACGACGGACGATACAGCAAAATTGAACAGAGAACAACAATATAGACAGCACTCTCCATACATTAAAATCAATGTATGTCAGATGATGACAGCAATAAATCATTTTTATAAATAATAAAAATATATTAATGCATATAATATATTCACTGCACACTAAATGAATACATTATATGTGACAAGATTATGTGATAAAGTCAAAAAACAAAATATACGTCAATGAGGGTCGTCGTAGTCGTGATCGTATGGTAGTTGGATCTACAAATACGTATACAGTCATTGCATATCACCACTAATGTTGTGAGTTCTAATACCGCTCAATGTGTCAGTGACTTGCGGCCGGTCTGTTGTTTTTTTCTGGGTACTCCGGTTCTCCCAACCATAAAATTGACCACCACGATATAACTGAACTGTTGTTGAAAGAGACGTTAACCAGCATGACCCTAACTGTAACCCCCAATACGTCAGTGAGATGGGCTACAACAACGTAAGGAATATATTCATGAGAAAAACATTACAACACTTACATGTACTATACATTAGTGTTAACAAGAATGTCAAAGATACACGTATGATTGGAGTCTTAGATTTCACTTAGTGAAAGACTCAAGTATGTGACAATTATATTGTACTCAGTTAAAGGCTCAAGCTTGTGACAATTATATTTTACTCAGTTAAAGGCTCAAGCTTGTGACAATTATATATTACTCAGTTAAAGGCTCAAGCCTGTGACAATTATATTTTACTCAGTTAAAGGCTCAAGCGTGTGAAAATTATATTTTACTCAGTTAAAGGCTCAAGTTTGTGACAATTATATTTCATTCAGTTAAAGGCTCAAGCTTGTGACAATTATGTTTTACGCAGTTAAAGGCTCAAGCTTGTGACTATTATATTTATCTCCGTTAAAGGCTCAATCTTGTGACAATTATATTTTACTCCGTTAAAGGCTCAAGCTTGTGACAATTATATTTTACTCCGTTAAAGGCTCAAGCCTCTAACATTTATATTTTACTCAGTTAAAGGTTCAAGCCTGTGACAATTATATTTTACTCCGTTAAAGGCTCAAGCCTGTCACAATTATATTTTACTCCGTTAAAGGCTTAAGCTTGTGACAATTATGTTTTACTCAGTTAAAGGCTCAAGCTTGTGACTATTGTATTTACCTCCGTTAAAGGCTCAATCTTGTGACAATTATATTTTACTCCGTTAAAGGCTCAAGTTTGTGACAATTATATTTTACTCCGTTAAAGGCTCAAGCCTCTGACATTTATATTTTACTCAGTTAAAGGTTCAAGCCTGTGACAATTATATTTTACTCCGTTAAAGGCTCAAGCCTGTCACAATTATATTTTACTCCGTTAAAGGCTCAAGCTTGTGACAATTATATTTTACTCAGTTAAAGGCTCAAGCTTGTGACACTTATATTTCACTCAGTTAAAGGCTCAAGCTTGTGACAATTATATTTTACTCAGTTAAAGGCTCAAGCCCGTGACAATTATATTTCACACAGTTAAAGGCTCAAGCCTGTGACAATAATATTTTACTCAGTTAAAGGCTCAAGCTTGTGACAATTATATTTCACTCAGTTAAAGGCACAAGCCTGTGACCATTATATTTTACTCCGTTAAAGGCTCAAGCTTGTGACAATTATATTTCTCTCCGTTAAAGGCTCAAGCCTGTGACAATTATATTTTACTCAGTTAAAGGCTCAAGCCTGTGACAATTATCTTTTACTCCGTTAAAGGCTCAAGTGTGTGACAATTATATTTCACTCAGTTAAAGCCTCAAGCCTGTGACAATTATATTTTACTCAGTTAAAGGCTCAAGCCTGTAGCAATTGTATTTCACTCAGTTAAAGGCTCAAGTTTGTGACAATTATATTTTCCTCAGTTAAAGGCTCAAGCTTGTGACAATTATATTTCACTCAGTTAAAGGTTCAAGCTTGTGACAATTATATTTTACTCCGTTAAAGGCTCAAGCTTGTGACAATTATATTTTACTCCGTTAAAGGCTCAAGCTTGTGACAATTATATTTTACTCCGTTAAAGGCTCAAACCTGTGACAGTTATATTTTACTCAGTTAAAGGCTCAAGCCTGTGACAACTATATTTCACTCCGTTAAAGGCTCAAGATTGTGACAATAATAGTTTAATCAGTTAAAGGCTCAAGCTTGTGACAATTATATTTCACTCAGTTAAAGGCTAAAACCTGTGACCATTATATTTTACTCAGTTAAAGGCTCAAGGTTGTGACAATTATATTTTACCCAGTTAAAGGTTCAAGCTTGTGACAATTATATTTCACTCAGTTAAAGGCTGAAGCCTGTGACAATTATATTTCACTCCGTTATAGGCTCAAGCTTGTGACAATTATATTTTACTCAGTTAAAGTTTCAAGCCTGTAGTAATTGTATTTCACTCAGTTAAAGGCTCAAGTTTGTGACAATTATATTTTCCTCAGTTAAAGGCTCAAGCCTGTGACAATTATATTTCACTCAGTTAAAGTTTCAAGCTTGTGACAATTATATTTTACTCCGTCAAAGGCTGAAGCTTGTGACAATTATATTTTACTCAGTTAAAAGCTCAAGCTTGTGACAATTATATTTTACTCCGTTAAAGGCTCAAACCTGTGACAGTTATATTTTACTCAGTTAAAGGCTCAAGCCTGTCACAATTATATTTTACTCCCTTAAAGGCTCAAGCTTGTGACAATTATATTTTACTCAGTTAAAGGCTAAAGCCTGTGACCATTATATTTCACTCAGTTAAAGGCTCAAGCTTGTGACAATTATATTTTACTCAGTTAAAGGCTCATGCCTGTGACAATTATATTTCACTCCGTTAAAGGCTCAAGCCTGTCACAATTATATTTTACTCAGTTAAAGGCTCAAGCCTGTGTCAATTATCTTTTACTCCGTTAAAGGCTCAAGCTTGTGACAATTATATTTTACTCAGTTAAAGTCTCAAGCCTGTAGCAATTGTATTTCACTCAGTTAAAGGCTCAAACCTGTGACAGTTATATTTTACTCAGTTAAAGGCACAAGCCTGTGACAATTATATTTCACTCCGTTAAAGGCTCAAGCTTGTGACAATTATATTTTACTCAGTTAAAGTCTCAAGTCTGTAGCAATTGTATTTCACTCAGTTAAAGGCTCAAGTTTGTGACAATTATATGTTCCTCAGTTAAAGGCTCAAGCCTGTGACAATTATATTTCACTCAGTTAAAGTTTCAAGCTTGTGAAAATTATATTTTACTCCGTTAAAGGCTAAAGCTTGTGACAATTATATTTTACTCCGTTAAAGGCTCCAGCTTGTGACAATTATATTTTACTCCGTTAAAGGCTCAAACCAGTCACAATTATATTTTACTCCGTTAAAAGCTCAAGCTTGTGACAATTATATTTTACTCAGTTAAAGGCTCAAGGTTGTGACAATTATATTTTACCCAGTTAAAGGCTCAAGCTTCTGACAATTATATTTCACTCAGTTAAAGGCTCAAGCCTGTGACAATTATATTTCACTCAGTTAAAGGCTCAAGCTTGTGACAATTATATTTTACTCAGTTAAAGGCTCAAGCCTGTGACAATTATATTTCACTCCGTTAAAGGCTCAAGCTTACGAGAGTTATATTTTACTCAGTTAAAGGCTCAAGCCTGTGACAATTATATTTCACTCCGTTAAAAGCTCAAGCTTGTGACATTTGTATTTTACTCAGTTAAAGGCTCAAGCTTGTGACAATAATATTTTACTCAGTTAAAGGCTAAAGCCTGTAGCAATTGTATTTCACTCAGTTAAAGGCTCAAACCTGTGACAGTTATATTTTACTCAGTTAAAGGCTCAATCCTGTGACAATTATATTTCACTCCGTTAAAGGCTCAAGCTTGTGACAATTATATTTTACTCAGTTAAAGGCTCAAGTTTGTGACAATTATATTTTCCTCAGTTAAAGGCTCAAGCCTGTGACAATTATATTTCACTCAGTTAAAGTTTCAAGCTTGTGACAATTATATTTTACTCCGTTAAAGGCTGAAGCTTGTGACCATTATATTTTACTCCGTTAAAGGCTCAAGCTTGTGACAATTATATTTTACTCGTTAAAGGCTCAAACCTGTGACAGCTATATTTTACTCAGTTAAAGGCTCAAGCTTGTGACAACTATATTTCACTCCGTTAAAGGCTCAATCCTGTGACAATTATATTTTACTCCCTTAAAGGCTCAAGCTTGTGACAATTGTATTTTACTCAGTTAAAGGCTCAAGCTTGTGACAATAATATTTTACTCCGTTAAAGGCTCAAGCTTGTAACAATTATATTTCACTCAGTTAAAGGCTCAAGACTGTGACCATTATATTTTACTCAGTTAAAGGCTCAAGCTTGTGACAATAATATTTTACTCAGTTAAAGGCTCAAGCTTGTAATAATTATATTTCACTCAGTTAAAGGCTAAAGCCTGTGACCATTATATTTTACTCCGTTAAAGGCTCAAGCTTGTGACAATTATATTTTACTCAGTAAAAGGCTCATGCCTGTGACAATTATATTTCACTCCGTTAAAGGCTCAAGCCTGTGACAATTATATTTTACTCAGTTAAAGGCTCAAGCCTGTGTCAATTATCTTTTACTCCGTTAAAGGCTCAAGCCTGTGACAATTATATTTTACTCCGTTAAAAGCTCAAGCTTGTGACAATTATATTTTACTCATTTAAAGGCTCAATGTTGTGACAATTATATTTTACCCACTTAAAGGCTCAAGCTTGTGACAATTATATTTCACTCAGTTAAAGGCTCAAGCCTGTGACAATTATATTTCACTCAGTTAAAGGCTCAAGCTTGGGACAATTATATTTTACTCAGTTAAAGGCTCAAGCCTGTGACAATTATATTTTACTCCGTTAAAGGCTCAAGCTTGTGACAATTATATTTTACTCCGTTAAAAGCTCAAACCTGTGTCAATTATCTTTTACTCCGTTAAAGGCTCAAGCTTGTGACAATTATATTTTGCTCAGTTAAAGTCTCAAGCCTGTAGCAATTATATTTCACTCAGTTAAAGGCTCAAACCTGTGACAGTTATATTTTACTCAGTTAAAGGCTCAAGCCTGTGACAATTATATTTCACTCAGTTAAAGGCTCAAGCTTGTGACAATTATATTTGACTCAGTTAAAGTCTCAAACCTGTAGCAATTGTATTTCACTCAGTTAAAGGCTCAAGTTTGTGACAATTATATTTTCCTCAGATAAAGGCTCAAGCCTGTGACAATTATATTTCACTCAGTTAAAGTTTCAAGCTTGTGACAATTATATTTTACTCCGTTAAAGGCTGAAGCTTGTGACCATTATATTTTACTCCATTAAAGGCTCAAGCTTGTGACAATTATATTTTTCTCGTTAAAGGCTCAAACCTGTGACAGTTATATTTTACTCAGTTAAAGGCTCAAGCCTGTGACAACTATATTTCACTCCGTTAAAGGCTCAATCCTGTGACAATTATATTTTACTCCCTTAAAGGCTCAAGCTTGTGACAATTGTATTTTACTCAGTTAAAGGCTCAAGCTTGTGACAATAATATTTTACTCCGTTAAAGGCTCAAGCTTGTAACAATTATATTTCACTCAGTTAAAGGCTCAAGCCTGTGACCATTATATTTTACTCAGTTAAAGGCTCAAGCTTGTGACAATAATATTTTACTCAGTTAAAGGCTCAAGCTTGTAATAATTATATTTCACTCAGTTAAAGGCTAAAGCCTGTGACCATTATATTTTACTCCGTTAAAGGCTCAAGCTTGTGACAATTATATTTTACTCAGTTAAAGGCTCATGCCTGTGACAATTATATTTCACTCCGTTAAAGGCTCAAGCCTGTGACAATTATATTTTACTCAGTTAAAGGCTCAAGCCTGTGTCAATTATCTTTTACTCCGTTAAAGGCTCAAGCCTGTGACAATTATATTTTACTCCGTTAAAAGCTCAAGCTTGTGACAATTATATTTTACTCATTTAAAGGCTCAAGGTTGTGACAATTATATTTTACCCAGTTAAAGGCTCAAGCTTGTGACAATTATATTTCACTCAGTTAAAGGCTCAAGCCTGTGACAATTATATTTCACTCAGTTAAAGGCTCAAGCTTGTGACAATTATATTTTACTCAGTTAAAGGCTCAAGCCTGTGACAATTATATTTTACTCCGTTAAAGGCTCAAGCTTGTGACAATTATATTTTACTCCGTTAAAAGCTCAAACCTGTGTCAATTATCTTTTACTCCGTTAAAGGCTCAAGCTTGTGACAATTATATTTTGCTCAGTTAAAGTCTCAAGCTTGTAGCAATTATATTTCACTCAGTTAAAGGCTCAAACCTGTGACAGTTATATTTTACTCAGTTAAAGGCTCAAGCCTGTGACAATTATATTTCACTCCGTTAAAGGCTCAAGCTTGTGACAATTATATTTTACTCAGTTAAAGTCTCAAGCCTGTAGCAATTGTATTTCACTCAGTTAAAGGCTCAAGTTTGTGACAATTATATTTTCCTCAGTTAAAGGTTCAAGCCTGTGACAATTATATTTCACTCAGTTAAAGTTTCAAGCTTGTGACAATTATATTTTACTCCGTTAAAGGCTGAAGCTTGTGACAATTATATGTTACTCCGTTAAAGGCTCAAGCTTGTGACAATTATATTTTACTCCGTTAAAGGCTCAAACCTGTGACAATTATATTTTACTCCGTTAAAAGCTCCAGCTTGAGACAATTATATTTTACTCAGTTAAAGGCTCAAGGTTGTGACAATTATATTTTACCCAGTTAACGGCTCAAGCTTGTGACAATTATATTTCACTCAGTTAAAGGCTCAAGCCTGTGACAATTATATTTCACTCAGTTAAAGGCTCAAGCTTGTGACAATTATATTTTACTCAGTTAAAGTCTCAAGCCTGTAGCAATTGTATTTCACTCAGTCAAAGGCTCAAGTTTGTGACAATTATATTTTCCTCAGTTAAAGGCTCAAGCCTGTGACAATTATATTTCACTCAGTTAAAGTTTCAAGCTTGTGACAATTATATTTTACTCCGTTAAAGGCTGAAGCTTGTGACAATTATATTTTACTCCGTTAAAGGCTCAAGCTTGTGACAATTATATTTTACTCCGTTAAAGGCTCAAACCTGTGACAGTTATATTTTACTCAGTTAAAGGCTCAAGCCTGTGACAACTATATTTCACTCCGCTAAAGGCTCAATCATGTGACAATTATATTTTACTCCCTTAAAGGCTCAAGCTTGTGACAATTGTATTTTACTCAGTTAAAGGCTCAAGCTTGTGACAATAATAATTTACTCAGTTAAAGGCTCAAGCTTGTAACAATTATATTTCACTCAGTTAAAGGCTAAAGCCTGTGACCATTATATTTTACTCAGTTAAAGGCTAAAGCCTGTGACAATTATATTTTACTCCGTTAAAGGCTCAAGCTTGTGACAATTATATTTTACTCAGTTAAAGGCTCATGCCTGTGACAATTATATTTCACTCCGTTAAAGGCTCAAGCCTGTGACAATTATATTTTACTCAGTTTAAGGCTCAAGCCTGTGTCAATTATCTTTTACTCCGTTAAAGGCTCAAGCTTGTGACAATTATATTTTACTCAGTTAAAGGCTCAAGGTTGTGACAATTATATTTTACCCAGTTAAAGGCTCAAGCTTGTGACAATTATATTTCACTCAGTTAAAGGCTCAAGCCTGTGACAATTATATTTCACTCAGTTAAAGGCTCAAGCTTGGGACAATTATATTTTACTCAGTTAAAGGCTCAAGCGTGTGACAATTATATTTTACTCCGTTAAAGGCTCATCTTGTGACAATTATATTTTACTCCGTGAAAAGCTCAAACCTGTGACAATAATATGTTACTCAGTTAAAGGCTCGAGCTTGTAACAATTATATTTCACTCAGTTAAAGGCTCAAGCCTGTGACCATTATATTTCACTCAGTTAAAGGCTCAAGCCTGTGACAATTATATTTCACTCAGTTAAAGGCTCAAGCTTGTGACAATTATATTTTACTCAGTTAAAGGCTCAAGCCTGTGACAATTATATTTTACTCCGTTAAACGCTCAAGCTTGTGACAGTTATATTTTACTCAGTTAAAGGCTCAAGCCTGTGACAATTATATTTCACTCCGTTAAAGGCTCAAGCTTGTGACAATTATATTTTACTCAGTTAAAGTTTCAAGCCTGTAGCAATTGTATTTCACTCAGTTAAAGGCTCAAGTTTGTGACAATTATATTTTCCTCAGTATAAGGCTCAAACTTGTGACAAATATATTTCACTCAGTTAAAGTTTAAAGCTTGTGACAAATATATTTCACTCAGTTAAAGTATCAAGCTTGTGACAATTATATTTTACTCCGTATAAAGCTCAAGCTTGTGACAATTATATTTTACTCCGTTAAAGGCTCAAACCTGTGACAGTTATATTTTACTCAGTTAAAGGCTCAAGCCTGTGACAATTGTATTTTACTCCGTTAAAGGCTCAAGCTTGTGACAATAATATTTTACTCAGTTAAAGGCTCAAGCTTGTAGCAATTATATTTCACTCAGTTAAAGGCTCAAGCCTGTGACAATTATATTTCACTCAGTTAAAGGCTCAAGCCTGTGACCATTATATTTTACTCAGTTAAAGGCTAAAGCCTGTGACCATTATATTTTACTCAGTTAAAGGCTCAAGCTTGTGACAATTATATTTTACTCAGTTAAAGGCTCAAGCCTGTGACAATTATATTTCACTCCGTTAAAAGCTCAAGCCTGTCACAATTATATTTTACTCAGTTAAAGGCTCAAGCCTGTGTCAATTATCTTTTACTCCGTTAAAGGCTCAAGCTTGTGACAATTATATTTTACTCAGTTAAAGTCTCAAGCCTGTAGCAATTATATTTCACTCAGTTAAAGGCTCAAACCTGTGACAGTTATATTTTACTCAGTTAAAGGCTCAAGCCTGTGACAATTATATTTCACTCCGTTAAAGGCTCAAGCTTGTGACAATTATATTTTACTCAGTTAAAGTCTCAAGCCTATAGCAATTGTATTTCACTCAGTTAAAGGCTCAAGTTTGTGACAATTATATTTTACTCCCTTAAAGGCTCAAGCTTGTGACAATTGTATTTTACTCAGTTAAAGGCTCAAGCTTGTGACAATAATATTTTACTCTGTTAAAGGCTCAAGCTTGTAACAATTATATTTCACTCAGTTAAAGGCTCAAGCCTTTGACCATTATATTTTACTCAGTTAAAGGCTCAAGCTTGTGACAGTAATATTTTACTCAGTTAAAGGCTCAAGCTTGTAACAATTATATTTCACTCAGTTAAAGGCTAAAGCCTGTGACCATTATATTTTACTCCGTTAAAGGCTAAAGCCTGTGACCATTATATTTTACTCCGTTAAAGGCTCAAGCTTGTGACAATTATATTTTACTCAGTTAAAGGCTCATGCCTGTGAAAATTATATTTCACTCCGTTAAAGGCTCAAGCCTGTGAAAATTATATTTTACTCAGTTAAAGGCTCAAGCCTGTGTCAATTATCTTTTACTCCGTTAAAGGCTCAAGCTTGTGACAATTATATTTTACTCAGTTAAAGGCTCAAGGTTGTGACAATTATATTTTACTCAGTTAAAGGCTCAAGCTTGTGACAATTATATTTCACTCAGTTAAAGGCGCAAGCCTGTGATAATTATATTTCACTCAGTTAAAGGCTCAAGCTTGGGACAATTATATTTTACTCAGTTAAAGGCTCCAGCCTGTGACAATTATATTTTACTCCGTTAAAGGCTCAAGCTTGTGACAATTATATTTTACTCCGTTAAAAGCTCAAACCTGTGACAATAATATTTTACTCAGTTAAAGGCTCAAGCTTGTAACAATTATATTTCACTCAGTTAAAGGCTCAATCCTGTGACCATTATATTTTACTCAAATAAAGGCTCAAGCTTGTGACAATAATATTTTACTCAGTTAAAGGCTCAAGCTTGTAACAATTATATTTCACTCAGTTAAAGGCTAAAGCCTGTGACCATTATATTTTACTCAGTTAAAGGCTCAAGGTTGTGACAATTATATTTTACCCAGTTAAAGGCTCAAGCTTGTGACAATTATATTTCACTCAGTTAAAGGCTCAAGTCTGTGACAATTATATTTCACTCAGTTAAAGGCTCAAGCTTGGGACAATTATATTTTACTCAGTTAAAGGCTCAAGCCTGTGACAATTATATTTTACTCCGTTAAAGGCTCAAGCTTGTGACAATTATATTTTACTGCGTTAAAAGCTCAAACCTGTGACAGTTATATTTTACTCAGTTAACGGCTCAAGCCTGTGACAATTTTATTTCATTCCGTTAAAGGCTTAAGCCTGTGACAATTATATTTTACTCAGTTAAAGGCTCAAGCTTGTGACAATTATATTTTACTCAATTAAAGGCTCAAGCCTGTGACAATTATATTTCACTCAGTTAAAGGCTAAAGACTGTGACCATTATATTTTACTCAGTTAAAAGCTAAAGCCTGTGACCATTATATTTTACTCTGTTAAAGGCTCAAGCTTGTGACAATTTTATTTTACTCAGTTAAAGTCTCATGTTTGTGACAATTATATTTTCCACAGTTAAAGGCTCAAGCCTGTGACAATTATATTTCACTCAGTTAAAGTTTCAAGCTTGTGAAAATTATATTTTACTCCGTTAAAGGCTAAAGCCTGTGACAATTATATTTTACTCCGTTAAAGGCTCAAGCTTGTGACAATTATATTTTACTCCGTTAAAGGCTCAAACCAGTGACAATTATATTTTACTCCGTTAAAAGCTCAAGCTTGTGACAATTATATTTTACCCAGTTAAAGGCTCAAGCTTGTGACAATTATATTTCACTCAGTTAAAGGCTCAAGCCTGTGACAATTATATTTCACTCACTTAAAGGCTCAAGCTTGTGACAATTATATTTTACTCAGTTAAAGGCTCAAGCCTGTGACAATTATATTTCACTCCGTTAAAGGCTCAAGCTTGTGACAGTTATATTTTACTCAGTTAAAGGCTAAAGCCTGTGACAATTCTATTTCACTCCGTTAAAGGCTCAAGCTTGTGACAATTGTATTTTACTCAGTTAAAGGCTAAAGCCTGTGACCATTATATTTTACTCAGTTAAAGGCTAAAGCCTGTAGCAATTGTATTTCACTCAGTTAAAGGCTCAAACCTGTGACAGTTATATTTACTCAGTTAAAGGCTCAAGCCTGTGACAATTATATTTCACTCCGTTAAAGGCTCAAGCTTGTGACAATTATATTTTACTCAGTTAAAGTCTCAAGCCTGTAGCAATTGTATTTCACTCAGTTAAAGGCTCAAGTTTGTGACAATTATATTTTACTCAGTTAAAGGCTCAAGCCTGTGACAATTATATTTCACTCAGTTAAAGTTTCAAGCTTGTGACAATTATATTTTACTCCGTTAAAGGCTGAAGCTTGTGACCATTATATTTTACTCCGTTAAAGGCTCAAGCTTGTGACAATTATATTTTACTTGTTAAAGGCTCAAACCTGTGACAGTTATATTTTACTCAGTTAAAGGCTCAAGCCTGTGACAACTATAGTTCACTCCGTTAAAGGCTCAATCCTGTGACAATTATAGTTTACTCCCTTAAAGGCTCAAGCTTGTGACAATTGTATTTTACTCAGTTAAAGGCTCAAGCTTGTGACAATAATATTTTACTCTGTTAAAGGCTCAAGCTTGTAACAATTATATTTCACTCAGTTAAAGGCTCAAGCCTGTGACCATTATATTTTACTCAGTTAAAGGCTCAAGCTTGGGACAATAATATTTTACTCAGTTAAAGGCTCAAGCTTGTAATAATTATATTTCACTCAGTTAAAGGCTAAAGCCTGTGACCATTATATTTTACTCAGTTAAAGGCTAAAGCCTGTGACCATTATATTTTACTCCGTTAAAGGCTCAAGCTTGTGACAATTATATTTTACTCAGTTAAAGGCTCATGCCTGTGACAATTATATTTCACTCCGTTAAAGGCTCAAGCCTGTGACAATTATATTTTACTCAGTTAAAGGCTCAAGCCTGTGTCAATTATCTTTTACTCCGTTAAAGGCTCAAGCCTGTGACAATTATATTTTACTCAGTTAAAGTCTCAAGCCTGTAGCAATTGTATTTCACTCAGTTAAAGGCTCAAGTTTGTGACAATTATATTTTCCTCAGTTAAAGGCTCAAGCCTGTGACAATTATATTTCACTCAGTTAAAGTTTCAAGCTTGTGACAATTATATTTTACTCCGTTAAAGGCTGAAGCTTGTGACAATTATATGTTACTCCGTTAAAGGCTCAAGCCTGTGACAATTATATTTTACTCCGTTAAAGGCTCAAACCTGTGACAATTATATTTTACTCCGTTAAAAGCTCCAGCTTGTGACAATTATATTTTACTCAGTTAAAGGCTCAAGGTTGTGACAATTATATTTTACCCAGTTAAAGGCTCAAGCTTGTGACAATTATATTTCACTCAGTTAAAGGCTCAAGCCTGTGACAATTATATTTCACTCAGTTGAAGGCTCAAGCTTGTGACAATTATATTTCACTCAGTTAAAGTTTCAAGCTTGTGACAATTATATTTTACTCCGTTAAAGGCTGAAGCTTGTGACAATTATATGTTACTCCGTTAAAGGCTCAAGCTTGTGACAATTATATTTTACTCCGTTAAAGGCTCAAACCTGTGACAATTATATTTTACTCCGTTAAAAGCTCCAGCTTGTGACAATTATATTTTACTCCGTATAAAGCTCAAGCTTGTGACAATTATATTTTACTCCGTTAAAGGCTCAAACCTGTGACAGTTATATTTTACTCAGTTAAAGGCTCAAGCCTGTGACAATTATATTTTACTCCCTTAAAGGCTCAAGCTTGCGACAATTGTATTTTACTCCGTTAAAGGCTCAAGCTTGTGACATTAATATTTTACTCAGTTAAAGGCTCAAGCTTGTAACAATTATATTTCACTCAGTTAAAGGCTCAAGCCTGTGAAAATTATATTTCACTCAGTTAAAGGCTCAAGCCTGTGACCATTATATTTTACTCAGTTAAAGGCTAAAGCCTGTGACCATTATATTTTACTCCGTTAAAGGCTCAAGCTTGTGACAATTATATTTTACTCCGTTAAAGGCTCAAACCAGTGACAATTATATTTTACTCCGTTAAAAGCTCAAGCTTGTGACAATTATATTTTACCCAGTTAAAGGCTCAAGCTTGTGACAATTATATTTCACTCAGTTAAAGGCTCAAGCCTGTGACAATTATATTTCACTCACTTAAAGGCTCAAGCTTGTGACAATTATATTTTACTCAGTTAAAGGCTCAAGCCTGTGACAATTATATTTCACTCAGTTGAAGGCTCAAGCTTGTGACAATTATATTTCACTCAGTTAAAGTTTCAAGCTTGTGACAATTATATTTTACTCCGTTAAAGGCTGAAGCTTGTGACAATTATATGTTACTCCGTTAAAGGCTCAAGCTTGTGACAATTATATTTTACTCCGTTAAAGGCTCAAACCTGTGACAATTATATTTTACTTCGTTAAAAGCTCCAGCTTGTGACAATTATATTTTACTCCGTATAAAGCTCAAGCTTGTGACAATTATATTTTACTCCGTTAAAGGCTCAAACCTGTGACAGTTATATTTTACTCAGTTAAAGGCTCAAGCCTGTGACAATTATATTTTACTCCCTTAAAGGCTCAAGCTTGCGACAATTGTATTTTACTCCGTTAAAGGCTCAAGCTTGTGACATTAATATTTTACTCAGTTAAAGGCTCAAGCTTGTAACAATTATATTTCACTCAGTTAAAGGCTCAAGCCTGTGAAAATTATATTTCACTCAGTTAAAGGCTCAAGCCTGTGACCATTATATTTTACTCAGTTAAAGGCTAAAGCCTGTAACCATTATATTTTACTCCGTTAAAGGCTCAAGCTTGTGACAATTATATTTTACTCAGTTAAAGGCTCAAGCCTGTGACAATTATATTTCACTCCGTTAAAGGCTCAAGCCTGTCACAATTATATTTTACTCAGTTAAAGGCTCAAGCCTGTGTCAATTATCTTTTACTCCGTTAAAGGCTCAAGCTTGTGACAATTATATTTCACTCAGTTAAAGTTTCAAGCTTGTGACAATTATATTTTACTCCGTTAAAGGCTGAAGCTTGTGACAATTATATGTTACTCCGTTAAAGGCTCAAGCTTGTGACAATTATATTTTACTCCGTTAAAGGCTCAAACCTGTGACAATTATATTTTACTCCGTTAAAAGCTCCAGCTTGTGACAATTATATTTTACTCCGTATAAAGCTCAAGCTTGTGACAATTATATTTTACTCCGTTAAAGGCTCAAACCTGTGACAGTTATATTTTACTCAGTTAAAGGCTCAAGCCTGTGACAATTATATTTTACTCCCTTAAAGGCTCAAGCTTGCGACAATTGTATTTTACTCCGTTAAAGGCTCAAGCTTGTGACAATAATATTTTACTCAGTTAAAGGCTCAAGCTTGTAACAATTATATTTCACTCAGTTAAAGGCTCAAGCCTGTGACAATTATATTTCACTCAGTTAAAGGCTCAAGCCTGTGACCATTATATTTTACTCAGTTAAAGGCTAAAGCCTGTGACCATTATATTTTACTCCGTTAAAGGCTCAAGCTTGTGACAATTATATTTTACTCAGTTAAAGGCTCAAGCCTGTGACAATTATATTTCACTCCGTTAAAGGCTCAAGCCTGTCACAATTATATTTTACTCAGTTAAAGGCTCAAGCCTGTGTCAATTATCTTTTACTCCGTTAAAGGCTCAAGCTTGTGACAATTATATTTTACTCAGTTAAAGTCTCAAGCCTATAGCAATTGTATTTCACTCAGTTAAAGGCTCAAGTTTGTGACAATTATATTTTCCTCAGTTATAGGCTCAAGCCTTTGACAATTATATTTCACTCAGTTAAAGTTTCAAGCTTGTGACAATTATATTTTACTCCGTTAAAGGGAGAAGCTTGTGACAATTATATTTTACTCCGTTAAAGGCTCAAGCTTGTGACAATTATATTTTACTCCCTTAAAGGCTCAAGCTTGTGACAATTGTATTTTACTCAGTTAAAGGCTCAAGCTTGTGACAATAATATTTTACTCTGTTAAAGGCTCAAGCTTGTAACAATTATATTTCACTCAGATAAAGGCTCAAGCCTTTGACCATTATATTTTACTCAGTTAAAGGCTCAAGCTTGTGACAGTAATATTTTACTCAGTTAAAGGCTCAAGCTTGTAACAATTATATTTCACTCAGTTAAAGGCTAAAGCCTGTGACCATTATATTTTACTCCGTTAAAGGCTAAAGCCTGTGACCATTATATTTTACTCCGTTAAAGGCTCAAGCTTGTGACAATTATATTTTACTCAGTTAAAGGCTCATGCCTGTGAAAATTATATTTCACTCCGTTAAAGGCTCAAGCCTGTGAAAATTATATTTTACTCAGTTAAAGGCTCAAGCTTGTGACAATTATATTTTACTCAGTTAAAGGCTCAAGCCTGTGTCAATTATCTTTTACTCCGTTAAAGGCTCAAGCTTGTGACAATTATATTTTACTCAGTTAAAGGCTCAAGGTTGTGACAATTATATTTTACTCAGTTAAAGGCTCAAGCTTGTGACAATTATATTTCACTCAGTTAAAGGCGCAAGCCTGTGACAATTATATTTCACTCAGTTAAAGGCTCAAGCTTGGGACAATTATATTTTACTCAGTTAAAGGCTCCAGCCTGTGACAATTATATTTTACTCAGTTAAAGGCTCAAGCTTGTGACAATTATATTTTACTCCGTTAAAAGCTCAAACCTGTGACAATAATATTTTACTCAGTTAAAGGCTCAAGCTTGTAACAATTATATTTCACTCAGTTAAAGGCTAAAGCCTGTGACAATTATATTTTACCCAGTTAAAGGCTCAAGCTTGTGACAATTATATTTCACTCAGTTAAAGGCTCAAGTCTGTGACAATTATATTTCACTCAGTTAAAGGCTCAAGCTTGGGACAATTATATTTTACTCAGTTAAAGGCACAAGCCTGTGACAATTATATTTTACTCCGTTAAAGGCTCAAGCTTGTGACAAATATATTTTACTCCGTTAAAAGCTCAAACCTGTGACAGTTATATTTTACTCAGTTAACGGCTCAAGCCTGTGACAATTTTATTTCATTCCGTTAAAGGCTTAAGCCTGTGACAATTATATTTCACTCAGTTAAAGGCTCAAGCTTGTGACAATTATATTTTACTCAATTAAAGGCTCAAGCCTGTGACAATTATATTTCACTCAGTTAAAGGCTAAAGCCTGTGACCATTATATTTTACTCAGTTAAAAGCTAAAGCCTGTGACCATTATATTTTACTCTGTTAAAGGCTCAAGCTTGTGACAATTTTATTTTACTCAGTTAAAGGCTCATGTTTGTGACAATTATATTTTCCACAGTTAAAGGCTCAAGCCTGTGACAATTATATTTCACTCAGTTAAAGTTTCAAGCTTGTGAAAATTATATTTTACTCCGTTAAAGGCTAAAGCCTGTGACAATTATATTTTACTCCGTTAAAGGCTCAAGCTTGTGACAATTATATTTTACTCCGTTAAAGGCTCAAACCAGTGACAATTATATTTTACTCCGTTAAAAGCTCAAGCTTGTGACAATTATATTTTACCCAGTTAAAGGCTCAAGCTTGTGACAATTATATTTCACTCAGTTAAAGGCTCAAGCCTGTGACAATTATATTTCACTCACTTAAAGACTCAAGCTTGTGACAATTATATTTTACTCAGTTAAAGGCTCAAGCCTGTGACAATTATATTTCACTCCGTTAAAGGCTCAAGCTTGTGACAGTTATATTTTACTCAGTTAAAGGCTAAAGCCTGTGACAATTCTATTTCACTCCGTTAAAGGCTCAAGCTTGTGACAATTGTATTTTACTCAGTTAAAGGCTAAAGCCTGTGACCATTATATTTTACTCAGTTAAAGGCTAAAGCCTGTAGCAATTGTATTTCACTCAGTTAAAGGCTCAAACCTGTGACAGTTATATTTTACTCAGTTAAAGGCTCAAGCCTGTGACAATTATATTTCACTCCGTTAAAGGCTCAAGCTTGTGACAATTATATTTTACTCAGTTAAAGTCTCAAGCCTGTAGCAATTGTATTTCACTCAGTTAAAGGCTCAAGTTTGTGACAATTATATTTTACTCAGTTAAAGGCTCAAGCCTGTGACAATTATATTTTACTCAGTTAAAGTTTCAAGCTTGTGACAATTATATTTTACTCCGTTAAAGGCTGAAGCTTGTGACCATTATATTTTACTCCGTTAAAGGCTCAAGCTTGTGACAATTATATTTTACTTATTAAAGGCTCAAACCTGTGACAGTTATATTTTACTCAGTTAAAGGCTCAAGCCTGTGACAACTATAGTTCACTCCGTTAAAGGCTCAATCCTGTGACAATTATAGTTTACTCCGTTAAAGACTCAAGCTTGTGACAATTGTATTTTACTCAGTTAAAGGCTCAAGCTTGTGACAATAATATTTTACTCTGTTAAAGGCTCAAGCTTGTAACAATTATATTTCACTCAGTTAAAGGCTCAAGCCTGTGACCATTATATTTTACTCAGTTAAAGGCTCAAGCTTGTGACAATAATATTTTACTCAGTTAAAGGCTAAAGCTTGTAATAATTATATTTCACTCAGTTAAAGGCTAAAGCCTGTGACCATTATATTTTACTCAGTTAAAGGCTAAAGCCTGTGACCATTATATTTTACTCCGTTAAAGGCTCAAGCTTGTGACAATTATATTTTACTCAGTTAAAGGCTCAAGCCTGTGACAATTATATTTTACTCAGTTAAAGGCTCAAGCCTGTGTCAATTATCTTTTACTCCGTTAAAGGCTCAAGCTTGTGACAATTATATTTTACTCAGTTAAAGGCTCAAGCCTGTGACAATTATATTTCACTCAGTTAAAGTTTCAAGGTTATGACAATTATATTTTACTCCGTTAAAGGCTGAAGCTTGTGACAATTATATGTTACTCCGTTAAAGGCTCAAGCTTGTGACAATTATATTTTACTCCGTTAAAGGCTCAAACCTGTGACAATTATATTTTACTCCGTTAAAAGCTCCAGCTTGTGACAATTATATTTTACTCAGTTAAAGGCTCAAGGTTGTGACAATTATATTTTAATCAGTTGAAGGCTCAAGCTTGTGACAATTATATTTCACTCAGTTAAAGTTTCAAGCTTGTGACAATTATATTTTACTCCGTTAAAGGCTGAAGCTTGTGACAATTATATGTTACTCCGTTAAAGGCTCAAGCTTGTGACAATTATATTTTACTCCGTTAAAGGCTCAAACCTGTGACAATTATATTTTACTCCGTTAAAAGCTCCAGCTTGTGACAATTATATTTTACTCCGTATAAAGCTCAAGCTTGTGACAATTATATTTTACTCCGTTAAAGGCTCAAACCTGTGACAGTTATATTTTACTCAGTTAAAGGCTCAAGCCTGTGACAATTATATTTTACTCCCTTAAAGGCTCAAGCTTGCGACAATTGTATTTTACTCCGTTAAAGGCTCAAGCTTGTGACAATAATATTTTACTCAGTTAAAGGCTCAAGCTTGTAACAATTATATTTTACTCAGTTAAAGGCTCAAGCTTGTGACAATTTTATTTTACTCAATTAAAGGCTCAAGCCTGTGACAATTATATTTCACTCAGTTAAAGGCTAAAGCCTGTGACCATTATATTTTACTCAGTTAAAAGCTAAAGCCTGTGACAATTATATTTCACTCAGTTAAAGTTTCAAGCTTGTGAAAATTATATTTTACTCCGTTAAAGGCTAAAGCCTGTGACAATTATATTTTACTCCGTTAAAGGCTCAAGCTTGTGACAATTATATTTTACTCCGTTAAAGGCTCAAACCAGTGACAATTATATTTTACTCCGTTAAAAGCTCAAGCTTGTGACAATTATATTTTACCCAGTTAAAGGCTCAAGCTTGTGACAATTATATTTCACTCAGTTAAAGGCTCAAGCCTGTGACAATTATATTTCACTCACTTAAAGGCTCAAGCTTGTGACAATTATATTTTACTCAGTTAAAGGCTCAAGCCTGTGACAATTATATTTCACTCAGTTAAAGGCTCAAGCTTGTGACAGTTATATTTTACTCAGTTAAAGGCTAAAGCCTGTGACAATTATATTTCACTCCGTTAAAGGCTCAAGCTTGTGACAATTGTATTTTACTCAGTTAAAGGCTAAAGCCTGTGACCATTATATTTTACTCAGTTAAAGGCTAAAGCCTGTAGCAATTGTATTTCACTCAGTTAAAGGCTCAAACCTGTGACAGTTATATTTTACTCAGTTAAAGGCTCAAGCCTGTGACAATTATATTTCACTCCGTTAAAGGCTCAAGCTTGTGACAATTATATTTTACTCAGTTAAAGTCTCAAGCCTGTAGCAATTGTATTTCACTCAGTTAAAGGCTCAAGCCTGTGACAATTATATTTCACTCAGTTAAAGTTTCAAGCTTGTGACAATTATATTTTACTCCGTTAAAGGCTGAAGCTTGTGACCATTATATTTTACTCCGTTAAAGGCTCAAGCTTGTGACAATTATATTTTACTTGTTAAAGGCTCAAACCTGTGACAGTTATATTTTACTCAGTTAAAGGCTCAAGCCTGTGACAACTATAGTTCACTCCGTTAAAGGCTCAATCCTGTGACAATTATAGTTTACTCCCTTAAAGACTCAAGCTTGTGACAATTGTATTTTACTCAGTTAAAGGCTCAAGCTTGTGACAATAATATTTTACTCTGTTAAAGGCTCAAGCTTGTAACAATTATATTTCACTCAGTTAAAGGCTCAAGCCTGTGACCATTATATTTTACTCAGTTAAAGGCTCAAGCTTGTGACAATAATATTTTACTCAGTTAAAGGCTCAAGCTTGTAATAATTATATTTCACTCAGTTAAAGGCTAAAGCCTGTGACCATTATATTTTACTCAGTTAAAGGCTAAAGCCTGTGACCATTATATTTTACTCCGTTAAAGGCTCAAGCTTGTGGCAATTATATTTTACTCAGTTAAAGGCTCATGCCTGTGACAATTATATTTCACTCCGTTAAAGGCTCAAGCCTGTGACAATTATATTTTACTCAGTTAAAGGCTCAAGCCTGTGTCAATTATCTTTTACTCCGTTAAAGGCTCAAGCTTGTGACAATTATATTTTACTCAGTTAAAGTCTCAAGCCTGTAGCAATTGTATTTCACTCAGTTAAAGGCTCAAGTTTGTGACAATTATATTTTCCTCAGTTAAAGGCTCAAGCCTGTGACAATTATATTTCACTCAGTTAAAGTTTCAAGGTTGTGACAATTATATTTTACTCCGTTAAAGGCTGAAGCTTGTGACAATTATATGTTACTCCGTTAAAGGCTCAAGCTTGTGACAATTATATTTTACTCCGTTAAAGGCTCAAACCTGTGACAATTATATTTTACTCCGTTAAAAGCTCCAGCTTGTGACAATTATATTTTACTCAGTTAAAGGCTCAAGGTTGTGACAATTATATTTTACCCATTTAAAGGCTCAAGCTTGTGACAATTATATTTCACTCAGTTAAAGGCTCAAGCCTGTGACAATTATATTTCACTCAGTTGAAGGCTCAAGCTTGTGACAATTATATTTCACTCAGTTAAAGTTTCAAGCTTGTGACAATTATATTTTACTCCGTTAAAGGCTGAAGCTTGTGACAATTATATGTTACTCCGTTAAAGGCTCAAGCTTGTGACAATTATATTTTACTCCGTTAAAGGCTCAAACCTGTGACAATTATATTTTACTCCGTTAAAAGCTCCAGCTTGTGACAATTATATTTTACTCCGTATAAATCTCAAGCTTGTGACAATTATATTTTACTCCGTTAAAGGCTCAAACCTGTGACAGTTATATTTTACTCAGTTAAAGGCTCAAGCCTGTGACAATTATATTTTACTCCCTTAAAGGCTCAAGCTTGCGACAATTGTATTTTACTCCGTTAAAGGCTCAAGCTTGTGACAATAATATTTTACTCAGTTAAAGGCTCAAGCTTGTAACAATTATATTTCACTCAGTTAAAGGCTCAAGCCTGTGACAATTATATTTCACTCAGTTAAAGGCTCAAGCCTGTGACCATTATATTTTACTCAGTTAAAGGCTAAAGCCTGTGACCATTATATTTTACTCCGTTAAAGGCTCAAGCTTGTGACAATTATATTTTACTCAGTTAAAGGCTCAAGCCTGTGACAATTATATTTCACTCCGTTAAAGGCTCAAGCCTGTCACAATTATATTTTACTCAGTTAAAGGCTCAAGCCTGTGTCAATTATCTTTTACTCCGTTAAAGGCTCAAGCTTGTGACAATTATATTTTACTCAGTTAAAGTCTCAAGCCTATAGCAATTGTATTTCACTCAGTTAAAGGCTCAAGTTTGTGACAATTATATTTTCCTCAGTTATAGGCTCAAGCCTTTGACAATTATATTTCACTCAGTTAAAGTTTCAAGCTTGTGACAATTATATTTTACTCCGTTAAAGGGAGAAGCTTGTGACAATTATATTTTACTCCGTTAAAGGCTCAAGCTTGTGACAATTATATTTTACTCCCTTAAAGGCTCAAGCTTGTGACAATTGTATTTTACTCAGTTAAAGGCTCAAGCTTGTGACAATAATATTTTACTCTGTTAAAGGCTCAAGCTTTTAACAATTATATTTCACTCAGATAAAGGCTCAAGCCTTTGACCATTATATTTTACTCAGTTAAAGGCTCAAGCTTGTGACAGTAATATTTTACTCAGTTAAAGGCTCAAGCTTGTAACAATTATATTTCACTCAGTTAAAGGCTAAAGCCTGTGACCATTATATTTTACTCCGTTAAAGGCTAAAGCCTGTGACCATTATATTTTACTCCGTTAAAGGCTCAAGCTTGTGACAATTATATTTTACTCAGTTAAAGGCTCATGCCTGTGAAAATTATATTTCACTCCGTTAAAGGCTCAAGCCTGTGAAAATTATATTTTACTCAGTTAAAGGCTCAAGCTTGTGACAATTATATTTTACTCAGTTAAAGGCTCAAGCCTGTGTCAATTATCTTTTACTCCGTTAAAGGCTCAAGCTTGTGACAATTATATTTTACTCAGTTAAAGGCTCAAGGTTGTGACAATTATATTTTACTCAGTTAAAGGCTCAAGCTTGTGACAATTATATTTCACTCAGTTAAAGGCGCAAGCCTGTGACAATTATATTTCACTCAGTTAAAGGCTCAAGCTTGGGACAATTATATTTTACTCAGTTAAAGGCTCCAGCCTGTGACAATTATATTTTACTCAGTTAAAGGCTCAAGCTTGTGACAATTATATTTTACTCCGTTAAAAGCTCAAACCTGTGACAATAATATTTTACTCAGTTAAAGGCTCAAGCTTGTAACAATTATATTTCACTCAGTTAAAGGCTAAAGCCTGTGACAATTATATTTTACCCAGTTAAAGGCTCAAGCTTGTGACAATTATATTTCACTCAGTTAAAGGCTCAAGTCTGTGACAATTATATTTCACTCAGTTAAAGGCTCAAGCTTGGGACAATTATATTTTACTCAGTTAAAGGCACAAGCCTGTGACAATTATATTTTACTCCGTTAAAGGCTCAAGCTTGTGACAAATATATTTTACTCCGTTAAAAGCTCAAACCTGTGACAGTTATATTTTACTCAGTTAACGGCTCAAGCCTGTGACAATTTTATTTCATTCCGTTAAAGGCTTAAGCCTGTGACAATTATATTTCACTCAGTTAAAGGCTCAAGCTTGTGACAATTATATTTTACTCAATTAAAGGCTCAAGCCTGTGACAATTATATTTCACTCAGTTAAAGGCTAAAGCCTGTGACCATTATATTTTACTCAGTTAAAAGCTAAAGCCTGTGACCATTATATTTTACTCTGTTAAAGGCTCAAGCTTGTGACAATTTTATTTTACTCAGTTAAAGGCTCATGTTTGTGACAATTATATTTTCCACAGTTAAAGGCTCAAGCCTGTGACAATTATATTTCACTCAGTTAAAGTTTCAAGCTTGTGAAAATTATATTTTACTCCGTTAAAGGCTAAAGCCTGTGACAATTATATTTTACTCCGTTAAAGGCTCAAGCTTGTGACAATTATATTTTACTCCGTTAAAGGCTCAAACCAGTGACAATTATATTTTACTCCGTTAAAAGCTCAAGCTTGTGACAATTATATTTTACCCAGTTAAAGGCTCAAGCTTGTGACAATTATATTTCACTCAGTTAAAGGCTCAAGCCTGTGACAATTATATTTCACTCACTTAAAGACTCAAGCTTGTGACAATTATATTTTACTCAGTTAAAGGCTCAAGCCTGTGACAATTATATTTCACTCCGTTAAAGGCTCAAGCTTGTGACAGTTATATTTTACTCAGTTAAAGGCTAAAGCCTGTGACAATTCTATTTCACTCCGTTAAAGGCTCAAGCTTGTGACAATTGTATTTTACTCAGTTAAAGGCTAAAGCCTGTGACCATTATATTTTACTCAGTTAAAGGCTAAAGCCTGTAGCAATTGTATTTCACTCAGTTAAAGGCTCAAACCTGTGACAGTTATATTTTACTCAGTTAAAGGCTCAAGCCTGTGACAATTATATTTCACTCCGTTAAAGGCTCAAGCTTGTGACAATTATATTTTACTCAGTTAAAGTCTCAAGCCTGTAGCAATTGTATTTCACTCAGTTAAAGGCTCAAGTTTGTGACAATTATATTTTACTCAGTTAAAGGCTCAAGCCTGTGACAATTATATTTCACTCAGTTAAAGTTTCAAGCTTGTGACAATTATATTTTACTCCGTTAAAGGCTGAAGCTTGTGACCATTATATTTTACTCCGTTAAAGGCTCAAGCTTGTGACAATTATATTTTACTTATTAAAGGCTCAAACCTGTGACAGTTATATTTTACTCAGTTAAAGGCTCAAGCCTGTGACAACTATAGTTCACTCCGTTAAAGGCTCAATCCTGTGACAATTATAGTTTACTCCGTTAAAGACTCAAGCTTGTGACAATTGTATTTTACTCAGTTAAAGGCTCAAGCTTGTGACAATAATATTTTACTCTGTTAAAGGCTCAAGCTTGTAACAATTATATTTCACTCAGTTAAAGGCTCAAGCCTGTGACCATTATATTTTACTCAGTTAAAGGCTCAAGCTTGTGACAATAATATTTTACTCAGTTAAAGGCTAAAGCTTGTAATAATTATATTTCACTCAGTTAAAGGCTAAAGCCTGTGACCATTATATTTTACTCAGTTAAAGGCTAAAGCCTGTGACCATTATATTTTACTCCGTTAAAGGCTCAAGCTTGTGACAATTATATTTTACTCAGTTAAAGGCTCAAGCCTGTGACAATTATATTTTACTCAGTTAAAGGCTCAAGCCTGTGTCAATTATCTTTTACTCCGTTAAAGGCTCAAGCTTGTGACAATTATATTTTACTCAGTTAAAGGCTCAAGCCTGTGACAATTATATTTCACTCAGTTAAAGTTTCAAGGTTATGACAATTATATTTTACTCCGTTAAAGGCTGAAGCTTGTGACAATTATATGTTACTCCGTTAAAGGCTCAAGCTTGTGACAATTATATTTTACTCCGTTAAAGGCTCAAACCTGTGACAATTATATTTTACTCCGTTAAAAGCTCCAGCTTGTGACAATTATATTTTACTCAGTTAAAGGCTCAAGGTTGTGACAATTATATTTTACCCAGTTAAAGGCTCAAGCTTGTGACAATTATATTTCACTCAGTTAAAGGCTCAAGCCTGTGACAATTATATTTCACTCAGTTGAAGGCTCAAGCTTGTGACAATTATATTTCACTCAGTTAAAGTTTCAAGCTTGTGACAATTATATTTTACTCCGTTAAAGGCTGAAGCTTGTGACAATTATATGTTACTCCGTTAAAGGCTCAAGCTTGTGACAATTATATTTTACTCCGTTAAAGGCTCAAACCTGTGACAATTATATTTTACTCCGTTAAAAGCTCCAGCTTGTGACAATTATATTTTACTACGTATAAAGCTCAAGCTTGTGACAATTATATTTTACTCCGTTAAAGGCTCAAACCTGTGACAGTTATATTTTACTCAGTTAAAGGCTCAAGCCTGTGACAATTATATTTTACTCCCTTAAAGGCTCAAGCTTGCGACAATTGTATTTTACTCCGTTAAAGGCTCAAGCTTGTGACAATAATATTTTACTCAGTTAAAGGCTCAAGCTTGTAACAATTATATTTTACTCAGTTAAAGGCTCAAGCTTGTGACAATTTTATTTTACTCAATTAAAGGCTCAAGCCTGTGACAATTATATTTCACTCAGTTAAAGGCTAAAGCCTGTGACCATTATATTTTACTCAGTTAAAAGCTAAAGCCTGTGACAATTATATTTCACTCAGTTAAAGTTTCAAGCTTGTGAAAATTATATTTTACTCCGTTAAAGGCTAAAGCCTGTGACAATTATATTTTACTCCGTTAAAGGCTCAAGCTTGTGACAATTATATTTTACTCCGTTAAAGGCTCAAACCAGTGACAATTATATTTTACTCCGTTAAAAGCTCAAGCTTGTGACAATTATATTTTACCCAGTTAAAGGCTCAAGCTTGTGACAATTATATTTCACTCAGTTAAAGGCTCAAGCCTGTGACAATTATATTTCACTCACTTAAAGGCTCAAGCTTGTGACAATTATATTTTACTCAGTTAAAGGCTCAAGCCTGTGACAATTATATTTCACTCAGTTAAAGGCTCAAGCTTGTGACAGTTATATTTTACTCAGTTAAAGGCTAAAGCCTGTGACAATTATATTTCACTCCGTTAAAGGCTCAAGCTTGTGACAATTGTATTTTACTCAGTTAAAGGCTAAAGCCTGTGACCATTATATTTTACTCAGTTAAAGGCTAAAGCCTGTAGCAATTGTATTTCACTCAGTTAAAGGCTCAAACCTGTGACAGTTATATTTTACTCAGTTAAAGGCTCAAGCCTGTGACAATTATATTTCACTCCGTTAAAGGCTCAAGCTTGTGACAATTATATTTTACTCAGTTAAAGTCTCAAGCCTGTAGCAATTGTATTTCACTCAGTTAAAGGCTCAAGCCTGTGACAATTATATTTCACTCAGTTAAAGTTTCAAGCTTGTGACAATTATATTTTACTCCGTTAAAGGCTGAAGCTTGTGACCATTATATTTTACTCCGTTAAAGGCTCAAGCTTGTGACAATTATATTTTACTTGTTAAAGGCTCAAACCTGTGACAGTTATATTTTACTCAGTTAAAGGCTCAAGCCTGTGACAACTATAGTTCACTCCGTTAAAGGCTCAATCCTGTGACAATTATAGTTTACTCCCTTAAAGACTCAAGCTTGTGACAATTGTATTTTACTCAGTTAAAGGCTCAAGCTTGTGACAATAATATTTTACTCTGTTAAAGGCTCAAGCTTGTAACAATTATATTTCACTCAGTTAAAGGCTCAAGCCTGTGACCATTATATTTTACTCAGTTAAAGGCTCAAGCTTGTGACAATAATATTTTACTCAGTTAAAGGCTCAAGCTTGTAATAATTATATTTCACTCAGTTAAAGGCTAAAGCCTGTGACCATTATATTTTACTCAGTTAAAGGCTAAAGCCTGTGACCATTATATTTTACTCCGTTAAAGGCTCAAGCTTGTGACAATTATATTTTACTCAGTTAAAGGCTCATGCCTGTGACAATTATATTTCACTCCGTTAAAGGCTCAAGCCTGTGACAATTATATTTTACTCAGTTAAAGGCTCAAGCCTGTGTCAATTATCTTTTACTCCGTTAAAGGCTCAAGCTTGTGACAATTATATTTTACTCAGTTAAAGTCTCAAGCCTGTAGCAATTGTATTTCACTCAGTTAAAGGCTCAAGTTTGTGACAATTATATTTTCCTCAGTTAAAGGCTCAAGCCTGTGACAATTATATTTCACTCAGTTAAAGTTTCAAGGTTGTGACAATTATATTTTACTCCGTTAAAGGCTGAAGCTTGTGACAATTATATGTTACTCCGTTAAAGGCTCAAGCTTGTGACAATTATATTTTACTCCGTTAAAGGCTCAAACCTGTGACAATTATATTTTACTCCGTTAAAAGCTCCAGCTTGTGACAATTATATTTTACTCAGTTAAAGGCTCAAGGTTGTGACAATTATATTTTACCCATTTAAAGGCTCAAGCTTGTGACAATTATATTTCACTCAGTTAAAGGCTCAAGCCTGTGACAATTATATTTCACTCAGTTGAAGGCTCAAGCTTGTGACAATTATATTTCACTCAGTTAAAGTTTCAAGCTTGTGACAATTATATTTTACTCCGTTAAAGGCTGAAGCTTGTGACAATTATATGTTACTCCGTTAAAGGCTCAAGCTTGTGACAATTATATTTTACTCCGTTAAAGGCTCAAACCTGTGACAATTATATTTTACTCCGTTAAAAGCTCCAGCTTGTGACAATTATATTTTACTCCGTATAAATCTCAAGCTTGTGACAATTATATTTTACTCCGTTAAAGGCTCAAACCTGTGACAGTTATATTTTACTCAGTTAAAGGCTCAAGCCTGTGACAATTATATTTTACTCCCTTAAAGGCTCAAGCTTGCGACAATTGTATTTTACTTCGTTAAAGGCTCAAGCTTGTGACAATAATATTTTACTCAGTTAAAGGCTCAAGCTTGTAACAATTATATTTCACTCAGTTAAAGGCTCAAGCCTGTGACAATTATATTTCACTCAGTTAAAGGCTCAAGCCTGTGACCATTATATTTTACTCAGTTAAAGGCTAAAGCCTGTGACCATTATATTTTACTCCGTTAAAGGCTCAAGCTTGTGACAATTATATTTTACTCAGTTAAAGGCTCAAGCCTGTGACAATTATATTTTACTCCGTTAAAGGTTCAAGCCTGTCACAATTATATTTTACTCAGTTAAAGGCTCAAGCCTGTGTCAATTATCTTTTACTCCGTTAAAGGCTCAAGCTTGTGACAATTATATTTTACTCAGTTAAAGTCTCAAGCCTGTAGCAATTATATTTCACTCAGTTAAAGGCTCAAACCTGTAACAGTTATATTTTACTCAGTTAAAGGCTCAAGCCTGTGACAATTATATTTCACTCCGTTAAAGGCTCAAGCTTGTGACAATTATATTTTACTCAGTTAAAGTCTCAAGCCTATAGCAATTGTATTTCACTCAGTTAAAGGCTCAAGTTTGTGACAATTATATTTTCCTCAGTTATAGGCTCAAGCCTTTGACAATTATATTTCACTCAGTTAAAGTTTCAAGCTTGTGACAATTATATTTTACTCCGTTAAAGGCTGAAGCTTGTGACAATTATATTTTACTCCGTTAAAGGCTCAAGCTTGTGACAATTATATTTTACTCCGTTAAAGGCTCAAACCTGTGACAGTTATATTTTACTCAGTTAAAGGCTTAAGCCTGTGACAACTATATTTCACTCCGTTAAAGGCTCAATCCTGTGACAATTATATTTTACTCCCTTAAAGGCTCAAGCTTGTGACAATTGTATTTTACTCAGTTAAAGGCTCAAGCTTGTGACAATAATATTTTACTCTGTTAAAGGCTCAAGCTTGTAACAATTATATTTCACTCAGTTAAAGGCTCAAGCCTTTGACCATTATATTTTACTCAGTTAAAGACTCAAGCTTGTGACAGTAATATTTTACTCAGTTAAAGGCTCAAGCTTGTAACAATTATATTTCACTCAGTTAAAGGCTAAAGCCTGTGACCATTATATTTTACTCCGTTAAAGGCTAAAGCCTGTGACCATTATATTTTACTCCGTTAAAGGCTCAAGCTTGTGACAATTATATTTTACTCAGTTAAAGGCTCATGCCTGTGAAAATTATATTTCACTCCGTTAAAGGCTCAAGCCTGTGAAAATTATATTTTACTCAGTTAAAGGCTCAAGCCTGTGTCAATTATCTTTTACTCCGTTAAAGGCTCAAGCTTGTGACAATTATATTTTACTCAGTTAAAGGCTCAAGGTTGTGACAATTATATTTTACTCAGTTAAAGGCTCAAGCTTGTGACAATTATATTTCACTCAGTTAAAGGCGCAAGCCTGTGACAATTATATTTCACTCAGTTAAAGGCTCAAGCTTGGGACAATTATATTTTACTCAGTTAAAGGCTCCAGCCTGTGACAATTATATTTTACTCCGTTAAAGGCTCAAGCTTGTGACAATTATATTTTACTCCGTTAAAAGCTCAAACCTGTGACAATAATATTTTACTCAGTTAAAGGCTCAAGCTTGTAACAATTATATTTCACTCAGTTAAAGGCTCAATCCTGTGACCATTATATTTTACTCAAATAAAGGCTCAAGCTTGTGACCATAATATTTTACTCAGTTAAAGGCTCAAGCTTGTAACAATTATATTTCACTCAGTTAAAGGCTAAAGCCTGTGACCATTATATTTTACGCAGTTAAAGGCTCAAGGTTGTGACAATTATATTTTACCCAGTTAAAGGCTCAAGCTTGTGACAATTATATTTCACTCAGTTAAAGGCTCAAGTCTGTGACAATTATATTTCACTCAGTTAAAGGCTCAAGCTTGGGACAATTATATTTTACTCAGTTAAAGGCTCAAGCCTGTGACAATTATATTTTACTCCGTTAAAGGCTCAAGCTTGTGACAATTATATTTTACTCCGTTAAAAGCTCAAACCTGTGACAGTTATATTTTACTCAGTTAACGGCTCAAGCCTGTGACAATTTTATTTCATTCCGTTAAAGGCTTAAGCCTGTGACAATTATATTTCACTCAGTTAAAGGCTCAAGCTTGTGACAATTATATTTTACTCAATTAAAGGCTCAAGCCTGTGACAATTATATTTCACTCAGTTAAAGGCTAAAGCCTGTGACCATTATATTTTACTCAGTTAAAAGCTAAAGCCTGTGACCATTATATTTTACTCTGTTAAAGGCTCAAGCTTGTGACAATTTTATTTTACTCAGTTAAAGGCTCATGTTTGTGACAATTATATTTTCCACAGTTAAAGTCTCAAGCCTGTGACAATTATATTTCACTCAGTTAAAGTTTCAAGCTTGTGAAAATTATATTTTACTCCGTTAAAGGCTAAAGCCTGTGACAATTATATTTTACTCCGTTAAAGGCTCAAGCTTGTGACAATTATATTTTACTCCGTTAAAGGCTCAAACCAGTGACAATTATATTTTACTCCGTTAAAAGCTCAAGCTTGTGACAATTATATTTTACCCAGTTAAAGGCTCAAGCTTGTGACAATTATATTTCACTCAGTTAAAGGCTCAAGCCTGTGACAATTATATTTCACTCACTTAAAGGCTCAAGCTTGTGACAATTATATTTTACTCAGTTAAAGGCTCAAGCCTGTGACAATTATATTTCACTCCGTTAAAGGCTCAAGCTTGTGACAGTTATATTTTACTCAGTTAAAGGCTAAAGCCTGTGACAATTATATTTCACTCCGTTAAAGGCTCAAGCTTGTGACAATTGTATTTTACTCAGTTAAAGGCTAAAGCCTGTGACCATTATATTTTACTCAGTTAAAGGCTAAAGCCTGTAGCGTTTGTATTTCACTCAGTTAAAGGCTCAAACCTGTGACAGTTATATTTTACTCAGTTAAAGGCTCAAGCCTGTGACAATTATATTTCACTCCGTTAAAGGCTCAAGCTTGTGACAATTATATTTTACTCAGTTAAAGTCTCAAGCCTGTAGCAATTGTATTTCACTCAGTTAAAGGCTCAAGTTTGTGACCATTATATTTTACTCAGTTAAAGGCTCAAGCCTGTGACAATTATATTTCACTCAGTTAAAGTTTCAAGCTTGTGACAATTATATTTTACTCCGTTAAAGGCTGAAGCTTGTGACCATTATATTTTACTCCGTTAAAGGCTCAAGCTTGTGACAATTATATTTTACTTGTTAAAGGCTCAAACCTGTGACAGTTATATTTTACTCAGTTAAAGGCTCAAGCCTGTGACAACTATAGTTCACTCCGTTAAAGGCTCAATCCTGTGACAATTATAGTTTACTCCCTTAAAGGCTCAAGCTTGTGACAATTGTATTTTACTCAGTTAAAGGCTCAAGCTTGTGACAATAATATTTTACTCTGTTAAAGGCTCAAGCTTGTAACAATTATATTTCACTCAGTTAAAGGCTCAAGCCTGTGACCATTATATTTTACTCAGTTAAAGGCTCAAGCTTGTGACAATAATATTTTACTGAGTTAAAGGCTCAAGCTTGTAATAATTATATTTCACTCAGTTAAAGGCTAAAGCCTGTGACCATTATATTTTACTCAGTTAAAGGCTAAAGCCTGTGACCATTATATTTTACTCCGTTAAAGGCTCAAGCTTGTGACAATTATATTTTACTCAGTTAAAGGCTCAAGCCTGTGACAATTATATTTCACTCCGTTAAAGGCTCAAGCCTGTGACAATTATATTTTACTCAGTTAAAGGCTCAAGCCTGTGTCAATTATCTTTTACTCCGTTAAAGGCTCAAGCTTGTGACAATTATATTTTACTCAGTTAAAGTCTCAAGCCTGTAGCAATTGTATTTCACTCAGTTAAAGGCTCAAGTTTGTGACAATTATATTTTCCGCAGTTAAAGGCTCAAGCCTGTGACAATTATATTTCACTCAGTTAAAGTTTCAAGCTTGTGACAATTATATTTTACTCCGTTAAAGGCTGAAGCTTGTGACAATTATATGTTACTCCGTTAAAGGCTCAAGCTTGTGACAATTATATTTTACTCCGTTAAAGGCTCAAACCTGTGACAATTATATTTTACTCCGTTAAAAGCTCCAGCTTGTGACAATTATATTTTACTCAGTTAAAGGCTCAAGGTTGTGACAATTATATTTTACCCAGTTAAAGGCTCAAGCTTGTGACAATTATATTTCACTCAGTTAAAGGCTCAAGCCTGTGACAATTATATTTCACTCAGTTGAAGGCTCAAGCTTGTGACAATTATATTTCACTCAGTTAAAGTTTCAAGCTTGTGACAATTATATTTTACTCCGTTAAAGGCTGAAGCTTGTGACAATTATAAGTTACTCCGTTAAAGGCTCAAGCTTGTGACAATTATATTTTACTCCGTTAAAGGCTCAAACCTGTGACAATTATATTTTACTCCGTTAAAAGCTCCAGCTTGTGACAATTATATTTTACTCCGTATAAAGCTCAAGCTTGTGACAATTATATTTTACTCCGTTAAAGGCTCAAACCTGTGACAGTTATATTTTACTCAGTTAAAGGCTCAAGCCTGTGACAATTATATTTTACTCCCTTAAAGGCTCAAGCTTGCGACAATTGTATTTTACTCCGTTAAAGGCTCAAGCTTGTGACAATAATATTTTACTCAGTTAAAGGCTCAAGCTTGTAACAATTATATTTCACTCAGTTAAAGGCTCAAGCCTGTGACAATTATATTTCACTCCGTTAAAGGCTCAAGCTTGTGACAATTGTATTTTACTCAGTTAAAGGCTAAAGCCTGTGACCATTATATTTTACTCAGTTAAAGGCTAAAGCCTGTAGCAATTGTATTTCACTCAGTTAAAGGCTCAAACCTGTGACAATTATATTTTACTCAGTTAAAGGCTCAAGCCTGTGACAATTATATTTTACTCAGTTAAAGTCTCAAGCCTGTAGCAATTGTATTTCACTCAGTTAAAGGCTCAAGTTTGTGACAATTATATTTTACTCAGTTAAAGGCTCAAGCCTGTGACAATTATATTTCACTCAGTTAAAGTTTCAAGCTTGTGACAATTATATTTTACTCCGTTAAAGGCTGAAGCTTGTGACCATTATATTCTACTCCGTTAAAGGCTCAAGCTTGTGACAATTATATTTTACTTGTTAAAGGCTCAAACCTGTGACAGTTATATTTTACTCAGTTAAAGGCTCAAGCCTGTGACAACTATAGTTCACTCCGTTAAAGGCTCAATCCTGTGACAATTATAGTTTACTCCCTTAAAGGCTCAAGCTTGTGACAATTGTATTTTACTCAGTTAAAGGCTCAAGCTTGTGACAATAATATTTTACTCTGTTAAAGGCTCAAGCTTGTAACAATTATATTTCACTCAGTTAAAGGCTCAAGCCTGTGACCATTATATTTTACTCAGTTAAAGGCTCAAGCTTGTGACAATAATATTTTACTGAGTTAAAGGCTCAAGCTTGTAATAATTATATTTCACTCAGTTAAAGGCTAAAGCCTGTGACCATTATATTTTACTCAGTTAAAGGCTAAAGCCTGTGACCATTATATTTTACTCCGTTAAAGGCTCAAGCTTGTGACAATTATATTTTACTCAGTTAAAGGCTCAAGCCTGTGACAATTATATTTCACTCCGTTAAAGGCTCAAGCCTGTGACAATTATATTTTACTCAGTTAAAGGCTCAAGCCTGTGTCAATTATCTTTTACTCCGTTAAAGGCTCAAGCTTGTGACAATTATATTTTACTCAGTTAAAGTCTCAAGCCTGTAGCAATTGTATTTCTCTCAGTTAAAGGCTCAAGTTTGTGACAATTATATTTTCTGCAGTTAAAGGCTCAAGCCTGTGACAATTATATTTCACTCAGTTAAAGTTTCAAGCTTGTGACAATTATATTTTACTCCGTTAAAGGCTGAAGCTTGTGACAATTATATGTTACTCCGTTAAAGGCTCAAGCTTGTGACAATTATATTTTACTCCGTTAAAGGCTCAAACCTGTGACAATTATATTTTACTCCGTTAAAAGCTCCAGCTTGTGACAATTATATTTTACTCAGTTAAAGGCTCAAGGTTGTGACAATTATATTTTACCCAGTTAAAGGCTCAAGCTTGTGACAATTATATTTCACTCAGTTAAAGGCTCAAGCCTGTGACAATTATATTTCACTCAGTTGAAGGCTCAAGCTTGTGACAATTATATTTCACTCAGTTAAAGTTTCAAGCTTGTGACAATTATATTTTACTCCGTTAAAGGCTGAAGCTTGTGACAATTATAAGTTACTCCGTTAAAGGCTCAAGCTTGTGACAATTATATTTTACTCCGTTAAAGGCTCAAACCTGTGACAATTATATTTTACTCCGTTAAAAGCTCCAGCTTGTGACAATTATATTTTACTCCGTATAAAGCTCAAGCTTGTGACAATTATATTTTACTCCGTTAAAGGCTCAAACCTGTGACAGTTATATTTTACTCAGTTAAAGGCTCAAGCCTGTGACAATTATATTTTACTCCCTTAAAGGCTCAAGCTTGCGACAATTGTATTTTACTCCGTTAAAGGCTCAAGCTTGTAACAATAATATTTTACTCAGTTAAAGGCTCAAGCTTGTAACAATTATATTTCACTCAGTTAAAGGCTCAAGCCTGTGACAATTATATTTCACTCAGTTAAAGGCTCAAGCCTGTGACCATTATATTTTACTCAGTTAAAGGCTAAAGCCTGTGACCATTATATTTTACTCCGTTAAAGGCTCAAGCTTGTGACAATTATATTTTACTCAGTTAAAGGCTCAAGCCTGTGACAATTATATTTCACTCCGTTAAAGGCTCAAGCCTGTCACAATTATATTTTACTCAGTTAAAGGCTCAAGCCTGTGTCAATTATCTTTTACTCCGTTAAAGGCTCAAGCTTGTGACAATTATATTTTACTCAGTTAAAGTCTCAAGCCTGTAGCAATTATATTTCACTCAGTTAAAGGCTCAAACCTGTGACAGTTATATTTTACTCAGTTAAAGGCTCAAGCCTGTGACAATTATATTTCACTCCGTTAAAGGCTCAAGCTTGTGACAATTATATTTTACTCAGTTAAAGTCTCAAGCCTATAGCAATTGTATTTCACTCAGTTAAAGGCTCAAGTTTGTGACAATTATATTTTCCTCAGTTATAGGCTCAAGCCTTTGACAATTATATTTCACTCAGTTAAAGTTTCAAGCTTGTGACAATTATATTTTACTCCGTTAAAGGCTGAAGCTTGTGACAATTATATTTTACTCCGTTAAAGGCTCAAGCTTGTGACAATTATATTTTACTCCGTTAAAGGCTCAAACCTGTGACAGTTATATTTTACTCAGTTAAAGGCTTAAGCCTGTGACAACTATATTTCACTCCGTTAAAGGCTCAATCCTGTGACAATTATATTTTACTCCCTTAAAGGCTCAAGCTTGTGACAATTGTATTTTACTCAGTTAAAGGCTCAAGCTTGTGACAATAATATTTTACTCTGTTAAAGGCTCAAGCTTGTAACAATTATATTTCACTCAGTTAAAGGCTCAAGCCTTTGACCATTATATTTTACTCAGTTAAAGGCTCAAGCTTGTGACAGTAATATTTTACTCAGTTAAAGGCTCAAGCTTGTAACAATTATATTTCACTCAGTTAAAGGCTAAAGCCTGTGACCATTATATTTTACTCCGTTAAAGGCTAAAGCCTGTGACCATTATATTTTACTCCGTTAAAGGCTCAAGCTTGTGACAATTATATTTTACTCAGTTAAAGGCTCATGCCTGTGAAAATTATATTTCACTCCGTTAAAGGCTCAAGCCTGTGAAAATTATATTTTACTCAGTTAAAGGCTCAAGCCTGTGTCAATTATCTTTTACTCCGTTAAAGGCTCAAGCTTGTGACAATTATATTTTACTCAGTTAAAGGCTCAAGGTTGTGACAATTATATTTTACTCAGTTAAAGGCTCAAGCTTGTGACAATTATATTTCACTCAGTTAAAGGCGCAAGCCTGTGACAATTATATTTCACTCAGTTAAAGGCTCAAGCTTGGGACAATTATATTTTACTCAGTTAAAGGCTCCAGCCTGTGACAATTATATTTTACTCCGTTAAAGGCTCAAGCTTGTGACAATTATATTTTACTCCGTTAAAAGCTCAAACCTGTGACAATAATATTTTACTCAGTTAAAGGCTCAAGCTTGTAACAATTATATTTCACTCAGTTAAAGGCTCAATCCTGTGACCATTATATTTTACTCAAATAAAGGCTCAAGCTTGTGACCATAATATTTTACTCAGTTAAAGGCTCAAGCTTGTAGCAATTATATTTCACTCAGTTAAAGGCTAAAGCCTGTGACCATTATATTTTACTCAGTTAAAGGCTCAAGGTTGTGACAATTATATTTACCCAGTTAAAGGCTCAAGCTTGTGACAATTATATTTCACTCAGTTAAAGGCTCAAGTCTGTGACAATTATATTTCACTCAGTTAAAGGCTCAAGCTTGGGACAATTATATTTTACTCAGTTAAAGGCTCAAGCCTGTGACAATTATATTTTACTCCGTTAAAGGCTCAAGCTTGTGACAATTATATTTTACTCCGTTAAAATCTCAAACCTGTGACAGTTATATTTTACTCAGTTAACGGCTCAAGCCTGTGACAATTTTATTTCATTCCGTTAAAGGCTTAAGCCTGTGACAATTATATTTCACTCAGTTAAAGGCTCAAGCTTGTGACAATTATATTTTACTCAATTAAAGGCTCAAGCCTGTGACAATTATATTTCACTCAGTTAAAGGCTAAAGCCTGTGACCATTATATTTTACTGAGTTAAAAGCTAAAGCCTGTGACCATTATATTTTACTCTGTTAAAGGCTCAAGCTTGTCACAATTTTATTTTACTCAGTTAAAGGCTCATGTTTGTGACAATTATATTTTCCACAGTTAAAGGCTCAAGCCTGTGACAATTATATTTCACTCAGTTAAAGTTTCAAGCTTGTGAAAATTATATTTTACTCCGTTAAAGGCTAAAGCCTGTGACAATTATATTTTACTCCGTTAAAGGCTCAAGCTTGTGACAATTATATTTTACTCCGTTAAAGGCTCAAACCAGTGACAATTATATTTTACTCCGTTAAAAGCTCAAGCTTGTGACAATTATATTTTACCCAGTTAAAGGCTCAAGCTTGTGACAATTATATTTCACTCAGTTAAAGGCTCAAGCCTGTGACAATTATATTTCACTCACTTAAAGGCTCAAGCTTGTGACAATTATATTTTACTCAGTTAAAGGCTCAAGCCTGTGACAATTATATTTCACTCCGTTAAAGGCTCAAGCTTATGACAGTTATATTTTACTCAGTTAAAGGCTAAAGCCTGTGACAATTATATTTCACTCCGTTAAAGGCTCAAGCTTGTGACAATTGTATTTTACTCAGTTAAAGGCTAAAGCCTGTGACCATTATATTTTACTCAGTTAAAGGCTAAAGCCTGTAGCAATTGTATTTCACTCAGTTAAAGGCTCAAACCTGTGACAGTTATATTTTACTCAGTTAAAGGCTCAAGCCTGTGACAATTATATTTCACTCCGTTAAAGGCTCAAGCTTGTGACAATTATATTTTACTCAGTTAAAGTCTCAAGCCTGTAGCAATAGTATTTCACTCAGTTAAAGGCTCAAGTTTGTGACAATTATATTTTACTCAGTTAAAGGCTCAAGCCTGTGACAATTATATTTCACTCAGTTAAAGTTTCAAGCTTGTGACAATTATATTTTACTCCGTTAAAGGCTGAAGCTTGTGACCATTATATTTTACTCCGTTAAAGGCTCAAGCTTGTGACAATTATATTTTACTTGTTAAAGGCTCAAACCTGTGACAGTTATATTTTACTCAGTTAAAGGCTCAAGCCTGTGACAACTATAGTTCACTCCGTTAAAGGCTCAATCCTGTGACAATTATAGTTTACTCCCTTAAAGGCTCAAGCTTGTGACAATTGTATTTTACTCAGTTAAAGGCTCAAGCTTGTGACAATAATATTTTACTCTGATAAAGGCTCAAGCTTGCAACAATTATATTTCACTCAGTTAAAGGCTCAAGCCTGTGACCATTATATTTTACTCAGTTAAAGGCTCAAGCTTGTGACAATAATATTTTACTCAGTTAAAGGCTCAAGCTTGTAATAATTATATTTCACTCAGTTAAAGGCTAAAGCCTGTGACCATTATATTTTACTCAGTTAAAGGCTAAAGCCTGTGACCATTATATTTTACTCCGTTAAAGGCTCAAGCTTGTGACAATTATATTTTACTCAGTTAAAGGCTCATGCCTGTGACAATTATATTTCACTCCGTTAAAGGCTCAAGCCTGTGTCAATTATCTTTTACTCCGTTAAAGGCTCAAGCTTGTGACAATTATATTTTACTCAGTTAAAGTCTCAAGCCTGTAGCAATTGTATTTCACTCAGTTAAAGGCTCAAGTTTGTGACAATTATATTTTCCTCAGTTAAAGGCTCAAGCCTGTGACAATTATATTTCACTCAGTTAAAGTTTCAAGCTTGTGACAATTATATTTTACTCCGTTAAAGGCTGAAGCTTGTGACAATTATATGTTAGTCCGTTAAAGGCTCAAGCTTGTGACAATTATATTTTACTCCGTTAAAGGCTCAAACCTGTGACAATTATATTTTACTCCGTTAAAAGCTCCAGCTTGTGACAATTATATTTTACTCAGTTAAAGGCTCAAGGTTGTGACAATTATATTTTACCCAGTTAAAGGCTCAAGCTTGTGACAATTATATTTCACTCAGTTAAAGGCTCAAGCCTGTGACAATTATATTTCACTCAGTTGAAGGCTCAAGCTTGTGACAATTATATTTCACTCAGTTAAAGTTTCAAGCTTGTGACAATTATATTTTACTCCGTTAAAGGCTGAAGCTTGTGACAATTATATGTTACTCCGTTAAAGGCTCAAGCTTGTGACAATTATATTTTACTCCGTTAAAGGCTCAAACCTGTGACAATTATATTTTACTCCGTTAAAAGCTCCAGCTTGTGACAATTATATTTTACTCCGTATAAAGCTCAAGCTTGTGACAATTATATTTTACTCCGTTAAAGGCTCAAACCTGTGACAGTTATATTTTACTCAGTTAAAGGCTCAAGCCTGTGACAATTATATTTTACTCCCTTAAAGGCTCAAGCTTGCGACAATTGTATTTTACTCCGTTAAAGGCTCAAGCTTGTGACCATAATATTTTACTCAGTTAAAGGCTCAAGCTTGTAACAATTATATTTCACTCAGTTAAAGGCTCAAGCCTGTGACAATTATATTTCACTCAGTTAAAGGCTCAAGCCTGTGACCATTATATTTTACTCAGTTAAAGGCTAAAGCCTGTGACCATTATATTTTACTCCGTTAAAGGCTCAAGCTTGTGACAATTATATTTTACTCAGTTAAAGGCTCAAGCCTGTGACAATTATATTTCACTCCGTTAAAGGCTCAAGCCTGTCACAATTATATTTTACTCAGTTAAAGGCTCAAGCCTGTGTCAATTATCTTTTACTCCGTTAAAGGCTCAAGCTTGTGACAATTATATTTTACTCAGTTAAAGTCTCAAGCCTGTAGCAATTATATTTCACTCAGTTAAAGGCTCAAACCTGTGACAGTTATATTTTACTCAGTTAAAGGCTCAAGCCTGTGACAATTATATTTCACTCCGTTAAAGGCTCAAGCTTGTGACAATTATATTTTACTCAGTTAAAGTCTCAAGCCTATAGCAATTGTATTTCACTCAGTTAAAGGCTCAAGTTTGTGACAATTATATTTTCCTCAGTTATAGGCTCAAGCCTTTGACAATTATATTTCACTCAGTTAAAGTTTCAAGCTTGTGACAATTATATTTTACTCCGTTAAAGGCTGAAGCTTGTGACAATTATATTTTACTCCGTTAAAGGCTCAAGCTTGTGACAATTATATTTTACTCCGTTAAAGGCTCAAACCTGTGACAGTTATATTTTACTCAGTTAAAGGCTTAAGCCTGTGACAACTGTATTTCACTCCGTTAAAGGCTCAATCCTGTGACAATTATATTTTACTCCCTTAAAGGCTCAAGCTTGTGACAATTGTATTTTACTCAGTTAAAGGCTCAAGCTTGTGACAATAATATTTTACTCTGTTAAAGGCTCAAGCTTGTAACAATTATATTTCACTCAGTTAAAGGCTCAAGCCTTTGACCATTATATTTTACTCCGTTAAAGGCTAAAGCCTGTGACCATTATATTTTACTCCGTTAAAGGCTCAAGCTTTTGACAATTATATTTTACTCAGTTAAAGGCTCATGCCTGTGAAAATTATATTTCACTCCTTTAAAGGCTCAAGCCTGTGAAAATTATATTTTACTCAGTTAAAGGCTCAAGCCTGTGTCAATTATCTTTTACTCCGTTAAAGGCTCAAGCTTGTGACAATTATATTTTACTCACTTAAAGGCTCAAGGTTGTGACAATTATATTATACTCAGTTAAAGGCTCAAGCTTGTGACAATTATATTTCACTCAGTTAAAGGCGCAAGCCTGTGACAATTATATTTCACTCAGTTAAAGGCTCAAGCTTGGGACAATTATATTTTACTCAGTTAAAGGCTCCAGCCTGTGACAATTATATTTTACTCCGTTAAAAGCTCAAACCTGTGACAATAATATTTTACTCAGTTAAAGGCTCAAGCTTGTAACAATTATATTTCACTCAGTTAAAGGCTCAATCCTGTGACCATTATATTTTACTCAAATAAAGGCTCAAGCTTGTGACCATAATATTTTACTCAGTTAAAGGCTCAAGCTTGTAACAATTATATTTCACTCAGTTAAAGGCTAAAGCCTGTGACCATTATATTTTACTCAGTTAAAGGCTCAAGGTTGTGACAATTATATTTTACCCAGTTAAAGGCTCAAGCTTGTGACAATTATATTTCACTCAGTTAAAGGCTCAAGTCTGTGACAATTATATTTCACTCAGTTAAATGCTCAAGCTTGGGACAATTATATTTTACTCAGTTAAAGGCTCAAGCCTGTGACAATTATATTTTACTCCGTTAAAGGCTCAAGCTTGTGACAATTATATTTTACTCCGTTAAAAGCTCAAACCTGTGACAGTTATATTTTACTCAGTTAACGGCTCAAGCCTGTGACAATTTTATTTCATTCCGTTAAAGGCTTAAGCCTGTGACAATTATATTTCCCTCAGTTAAAGGCTCAAGCTTGTGACAATTATATTTTACTCAATTAAAGGCTCAAGCCTGTGACAATTATATTTCACTCAGTTAAAGGCTAAAGCCTGTGACCATTATATTTTACTCAGTTAAAAGCTAAAGCCTGTGACCATTATATTTTACTCTGTTAAAGGCTCAAGCTTGTGACAATTTTATTTTACTCAGTTAAAGGCTCATGTTTGTGACAATTATATTTTCCACAGTTAAAGGATCAAGCCTGTGACAATTATATTTCACTCAGTTAAAGTTTCAAGCTTGTGAAAATTATATTTTACTCCGTTAAAGGCTAAAGCCTGTGACAATTATATTTTACTCCGTTAAAGGCTCAAGCTTGTGACAATTATATTTTACTCCGTTAAAGGCTCAAACCAGTGACAATTATATTTTACTCCGTTAAAAGCTCAAGCTTGTGACAATTATATTTTACCCAGTTAAAGGCTCAAGCTTGTGACAATTATATTTCACTCAGTTAAAGGCTCAAGCCTGTGACAATTATATTTCACTCACTTAAAGGCTCAAGCTTGTGACAATTATATTTTACTCAGTTAAAGGCTCAAGCCTGTGACAGTTATATTTTACTCAGTTAAAGGCTAAAGCCTGTGACAATTATATTTCACTCCGTTAAAGGCTCAAGCTTGTGACAATTGTATTTTACTCAGTTAAAGGCTAAAGCCTGTGACCATTATATTTTACTCAGTTAAAGGCTAAAGCCTGTAGCAATTGTATTTCACTCAGTTAAAGGCTCAAACCTGTGACAGTTATATTTTACTCAGTTAAAGGCTCAAGCCTGTGACAATTATATTTCACTCCGTTAAAGGCTCAAGCTTGTGACAATTATATTTTACTCAGTTAAAGTCTCAAGCCTGTAGCAATTGTATTTCACTCAGTTAAAGGCTCAAGTTTGTGACAATTTTATTTTACTCAGTTAAAGGCTCAAGCCTGTGACAATTATATTTCACTCAGTTAAAGTTTCAAGCTTGTGACAATTATATTTTACTCCGTTAAAGGCTGAAGCTTGTGACCATTATATTTTACTCCGTTAAAGGCTCAAGCTTGTGACAATTATATTTTACTTGTTAAAGGCTCAAACCTGTGACAGTTATATTTTACTCAGTTAAAGGCTCAAGCCTGTGACAACTATAGTTCACTCCGTTAAAGGCTCAATCCTGTGACAATTATAGTTTACTCCCTTAAAGGCTCAAGCTTGTGACCATTATATTTTACTCAGTTAAAGGCTCAAGCTTGTGACAATTATATTTTACTTGTTAAAGGCTCAAACCTGTGACAGTTATATTTTACTCAGTTAAAGGCTCAAGCCTGTGACAACTATAGTTCACTCCGTTAAAGGCTCAATCCTGTGACAATTATAGTTTACTCCCTTAAAGGCTCAAGCCTGTGACCATTATATTTTACTCAGTTAAAGGCTCAAGCTTGTGACAATAATATTTTACTCAGTTAAAGGCTCAAGCTTGTAATAATTATATTTCACTCAGTTAAAGGCTAAAGCCTGTGACCATTATATTTTACTCAGTTAAAGGCTCAAGCTTGTGACAATTATATTTTACTCAGTTAAAGGCTCATGCCTGTGACAATTATATTTCACTCCGTTAAAGGCTCAAGCCTGTGACAATTGTATTTTACTCAGTTAAAGGCTCAAGCCTGTGTCAATTATCTTTTACTCAGTTAAAGGCTCAAGCTTGTGACAATTATATTTTCCTCAGTTAAAGGCTCAAGCCTGTGACAATTATATTTCACTCAGTTAAAGTTTCAAGCTTGTGACAATTATATTTTACTCCGTTAAAGGCTGAAGCTTGTGACAATTATATGTTACTCCGTTAAAGGCTCAAGCTTGTGACAATTATATTTTACTCCGTTAAAGGCTCAAACCTGTGACAATTATATTTTACTCCGTTAAAAGCTCCAGCTTGTGACAATTATATTTTACTCAGTTAAAGGCTCAAGCCTGTGACAATTATATTTCACTCAGTTGAAGGCTCAAGCTTGTGACAATTATATTTTACTCAATTAAAGGCTCAAGCCTGTGACAATTATATTTCACTCAGTTAAAGGCTAAAGCCTGTGACCATTATATTTTACTCAGTTAAAAGCTAAAGCCTGTGACCATTATATTTTACTCTGTTAAAGGCTCAAGCTTGTGACAATTTTATTTTACTCAGTTAAAGGCTCATGTTTGTGACAATTATATTTTCCACAGTTAAAGGATCAAGCCTGTGACAATTATATTTCACTCAGTTAAAGTTTCAAGCTTGTGAAAATTATATTTTGCTCCGTTAAAGGCTAAAGCCTGTGACAATTATATTTTACTCCGTTAAAGGCTCAAGCTTGTGACAATTATATTTTACTCCGTTAAAGGCTCAAACCAGTGACAATTATATTTTACTCCGTTAAAAGCTCAAGCTTGTGACAATTATATTTTACCCAGTTAAAGGCTCAAGCTTGTGACAATTATATTTCACTCAGTTAAAGGCTCAAGCCTGTGACAATTATATTTCACTCACTTAAAGGCTCAAGCTTGTGACAATTATATTTTACTCAGTTAAAGGCTCAAGCCTGTGACAATTATATTTCACTCCGTTAAAGGCTCAAGCTTGTGACAGTTATATTTTACTCAGTTAAAGGCTAAAGCCTGTGACAATTATATTTCACTCCGTTAAAGGCTCAAGCTTGTGACAATTGTATTTTACTCAGTTAAAGGCTAAAGCCTGTGACCATTATATTTTACTCAGTTAAAGGCTAAAGCCTGTAGCAATTGTATTTCACTCAGTTAAAGGCTCAAACCTGTGACAGTTATATTTTACTCAGTTAAAGGCTCAAGCCTGTGACAATTATATTTCACTCCGTTAAAGGCTCAAGCTTGTGACAATTATATTTTACTCAGTTAAAGTCTCAAGCCTGTAGCAATTGTATTTCACTCAGTTAAAGGCTCAAGTTTGTGACAATTTTATTTTACTCAGTTAAAGGCTCAAGCCTGTGACAATTATATTTCACTCAGTTAAAGTTTCAAGCTTGTGACAATTATATTTTACTCCGTTAAAGGCTGAAGCTTGTGACCATTATATTTTACTCCGTTAAAGGCTCAAGCTTGTGACAATTATATTTTACTTGTTAAAGGCTCAAACCTGTGACAGTTATATTTTACTCAGTTAAAGGCTCAAGCCTGTGACAACTATAGTTCACTCCGTTAAAGGCTCAATCCTGTGACAATTATAGTTTACTCCCTTAAAGGCTCAAGCTTGTGACCATTATATTTTACTCAGTTAAAGGCTCAAGCTTGTGACAATTATATTTTACTTGTTAAAGGCTCAAACCTGTGACAGTTATATTTTACTCAGTTAAAGGCTCAAGCCTGTGACAACTATAGTTCACTCCGTTAAAGGCTCAATCCTGTGACAATTATAGTTTACTCCCTTAAAGGCTCAAGCCTGTGACCATTATATTTTACTCAGTTAAAGGCTCAAGCTTGTGACAATAATATTTTACTCAGTTAAAGGCTCAAGCTTGTAATAATTATATTTCACTCAGTTAAAGGCTAAAGCCTGTGACCATTATATTTTACTCAGTTAAAGGCTCAAGCTTGTGACAATTATATTTTACTCAGTTAAAGGCTCATGCCTGTGACAATTATATTTCACTCCGTTAAAGGCTCAAGCCTGTGACAATTGTATTTTACTCAGTTAAAGGCTCAAGCTTGTGACAATTATATTTTACTCCGTTAAAGGCTGAAGCCTGTAGCAATTGTATTTCACTCAGTTAAAGGCTCAAGTTTGTGACAATTATATTTTCCTCAGTTAAAGGCTCAAGCCTGTGACAATTATATTTCACTCAGTTAAAGTTTCAAGCTTGTGACAATTATATTTTACTCCGTTAAAGGCTGAAGCTTGTGACAATTATATGTTACTCCGTTAAAGGCTCAAGCTTGTGACAATTATATTTTACTCCGTTAAAGGCTCAAACCTGTGACAATTATATTTTACTCCGTTAAAAGCTCCAGCTTGTGACAATTATATTTTACTCAGTTAAAGGCTCAAGCCTGTGACAATTATATTTCACTCAGTTGAAGGCTCAAGCTTGTGACAATTATATTTTACTCAGTTAAAGTCTCAAGCATGTAGCAATTGTATTTCACTCAGTTAAAGGCTCAAGTTTGTGACAATTATATTTTCCTCAGTTAAAGGCTCAAGCCTGTGACAATTATATTTCCCTCAGTTAAAGTTTCAAGCTTGTGACAATTATATTTTACTCCGTTAAAGGCTGAAGTTTGTGACAATTATATTTTACTCCGTTAAAGGCTCAAGCTTGTGACAATTATATTTTACTCCGTTAAAGGCTCAAACCTGTGACAGTTATATTTTACTCAGTTAAAGGCTCAAGCCTGTGACAACTATATTTCACTCCGTTAAAGGCTCAATCCTGTGACATTTATATTTTACTCCCTTAAAGGCTCAAGCTTGTGACAATTGTATTTTACTCAGTTAAAGGCTCAAGCTTGTGACAATAATATTTTACTCAGTTAAAGGCTCAAGCTTGTAACAATTATATTTCAATCAGTTAAAGGCTCAAGCCTGTGACCAATATATTTTACTCAGTTAAAGGCTCAAGCTTGTGACAATAATATTTTACTCAGTTAAAGGCTCAAGCTTGTAACAATTATATTTCACTCAGTTAAAGGCTAAAGCCTGTGACCATTATATTTTACTCAGTTAAAGGCTAAAGACTGTGACTATTATATTTTACTCCGTTAAAGGCTCAAGCTTGTGACAATTATATTTTACTCAGTTAAAGGCTCATGCCTGTGACAATTATATTTCACTCCGTTAAAGGCTCAAGCCTGTGACAATTATATTTTACTCAGTTAAAGGCTCAAGCCTGTGACCATTATATTTCACTCAGTTAAAGGCTCAAGCCTGTGACAATTATATTTCACTCAGTTAAAGGCTCAAGCTTGTGACAATTATATTTTACTCAGTTAAAGGCTCAAGCCTGTGACAATTATATTTTACTCCGTTAAAGGCTCAAGCTTGTGACCATTATATTTTACTCCGTATAAAGCTCAAGCTTGTGACAATTATATTTTACTCCGTTAAAGGCTCAAACCTGTGACAGTTATATTTTACTCAGTTAAAGGCTCAAGCCTGTGACAATTATATTTTACTCCCTTAAAGGCTCAAGCTTGCGACAATTGTATTTTACTCCGTTAAAGGCTCAAGCTTGTGACAATAATATTTTACTCAGTTAAAGGCTCAAGCTTGTAACAATTATATTTCACTCAGTTAAAGGGTCAAGCCTGTGACAATTATATTTCATTCAGTTAAAGGCTCAAGCCTGTGACCATTATATTTTACTCAGTTAAAGGCTAAAGCCTGTGACCATTATATTTTACTCCGTTAAAGGCTCAAGCTTGTGACAATTAAATTTTACTCAGTTAAAGTCTCAAGCCTGTAGCAATTGTATTTCACTCAGTTAAAGGCTCAAGTTTGTGACAATTATATTTTACTCAGTTAAAGGCTCAAGCCTGTGACAATTATATTTCACTCAGTTAAAGTTTCAAGCTTGTGACAATTATATTTTACTCCGTTAAAGGCTGAAGCTTGTGACCATTATATTTTACTCCGTTAAAGGCTCAAGCTTGTGACAATTATATTTTACTTGTTAAAGGCTCAAACCTGTGACAGATATATTTTACTCAGTTAAAGGCTAAAGCCTGTGACAACTATAGTTCACTCCGTTAAAGGCTCAATCCTGTGACAATTATAGTTTACTCCCTTAAAGGCTCAAGCTTGTGACAATTGTATTATACTCAGTTAAAGGCTCAAGCTTGTGACAATAATATTTTACTCTGTTAAAGGCTCAAGCTTGTAACAATTATATTTCACTCAGTTAAAGGCTCAAGCCTGTGACCATTATATTTTACTCAGTTAAAGGCTCAAGCTTGTGACAATAATATTTTACTCAGTTAAAGGCTCAAGCTTGTAATAATTATATTTCACTCAGTTAAAGGCTAAAGCCTGTGACCATTATATTTTACTCAGTTAAAGGCTAAAGCCTGTGACCATTATATTTTACTCCGTTAAAGGCTCAAGCTTGTGACAATTATATTTTATTCAGTTAAAGGCTCATGCCTGTGACAATTATATTTCACTCCGTTAAAGGCTCAAGCCTGTGACAATTATATTTTACTCAGTTAAAGGCTCAAGCCTGTGTCAATTATCTTTTACTCCGTTAAAGGCTCAAGCTTGTGACAATTATATTTTACTCAGTTAAAGTCTCAAGCCTGTAGCAATTGTATTTCACTCAGTTAAAGGCTCAAGTTTGTGACAATTATATTTCACTCAGTTAAAGTTTCAAGCTTGTGACAATTATATTTTACTCTGTTAAAGGCTCAATCCTGTGACATTTATATTTTACTCCCTTAAAGGCTAAAGCTTGTGACAATTGTTTTTTACTCAGTTAAAGGCTAAAGCTTGGGACAATAATATTTTACTCAGTTAAAGGCTCAAGCTTGTAACAATTATATTTCAATCAGTTAAAGGCTCAAGCCTGTGACCAATATATTTTACTCAGTTAAAGGCTCAAGCTTGTGACAATAATATTTTACTCAGTTAAAGGCTCAAGCTTGTAACAATTATATTTCACTCAGTTAAAGGCTAAAGCCTGTGACCATTATATTTTACTCAGTTAAAGGCTAAAGACTGTGACTATTATATTTTACTCCGTTAAAGGCTCAAGCTTGTGACAATTATATTTTACTCAGTTAAAGGCTCATGCCTGTGACAATTATATTTCACTCCGCTAAAGGCTCAAGCCTGTGACAATTATATTTTACTCAGTTAAAGGCTCAAGCCTGTGACCATTATATTTCACTCAGTTAAAGGCTCAAGCCTGTGACAATTATATTTCACTCAGTTAAAGGCTCAAGCTTGTGACAATTATATTTTACTCAGTTAAAGGCTCAAGCCTGTGACAATTATATTTTACTCCGTTAAAGGCTCAAGCTTATGACAATTATATTTTACTCAGTTAAAGGCTCAAGCCTGTGACAATTATATTTTACTCCGTTAAAGGCTCAAGCTTGTGACAATTATATTTTACTCAGTTAAAGTTTCAAGCCTGTAGCAATTGTATTTCACTCAGTTAAAGGCTCAAGTTTGTGACAATTATATTTTCCTCAGTATAAGGCTCAAGCCTGTGACAAATATATTTCACTCAGTTAAAGTTTCAAGCTTGTGACAAATATATTTCACTCAGTTAAAGCTTCAAGCTTGTGACAATTATATTTTACTCCGTATAAAGCTCAAGCTTGTGACAATTATATTTTACTCCGTTAAAGGCTCAAACCTGTGACAGTTATATTTTACTCAGTTAAAGGCTCAAGCCTGTGACAATTATATTTTACTCCCTTAAAGGCTCAAGCTTGCGACAATTGTATTTTACTCCGTTAAAGGCTCAAGCTTGTGACAATAATATTTTACTTAGTTAAAGGCTCAAGCTTGTAACAATTATATTTCACTCAGTTAAAGGGTCAAGCCTGTGACAATTATATTTCACTCAGTTAAAGGCTAAAGCCTGTGACCATTATATTTTACTCCGTTAAAGGCTCAAGCTTGTGACAATTATATTTTACTCAGTTAAAGGCTCAAGCCTGTGACAATTATATTTCACTCCGTTAAAGGCTCAAGCCTGTCACAATTATATTTTACTCAGTTAAAGGCTCAAGCCTGTGTCAATTATCTTTTACTCCGTTAAAGGCTCAAGCTTGTAACAATTATATTTTACTCAGTTAAAGTCTCAAGCCTGTAGCAATTATATTTCACTCAGTTAAAGGCTCAAACCTGTGACAGTTATATTTTACTCAGTTAAAGACTCAAGCCTGTGACAATTATATTTCACTCCGTTAAAGGCTCAAGCTTGTGACAATTATATTTTACTCAGTTAAAGTTTCAAGCCTGTAGCAATTGTATTTCACTCAGTTAAAGGCTCAAGTTTGTGACAATTATATTTTCCTCAGTTATAGGCTCAAGCCTTTGACAATTATATTTCACTCAGTTAAAGTTTCAAGCTTGTGACAATTATATTTTACTCCGTTAAAGGCTGAAGCTTGTGACAATTATATTTTACTCCGTTAAAGGCTCAAGCTTATGACAATTATATTTTACTCCGTTAAAGGCTCAAACCTGTGACAATTATATTTTACTCAGTTAAAGGCTTAAGCCTGTGACAACTATATTTCACTCCGTTAAAGGCTCAATCCTGTGACAATTATAGTTTACTCCCTTAAAGGCTCAAGCTTGTAACAATTGTATTTTACTCAGTTAAAGGCTCAAGCTTGTGACAATAATATTTTACTCTGTTAAAGGCTCAAGCCTTTAACAATTATATTTCACTCAGTTAAAGGCTCAAGCCTTTGACCATTATATTTTACTCAGTTAAAGGCTCAAGCTTGTGACAATAATATTTTACTCAGTTAAAGGCTCAAGCTTGTAACAATTATATTTCACTCAGTTAAAGGCTAAAGCCTGTGACCATTATATTTTACTCCGTTAAAGGCTAAAGCATGTGACCATTATATTTTACTCCGTTAAAGGCTCAAGCTTGTGACAATTATATTTTACTCAGTTAAAGGCTCATGCCTGTGACAATTATATTTCACTCCGTTAAAGGCTCAAGCCTGTGAAAATTATATTTTACTCAGTTAAAGGCTCAAGCCTGTGTCAATTATCTTTTACTCCGTTAAAGGCTCAAGCTTGTGACAATTATATTTTACTCAGTTAAAGGCTCAAGGTTGTGACAATTATATTTTACCCAGTTAAAGGCTCAAGCTTGTGACAATTATATTTCACTCAGTTAAAGTCTCAAGCCTGTGACAATTATATTTCACTCAGTTAAAGGCTCAAGCTTGGGACAATTATATTTTACTCAGTTAAAGGCTCAAGCCTGTGACAATTATATTTTACTCCGTTAAAGGCTCAAGCTTGTGACAATTATATTTTACTCCGTTAAAAGCTCAAACCTGTGACAATAATATTTTACTCAGTTAAAGGCTCAAGCTTGTAACAATTATATTTCACTCAGTTAAAGGCTCAATCCTGTAACCATTATATTTTACTCAATTAAAGGCTCAAGCTTGTGACCATAATATTTTACTCAGTTAAAGGCTCAAGCTTGTAACAATTATATTTCACTCAGTTAAAGGCTAAAGCCTGTGACCATTATATTTTACTCAGTTAAAGGCTCAAGGTTGTGACAATTATATTTTACCCAGTTAAAGGCTCAAGCTTGTGACAATTATATTTCACTCAGTTAAAGGCTCAAGTCTGTGACAATTATATTTCACTCAGTTAAAGGCTCAAGCTTGGGACAATTATATTTTACTCAGATAAAGGCTCAAGCCTGTGACAATTATATTTTACTCCGTTAAAGGCTCAAGCTTGTGACAATTATATTTTACTCCGTTAAAAGCTCAAACCTGTGACAGTTATATTTTACTCAGTTAACGCTCAAGCCTGTGACAATTATATTTCACTCCGTTAAAGGCTTAAGCCTGTGACAATTATATTTCACTCAGTTAAAGGCTCAAGCTTGTGACAATTATATTTTACTCAATTAAAGGCTCAAGCCTGTCACAATTATATTTCACTCAGTTAAAGGCTAAAGCCTGTGACCATTATATTTTACTCAGTTAAAGGTTAAAGCCTGTGACCATTATATTTTACTCTGTTAAAGGCTCAAGCTTGTGACAATTTTATTTTACTCAGTTAAAGGCTCATGCCTGTGACAATTATATTTCACTCCGTTAAAGGCTCAAGCCTGTGACAATTATATTTTACTCAGTTAAAGGCTCAAGCCTGTCACAATTATATTTTACTCCATTAAAGGCTCAAGCCTGTGACAATTATATTTTACTCCGTTAAAAGCTCAAGCTTGTGACAATTATATTTTACTCAGTTAAAGGCTCAAGGTTGTGACAATTATATTTTAGCCAGTTAAAGGCTCAAGCTAGTGACAATTATATTTCACTCAGTTAAAGGCCCAAGCATGTGACAATTATATTTCACTCAGTTATAGGCTCAAGCTTGTGACAATTATATTTTACTCCGTTAAAAGCTCATGTCTTAGACAATTATATTTCACTCTGTTAAAGGCTCAAGCCTGTGACAATTATATTTTACTCAGTTAAAGGCTCAAGCCTGTGACAATTATATTTTACTCCGTTAAAGGCTCAAGCTTGTGACAATTATATTTTACTCAGTTAAAGGCTCATGCCTGTGACAATTATATTTCACTCCGTTAAAGGCTCAAGCCTGTGACAATTATATTTTACTCAGTTAAAGGCTCAAGCTTGTGACAATTATATTTTACTTGTTAAAGGCTCAAACCTGTGACAGTTATATTTTACTCAGTTAAAGGCTCAAGCCTGTGACAACTATAGTTCACTCCGTTAAAGGCTCAATCCTGTGACAATTATAGTTTACTCCCTTAAAGGCTCAAGCCTGTGACCATTATATTTTACTCAGTTAAAGGCTCAAGCTTGTGACAATAATATTTTACTCAGTTAAAGGCTCAAGCTTGTAATAATTATATTTCACTCAGTTAAAGGCTAAAGCCTGTGACCATTATATTTTACTCAGTTAAAGGCTCAAGCTTGTGACAATTATATTTTACTCAGTTAAAGGCTCATGCCTGTGACAATTATATTTCACTCCGTTAAAGGCTCAAGCCTGTGACAATTGTATTTTACTCAGTTAAAGGCTCAAGCCTGTGTCAATTATCTTTTACTCAGTTAAAGGCTCAAGCTTGTGACAATTAAATTTTACTCAGTTAAAGTCTCAAGCCTGTAGCAATTGTATTTCACTCAGTTAAAGGCTCAAGTTTGTGACAATTATATTTTCCTCAGTTAAAGGCTCAAGCCTGTGACAATTATATTTCACTCAGTTAAAGTTTCAAGCTTGTGACAATTATATTTTACTCCGTTAAAGGCTGAAGCTTGTGACAATTATATGTTACTCCGTTAAAGGCTCAAGCTTGTGACAATTATATTTTACTCCGTTAAAGGCTCAAACCTGTGACAATTATATTTTACTCCGTTAAAAGCTCCAGCTTGTGACAATTATATTTTACTCAGTTAAAGGCTCAAGCCTGTGACAATTATATTTCACTCAGTTGAAGGCTCAAGCTTGTGACAATTATATTTTACTCAATTAAAGGCTCAAGCCTGTGACAATTATATTTCACTCAGTTAAAGGCTAAAGCCTGTGACCATTATATTTTACTCAGTTAAAAGCTAAAGCCTGTGACCATTATATTTTACTCTGTTAAAGGCTCAAGCTTGTGACAATTTTATTTTACTCAGTTAAAGGCTCATGTTTGTGACAATTATATTTTCCACAGTTAAAGGATCAAGCCTGTGACAATTATATTTCACTCAGTTAAAGTTTCAAGCTTGTGAAAATTATATTTTGCTCCGTTAAAGGCTAAAGCCTGTGACAATTATATTTTACTCCGTTAAAGGCTCAAGCTTGTGACAATTATATTTTACTCCGTTAAAGGCTCAAACCAGTGACAATTATATTTTACTCCGTTAAAAGCTCAAGCTTGTGACAATTATATTTTACCCAGTTAAAGGCTCAAGCTTGTGACAATTATATTTCACTCAGTTAAAGGCTCAAGCCTGTGACAATTATATTTCACTCACTTAAAGGCTCAAGCTTGTGACAATTATATTTTACTCAGTTAAAGGCTCAAGCCTGTGACAATTATATTTCACTCCGTTAAAGGCTCAAGCTTGTGACAGTTATATTTTACTCAGTTAAAGGCTAAAGCCTGTGACAATTATATTTCACTCCGTTAAAGGCTCAAGCTTGTGACAATTGTATTTTACTCAGTTAAAGGCTAAAGCCTGTGACCATTATATTTTACTCAGTTAAAGGCTAAAGCCTGTAGCAATTGTATTTCACTCAGTTAAAGGCTCAAACCTGTGACAGTTATATTTTACTCAGTTAAAGGCTCAAGCCTGTGACAATTATATTTCACTCCGTTAAAGGCTCAAGCTTGTGACAATTATATTTTACTCAGTTAAAGTCTCAAGCCTGTAGCAATTGTATTTCACTCAGTTAAAGGCTCAAGTTTGTGACAATTTTATTTTACTCAGTTAAAGGCTCAAGCCTGTGACAATTATATTTCACTCAGTTAAAGTTTCAAGCTTGTGACAATTATATTTTACTCCGTTAAAGGCTGAAGCTTGTGACCATTATATTTTACTCCGTTAAAGGCTCAAGCTTGTGACAATTATATTTTACTTGTTAAAGGCTCAAACCTGTGACAGTTATATTTTACTCAGTTAAAGGCTCAAGCCTGTGACAACTATAGTTCACTCCGTTAAAGGCTCAATCCTGTGACAATTATAGTTTACTCCCTTAAAGGCTCAAGCTTGTGACCATTATATTTTACTCAGTTAAAGGCTCAAGCTTGTGACAATTATATTTTACTTGTTAAAGGCTCAAACCTGTGACAGTTATATTTTACTCAGTTAAAGGCTCAAGCCTGTGACAACTATAGTTCACTCCGTTAAAGGCTCAATCCTGTGACAATTATAGTTTACTCCCTTAAAGGCTCAAGCCTGTGACCATTATATTTTACTCAGTTAAAGGCTCAAGCTTGTGACAATAATATTTTACTCAGTTAAAGGCTCAAGCTTGTAATAATTATATTTCACTCAGTTAAAGGCTAAAGCCTGTGACCATTATATTTTACTCAGTTAAAGGCTCAAGCTTGTGACAATTATATTTTACTCAGTTAAAGGCTCATGCCTGTGACAATTATATTTCACTCCGTTAAAGGCTCAAGCCTGTGACAATTGTATTTTACTCAGTTAAAGGCTCAAGCCTGTGTCAATTATCTTTTACTCAGTTAAAGGCTCAAGCTTGTGACAATTAAATTTTACTCAGTTAAAGTCTCAAGCCTGTAGCAATTGTATTTCACTCAGTTAAAGGCTCAAGTTTGTGACAATTATATTTTCCTCAGTTAAAGGCTCAAGCCTGTGACAATTATATTTCACTCAGTTAAAGTTTCAAGCTTGTGACAATTATATTTTACTCCGTTAAAGGCTGAAGCTTGTGACAATTATATGTTACTCCGTTAAAGGCTCAAGCTTGTGACAATTATATTTTACTCCGTTAAAGGCTCAAACCTGTGACAATTATATTTTACTCCGTTAAAAGCTCCAGCTTGTGACAATTATATTTTACTCAGTTAAAGGCTCAAGCCTGTGACAATTATATTTCACTCAGTTGAAGGCTCAAGCTTGTGACAATTATATTTTACTCAGTTAAAGTCTCAAGCATGTAGCAATTGTATTTCACTCAGTTAAAGGCTCAAGTTTGTGACAATTATATTTTCCTCAGTTAAAGGCTCAAGCCTGTGACAATTATATTTCCCTCAGTTAAAGTTTCAAGCTTGTGACAATTATATTTTACTCCGTTAAAGGCTGAAGTTTGTGACAATTATATTTTACTCCGTTAAAGGCTCAAGCTTGTGACAATTATATTTTACTCCGTTAAAGGCTCAAACCTGTGACAGTTATATTTTACTCAGTTAAAGGCTCAAGCCTGTGACAACTATATTTCACTCCGTTAAAGGCTCAATCCTGTGACATTTATATTTTACTCCCTTAAAGGCTCAAGCTTGTGACAATTGTATTTTACTCAGTTAAAGGCTCAAGCTTGTGACAATAATATTTTACTCAGTTAAAGGCTCAAGCTTGTAACAATTATATTTCAATCAGTTAAAGGCTCAAGCCTGTGACCAATATATTTTACTCAGTTAAAGGCTCAAGCTTGTGACAATAATATTTTACTCAGTTAAAGGCTCAAGCTTGTAACAATTATATTTCACTCAGTTAAAGGCTAAAGCCTGTGACCATTATATTTTACTCAGTTAAAGGCTAAAGACTGTGACTATTATATTTTACTCCGTTAAAGGCTCAAGCTTGTGACAATTATATTTTACTCAGTTAAAGGCTCATGCCTGTGACAATTATATTTCACTCCGTTAAAGGCTCAAGCCTGTGACAATTATATTTTACTCAGTTAAAGGCTCAAGCCTGTGACCATTATATTTCACTCAGTTAAAGGCTCAAGCCTGTGACAATTATATTTCACTCAGTTAAAGGCTCAAGCTTGTGACAATTATATTTTACTCAGTTAAAGGCTCAAGCCTGTGACAATTATATTTTACTCCGTTAAAGGCTCAAGCTTGTGACCATTATATTTTACTCCGTATAAAGCTCAAGCTTGTGACAATTATATTTTACTCCGTTAAAGGCTCAAACCTGTGACAGTTATATTTTACTCAGTTAAAGGCTCAAGCCTGTGACAATTATATTTTACTCCCTTAAAGGCTCAAGCTTGCGACAATTGTATTTTACTCCGTTAAAGGCTCAAGCTTGTGACAATAATATTTTACTCAGTTAAAGGGTCAAGCCTGTGACAATTATATTTCATTCAGTTAAAGGCTCAAGCCTGTGACCATTATATTTTACTCAGTTAAAGGCTAAAGCCTGTGACCATTATATTTTACTCCGTTAAAGGCTCAAGCTTGTGACAATTAAATTTTACTCAGTTAAAGTCTCAAGCCTGTAGCAATTGTATTTCACTCAGTTAAAGGCTCAAGTTTGTGACAATTATATTTTACTCAGTTAAAGGCTCAAGCCTGTGACAATTATATTTCACTCAGTTAAAGTTTCAAGCTTGTGACAATTATATTTTACTCCGTTAAAGGCTGAAGCTTGTGACCATTATATTTTACTCCGTTAAAGGCTCAAGCTTGTGACAATTATATTTTACTTGTTAAAGGCTCAAACCTGTGACAGATATATTTTACTCAGTTAAAGGCTAAAGCCTGTGACAACTATAGTTCACTCCGTTAAAGGCTCAATCCTGTGACAATTATAGTTTACTCCCTTAAAGGCTCAAGCTTGTGACAATTGTATTATACTCAGTTAAAGGCTCAAGCTTGTGACAATAATATTTTACTCTGTTAAAGGCTCAAGCTTGTAACAATTATATTTCACTCAGTTAAAGGCTCAAGCCTGTGACCATTATATTTTACTCAGTTAAAGGCTCAAGCTTGTGACAATAATATTTTACTCAGTTAAAGGCTCAAGCTTGTAATAATTATATTTCACTCAGTTAAAGGCTAAAGCCTGTGACCATTATATTTTACTCAGTTAAAGGCTAAAGCCTGTGACCATTATATTTTACTCCGTTAAAGGCTCAAGCTTGTGACAATTATATTTTATTCAGTTAAAGGCTCATGCCTGTGACAATTATATTTCACTCCGTTAAAGGCTCAAGCCTGTGACAATTATATTTTACTCAGTTAAAGGCTCAAGCCTGTGTCAATTATCTTTTACTCCGTTAAAGGCTCAAGCTTGTGACAATTATATTTTACTCAGTTAAAGTCTCAAGCCTGTAGCAATTGTATTTCACTCAGTTAAAGGCTCAAGTTTGTGACAATTATATTTCACTCAGTTAAAGTTTCAAGCTTGTGACAATTATATTTTACTCTGTTAAAGGCTCAATCCTGTGACATTTATATTTTACTCCCTTAAAGGCTAAAGCTTGTGACAATTGTTTTTTACTCAGTTAAAGGCTAAAGCTTGGGACAATAATATTTTACTCAGTTAAAGGCTCAAGCTTGTAACAATTATATTTCAATCAGTTAAAGGCTCAAGCCTGTGACCAATATATTTTACTCAGTTAAAGGCTCAAGCTTGTGACAATAATATTTTACTCAGTTAAAGGCTCAAGCTTGTAACAATTATATTTCACTCAGTTAAAGGCTAAAGCCTGTGACCATTATATTTTACTCAGTTAAAGGCTAAAGACTGTGACTATTATATTTTACTCCGTTAAAGGCTCAAGCTTGTGACAATTATATTTTACTCAGTTAAAGGCTCATGCCTGTGACAATTATATTTCACTCCGCTAAAGGCTCAAGCCTGTGACAATTATATTTTACTCAGTTAAAGGCTCAAGCCTGTGACCATTATATTTCACTCAGTTAAAGGCTCAAGCCTGTGACAATTATATTTCACTCAGTTAAAGGCTCAAGCTTGTGACAATTATATTTTACTCAGTTAAAGGCTCAAGCCTGTGACAATTATATTTTACTCCGTTAAAGGCTCAAGCTTATGACAATTATATTTTACTCAGTTAAAGGCTCAAGCCTGTGACAATTATATTTTACTCCGTTAAAGGCTCAAGCTTGTGACAATTATATTTTACTCAGTTAAAGTTTCAAGCCTGTAGCAATTGTATTTCACTCAGTTAAAGGCTCAAGTTTGTGACAATTATATTTTCCTCAGTATAAGGCTCAAGCCTGTGACAAATATATTTCACTCAGTTAAAGTTTCAAGCTTGTGACAAATATATTTCACTCAGTTAAAGCTTCAAGCTTGTGACAATTATATTTTACTCCGTATAAAGCTCAAGCTTGTGACAATTATATTTTACTCCGTTAAAGGCTCAAACCTGTGACAGTTATATTTTACTCAGTTAAAGGCTCAAGCCTGTGACAATTATATTTTACTCCCTTAAAGGCTCAAGCTTGCGACAATTGTATTTTACTCCGTTAAAGGCTCAAGCTTGTGACAATAATATTTTACTTAGTTAAAGGCTCAAGCTTGTAACAATTATATTTCACTCAGTTAAAGGGTCAAGCCTGTGACAATTATATTTCACTCAGTTAAAGGCTAAAGCCTGTGACCATTATATTTTACTCCGTTAAAGGCTCAAGCTTTTGACAATTATATTTTACTCAGTTAAAGGCTCAAGCCTGTGACAATTATATTTCACTCCGTTAAAGGCTCAAGCCTGTCACAATTATATTTTACTCAGTTAAAGGCTCAAGCCTGTGTCAATTATCTTTTACTCCGTTAAAGGCTCAAGCTTGTGACAATTATATTTTACTCAGTTAAAGTCTCAAGCCTGTAGCAATTATATTTCACTCAGTTAAAGGCTCAAACCTGTGACAGTTATATTTTACTCAGTTAAAGACTCAAGCCTGTGACAATTATATTTCACTCCGTTAAAGGCTCAAGCTTGTGACAATTATATTTTACTCAGTTAAAGTTTCAAGCCTGTAGCAATTGTATTTCACTCAGTTAAAGGCTCAAGTTTGTGACAATTATATTTTCCTCAGTTATAGGCTCAAGCCTTTGACAATTATATTTCACTCAGTTAAAGTTTCAAGCTTGTGACAATTATATTTTACTCCGTTAAAGGCTGAAGCTTGTGACAATTATATTTTACTCCGTTAAAGGCTCAAGCTTATGACAATTATATTTTACTCCGTTAAAGGCTCAAACCTGTGACAATTATATTTTACTCAGTTAAAGGCTTAAGCCTGTGACAACTATATTTCACTCCGTTAAAGGCTCAATCCTGTGACAATTATAGTTTACTCCCTTAAAGGCTCAAGCTTGTAACAATTGTATTTTACTCAGTTAAAGGCTCAAGCTTGTGACAATAATATTTTACTCTGTTAAAGGCTCAAGCCTTTAACAATTATATTTCACTCAGTTAAAGGCTCAAGCCTTTGACCATTATATTTTACTCAGTTAAAGGCTCAAGCTTGTGACAATAATATTTTACTCAGTTAAAGGCTCAAGCTTGTAACAATTATATTTCACTCAGTTAAAGGCTAAAGCCTGTGACCATTATATTTTACTCCGTTAAAGGCTAAAGCATGTGACCATTATATTTTACTCCGTTAAAGGCTCAAGCTTGTGACAATTATATTTTACTCAGTTAAAGGCTCATGCCTGTGACAATTATATTTCACTCCGTTAAAGGCTCAAGCCTGTGAAAATTATATTTTACTCAGTTAAAGGCTCAAGCCTGTGTCAATTATCTTTTACTCCGTTAAAGGCTCAAGCTTGTGACAATTATATTTTACTCAGTTAAAGGCTCAAGGTTGTGACAATTATATTTTACCCAGTTAAAGGCTCAAGCTTGTGACAATTATATTTCACTCAGTTAAAGTCTCAAGCCTGTGACAATTATATTTCACTCAGTTAAAGGCTCAAGCTTGGGACAATTATATTTTACTCAGTTAAAGGCTCAAGCCTGTGACAATTATATTTTACTCCGTTAAAGGCTCAAGCTTGTGACAATTATATTTTACTCCGTTAAAAGCTCAAACCTGTGACAATAATATTTTACTCAGTTAAAGGCTCAAGCTTGTAACAATTATATTTCACTCAGTTAAAGGCTCAATCCTGTAACCATTATATTTTACTCAATTAAAGGCTCAAGCTTGTGACCATAATATTTTACTCAGTTAAAGGCTCAAGCTTGTAACAATTATATTTCACTCAGTTAAAGGCTAAAGCCTGTGACCATTATATTTTACTCAGTTAAAGGCTCAAGGTTGTGACAATTATATTTTACCCAGTTAAAGGCTCAAGCTTGTGACAATTATATTTCACTCAGTTAAAGGCTCAAGTCTGTGACAATTATATTTCACTCAGTTAAAGGCTCAAGCTTGGGACAATTATATTTTACTCAGTTAAAGGCTCAAGCCTGTGACAATTATATTTTACTCCGTTAAAGGCTCAAGCTTGTGACAATTATATTTTACTCCGTTAAAAGCTCAAACCTGTGACAGTTATATTTTACTCAGTTAACGCTCAAGCCTGTGACAATTATATTTCACTCCGTTAAAGGCTTAAGCCTGTGACAATTATATTTCACTCAGTTAAAGGCTCAAGCTTGTGACAATTATATTTTACTCAATTAAAGGCTCAAGCCTGTCACAATTATATTTCACTCAGTTAAAGGCTAAAGCCTGTGACCATTATATTTTACTCAGTTAAAGGTTAAAGCCTGTGACCATTATATTTTACTCTGTTAAAGGCTCAAGCTTGTGACAATTTTATTTTACTCAGTTAAAGGCTCATGCCTGTGACAATTATATTTCACTCCGTTAAAGGCTCAAGCCTGTGACAATTATATTTTACTCAGTTAAAGGCTCAAGCCTGTCACAATTATATTTTACTCCATTAAAGGCTCAAGCCTGTGACAATTATATTTTACTCCGTTAAAAGCTCAAGCTTGTGACAATTATATTTTACTCAGTTAAAGGCTCAAGGTTGTGACAATTATATTTTAGCCAGTTAAAGGCTCAAGCTAGTGACAATTATATTTCACTCAGTTAAAGGCCAAAGCATGTGACAATTATATTTCACTCAGTTATAGGCTCAAGCTTGTGACAATTATATTTTACTCCGTTAAAAGCTCATGTCTGTGACAATTATATTTCACTCTGTTAAAGGCTCAAGCCTGTGACAATTATATTTTACTCAGTTAAAGGCTCAAGCCTGTGACAATTATATTTTACTCCGTTAAAGGCTCAAGCTTGTGACAATTATATTTTACTCAGTTAAAGGCTCATGCCTGTGACAATTATATTTCACTCCGTTAAAGGCTCAAGCCTGTGACAATTATATTTTACTCAGTTAAAGGCTCAAGCCTGTGACAATTATATTTTACTCCGTTAAAGGCTCAAGCTTGTGACAATTATATTTTACTCCGTTAAAGGCTCAAGCCTGTGACAATTATATTTTACTCCGTTAAAGGCTCAAGCTTGTGACAATTATATTTTACTCAGTTAAAGGCTCATGCCTGTGACAATTATATTTCACTCCGTTAAAGGCTCAAGCCTGTGACAATTATATTTTACTCAGTTAAAGGCTCAAGCCTGTGACAATTATATTTTACTCCGTTAAAGGCTCAAGCTTGTGACAATTATATTTTACTCCGTTAAAAGCTCAAACCTGTGACAGTTATATTTTACTCAGTTAAAGGCTCAAGCCTGTGACAATTATATTTCACTCCGTTAAAGGCTCAAGCCTGTAACAATTATATTTTACTCAGTTAAAGGCTCGAGCCTGTGACAATTATATTTTACTCCGTTAAAAGCTCAAGCTTGTGACAATTATATTTTACTCAGTTAAAGGCTCAAGGTTGTGACAATTATACTTTACCCAGTTAAAGGCTCAAGCTTGTGACAATTATATTTCACTCAGTTAAAGGCTCAAGCCTGTGACAATTATATTTCACTCAGTTAAAGGCTCAAGCCTGTGACCATTATATTTCACTCAGTTAAAGGCTCAAGCTTGTGACAATTATATTTTACTCAGTTAAAGGCTCAGGCTTGTGACAATTATATTTTACTCAGTTAAAGGCTCAAGCCTGTGACAATTATATTTCACTCAGTTAAAGTTTCAAGCTTGTGACAATTATATTTTACTCCGTTAAAGGCTGAAGCTTGTGACCATTATATTTTACTCCGTTAAAGGCTCAAGCTTGTGACAATTATATTTTACTCGTTAAAGGCTCAAACCTGTGACAGTTATATTTTACTCAGTTAAAGGCTCAAGCCTGTGACAACTATATTTCACTCCGTTAAAGGCTCAAGCTTGTGACAATCATATTTTACTCAGTTAAAGGCTCAAGTTTGTGACGATTATATTTTACTCAGTTAAAAGCTCAAGCTTCTGACAATTATATTTTACTCAGTGAAAGGCTCAAGCTAGTGACAATCATATTTTACTCAGTTAAAGGCTGAGGCTTGAGACAATTATATTTTACTCAGTTAAAGGCTCAAGCCTGTGACAATTATATTTTACCCAGTTAAAGCTCAAACCTGTGACAATTATATTTTACTTCGTTAAAGGCTCAAGCTTGTGACAATTATATTTCACTCAGTTAAAGGCTCAAGCCTGTGACAATTATATTTCACTCGGTTAAAGGCCCAAGCCTGTGACAATTATATTTCACTTCGTTAAAGGCTCAAGCTTGTGACAATTATCTTTTACTCAGTTAAAGGATCAAGCCTGTGACAATTATAGTTTACGCCGTTAAAGCCTAAAGCCTGTGACAATTATATTTTACTCAGATAAAGGCTCAAGCTTGTGACAATTATATTTTACTCAGTTAAAGGCTTAAGCTTGTGACAATTATATTTTACTCAGTTAAAGGCTCAAGCTTGTGACAATCATATTTTACTCAGTTAAAGGCTCAAGCTAGTGACAATTATATTTTACTCAGTGAAAGGCTCAAGCTTGTGACAATTATATTTTACTCCGTTAAAGGCTCAAGCTTGTGACAATTATATTTCACTCAGATAAAGGCTCAAGCTTGTGACAATTATATTTTACTCAGTTAAAGGCTCTAGCTTGTGACAATTATATTTCACTCAGTTAAAGGCTCAAGCTTGTGACAATTATATTTTACTCAGTTAAAGGCTCAAGCTTGTGACACTTATATTTTACTCAGTTAAAGGCTCAAGCTTGTGACAATCATATTTTACTCAGTTAAAGGCTCAAGCTTGTGACAATTATATTTTACTCAGTTAAAGGCTCAAGCTTGTGACAATTATATTTTACTCAGTCAAAGGCTCAAGCTTGTGACAATTATATTTTACTCAGTTAAAGGTTCAGCTTATGACAATTATATTTTACTCGGTTAAAGGCTCAAGCTAGTGACAATTATATTTTACTCAGTTAAAAGCTAAAGCCTGTGACAATTTTATTTTACTCAGTTAAAGGCTCAAGCTTGTGACAATCATAGTTTACTCAGTTAAAGGCTCAAGCTTGTGACAATTATATTTTACTCAGTTAAAGGCTCAAGCCTGTACTAATTATATTTCACTCAGATAAAGGCTGAAGCTTGTGACAATTATATTTTCCTCAGTTAAAGGCTCAAGCCTGTGACAATTGTATTTCACTCAGTTAAAGGCTCAAGCTTGTGACAATTATATTTTTCTCCGTTAAAGGCTCAAGTGTGTGCCAATTATATTTCACTCAGTTAAAGGCTCAAGCCTGGGACAATTATATTTTACTCAGTTAAAGGCTCAAGCTTGTGACAATTATATTTTACTCAGTTAAAGGCTCAAGCCTGTACCAATTATATTTCACTCAGTTAAAGGCTGAAGCTTGTGACAATTATAGTTTCCTCAGTTAAAGGCTCAAGCCTGTGACAATTGTATTTCACTCAGTTAAAGGCTCAAGCTTGTGACAATTATATTTTACCTCGTTAAAGGCTCAAGCTTGTGACAATTATATTTTACTCCGTTAAAGGCTCAAGCTTGTGACAATCATATATTACTCCGTTAAAGGCTCAAGCTTGTGACAATTATAATTTACTCAGTTAAAGGCTCAAGCTTGTGATAATTATATTTTACTCAGTTAAAGGCTCAAGCTTGTAACAATAATAATTCACTCAGTTAAAGGCTCAAGCTAGTGACAATTATATTTTACTCAGTTAAAGGCTCAAGCTTGTGACATTTATATTTCACTCAGTTAAAGGCTCAAGCCTGTGACAATTATATTTCACTCGGTTAAAGGTCCAAGCCTGTCACAATTATGTTTCACTCAGTTAAAGGCTCAAGCTTGGGACAATTATATTTTACTCAGTTAAAGGCTCAAGCCTGTGACAATTATATTTCACTCCGTTAAAGGCTCAAGCCTGTGACAATTATATTTTACTCCGTTAAATCCTCAAGCCTGTGACAATTATATTTTACTCAGATAAAGGCTCAAGATTGTGACAATTATATTTCACTCAGTTAAAGCCTCAAGCTTGTGACAATCATATTTTACTCAGTTAAAGGCTCAAGCTAGTGACAATTATATTTTAATCAGTTAAAGGCTCAAGCTTGTGACAATTATATTTTGCTCAGTTAAAGGCTCAAGCTTGTGACAATCATATTTTACTCAGTTAAAGGCTCAAGCTTGTGACAATTATATTTTACTCAGTTAAAGGCTCAAGCTTGTGACAATTATATTTTACTCAGTTAAAGGCTCAAGTGTGTGACAATTATATTTCACTCAGTTAAAGGCTCAAGCCTGTGACAATTATATTTTTCTCCGTTAAAGGCTCAAGTGTGTGCCAATTATATTTCACTCAGCTAAAGGCTCAAGCCTGTGACAATTATATTTTACTCAGTTAAAGGCTCCAGCTTGTGACAATTATATTTTACTCAGTTAAAGGCTGAAGCTTCTGACAATTATATTTTCCTCAGTTAAAGTCTCAAGCCTGTGACAATTATATTTCACTCAGTTAAAGGCTCAAGCTTGTGACAATTATAGTTTACTCCGTTAAAGGCTCAAGCTTGTGACAATTATATTTTACTCCGTTAAAGGCTCAAGCTTGTCACAACCATATTTTACTCCCTTAAAGGCTCAAACCTGTGACAGTTATATTTTACTCAGTTAAAGGCTCAAGCCTGTGACAATTATATTTCACTAAGTAAAAGGCTCAAGCCTGTGACAATTATATTTTCCTCAGTTAAAGGCTCAAGCTTGTGTCAATTATATTTTACTCAGTTAAAGGCTTAAGCCTGTGACAATTATATTTCACTCAGTTAAAGTCTCAAGCCTGTGACAATTATATTTCACTAAGTTAAAGGCTCAAGCTTGTGACAATTATATTTTACTCAGCTAAAGGCTCAAGCTTGTGACAATTATATTTTACTCAGTCAAAGGCTCAAGCTTGTGACAATTATATTTTACTCAGTTAAAGGCTCAAGCCTGTGACAATTATATTTTACTCAGTTAAAGGCTCAAGCCTGTGACAATTATATTTTTTTAATCAGTTAAAGGCTCAAGCCTGTGACAATTATATTTTACTTCGTTCAAGGTTCAAGCTTGTGACAATTATAATTTACTCTGTTGAAGGCTCAAGCTGGTGATAATTATATTTTACTCAGTTAAAGGCTCAAGCTTGTAACAATCATAATTCACTCAGTTAAAGGCTCAAGCTAGTGACAATTATATTTTACTCAGTTAAAGGCTCAAGCCTGTCACAATTATATTTTACCCCGTTAAAGGCTCAAGCATGTGACAATTATATTTCACTCGGTTAAAGGCCCAAGCTTGTCACAATTATGTTTCACTCAGTTAAAGGCTCAAGCTTGGGACAATTATATTTTACTCAGTTAAAGGATCAAGCCTGTGACAATTATATTTCACTCCGTTAAAGGCTCAAGCCTGTGACAATTATATTTTACTCCGTTAAAGCCTCAAGCCTGTGACAATTAAATTTTACTCAGATAAAGGCTCAAACTGTGACAATTATATTTCACTCAGTTAAAGGCTCAAGCTTGTGACAATCATATTGTACTCAGTTAAATGCTCAAGCTTGTGACAATTATATTTTACTCAGTTAAAGGCTCAAGTGTGTGGCAATTATATTTCACTCAGTTAAAGGCTCAAGCCTGTGACAATTATATTTTTCTCCGTTAAAGGCTCAAGTGTGTGCCAATTATATTTCACTCAGTTAAAGGCTCAAGCCTGTGACAATTATATTTTACTCAGTTAAAGGCTCAAGCTTGTGACAATTATATTTTACTCAGTTAAAGGCTCAAGCCTGTAGCAATTATATTTCACTCAGTTAAAGGCTGAAGCTTGTGACAATTATATTTTACTCAGTTAAAGGCTCAAGCTTGTGACAATTATATTTCACTCAGTTAAAGGCTCAAGCTTGTGACAATCATATATTACTCCGTTAAAGGCTCAAACCTGTGACAGTTATATTTTACTCAGTTAAAGGCTCAAGCCTCTGACAATTATATTTTACTCCGTTAAAGGCTCAAGCCTGTGACAATTATATTTCACTAAGTTAAAGGCTCAAGCCTGTGACAATTATATTTTACTCAGTTAAAGGCTTAAGCCTGTGGCAATTATATTTCACTCAGTTAAAGGCTAAAGCCTGTGACAATTATATTTCACTCAGTTAAAGGCTCAAGCTTGTGACAATTATATTTCACTCAGTTAAAGGCTCAAGCTTGTGACAATTATATTTTACTCAGTTAAAGGCTCAAGCTTGTGACGATTATATTTTACTCAGTTAAAAGCTCAAGCTTCTGACAATTATATTTTACTCAGTGAAAGGCTCAAGCTAGTGACAATCATATTTTACTCAGTTAAAGGCTCAAGCTTGTGACAATTATATTTTACTCAGATAAAGGCTCAGGCTTGAGACAATTATGTTTTACTCAGTTAAAGGCTCAAGCATGTGACAATTATATGTTACCCAGTTAAAGCTCAAACCTGTCACAATTATATTTTACTCCGTTAAAGGCTCAAGCTTGTGACAATTATATTTCGCTCAGTTAAAGGCTCAAGCCTGTGACAATTATATTTCACTCGGTTAAAGGCCCAAGCCTGTGACAATTATATTTCACTCCGTTAAAGGATCAAGCCTGTGACAATTATATTTTACGCCATTAAAGCCTCAAGCCTGTGACAATTTTATTTTACTCAGATAAAGGCTCAAGCTTGTGACAATTATATTTTACTCAGTTAAAGGCTCTAGCTTGTTACAATTATATTTCACTCAGCTAAAGGCTCAAGCTTGTGACAATAATATTTTACTCAGTTAAAGGCTCAAGCTTGTGACAATTATATTTTACTCAGTTAAAGGCTCAAGCTTGTGACAATCATATTTTACTCAGTTAAAGGCTCAAGCTAGTGACAATTATATTTTACTCAGTTAAAGGCTCAAGCTTGTGACAATTATATTTTACTCAGTTAAAGGCTCAAGTGTGTGACAATTATATTTCACTCAGTTAAAGGCTCAAGCCTGTGACAATTATATTTTTCTCTGTTAAAGGCTCAAGTGTGTTACAATTATATTTCACTCAGTTAAAGGCTCAAGCCTATGACAATTATATTTTACTCAGTTAAAGGCTCAAGCTTGTGACAATTATATTTTACTCAGTTAAAGGCTCAAGCCTGTAGCAATTATATTTCACTCAGTTAAAGGCTGAAGCTTGTGACAATTATATTTTCCTCAGTTAAAGGCTCAAGCCTGTGACAATTATATTTCACTCAGTTAAAGGCTCAAGCTTGTGACAATCATATATTACTCCGTTAAAGGCTCAAACCTGTGACAGTTATATTTTACTCAGTTAAAGGCTCAAGCCTGTGACAATTATATTTGACTCCGTTAAAGGCTCAAGCCTGTGACAATTATATTTTACTCAGTTAAAGGCTTAAGCCTGTGGCAATTATAGTTCACTCAGTTAAAGGCTAAAGCCTGTGACAATTATATTTCACTCAGTTAAAGGCTCAAGCTTGTGACAATTATATTTCACTCAGTTAAAGGCTCAAGCTTGTGACAATTATATTTTACTCAGTTAAAGGCTCAAGCTTGTGACGATTATATTTTACTCAGTTAAAAGCTCAAGCTTCTGACAATTATATTTTACTCAGTGAAAGGCTCAAGCTAGTGACAATCATATTTTACTCAGTTAAAGACTCAGCTTGTAACAATTATATTTTACTCAGTTAAAGGCTCAGGCTTGAGACAATTATATTTTACTCAGTTAAAGGCTCAAGCCTGTGACAATTATATTTTACTCAGTTAAAGCTCAAACCTGTGACAATTATATTTTACTCCGTTAAAGGCTCAAGCTTGTGACAATTATATTTCACTCAGTTAAAGGCTCAAGCCTATGACAATTATATTTCACTCGGTTAAAGGCCCAAGCCTGTGACAATTATATTTCACTCCGTTAAAGGCTCAAGCTTGTGACAATTATCTTTTACTCAGATAAAGGATCAAGCCTGTGACAATTATAGTTTACGCCGTTAAAGCCTAAAGCCTGTGACAATTTTATTTTACTCAGATAAAGGCTCAAGCTTGTGACAATTATATTTTACTCAGTTAAAGGCTCTAGCTTGTTACAATTATATTTCACTCAGTTAAAGACTCAAGCTTGTGACAATTATATTTTACTCAGTTAAAGGCTCAAGCTTGTGACAATTATATTTTACTCAGTTAAAGGCTCAAGCTTGTGACAATTATATTTTACTCAGTTAAAGGCTCAAGCTAGTGAGAATTATATTTTACTCAGTTAAAGGCTCAAGCTTGTGACAATTATATTTTACTCCGTTAAAGGCTCAAGCTTGTGACAATTATATTTCACTCAGATAAAGGCTCAAGCTTGTGACAATTATATTTTACTCAGTTAAAGGCTCTAGATTGTGACAATTATATTTCACTCAGTTAAAGGCTCAAGCTTGTGACAATTATATTTTACTCAGTTAAAGGCTCAAGCTTGTGACACTTATATTTTACTCAGTTAAAGGCTCAAGCTTGTGACAATCATATTTTACTCAGTTAAAGGCTCAAGCTTGTGACAATTATATTTTACTCAGTTAAAGGCTCAAGCTTGTGACAATTATATTTTACTCAGTCAAAGGCTCAAGCTTGTGACAATTATATTTTACTCAGTTAAAGGTTCAGCTTATGACAATTATATTTTACTCAGTTAAAGGCTCAAGCTTGTGACAATTATATTTTACTCAGTTAAAGGCTCAAGCTTGTGACAATTATATTTCACTCAGTTAAAGACGCAAGCCTGTGACAATTCCAGTAATCAAGAATTCACATTTTAGATGATGGTTCTATTTAATGTAGACCAAAAGCTAAAATGTTTTATATATATTTACTTGAAGATATGATTACCGATGCAAATACTGAAGAGGAATCAACAATTAGTACATCTGAAAAAGGTTTGTTCTCATTAGAAAAAAATTTCTTTATTTGCAGTTAGATAAAATGTTCTGTATCTCGTATCACAATAAGATGGTGTACTCGATACGACAAGGTAGCTTTAATTAAATATACCATAGCGGGTTTCTGCTAACAGGGAAGCTACTGAAGCAAGGGTTCACAGTGGTTAATTTAGTCATTAGTTTTAGTGTCGCCACCATGACTTAGTTGACCATTACGGAATATCTGTGTCACAAATGACCGCGGATATGTTCTGTTTGCAATCATACCCTTTCCTCATTCATGACTTATAATTCTTTGTCGTAATCACAATCACGCCCTTTCCTAATTCATGACTTATTATTGTGTGTAGCAATCAGTAACATGACGGATGCCACTAGTGAAGCAGGAACTGTTTACACTTCCGGAGCATATTATCTCACCCCTGTTTTATAGGAGTTGGTGTTGATCAATCTTTAGTTTTATGTGTAGTGTTTTGTGGATCGTTTGTTGTCCATTTGGCAATTTTTGGTGGATCGTTTGGCAATTGTCTTTTGACCATTGTGTTGTCTGTTCATCTTCGACTTACGGCTTCTGATTATTCTTTTGATATCTTTAAACTTTTCTTATTGAACTGCTCATTTATTTTATTCTTATGAATAATTCAAAAGTACACAAAGTATGGATGTTAATAATAAAGAAAAGAAAATCATACAAACAGGTATATACATTCTGTATGAATAAATATAAACAAAATGAAAAAGAATTACAGAATACCTTAATGTTATTCAATGTCTGTTAGTTAATGATGCTCCGTTTTATATTTTGGTTTTCGAGTATTGGCGGACTATAAATCAAAAACTTGTCATTCACAACTCAATATGTTTTGATTTAATTTTATATACCGAATTACAAGGTAAAAAATAGGAGTTCAATATATCACAAAATATTTATAAATGTTGTAATGATGAGTCAACATCTTTGATATTTAAATTATTGCACTAATATTTATTGTGAAGTTCATCTCCTCAATTAGTTATGCTTGTTTGTTTGTTTGTTTGATGGTGTTTAACGCCACTTTCAACAATATTGCAGTTATATCGTGGAGGTCAGTTTTATTCGTGAAGGAAACCGGAGGACCCAGAGAAAACCACCGACCTGTCGCAAGTCACTGACAAACCTTATCACATAATGTTGCACACCTCGCCCCGATCGGGATTCGAACTAACAACATCAGTGGTGATAGGCACTGATTACATAAGTGGATGTAAATCCAACTACCATACGATCACAGCCACGACGGCCCCCTCAATTAGTTAAATATTCACAATTATGTTTGCCGTCAGCTTGGACGCAAATATCTACACCATCAGTTTAGAGAAGTCTGATGAAGCCGTAAATCGGAGAAAGACAGACAATACACAATTCTAAAGATTGAGCAGCACGAACCCCATTAAAACAGTTGGTGAACTCAGATTCTCCAGAAGGGTATGCAGTTCTTATTACATAGATGTCAGTGAAATACTGAGATTTCCTAGTGATAAAAATATAGACAATATACATACATTGTCGACAAATATAACATTTATTTCTACGAGCTTTAGAAACATGAAAAAAGCGACGACTTTAAATAAATGTTATATGTACTGACAATGTAGACAATGTTCGTATATTGTGCTTATCCAGCAAAGTCAAAAAGTCCAAAACAACTGCTACCTTGCCTGAGAATATCAGAAACAAGCGTCATTCTGATAGGTTACCATGGACGGTGTCATCTATCACGATCGCGCTTATACTGGTACAGTTTCTTTTCGTTGCTCTACATGAGGTACAGCTAACCCCCGAACATCTTCAGTTAATAGTAATTCGTCATCAGATAGATCGTATTTAGAAGTTATTGATATCGATGATGATTATCTTAATCCCTATCAGCCCATTGAAACGAACAATCAGTCTGATATCTTACATAAATATTGCACTTTGAATATGGTATCTTCCCCAGAATATGAAGCAACAACGCAACCGGAAGCCAAGATGGAATGTGATAAAGATTTCCTAGGAGAAATAATTGTTAAGCAAATCGAATCAAATTTAATACTTAAAATTTTCGAATCTTCTAATTCGCTTGACAGTGAAATATCGCTAACTGAAAAAGATGACAAGTCTAAAGAGAGGGAAGAGTCTTCTAATGTGTATTGCCCGCTAAAAAAGAGTGAGGTCATAGAAGAAAATAGTTGTTCCCTACAAAAAACCCCAGCAGAGTATGTAAATCTAAATTGGTAGATACATCAGTAGATGATAAACACATAGTAGACACTGTGAACGCGGGTACAAATACTTAGATCCTCGTCACACATCGGGAGATATTCATAATTATTCAACACTACACATGCATGTACTAAAAAGTCCGATAAAGTGTGAGATTAAAGGAGGAATCTTTAAATAATGGAATTCAACTATGTCATGAAAAGGAGACATGTGATTTGAAAGGATATCAATATCAGTATATGACGTGTTATCCACAATTGCTCCAACACACTAGCTCACCTTCATATAAGGTCATAGTTTACCAAAGACAATTTCTTCTAACTTTCTGACTTGAGTAGTTTGTATCCGTCTTACGCTATGCCATTTATTTTACTCTGTTGTTTGGAGTTTTGCATTATAGATTGTAGGTGATTGACGTCAAATTAAGCATTGTATATTTCAGCTATGTCATACAGGTCCTTTTTTTGGTGCAGGCACCTGGAGATAATCATCACATCAACTTGGTGCAAATCGCTAACAAGCAATATAACATAAAGAAAAGTTTGAAGATGCCAAAAGGATAATCAGCAGCTGAAAATCGAAGAAGGACAGACAATACAATGATCATAAGAAAAATGACAAACATTTCCACAAAACACTACACAAAATAATAAAGACTGAACAACACAAACCTCACAAAAATCCGGAAGTGAACTCATGTGCTCAGGATGGTAAGCAGTATCAAGCCATATCAACAAAACTACACTGGCTTAAGTCGAACTGACGAAGAGATGAAGGGCTCTGATTACACAGACATATGTCATTCTAACTACATAAAATGCATTGCACTAGTACTACCATGGCGGCTCATGAAAATGTTTAGACAACTCTAGCTAAGTAATAGAGAAGGTCCTCTTTGCGTTCCTGTCGAAGGGACTTATAATTTTTGCTCCAGTAAGGCGTGTGCTTGTTTTGTCATGCCAAATGTAGCTATTTAGTTATGTTTCGAGTTTTCCAGGATAGCGACTTATCTGAGTTAAAGATAACGCGATTTTACTGTATTTCCCATCATGAATTATAAGAACACGAGATTTGATTGTATTTCCCATCATGCATCACTGGAGCATATCTAAGTATTTAAAACACCTGTTATTTCTATTCAGGTTTTCTTGCTAAAACGAAATTGGGTTTTACTATTCTTTCAATTTGTATATGATTACAAAAAAACACCTGAACATGAAATTGAAATAATTTGTTTTTAATAGGTAAAACAGATTTTATACATATAGCAACGTATACCCTAGTATGTTGTGGTCTAACAATATTAATACTTTTTATTACATTAGTGTATAAATATAAGATTCAACAATTTATATGTAAATAAACTAACTATAGTATATATTTGTAGTTTGTTTTGCTGTTGACAACATATTCGTAGATCATCTCACTTGTTTCGTTTTATTCGTATTTGATAAAGCTCATACCATGTACAATGTGTATGCATTGGATCAATTGTAACGGATTTTTCAACATCATGTTCAGTAAATGTAGAAATATGTGTAGCAATACTCACTTTTTGTAATAAATCTTTGAAGATGTTTTCTCACTAACGTTTTTCTTTCTACAATACAATTATATGATAACAATAGTAAATATATTACCAGTAATATATAGTATAAAATATATAGGTTTTTTTTTTTTTAAACTTTCCATTTTAGAGGGACCGTCCTGGTGGTGATCGTATGCTAGTTGGATTTATAACTACCCATGCAATCAGTACATATCACCAACCAAATTATGTGTTCGAATCCGGTTCAGGCGAGGTGTACTTGATACAACATTATAGGTTTGACAGTGGTTTGCGGCAGGTCGGTGGTTTTTTCCTGGCACTCCGGTTTTCTCTACCAATAAAACTGACCACCACGAGATAACTGAAATATTGTTAAAAGTGGTGTCAAACACCATGACCATTAGATCGGGAGCAGCCATCATCGTGGAGTTTAGTGAGCGAATTGCGTCAATGCATCTTACTATTTATCAAGTACATGTATGTAAAACACAATATGCAATGCAAATCTTAAAAGGAAAATATTTAGTTTATAACAATTTTATTCGTTCATAGAGACAAAAAGGATCAGACACAAGTCTTACCAAATTATGAAGCTTACTTCTTTGAACGACATAAAAACTATTACCAATATACACATGGAATAGTGCATGCACATGAATGTGTGTATACCAGTAACAATTACACATAAACCTATTCCAATAATACAAATAAAATGTCTATCAACATAACTTAATTCTTAGTTTTAGAAAACATTAAAAAATTATAAATATTTAAACATAGCGAATATAAAATTCGTAAACAAGTTAGAATAAAGAACATTTAATAAATATAGAAAGTGTTATGGGTATTAAGTGTTTAACGTTAACGCTTTCAACAATATTCCAATTATATCATGGGAGTAAGTTTTATTTGTGTAGTAATACAATGTAAATAAACTGAGAAAAATACCACACTGTCGAACCAATTCCTAAATCAAATATCAAAATCATAGGAAATGGTAAAATCAACACCCATAACATACTAAAACATGACCGCACACTTTCCTGGCTTATAACAGTCCCTTCAAAATCCGCGGTGTTAAGCTAGTTTTGCCATTGAAAGCAGGGGAGTTCCATAAATTAATGTCGGACTCATGCAAGCAGTTGAGACATGAACACTCCAAATGGACTATCAAATGACGTCGTCAATAATATAGCTGACGATTTGGGTTCCTGTAAGGGTGTTACACTGATGAAGATTTGCTGATAATGGGAATATGATACGACCTATCTTGGTTATCCTGATTTAGACCCTTTGATTTTATTGCTCCCAAGCAACTTACATTATTTGGCTTTCCAATTATTCGAATTTGAGAGTGCATGATGAAGATTATTCGATAAACACATCCTTCCTAAATAATGTAATTATTACCAGGTTCTCCTTCCACAGGCATAAGTGACATTAGACGATTTTGGCTATCCTGTTAAGACCCTTTGAATTTATTACTACCAAATATTATAAATTATTTGGTTTTCCAATTTTTCGAATTTGAGCGTTATTCCAGAAACGCATCGTGCGCACTAAATTTGATATCTTCTTTTCTATGTTCGTCTTTACGTTCCTAGTTACGTGTTGTGATGTCCGTTAGGATTTTCGCATAAAAACGATGTTCGATTCATCCTTTTCCCAAGTTGTTTGTAGGAGGGCCCATGTCTTATTTATGTTGTTTGTGTTTGTTTGCGTATAGTGGTGTCCAGAATGTTGTCCTATTATATGTATTTACGTTCTTAGTTCCGTGTTGTGATGTCTTCTACGATTTCCGCATAAAAACGATATTCGGTTCATCCTTTCTCCCTGTTGTTTGTTAGAGGGCTCATGTCTTATATATGTTATTTGTTTTTGTTTGCGCACAGTGGTATGAAACACGTCTTGACTAGATGAGTAACATGGTGAGTGTCTTATAAGAGTCAATAACTGCTACAACGTGCGAGCATCTGGGTACACCCCCGGCTTTTGGTGGTCCCTGAGTTGCTCATCTTCTCAGTTTTATGTGTTTTATTTAGATTTTTGCTTGTTTGTCTTTGTACTGTGTCTTGTGTGATCAATGTTGACATTAAGATATTTAATTAGCCATGCCAGTATCAAAACACTGACTCCTTGACGGATCACAGCCTCGGGGACCAATAGTCCACCAGCAGTGATTGTAATAAAATCGTATATATCTAATATTGTGATTTCTGTTACGATTTCGCATAAAAACGATGTTCGGTTCGTCTTTACCGCCAGTTGTTTGTAGGAGAGCGCATGCTTATTTACGTTATTTGTATTTACTTGCGCATAGTGGTATCCAACTCATATTGTATTGTGTTTTTTCTTTGTTTTTCGTCGTCTTGTGTACTATGCGTTGCCAATTCTCTGGATTGTCCATTTTTGATTGCCCCTTCAGTCTTTTCTAACGTTTATTGAAGTGCACCCCACGTTTTTCTGGAATCACATTACAGGTACACTCAATGTTATAGGTCAAACGATTGGAAAGACAAATAAGTGAAAGATACAACCGAGCAGATAAACTGAAGGGTCTAGACAGAAAGCTAAAATCAGGTAAGGTCACCTAGGGAGATTAACGCTAGTTTTAATAAATTACATTATTTAGGAAAAGTAAATTTCAATAATAAATCTATCTAATAAACCATGTCATTGACTACTGGGCGGATGATACCCTCGGGTACTAAGAATACCCAGTGACAAAACCCTTGATATCTAAACGAGGTGATTCTGGAATAATCTGCAGGTACACTCGACCTAAAAAATTGCCAAATAATATAAAGGTCTTAAATCAAGCTAGGGCAACGACATTTGATATCCACAAAATTAAAGGTGTTGTTTTAAGTATTATCTAAGATGTAACTTGATATGGCATTGATAATGTATTACAGGACACGCATTGACTTTATAATTGTAAAAAATGTAGTCGACGTGAAAAATACATTAAGGCAGGTGATACTGATACAGAATGGCAACTACAAAACTAGATGAATTAGACCACGGGTATGCTTGGATAATACTAGGTGGTAAGAATATTATCTTTTAAATAATTGATTGATTGTTGTTTGATGCCATAACTTAAAGGTGGTTAATAGATTTACAAACAATAATTCTGGTATAGTTGACGGTAATTGACGGTAATGTGGACATTCCCCTTCAAGTCGAAAGTAAATGTATTTATTACATAAATGTCCGTGACAAATCGTCTTCCAATAATAAAAAAATAATTTTTAAGCGTATGATTGGCATCAAATCTCTCACTTGCTCTTCTTTACTGGGATATCGTAGAGAATTCTTCTGAATCACAGAACAATACTATGGAAACCTTTACCTTGGTCCCTTAAAACTTTTAATTCCGGAGTACCTACGTTCACCCCAGTGATGCTCGATCTTTTGTATTCTGTGTAATGGTTCGTAGATCGATTTTTTTTTCCTTTTACGGCTTCTCAGTACAACTTTGGTATATTAAAACGTTTCTTATAAGGCAAAATGAATCTGAGGGTCTGTTCCTCGTTGATTGGTATGTTGACCTTACAGCATTGACTAGCTTACCATTTTTCACCACAACTTTGGAAGAAAAAAACAATGTTTACTTTGTGATTAGATTTCATTCCGTTTTTTAGTGGAGTTCATGTTGCTTCTCTAGTGTTTTATGGATCGTTGTTCGTCTTTTCCTCCTTTTTATTTTGTCCATTGTGTCGTTTGTTCTTCTCCGACTTACGACTTCTGATTACCCTCTTAACTATCATTAAGCGTTTCTTAAAACGTACCATGAGAAGAGATACCAGAAAAGGTAATGAAAAGCTGTAAATCGAAAGACAGACAGCACACTGAGCAACATTATTCACATCTGACATTTTTCATACTGTACCAGATTGTTGAACTAATGATAATGGAATCTTGTTTCCGTCTGGAACCGCTTTATTTAAATTTATCGAATTTATTGTCACAAACAGCTGTAGAAATTTCTACTTTAAGGATTCTGATTGCACCTTTAATATCTTCAAACTCTTCTTACTGACAAAAATATTTTTTGCAGCTTCGTTTTTTAATTTGATGCTCATTATTGGAACCTTTCGTTCATTTGGAATCATCTATGCAGTACTTCTGGAAACTTATCATGTTGGTGCGGGATATACAGCGATAATATTAAGCATAGTTATATTTCTTGTGGCAGTCGGAGGTATGTCTCATTAAAAAACTAGATATATGCTTAAACAATACATTGTATTGTCGAGTTCGGAGGGGACATCGACATGGGAACAAATCGTGTCCTTGTCCTTGTTGATCTATTCTTTTATTCCTATGTTATTCCTATGAGGCAGCGCTTATTTCAAAGACAAAACATTAAAGCATTTAAACTCACATTGAGGTAAATTGATGATGATCTGTCTATTAATGTCTAAACTTCGCTATCCCGATACCATTAAGAAATTTGTAAATATCTAAATTAAGTGTGAACAACGCGTAACTGGAAAACACTTTCATCAGGTACGCTCCAAGTCCAAATATTGGAAAGCCAAATTACTTTTTCTCTTGGCCAATGTGTTGTCTGTTCTTCTTCTACATACGGATTCTGATTGCCCCTTTGGTATCTTCAAACTCTTCTTATTTAAGACTTTGTGAGCAAGAAAACCAAATGGCATCCACACGATGGCCAACATCTGATATGGTCACTTATGTATGAGGGGAGAGAACATTAGTTTTAATAATACATATAATATTACTAATATTAAATAAATCTAATAAACCACGATCGAAGATACCAAAGGGGTAATTAGAATCCGTATATCAAAGAAGAACAGACAACACAATGGCCAAAAAAAAAGTACAAAAGGACAAACAACGATCAACAAAACATACATATAAAACTAAAGATTGAGTAACCCCACTAAAACCCCCCCTGTGTAAACCAATGTAAAATTAGTAAATAGCACCAAAAAAAACATTTGCTTAGCAATAAATTGACTTTTAAGCTGATGATATCCTCGATAACTAGTAAGTCCACCATAACAGGACATCGTAAATATAAAGCGTCGATATTCGGTTTATTGTTTATCCATAGGCTATAAATGATGTGTTTTATGAATGTGCAATGAATTGTTATTTTATGTTATTTTATATTTGCACAGCTCCAGTATTCGGACTTATCAGCACTACGTTTTCATTTAAATGGTGCACCGTTATTGGGGGGATTCTTGCAGGACTAGGTATGGTCGCCAGTGCATTCACCAAAAGAGTAGAAATGTTATTCTTAACGTATGGTGTCATATTAGGTATGCTATGTTGTTAGTGATTCGTTATGCTTTGATTGATTGAGTGAACGAGTGACTGTTGAACGCGCAACGAGCAACTTCCTGGCTATAGTTTGGCGAAAGCAACCTTTTTGCACAAAATGCGTTCTTGTTAACCAATACAATTAGTTGAGATTTTTAGTGTTGGCTGACTGAATCAACAATCCAAATATACATGTCGTTCCACTCGGACACATTATATGGAGTGTACATCTCTCAGTTGATACCATATTCCAGAGCTTGTGGTTCCTATCATGATTTCCTGGACAGAGTGTTGCTGAAAACAAGGAAGCTACTGAACCATGGTCCCTGGTGGTTAAGTTTAAGCCATCAGTCCGACTTGGTTAAACGCTACGGATTATCTGTGTCACCAATGACAACGGATATGCTGCGTTTGTCGTAATCACAATCCGGTTCTTTCCTCATTCAGGACTTATCAATGAGGGACAAAAACGACAAATATTAATAATTTTTTGGCAGTGTATGAAAATAGTGTTACATAATAGATACATATATTCCACATATATAGCACACATATTGGTGGTAATACTTAATAAGTAGTCATTCTTCAGTATTCAATTTCAGCTTGCAGACACCATTGAAGATACCAAAGGTATCATCAGAATGGCCGAACGAAAACGAAATGAATAGACAATCGTCAACAAAACACTAAGTCGGAAACTAAAGATTGTGCCATACGATCCCCACTAAAAACGGAGGTGAACTCAGAAAACCAACGTGTTACTAATTTTAAAAATCCGGTAACAACTCATGAACGAGGAAAGGACTTAATTCCGGCGAACCAGATTTCAATCCCGATTATAAGTGGGGTTTGCATTGCTTGATCTTTAGGTTTCTTCGTAATGCTTTGTATATCATAGTTTGTTCACTTGATCTTTTCTTTTGGCCATTGGTTTATCTGTCCTTCGATTTACTGATTTAATTGACCTCTTTGGTATCTTCAAGCGTATTCCTTTGACTACGGCAAATGGAACATATCCGTTGTCATCTGTGACAGACATTCGATAGCGATTAATCAAGCTATGAAGGTGACCGTAAGGCTTTCAAAATTATGACTTTACCACCAGGAACACCTGGCTCATTAGCATCCTTGTTATCAGCAAAAACTATCTATTAGAGAAATGGTAATAGGAAACACAAACTCTAGAATATTGTATCAACTATATACATCTGCACGTGCAGGAATTTTGTTACATATAAATGGAATGTTCACCATGGGAAAATTGAAATCATCTCCCTTGTTATAAAGTTTCGTTCTAAACCGGTCCTTACTATCAATGTCTAACAGTAGGTAAAAATGTGAAGCAGACAAAGTAATGCAATACTCTTACATGTTTATTTTGCGTTATTTCAGTAGTTGACTCTAGTAGACTCTAGTCGACTCTGTTTAATATCACCCGTCCTCACTTTCAATGCATAAAGAGTAGGTACAAATATGAAGCAGACATAACTTGTATATGTGGTATCCTTTATCTAAAAGTCAATAGGATAGATGCAATCAACAGAGTCACCACAAGTTGAATTATTCAGTGATTCCGTGAAAGTGGAATTAATGTAGTGGTGTTGTTTTTATTTTGTTATCATTGGGCTTATTGCTTCGAATCCCATCATTCCCTATTTATGATCACTCTAGGAAGCACAATTCCACGTTTCACATTAACCAATTTTACGAAATATGGTACTTGTCCATTATGTCCATTAGTTACCTTTTTTCATTGAAACTAAATAAATAATCCATCTCAAGGTAAATAGTCCATCTATTATTTTCTGCGTTTACAATTCGAATGAATGAATAAATCCATGATTTTCTCTTCTTATGTTCAACATTTACATGGTCACCATCTTTGTTTCCAAGGGAATCCTGAGTTGTTTACCACGCTTCATTAATTTACATCCACATTATTAAGAACAACAATATTCTGTTTATTTTAGACGTATCTGATCTTTCCATTTAATAATAATACCTCAAGTGCATCCGGTTGAATGCTCCCAAGATACTATGCTGCTAAACATATGTGATACTTAGTCAATATTGAATCTCCATAAACACATGAATAAAACCAAGATATTCAAAACGTTGCACTGGATCCAACCTCTCAGATACGTAATGTGACGTGTAGTTTTTATTTCATTACCATTTAGCTGACTTTGAGCTGATAATGCAGAGTAAATGTAGGAACTAGATCACAGATCAAGCGTATAATGAAGATCATCAAATAAAACAATATAGAGATCTAATTTAGTGCGAACGATGCGTTTTTGGAAGAACATTCTTCTGGTACTCTTATAGTCAAAATATAATAATTTGAAAGTATTTTCGGGGTAGGCAGACCTGCCACAAGTTACTGACAAACGTTATCACATAATGTTGTATCGAGTACACCTCATCTGAGCTGGATTTGAACTCACAACGTTAGTAGTCATAGACACTACTATTCGATCACGACCACAACAGCTCCAATTTTAATTATGACTTTGGGAGATGAAGCTCTATTTTTAAAAATGATTACATTTTACAGGTACTGGGTGTGGCCTTGCCATGACTCCTACTTTGACTATAATTAATTTTTATTTTGAGAAAAACGAGGCTTGGCAAACGGAATTTTGTGGTCAGCAAGTGGGATCTCTACCATTGTAAATCCTACAATGTACAGACAATTAATTGATAAATATGGAATACATGGTGCAATGATAATAGTAGGAGGCATTTTATTGAATATTTGTGTTGGAGCCAGCTTATTCCGTCAACCGAAATGTTTTAGACGACAGACATGCGTTAGATTATTAACAAATAATGACACAAAGGGACGTAATCCGACGATGGGCATTCGGAAGAAGCTGATTGAGATTTTTAATGCATACCGTTCCTTAATGAACAATCCCACTTTCTTGATATATTGCACCGCTATATCATTTGCATTTGCAAGCAATGTATTAATGTTTATAATCTTACCTCCTCATATGCTTCATGAACACTTCACCAAGCAAGATGTCATAATTGTATTGATAGTGGTTGGTGGAGTGGAGTTAATAGCTCGATTTGTCGCGGGAAAGTTACTAGACTTGGGGTATTTTACGGTGCATACGTTGTTCGTCGTCAATATGTTTGTTGGTGGAATTTGTTCAATAATATTTCCGTTCTTCCGTCACATGGGGATTAACATAGCATATTCAGTAATTTTCGCAGTGTTTCCCGGAGTTATACAGATAGCTACTCCGATGCTCATCGTGTCTATTCTTGGCTTTAAAGCACTCTCAACAGCATATCCTCTTTCTCATATGATTATTAACTTTGTTATACGGATCGTGTCACCGTTGTTAGGTAAGTTTTTGCTACTCGAAGTTAATGTGTTGCTAAAGTTTTATAAAAGAAAATGTACAAAGTAGAATATAATTTTACTCCGAAAATACACGCTACTACTATCCATACAAAGGCAAATCGAATCATCAAATCCATTAAATATTCTAAGTCCGTATACGTACAACCACTGGAATCTATGTGCAGCTTATATTTGCTGTATCACTTACTGTACATGTATAACGAATAGCAATATTTAAAATACATGTTTGGGTTCACCCTCGGTTTTAAGTGGGGTTCGTGTTTCTCTATCTTTAATTTTATGTGTATGTTTTGTAGTTCGTTGTTTCTCCTTTTGTTCTTGTTCTTTCGGACATTGTGTGGTCTTCGATATACGGATTCTGATTACCACTTTGGAATCTTCACACTCTTCTTACTGCAGATTTGTTCATTATTTGATGAAATAGATCTCGCTCACATTTAGGAGTTCGGAAGTGCTCTGATTTATATCCTATCATTTGACAAAAGAAGATGAAAAGCAATGATAAGCAATTGAGCAAATAGTAACCTAAACTAGAAACACATAAAAGATACAGACTGAAAGAGATGAGCAATTATGCTTTGGGCTTTGACTAACACCAACATATGTGGAGTACAAACCGGTTAAATAGATACCAGGGGCATCTTGATAACTAGATCTCCAGCGGTCAAACAGATATACAAGAATACATATAATACATTTAGTGTAGTTATTAATACGTAGATATCAAATTTAGTGCGCACGCCATGGTTCTGGAATAACCTACATTAGGTATGCCCTTAATCAAAAGATTGGAAAGCCAAATAATCTTAAACGTAATTGGGGGCAAGTAGACCAAATAGCATCAACAAGTTTTCTAACATCGGATACGGTCACCTATGCCTGGGGGAACAGAACCTTATATTTATTAATAATTATACATGTAAGTTACTTACAAAACTTCATTCAAAATTGTTTTTTGTCTTAGGTTGGTTTAATGATCTCACTGGTAGTTGGTCCGTTTCATTTTATACTATTGGTGGACTTCAAATTCTTTCCTCGGTTATTATTTTCATTGAAAGACTATTGTTGAAGCTAAAGCAGAAAACATACCCAGTTGGCATTGGACAAATGGAGCATACAAAAACAACAGAAACTAGCTTATTGGAAGAAAATATTCCAATGATGGACCACAATATTAAGTGATATATTAACTAAACAATCTATAATAAGCAACAGTTATTGTAGAAGCGAAACGTCTATAAATATATAAACAGTATGATATATCCTTTATATAAAAATATGTAGCAATGCATGTACTAATATGTCAAACAGAATATATAAAGTGTAATTTCTTGTGTCATTTGAGAATTCTGAATGCAATTCTGGAAAATATTGAGTGAGTGTGTGATTGTTTTTTAGCACTCAATGAGCAATTTTGAGCTTATTTCGAGAACAAGTTACATTTCGGTCAGATGATAACATATGCCCACTTTGTATTAGGCCAACACACTTAGTTGGATTATTATAGTGCCAGTTCACTGAATCAACAGTCGCAGGTAGAAATGTATGTTAACTCGGACAAATTATGCTGACTCCGAGTCATCCAGTCTTTGTTCTTCCTCCTTAATGTTGTGTGCTTAGCGGAGAAGCAACCGACACCAATTCACTAGTCTCTTTCCTCTCTTCACGACAAATATGTTATCGTTCCTGAGGACAAGGCTTCCAACAATATCGTGTTTGTATGTATATCATATTACTTCGAATGCCTAATCAAGGAATTAGGCATAAACAGCAACACCTCTAGTAATACCACATACAAACCAACTTCGTTCGACAAAGATGAAATCCCAGCTAACCACAGATCATTCATGACCTCTTTAAACATTCCCTATGGTAAAGCGTCTGAGGATTTACCCTATTTATATTGCATACATAAACTCCATAAGACACCATACAAAGAAAGGTACATAGCGGGATCATCAGCTTGTTCGACGAAAGAATTGTCTATTCACCTGACAAAGATTCTGTCTGCAGTAAAAGAGGGACAACAGAAATATTGTGAAACTGTTTACTCGCGTAGTGGCATAAATCACATGTGGATTTGAAAAACTCTAAAGATCTTTTGGATAACCTAAAATCAAGATTTTTCTATCGGGTATCCTCCATCAAAACTTTTGATTTTTCAACTCTATATACCACCCTACCGCATGACTAATTAAAAACCCGCTTAAAAGAAACAATTCATAAAGCTTTCAGTCATAGAAACTATAAGCTCAAAATTTGTTGTGTTGGGCTACAATTCCACATATTTTTCAAACAAAATTCAAAAAGGTAAAACATGCTACTCCGAGGAACAAGTGATCAGTATGCTGCAGTTCCTCATCGATAACATATGTGTCTCCTTTGCAGGGACACTGTTTCAGCAGGTCGTCGGCATACCAATGGGTACGAATAGTTCCCCTCTTCTAGCAGATTTATTTTTATACTCATATGAGTTGGAGTTTCTTCAAAAGCTTGTAAAAGATAAGAAGATTCATGAGGCTAGTGCCTTTAATTTCACATACAGGTATATTGATGACGTTTTATCTATCAATAATTCTAGATTAGCAGAATTTCTTCCATTGATATATCCTCCAGAGCTGGAAGTTAAAGAGACCACAGATACAGCTTCGTCCGCATCATTTTTAGACTTATACCTCGAACTTGAAGACAGTGGTCAACTCACTACTAAAATTTATGATAAACGGGACGACTTCAATTTTAAAATCGTAAATTTTCCAAACATGTGCAGCAATATACCAGCTTCTCCTGCATATGGTGTTTACATCTCACAATTGATTCGCTATGCAAGGTCCAGTAGCAATTATTCTGATTTCCTGAAACGTCATCTTCATCTGAGAAACAGGCTACTGGACCAGGGCTATAAAAAGATTCGCCTTATTCGATCTCTTAAAAAGTTTATATTCCGATACCAAGATCTTGTCGAAATATATTCCGTCTCTGCAGAAACGATTATAAGCGATGCATTTTCATATAGTGAAAATGCATAAAGATAAAGAAGTCAAGAAAAATGTCAAAAATATTTTGTTATCAATATGTGACGTGAAAGTGTTTTTGACATTTACATTCACTGAATATGGTACTGTTTTGACAACTATTTAACCTATTTTGTTCCTGTATTTAAATACTGTTATAGTGACAGCCGGAGCCTTTGAACCGTAATGAGAGCGGGAGGTTTGGCGCTTTAAAATCTGATTCAACCCACCATTTCTTTAGAAATGCCTGTACCAAGTCAGGGTCATTACGGTTTTCACAGTTTTCCGGTTGTTGACTGATTTTGTCTGTTTATATAATTATAAGTTTTGACTTTCCCTTTGTAAGATTGCTCGGAGTTCGATAATTTTGTTATTACCCTTATTTACATTGGCATTTAACTCCAAGGTTAAAGTTTCTTTACGTGCTTCACGAGCTCCTTTTGCTTTGCGGAAAATACAACATTCTTAATAACATTCGACGCTCGGCCTTCGGGGCAGCTAAATACCAAACGACGAAGATCTACCAACGTGTGATGAACAATCAAATGACGACACAATCGGTCAGACCGAAGTCGAAGATGAAATTGAAACCACAACTTATTTGAGGAAACCAGGGAAATCCACCTACTACTCCACTTCATCATACAGACCCATAAGTTTAACTTGCATTATGTGCAAATTAATGGAGCGAGTAATCCTGGAAAGGCTGGTAGCATATATAGAGGGGAACAGACTTATAGATCCAACCCAAGAAGGGTTTAGAAAAAACCACTCTACAACAAATGCATTGCTCCGGCTAGTACAGAGTATAGTGGATGGTTTCAATAAGGATGAATGTACATTGGCATGGTTAGTAGATCTTGAGAAAGCTTATGACTTCATATGGCGTGAGGGACTAATGGTGAAGCTGTACAACATGGGTATCAAAGACAAATTCTGGAGATGGATTAACAACTTCCTCTCAGGTAGAATAGCCAGATGCATACTAGGCGACTTCTTAGGAGAATAATTTGATACTAAAATAGGCCTGCTACAGGGTTCCGTTATATCACCTACCCTATTCAACCGTTTAATAGAAGATCTAATGAAAGGAACTAAAGGAGACAACTGCAAGTTTGCAGACGATGGCACTTTATGGCACAAAGGACAAGATCTAGACTGCATCAGGAAGAAGGCTACAGAGGACATAGAAACAATAGTGGAATGGACCAGAAAATGGAGAATAAACATCAATATGGAAAAGTGTAAAGTATGCATATTTGCTAAGAAAGACCTAGACCAACATCAAAAGGAATTAGTGGTAAACAACTACAGTTTCAAATATAATCCAACACCCAGACTACTCGGAATTATCTTAGATGAGAAGATCAAATTTGACAACCACATCATGCATGTTGAGAGAAAAGCCAACAATGCCATCCATATAATAAGAGAAATAAAAGGTTTGGCAAACATCTCAAGAACGAAGCTACTAAGAATATACAACAGCCTGGTTATATCAATCATAGAATATGGCTGCCTAGTCTGGCAAATAACACCAACAGAGAACATGAAAAAATTAGACGCGATCCAGAGAAAAGGATTATCAATATGCTTGGGGTTATCAGCAACATCAGGAAGAGAAACAATGGAAGTAGAAGGCAACATACAGAAATAGGAGTAAGAGAAATTGCCAAGATCCAGTCAAAAAACATTGCTGAACCAGTAAAACAACAACTGGAGTAATATCTCAGCAGGGATGATATATATGAACAACAAGAATCACCATTGGGAAGGCAATCAACCAAACAGTAGACATGTTCACAGCAACAAAAGTAGACATTAAACTCATAGAGCCAGAAGTCACATATAAGGCAGGGGTGGATGTCATGATGATGAGAGCGCCAAGCTACTGGAGCCGATTAGGTAGCTCAAAAAACAGAACAGCTGAACAGACTGAGGAAAGCAAAGAGGTGGTAAAAGATCTTATTGGAGACCCAACAGACACCACAATAGTCGCCTTTACAGATGGGTAACCCTTGACCATGTGATTCCGGAGCAGTGCTATATCCAGGTGACAACGAAGGAATCAGCCTCAAGAGACCGGTAGCGCAAAGAGGACCCATACTGCTGGCAGAGCTTGTGGCAATACTCATGGTATTAGAACACTGCATAGCTGCATTAAAGGATGGGTTCACTGATATCAAGATCTTGTCAGACAGCCAAACTGCAGTAGGTATCCTGACTCTCAACTGGAAGTCATCAAACTACATTGACACGATCTCCGACATTAAGGAAAATGTAGGAACATTGATGATATACGGAATGCGAACAACCCTATCTTGGATCCCAGGCCATGCTAATATAGCCGGGAACGAGATAGCGGACCAACTGGCAAAGGAAGCAGCAAAAGAGTCAATGTCCCTAAACGAACAGTATAATGTCATCACCATGTCAGATGTCAAACAAGCAGTGAAGACTTCAACCAAAATAAAATGGCAGAATAGATGGACCATCAGCGAATGAGGGAGATAACTTTATGATCTGATACCAATGGATGGAAATGCCAACCATTTAGATATACCAAACCCACAGATAGGTAGAGTTTTGACAGAGATGAGAACAGGATACAGCAGACTATACAAATACCGGAATAACATAGATCAGTCCCTCACGCCATTATGCGACTGTGGAGAAGAAGAAACCACTGAACACAGGGTTCATACACCTTTCTTGTGAGAAAACTCCATGACTTTTCAAGGACTTTTCCAGGATTTTTTAGTTTTTCCATGACCAACTTTAAGCAAACTGTCAACGAGTATAAGTGAAATTTTGAGTAATCACATTATTTATCATGTTCTAACCTTTGTATACGAGTATATAAGAAATTATCCATCATAAACAGCACACTTGGTAGCCATTTATGCCAACGTGACCTGAACTACCATCAAAATGGAAGTGACCCGTTGGACAATGAGACAATTATAACCCTTTCAGTTTTCTATTTAAATTGATAACTTAATTCTAGTATACAATGTAGCTTGGATGTCCAGCTGTTGTTTGTTTTTAAGTTGTTGAATTAGAGATTCATCTTAATAAGAGAACATATATATCTTCTTTTTTGTCTTTCTTTTGATTGATTTCATCAAATATGGACGGATTCCAAAGACTGCCAAAGAGCATGCTTCGGTTCTCCAAGGGCCATTTGTTTAATATCATATCGTCAGAGAACATACACCTAAAAACCTGTACAATGTCTGTATAACTTAAGAAAGAAAAGTGGCTTTTTACCATGTTTAATGTCAAAATTATATCTCTCTCCACTTTTATGAAATCTGTTGTTGCCACAGACTCCTCCAATAATTTTTTTGTAGGCTGGTTCCACTTGATTATTAACCCACACTGACAGTCTCAAACTGCTTTTTTTATATGTTCAGAGTGTTTTGTTGCCTAAATGTGACTTTTAAGTCCACTCTTCCTCCTATATCACTGTTGTTAATATCCTTTATACACACATTACATGATGCAGCTTAAATTTGTTCTGTATTTGAGACAGACACTTATATTCTGGCTTTACAAGCCATTTAAATTTAAAAGAAGAGTTTCCAGCCATTTTGTGGCAAAAACTATAACATGCTGTATTTGTATGTGGAAGCTGTCATTTTTAAAATATGGAAATACACACCTCATAAGCGAGCTATATTATAAAATTGGTAGACGGTTTATTTTTAGAAAAATCATAATGTTTAGTGTTCCTCTGGGCTCTTCTTCAAGGGCAGTTTCACCCATATTCGAAAAATAAAATTCCTTTTGACCAACTGAGCCTTTTGCTTTGCTCTCACTACTTCCCACATCCAGACATCTTTTTATATTCAGAGTTATCTAACCACTTGATCTGAAAATGGCAGTTGCCTGACATTTTAAAAGCCAAAAGTACGTTTTCCAATATCTGGTTTCCTACTGCAACACCGTTTAATGCAGGAAACTGTAGTGCATTAGGAAACCAGTCTATACATCCGGTTGCATATTTTTACAAATAATTTTAAAGAAACAAACTTAAAATCCTTATCTTACATTTACCGCAACTGGTGCCTTGTTTCAAGTACGTCTAAAGGAAACAGTTACGACAGAAATCGGGAGAATCTCTTAATATTAGATGTTTGATTACATTTAATAAAGATTACAGCTCAAATAATAATTTTCCATGACTATTCAAGGACTTTTCGATAAAATACAGTTTTCCATGACTTTTAAAGGCCTTTATTTTACAAAATAAAAATCCATGACTTTTCCAGGATTCCATGACCCGTACGAACCCTGTGAACACTACATATTGCACTGCCACATTTATGATCATGAGAGAGCCAAACTCGCAGTGCAATTAAAGACCATAGATGAAAGCTTAGACCTACTTCATCTCCTGACTAGAGACTCCAATAAAGAGAAACATCAAAATAAATTAACATTCTTGGAGGAATTCATCAAAAATACAGGGCGCTTCCCAGAACTAGCAAGCCCCGTACCCCGATCCTGAGCCAAACAACCCAATACTCCAGTACAAGGAGATATTACAGTGAGACAATAAAGCACCAAAGAGAAAAAAATTAGTACTCGGGGACCAGTAGCGTCAATTGCGTCCTTTAGGATCAGGATCAGGATTATAACACAAATCAGCAAGCTGAACACACTTTGCCCAAGGACATGTCGTGGCTTACACAAAGAACTGTTTACAAATGTGACCACTGCAAAAAAGTATATATGACACTTTCTGGGCGGCTCAGACACGAAAGCAAAGTCCATACAGATGCAAACATTCATCAGCATGATTCCTCTTCTTCAATATAATTCCGTCCAGACTGACATTCCGGTGTCATAGAGTAAACCTTCCCCCATGGGGGAACGTTTACTATATAGTATTTATTCCGCATATAAACCTCCCTACCTACTCAAATACTGCAAAATGGCTCCGTACATTTTTTTTTACCTTTTAATCATAACCGGATATAATTAATGGTATATAACAATTACAATTAACACGATTAAGGTGCTAAATTCCGAATCAATAGTAATTATCCGGATTAAGGAGGAACATTTACTATATAGCAAAATAGCAGGGGGGATGATCGGCTATGGATGGGGGTATGTTTGCTATATAGTACATTTTCCCAGGGGGAATAATTACAATATAGTAAAGTATCCGGGGGGAATGTTTACTATGTAGCAAATATTTAGTGGGGGAATGTTTGTTATATAGTAAACATTCCCGGGAAAGGTTTACTATACGACACCGGTATTGTTAAACACAAATATAAAAAAACGAGAAAAAAAAACTAATTATTACACAAGAAGCGAATATAAATAAAGTACATAGCATACTATCATAGTTGTTATTTTGTTTATTCATGAAAAGTTTATCTACGATCGGTCTTTCTCTTCACTAGATCAACGAATGGCGTTTCTTTCAGATACAAAAGTTTGAATTGTTTACGTATACCTTCAGGCATCTCCCTTCTGTGTTTCTAAAGTTCTGATCTACGCATAGCTAGCGAAGGTGGTAGGTCCGGGACAATGCTATATCCGGAGCCCGGTTTCAGCTTTAGAGCTTCATCTAGAATCTCTTCCGTCAACTAAGCTCGAAAGACGTAATATCACACTCTTTCGTCCTACAGGACCCGCGTTAAGTCTATGGACAGCCGTGAACATGTTATGAGCCTGGTCTTCAGAGAATGAAAGAACCTTCTTCATGAAGGTTCTGACTAACACCTGTTTCCCTAGGCCGTTCTATCCGATCCTTTTCACCTTCAATTCCCCGAATAACTAAATTCCACTTTTTTGCCCACATTTCTAACTTTAGTCTCCCGGATTGTTCTTTATCCAATTTAGTTTCTAAGTTTGGCACGTGTGTGTTGTGAAGTTCGTTGAACTCAGTTAGGAAATACTCGACATGGTTTTCTATGACCTCAACCCTGTCTTCCACGGACTTCACTCCCCCAATTTGCGTGTCTATATAAGTTTGTAGTTGCTGGAAACATCCAGCAATATCTTCCAATTTGCTACATTCATATTTAGCAATGTTCATACACAGATTTGAATTTCAAATATGGCCGACCGTGTCGAGTGGACCGTATCGTGTTATAATCGTTCTCTAATTACCATTTTAGATATGGTTGAGTCAGGAAAAGTGTATATTAGAAACTCAGTGTAGATAATGCTGTTTAACATATAAAGAATGATTTTAAAGTGAATATCATCAATGAATTATCAATACCCCAATGCAGACAGAAAACACGTCTTTTACCTACACATGTCTAGCCGGAAGTTCCTTGTTCATTGATGTTGGCACTCTATATCTGCATAACATATAATACCTGAACTTTGTCTTGTCTTTGATTGAAATCTATGTGAACAGGTGATAATGATGTAGTTTTCTAAAGTATCAAACTGATCTACCACCCTCTAACTCAAGACTCATTATGTGAGGGTTGACATTTTACTCACTTGTAGAAAACACTTGTATTACCTCATCATTCACCAAGGCGTTTTATGACCATACAACTAATGCTATATATATGAGTATGATCGGGGTATCGATGTTGTCTGTTTCTACGATTATTCTATTTGATTTTAGAATTGTTCCAACAATGTGTTATTTTTTGTTTTTCATTTCATTATATATATATATTTTGCCATTTTTTTTTTGCGACTAGTTGATGATGATATGCTTACATTTCCGGTTTCATCTCTCGCTTCCGGTTTTGTCTTGAGAGGTGCATATTCGTTTTGTTGTTATTGGTGGAATTGATTACCCTCAATGTTTAATCTTTCTTTTCATAAACAATTGCATATCCGTTTCTGGTCCTTGAGAATACTGGTATTTTCTCCATTGAAACTTATATGGAAAATTGTTGACCCCAAAGGCTGGAACCCCATATGCAGACCCTGGGATCTTATTTATGGTAGCCGTTAGTAAATAAAAAATTTGATTTTAAATTCATTTGAACATATCTGAATCACCTCATCCTAAGTACCGTCTTGGCCAGGTTTTGTTCCATTTGCTTCAGTCGATTTGCAGAAGATTAAAATGTGAAAAAATTACAGCTTCGTAGTCATGTAAGTAAAAAAAGGAGGTTAAAATCATGCAGCGTAAATAAAATACAAGATAATTGCATTGGCTAATATAAAATGCAGTTGAAATGAGTGAAACATGTTTAAACTGAGTATGTAATGAACCGCATGCTTGTCTGACAAAAAATTCTTTACGGAATGTACTTTCAGGGTTGGGATTATGGTGTTTAATGCCACTTTCGGCAATATTTCATCTATATTGAGGCTGTCATATTTATTGGAGGAAACCGGAGTACCTGGAGAAAACCACTGACCCGTCGTAAGTCACTGACAAACTTTATCACATAATGTTGTATCGAGTACACCTTGCCATAAGCGGTATTCAAACTCCTGTTAGTAGTTGCACTAATTACACAGGTAGTTGTAAATCCAACTACCATACGATCACAATGACAAAGACCTCCTATTGGCATATAGTTTTTGGTATGTGTTATTAGTAATTAGATCTAATATGGTGAAACGGTAAATTGTATATGATATCATTAAAGAGGGGACTACCCCCAATGAGGAGGATAAGTAGATGTGATCATGTTCAGGATAATTACAGGATTTTATAAAATAAACTACAACATAATGTATCACATATTTAATTACCAGTAGATAAATAAAATTCACATTCACAACTACACAATTTAAACTAGAGGCTCCCAGGAGCCTGTATTCACTCATCCGGTTTTCAATTTGACTTCTAAAGTTAATAGAAAAAGTTGGAACATATGTTAAACTTCAAATTTCAACTGATTTTTTTAATTTACCATTAAATGAAATTTCTAATTTAAGTAATGGCAGTCATCTTAGATGGAGTTAGTGGTGTGACACATAATTTAGAAAGTGAACCAATGTCAGTTTTTTTATCAATCTATGCTAAGTACGTATAAATTGGCTGAAAGAAAAAATTTACAGAAAATTAAGGAAGAAATGTTGAACTACTCATCTTCATGCAGCTGCAGTCTAAATATGATCTCTATTCAACTTAAAATAAAACAGTAATGGTCCATTATCTATTTGTATGGAAATACTACTGACAATATGCTATTTTCAACAATATTTCAGTTATATTGTGGCAGTCAGTTCTATTTTTGGAAGAAACCGGAGTACCCGGTGAAAACCACTGACCTGCCGCAAGTCACTGACAAACTGTATCACATCATGTTGCATCGAGCTCACCTTGCCATGATCAGGATTCTAACTCACAACTTTATTGGTGATAGGCACTGATTGCATATAGGTAGTTGTAAATCCAACTATCATACGACCACGACGGCCACGTTGCCTATTAAACTTTAATGCATAATAAATGATAATGAAGTTGCATATTAATATCTGATTACAATGTGATTATAGATAAAATATGAACAACCACATGACCACTGTCCCATTAAACTTTACAATATTACAACAGTACTTACAGACAAGATGTGATAATGACTTCATAAAATGTTTACAGAAGTAAGTATGACCAGTACTTTTTCAATATTGCACAGCAAAAGTAGCAGCGTCAACATACATAATAATTCTTTATTCCGTAAGCAATTCTACTTATAGGATTATATAATATGTACGTTGGGAAACATACTTTACATATGTTTCGTAAAGCATACTTTTGTTAATGTAGCTATGTAAAAATATTACTCCTGGTGTGTTAACAATAATTAATAGTTCACTGTTTTCAACTTATTTGCATACCATGATATAAGGTCACAAGTTCAATCATACCATGATATAAGGTCATAAGTTCAATCTTACCATGATATAAGGTCAGAAGTTCAATCTCACCATGATATAAAGTCAGAAGTTCAATCTCACCATGATATAAGGTCAGAAGTTCAATCGTACCATGATATAAGGTCCGAAGTTCATCCTTACCATGACATAAGGTCAGAAGTTCAATCTTTCCATAATATAAGGTCAGAAGTTCAATCTTACAATGACATAAGGTCAGAAGTCCAATCTTACAATGAAATATAACATCAGAAATTCATTCTTACCATTAATCGTATATTTCCATCACTAAAGAATATAAATACAAAAAGATTTATTCTGATTCATTAAATTAATAATGGTATCATTGGCTTGTAAGACAATATGATTTTAAAAAATGGATCTGTTATCTTTACAACATAATGATTCTAAAACATGTTTTTGTTAAGCACAGGGCACATTAATTTAATTGTTTATCCTTAGTACACTTTGGTTTAGCATGTATTCTAAGGTTTTATTCTCTTGATCATTTTGAAAGCTGTAGTTGACCAAACTGTTGGCATTAACACACCTGACAAGTTATTTTAATGACTATCTGATGCATGTAATGTCATTGGTATATTATGTTTTTCTTAATAACACATCAGTTTACAAGATATTTTTTTCTGCCATCAGTTATTAGCATTTTAAAACTTCTTAGAAAGCTGCTATCAGACCTTTGTTCAGATCTAGCCTGTAAATATCCCCTATAATTTAACGGTATTAAGGGAGTTAACTCAGGAAGATCACCATTACTGTCCGTTGACACAGGTATAAGTCTGTTGTTTTTTTCTTGGAAGGTTATTGTCTGAATTAGGGAAATTTCACTTAAAAATCTTGGAAGACCTGAATCGACAAAATTTTGTGTCACAAAACAAATAAAAATCTACAACTTTTAAAAAGAATAGCAGCTGATTTCAATAAGGGTGTTCCAGGCAATAGGTTTTCAAATGTTGTAATGCTTAAATCTAAATCTGGAAATTCCTTTTTCATATTTGTGATGAATTCTTTAGCTGCCTCTCTATCAGCATTAGCATAAAGTACAACTGCATCAGCAATATCTGTGGATTGAAAGAAAACATAAATATCAAGATTATAATTATTAAGATCAAGTCAAATCAAGATGTGTCTTTTAACATCAAACTGAAATAATTATATAATAGTTACTTATCTTCAAGATTTATTGACTGGCCAAGGACTTCAGCTAAATATTTCAGTTTATATCCAGACATAAGGGCTGCCCATAAATCTTGATATTGTTCTCTACATAAGTAACTCTTGTTTTTATTGTATTGAACCCATTCAACTTACAATGAAGCAATTTTTTTTAGGAATATATTGTTTAAACATCTGATTATGGCTTTGTGATTTGCAGGATTCACCCTTCGCTAAAAAAAAGGCAGAAGGCTACTATAATTTGTTTTTATATTTACAATTTGATATAAAATATATTTGTTTTTGTCTTCGCTTTGTGTATTGTGTACCCAATGTTGTCAGTTTCTCTGGATTGTTTATTTTTGATTGCCCTTTCGGTATTTATTTTTCACTTTCTCAGGTATTTGGTGGGATCTGTGTTGTTCATCTTTTAGTTTTTAGTTTGCCCGTTCGTTTTTTTCTAACTTTTATTTCAGCTATTTGTTATTTAATTTATTATTTTGATCGGTTTTCTTTTTTCTTTCTTTTCTCATTATTCATATATTATTTTTCATCATTACCAACTGTTCATGTAGACTCAGATCAAAGAAAAAGCTCAGGTATCATATTTTATACAAGTTGAGAGTACTAACATTGAAGGAACAAAGACAACAAGTATTACACATATAGCATAAATACAAACGGAACTATAAGACAAGCTTTTCACAGTTAGGTATCAGTTCGTATCTTGTGATGAGATAACTGCAACAGATTATTTGGTAGCAAGTGCTAACATTTCTGCCTTGAAAGAACATGCAATTCCGTTTCGGAAGCTGTGGAAGCGATGGTCCTAATCTTAACAAGACAATATGGAGGAGCCCAAACCTGTATGATTATCCCTGATTTCTACATATGGACAAGGAAGAATAGCTGAGTCCAAACCGTATGATTAGCCCTGGTTTCTGCACATGGACATGGAAGAATGTGTGAGTCGAAACCTGTATGAATATCCCTGATTTCTGCACATGGACATGGAAGAATGGGTGAGCCGAAACCTGTATGAATAACCCTGATTTCTGCATATGGATAAGGAATAATGGGCAAGCCCAAACCTGTATGATTATCCTTGATTTCTGGATTTGGATAAGGAAGAATGGCTCAGCCCAAACCTGTATGATTAATAATAAAGTTTTATTTAAAGTCGATATTAATTAAACATTACAACACAAGCTCTAATGAGCTTTTAAAATCGACTACATACAAAATACATACATTCATCTCACAATGATGCACAAACACACCAATTTAATAAAAATAATGCATAGTAATATTAAAACATAATGCATATGGTGACTTAAAAACAACATAAATGCTTGTTATGATCAAGGATTTATAAATCCTTGTTAAGATAGAACCTAAAAATGCATGGCAAAATAAAACATAAAAAGCATGGTAAGATAATACAAGTCAAAGTAAAAAAAAATGAAGTTTATAAATCAGAGTTATGGACAAGCATACACAAAAGTAGCAATGATAATACATGCAAAATAAAAACAAAATAATAATAAAAAGTCTATAAGCATAGCAATAGAAACAGCAACATGTTTAGCACTGCACCATATTTCAACTAAAAATGGCAAGAATTAAAAAAAAAAAAAAGTATATGCTACGAAGCACTATATGCATGCACTGCACTGGCATGAGCTGTTCATTGAATCCCACGTTTGTATTAAATTTTTAAACTGCCCCAAAGACGTTTCCCTTCTACAGTGATTAGGCAGCTCATTCCAGATTTGTGCAGCATTATAACGAAAGTATTTCAGGCCATACCTGGTAGTTCTGACTGGTGGTAAAACTGCTGTTTCCTGTGATCTAAAATTATAATTTTGAAGTTTAATATTGATTAAGTCATGAAGAAAAGAACTGGTTCCAGGATTGACCCTTGTGGTACCCCTTTACTCATTTGATCCCAATCACAGTAATAACTTCCAATTTTAATACGTTGTTTTCTGTTTTCTAGATAACTTTGTAATAATTTTAGAGAGCTTTTTGATAGGCCATATGCTTCCAATTTTAGCAAAAGTAAATCATGCGGTAAACAGTCAAAAGCTTTTGAGAGATCCATCAAAATTGCAGCAATAAATGTATTGTCATCCAGAGCTTTTTTCCAGTCTTCTATTATTTTTTAAAGTGCTGTTTGGCAACCAAAACCAGGTCTAAATGCTGAGAGAAGAGGGTGAAAATGTTTATCTAAAAAATCCATTAACTGGTCATGTATAGCTCTTTCATAAATTTTAGAAATGCATGGTAACACACTTACAGGTCTGTAGTTTCACAGTTAAACAGTGGGGATACCTGCACAGCTTTTAAATTTTCAGGAAAAATTTAGCTTTCAATTGATTTATTTACTAGAATTTTTATAAAATTTGATATTGATGGTTGTGCCAATTTTAAGATTTTTGGTGATATAGACATACCCTGTATTTTTTTTTATATTTAATTTACTTATTTTTTTATTCACATACTCTTCTGTCACAGGTCTAAAGCTTAATTCAGTATCATCAGTTTTATTTTCTTCAATTTTTATTATACTTGGATGAATTTTGTCTATACAGTGCTCCCTCGTTAAACCGCCACCTTCTGTGCAGTCGGTAGTTTGGTGGTATAACGAGTTTGGCGATAAACTGAGGGACATATTGAAAACCGGAAGTTATGTGATCATATGAAAAAATAAACTTTCAACTCGACGGACATGCATTTTGCACTTGTACAAATACATAAGTATAAAGAAAACATGTTTAATAAATTAGAATAATTATATTCACATCGGAAATGTCCTGTACAGTTTGCAGATCTTTGTCAATGTTGACAAATTCTTGAACCGTCATTTGTAGGTCGGGACATCAAGATTATTATAAACACGTGACAGCAACAGTTCATCTTCATTTGAGAGGTTATTGGAAGATCCCATTTAATTGTCAAATTATCGGCAATTTGTTGTTATGTTAATTTTGGATTTTCCTTTGCATAACTTATAATTGCACGTTTTTGTTTGTCGTCTAATTAATTACGCTTTCTCTTCAAGCACGACATTTTTATGACAACAAATTAAATTCCAAATTTTACTCTGGATTAAAAGTACAAATGTAATCACTAGAAAAGTAAATACAGGTAATTATTCTAATCAAAACAACTGATCACCTGTTCCGACCCTCAACTATGAGATCAATGACCATGTCCGATGACCAGTTTTGACATTCCATAATTACCGATCAATACACAGCTATCAAAAGGTAGTTGTGGGCGGTACTAACGGGGGGATTTAAATTGGTTTTACGACTTTTGTGACTGAAAGAAAACCTGTGGCGGAAGCTGAGTTTGGCAGTATAACGGGGGAAATCGGGACATACGAGAATTTTGGCAATAAAACGGGGGGGGGGGGGGTCGATAGACTGAGGGAGCACTGTATTTATATTTTCATCGCCTATGTCTTTAGCAACATTTATAAAAAAAATATTAAAAATTTCTGATACTTCTTTTGGGTCGTTTGCAATTTTCAGATTAACCCTGATTTCTGCATATCATATGGACAAGGAAGAATGGGTGAGCCCAAAACTGTATGAATATCCCTGGTTTCTACCTATGGACATGGACGAATGGGTGAGCCGAAACCCGTACAATTATCCCAGATTTCTGCATATGGAGAAGGGAGAATGGCTGAGCCCAAACCTGTATGATTAACCTTCATTTCTGCACATGGACGAATGGGTGAGCCGAAACCTGTATGAATATCCCTGAATTTCTGCATATGGACAAGGAAGAATGGGTGAGCCCAAAACTGTATGATTATCCTTGATTTCTGCACATGGATAAGGAAGAATGACTCAGTCCAAACCTGTATGATGAACCCTGATTTCTGCATATGGACAGGGAAGAATGGGCGAGCCGAAAACTGTATGAATATCCCTGATTTCTACATATGGACAAGGAAGAATCGGTGAGCCCAAACCCGTACAATTATCCCTGATTTCTGGATATGGACAAGGAAGAATAGCTGAGCCCAAATCGTATGATTATCCATGATTTCTGCATATGGATAAGGAAGAATGGCTCAGTCCAAACCCGTATGATTAACACTGATTTCCGCACGTGGACATGGAAGAATGGGTGAGCCGAAACCTGTATGAATATCCCCGATTTCTGCATATGGATAAGTAAGAATGGGTGAGCTCAAACCTGTATGATTATCCTTGATTTCTGCATATGGACAGGGAAGAATCGCTGAGCCCAAATCCGTATGATTAACACTGATTTCTGCACATGCACATGGAAGAATGGGTGAGCAGAAACCTGTATGAATATCCCTGATTTCTGCATATGGATAAGGAAGAATGGGTGAGCCCAAACCTGTATGATTATCCTTGATTTCTGCATATGGATAAGGAAGAATGACTCAGTCTAAACCCGTATGATTAACCCTGATTTCTGCATATGGACAAGGAAGAATGGGCGAGCCGAAAGCTGTATGAATATCCCTGATTTCTGCATATGGAAAAGTAAGAATGGGTGAGCGCAAAACTGTATGATTATCCCTGATTCCTGCATATGTACAAAGAAGAATGACTAATCCAAACCGAAATGACTTAGACTAAAAATGTATGATTATCCCTGATTTCTTCATATGGACTAGGACGAATGGCTTAGACCAAACCCGTATGATTATCCCCGATTTCTTGATCCTTTTGTTCTCATAGTTCCGTTTGTATTCATGCTATTTTTGTGTTACTTATTGTTTTGTTCCGTAAATGATAGTACTCTCAACTTGTATAAATGCCATACCTGAACTTTGTTTTGGATTTTGTAATAATAAATATGTCACATTTTGTTCGTCATCTGCATCTGAAAATCAAATGGAAATCATATATGTAAATAAAAGGAAGAAATTAAGAGCTTAAAACCATGCCAACCTATCATAATATAAAAGAAAGAAGAAAAAAAACCATCAAAATAATATATTAAATTACGCATAGCTGAAAGAGAGGCTGTAAAGTAACTCAGTGGACAATGGATTTTTTTAAGTCAACGATCTGCTCTACCTCCCTCTAACTCAAGACTTATTATGTGAGAGTTGACATTTCACTCACTTGTGGAAAACACTTGTATGACCTCATCATTCACCAAAAGGGAGCTTTGTGCCCATAAAACTAATGTTATATATATGTATGTTAGGTGTATCGATGTTGCCTGTTCTCTGCGATTATTCTATTTGATTTTAGAATTGTTCAGACAATGTGCTATTTTTTGTTTTTCATTTCATAATATATTATTTTGCCATTTCTTAATTTTATTTGTGACTAGTTGATGATATGTTTACATTTCCCAGGCATTTTGTAAGTGAGTCCAGAACAAAGAATTAGAATCCAGAAGCACAAAATGATATTTAAATGCATGGTTATGATTTCTATCAAATAAATTTATATGTTTTTAATCAATTTCATATATATTTTATAAATTAGTGGCTTTTAAGGTCCTGACAGTGGAAATTGGGGAGAGACCAGAAATATTCGTTATCGGGAGATTGCAAAAGGAATGTCAAATACGGGACCTGCATAAAATATCCGGATTTGGAGCAATGCCAATCACGTTTTAGTTTATTTACATTTTTAATCAATGTTTAAACATTTTTAATTTCCTGGATAAAATCTTAATTTTTTTCAAAGCAGAGACATACTTGTGTCTCTGTTCAAACTGACTTTGGTGTTATTGTTTTTACTGATTGCTTATAAGAATATGTTTATCTCTAGTATGGATTGATTATATTATCAGCTGTCAAATAATTGCAAATGATTTTTTTTTTAACAAACACACACACAAATCTTCTATTTTTGCTACGATTTCTCAGAACTTCTTTTGATTGCTTTTATGTTTTTTACTATTAGACGATCAATATCATAAAATTTGTAGATTGTCAATAAATGTATTTGTTCATTACTAAAAAAGTGAAAGTGCAATACAATTACTTTTTAGTTCATTTAGCTAATTAGGGTCTTCAATAACTTTAATTTGTATTGTAAAAATCTTAGAATTCTTCAAAGTTAATTTGCAAATAATAAAAAAAAATTATTCTTACAAAATGTATTAAGAAACTAGAGGCTCAGTGGGCTGATCCTTGTGTCGCTCACCTTTCATTCTGCTTCGAGGAAATTTAATACAGAACCTTCCATAGGTGCTTCCCACCAAATATCGGTTCATTTTGGCAAAGCAGTTGCAGATAAGAAGACTTTTAGAAATTGACCAATCTAAAACAGGAATTGCCTGTGGCAGCCATGTTTGTAAATGGATCAAAACGAAATGAGTAATCTCTATAGAGGATCTTCCATAGATGCTTCTTACCAAGTTTCATATCATTTGGCCAAGCGGTTTCAGAGGAAAAGCTGTTTTAGAAATTGACCAATAAGAAACAAGACTTGCCAGTGGCAGCCATATTTGTTAATTGATAGGGACGAAATGAGTAATCTTTATAGAGGACCTCCCATAGATGCATCCTACAAAGTTTTAGTACATTTGGCCAAGCAGTTTCAGAGGAGAAGATTAAAAAAAATAGGCCAATCAGAAACAAGATTGTTAACGGATCAGAACGACATAAGCAATCGCAACAGAGGACTTTCCATAGATGCTTCCTACCAAGTTTCGGTACATTTGGCCAAACAGTTTTTTTTAAATCAGCCAATCAGAAACAAAAATCGCCTGTGGCGGCCATGTTTGTTAATGGATCGGGACGAAATGAGCAATGAGGGCCTTCCATAGATGCTTCCTACCAAGTTTCAGTTCATTTGGCTGAGGGGTTTTAGAGGCATATTTATCTGTAATTCAATTCATTGCTAACTGTATTTTACTAATATCTATATTTAAATTAGAGTTATCTCCCTTTCCACAGAAAAACAGTTATTTTCAGAAAGCATACATACCTGTTAACCCTCCCCCTTTTCGCAGGAGTCTCCCGCGTAAGAGCTTTATCTCCCGCATGGACTGGGTCTCATGCGCGGGAGACATTAATCTCCTGCACACACCTTTTCCTCCCGCACGATATCCCCCCAACAAAAAAATCAAGTACAATAAAATCTTGACCTACATTTTGCGATCAATATTTCTGGAAATTCACCATTTGCAACACCCGTGCTGATGAAAAACGCCGAGAGATACGAATGTAAATGATATCCAGTTATTGATCTGTTTGACACCTTTATAGGTAAATTGGGTCATGGTGATTAATTAAGGTGTTGATGATTATACAACAATTATCCACTGATTGACAGTTAATTGGGGATAAGGAAGTGGGTTTGTGGCACACGCTTAGATGATTAGAAGTGTGATAGCGCCAATTAAAAATAGTTATAAACCGTTGTGCAAACAGGAGTCGGACAACCTTTGATGCCGAGGAAAACTTCTTATTTCGATCAAATGTGCAATGAATTCATCTCGGATTGAGTTGTTATGGCTTGTTTGGGACCAAAGCCGATCAAAGTATTATTTAAGGACTAAGTTCCAGGATGGAATTGATAAACCACAAAAATGCCAAAACGTATGCTGTCGCCCAACGGACCAGCAGCAAAGTGACTTTTTAATTTTAGTGCTCTATGACTTTATTGTTCAGAGCATTCTGTCTTCATTTTTATTGCTTTGTTATAACCTTATGATTATGAATGATTATGAATAAATTATAAATACAGTTTTTATCATTCATTCATCATATGAAACACTACTAATAAGACAGAAATGTAAACAATATATATTGAAATGGGATGCAGTTGGTTCAATACTGAAACAAACAAAAAGAAAACATCAATTAACAATAAAAACATGCACCTGAAATACGTCGATAAAAAATCTCCAGTTATGAGACCAAATCTCCAGTTGTAGCATAGCAACTCTATCACATGTATGCAACTACAAGGTACAATTTTGTGCGTTTAAAGGCGACGCACAAAATCTCCTCCTTAGAAGAGTTGGTAAGGGGGAGATCTCTCCCCTAGCAGTTCCCAGAGGTTAACAGGTATGAGCATACAATCATAAAAATGAATTGCCTGTGGTGGCCATTTTGTCAATGGATCGGGACGAAATGAGCAATCTTTATAGAGGACCTTCCATAGATGCTTCCTACCAAGTTTCAGTTCATTTGGTTCAGTGGTTTCAGAGGAGAAGATTTTTAAAAATAGGACAATCAGAAACAAGAATTGCCTGTGGTGGCATTGTTTGTTAATGGATCGGGACGAAATTAGCATTCTTTATAGAGAACCTTCCATAGATGCTTCCTACCAAGTTTCAGTTCATTTGGCTGAGGGGGTTTCAGAGGAGAAGATTAAAATGTGAAAAGTTAATGGACGACAGATGACGGACGCCAAAACTTAGCAAAAAGAGAGAAAAAGAAAAAAAAAGTAAGAACATTGATATAGTTTTTTTACTTTTGTTTTTGTATAAATTTTATAACAAGAATATAATATACAGCGGTATATGAAATAACTTTTTATTTTCATTTTCTTAACTTTCTTTTTTAAAAGTTATCGCTAAACTACTTATTCATCCCGAATTATTCATGCGTGTTTCGTAATTGACATTCCTTTTGGGGCCTTTGAACCGTAATGAGAGCGGGAGGTTTGGCGCCTTAAAATCTGATTCAACCCACCATTTCTTTAGAAATGCCTGTACCAAGTCAGGGTCATTACGGTTTTCACAGTTTTCCGGTTGTTGACTGATTTTGTCTGTTTATATAATTATGAGTTTTGACTTTCCCTTTGTAAGATTGTTCGGAGTTCGGTAATTTTGTTATTACCTTTATTTACAATCGCCCGATAACGAATATTTCTGGTCTTGCCCCAATTTCCACTGTAAGGATCTTAAAAGCCACTAATTTATAAAATATATTTGAAATTTATTAAAAACATATAAATTTATTTGATAGAAATCATAAAAATGCATTTTAATATCATTTTGTGCTTCTGGGCTCATCTGGACTCTTGTTCTTTGTTCTGGACTCACATTCGAGGTGCCAACATTTCCCGGTTTCACTTCTCGCTTCCGGTTTGTCTTGATCAAAGCTTTTGTTATTATAGTTCCATTTGTATTGATGCTAGACTTGTATTATTTGTTGTCTTTGTTTCTTCAATATTAGTACTCACAACTTGTATACAATATATTACCTGTACATTGTATTTGACTCAAGGTTACGTCAACAGATGGTAATGATAAATCTGTCATAAACGAAAGAAAAAAATATCCAAATAATAAATTAAATAACAAATAGCTGAATTTATATATAATATTTATTTGTCTATCTAAGGGTGACTAATCTTTGCAGACATATGTATGAACTATTCTGCTGAGTATTTTGTTTTTATATCTTACTTGATGAAAACATACAGAATAATGAAAGGCCAACGGTCTATTATAACACAATATTAAGGATATCAGATTTCTTTAAAGAGAGAGGGTGGAATTCGCTCTAAAACTTTCATCTCTTGTAATATGTTTTGCCATCAGTTGGTTCATGAACAGGCTGAAAAATAGGTGGTTCGAGGTTGCTTATATCTAAATAATAAATAATTAAAACGTAGCATATTATACATACGTATTCCGTAAAAGAATTGTATATTAATTTTGGTACTATATTTATTCTTTATTCATTATGCTTAGAATTATACCTGAATATTGACAATGAAGAATGGCTGTGTCCAAGCCTTAACATGAACACTGATTTCTGCATATGGACAACGAGGAATAGCTGTCCCTAAACTTTATAAGAAGGAGGAACGGCTTACCCTTCGCGAGCATTCAAGTTCATTTGGTGGGGTCCTTGTTGCTCATCTTTTTAGTTTTTATTGTGGTGTCCTATTATATGTCTTTACGTTCTGAGTTCTGAGTTGTGATGTCCATTACGATTTCTGTATAAAAACAATGTTCTCTTTGTCTTTACCTCCAGTTGTTTGTAGGAGAACTCATATCTTTTTTACATTATTTGTGTTTGTTGCGCATAGTGGTGTCCAACACATATTTTGTTGTGTGTTTGTTTCGTTCGTCTTCGTCTTATGTACCCCATGTTGCCATTTTCTCTGGATTGTCCATTGTTGATTGCCCCCTCTGCATTCTCTAGCGGTTTTTTTCATAATAAATACAGATTTCTGAATATTGACAGTACAGAATGGCTACTCTCAAACATGTGAGGCTTAACAAAGATTTCTGCATATTGACAATGAGAATGGCTGCACCCAAACCCATATAATTAACGCTGATTTCTGCATATTGACAATGCAAAATGGCTGAGCCCAAACACATATGATCATCCTTGATTCCTGCAAATGTACAAGGAAGAATGACTGAGCCCAAACCCTTATGATTATCCCTGATTTCTGTATATGGGTGATTTTCAAAAAAAATGAAGACTTTTCATTTTCAGAGAATAATTTGAATATTAAATGATATGAAAGAAAGGTAAATATCTTAAAACAAGCACAATGATAACAGTTATCTTCATGCAAAGTGTCATGGAGATTGCTCTTACGGTTAAAAAGTTATCCTCTAAAAACTGGTCAAATTTGTCAGGAGTGTGACGTTTTAGCGTGACAAACTTTAAATTGCCTTAACTTACCTCGATGATAAAAAAAAATAAAATAAAAAATATATTAAAGAAAGATGGTATTCTATAATTTCGTACCATTTTACTTCAAATATCTACATGTTTTGTGACCCTATGATTATGCGACAAAAAATTATTCTATTTTTTAAATTTGTGTACGTGAATAAATTTAACTTGGAAAATTGTACAAATGTCACATTAAACCTTAATAATTTTTCATTGTTGAGACTAATTAGTTCAGAAAAATCAAAATATGTTGTAAAAAAACATTAGTTATAATAATTTAGTAGTATTAGACTGGATGAATATGATAGTTGTAAAATTGGGCTTGCATAAGGAGAGACACAAAAAATGTCAGGAGTGTGACATTTGATCTTAGTTGTATAGTACTATGTTGTATGCTTTAATAGTTCACAATTTTCTTTATTTTCCAAAAGCTCCAGACCCAATCAAAGAAAAAAGTTGGAAATAGCTCTTGATATATGACATATCATAGCTAGGAAATCAAAATAACTAATGTCAGGAGTGTGACACTTTTAATAGGCATATCTTTTAAATAAAAATAAAATAAAAACATGCTTCTACAAACTTCCACAATGTTTTCAATTTAATTACATATAAACAATAAGTAATAATTATAGTATTTTTGTATATTGCATGACACCTTTCTCATAATAAGTGATGATAAGGGGTTATATTTTCTTAAAACATGTCAAAATATGGATTTTTTCTAAATGAAAAATTGATGTATGTTGCTTTAAATAAACAGAATACTTACTTTAATATATCTTGCCTTTCATAAACCATTTTCATTCTTTTGATATGGCATTTTTGAAAATTTATCAATAATTTTTCATTCAACAGTAATATGTCACACTCCTGACATAAAAACATTAAGTGTTGATTGCAATTGCAATAGGAAGTTTTTTTGCAGAATAAATTATTGAGAAACATAGGGAAACTAATTTGAAAACCACTAAAAAGTAATTTTATACTAAGAAAAGATGATCTATTGCTAGTTTTAATAAATTTCAAATCCATTTTAACCATTTTGGATGAGATAAATTCTTAAGGGGCAAATAATTAGCACATTAATCATTAAAAAAACCAAAAACATAATTTGAATCTTCTTTTAATATTTACTGTTAACTGTAAGAAATATAAGCTTTTGAAGAAATGTAACTTTTTGTTTGGAAAGAATAAGTTAGTTATATTATTTTCAGCCCGACAGGTTTATTTTCGAGAGGCAATCAGGAGTATGACAATTTTATTTAAGAAATATATTATTTTGTAAGCATATAGCCCCCATAAAACTGCTTGTAATTGTCTTGGGGAATTATTTAATTCTCAATAAGCACTATACTCTTGAAAAGATGTATAAATGGTTGAAAATTGAGTTGTTATTTTTTATAATTATGATAGTATTACTTAGAATATGATAAAATATGATTGAAATAACATCATAACAATGCAAAAATGAAATATATTCAAGGGAAACCTTTTTTCAGTCAAAATAGATTATGTACCACTACTTAAAAAAGATTTCTGCATATGGACAAGGAAGAATGGCTGAGCCCAAACACGTATGATTATTCCTGATTTCTGCATATGGATAAGGAAGAATGGCTTAGACCAAACATGTATGATTAACCCTGATTTCTACATATGTATACAAGGAAGAATTGAGCCCAAACCGAAATGAGTATCCCTGGTTTCTGCATATGTATAAGGAAGAATGGCTGAACCCAAACCCGTTTGATTAGCACTGATGTCTACACATTGACCATGAAGAATGGCTGAACACAAATCCGTACGATTATCCCTGATTTCTACTTATGGACAAGGAAGAATTGCCGAGACCAAACCCGTACGATTATCCCTGATTTCTACATATGGACAAGGAAGAATGGGCGAGTCCAAACCTGTACGATTATCCCTGATTTCTACATATGGACAAGGAAGAATGGGCGAGTCCAAACCGAGACGATTATCCATGATTTCTACATATGGACAAGGAAGAATGGGCGAGTCCAAACCCAGACGATTATCCCTGATTTCTGCATATGGACAAGGAATAATGGGCGAGTCCAAACCCGTACGATTATCCCCGATTTCTACATATGGACAAGGAAGAATGGGCGAGTCCAAACCCAGACGATTATCCATGATTTCTACATATGGACAAGGAAGAATGGGCGAGTCCAAACCCAGACGATTATCCATGATTTCTACATATGGACAAGGAAGAATGGGTGAGTCCAAACCCAGACGATTATCCATGATTTCTACATATGGACAAGGAAGAATGGGTGAGCACAAACCTGTACGATTATCCCCGATTTCTGCACATAGACAAGAAAGAATGGCTGAGACCAAACCTGTATGATTAAGCCTGATTTCTACATATGAACAAGGAAGAATGCCCGAGACCAAACCTGTATGATTAACCCTGATTTCTGCATATGGACAAAGAAGAATAGCCGAGACCAAACCTGTATTATTAACCCTGATTTCTGCACATGGACAAGGAAGAATGGCTGAGACCAAACTCGTATGATTATCTCAGATTTCTACATATGGACAAGGAAGAATGGGTGAGACCAAACCTGTATGATTATCCCAGATTTCTACATATGGACAAGGAAGAATGGCTGAGACCAAACACATATGATTAACCCTGATTTCTACATATTTACAAGGAAGAATGACTAGCACTTATTTCTGCATATTGACAATAAAGAATGGCTGCGCCCAAAGCCGTATGATTAACACTGATACGAGACATGCTATTGTTGCCATATAAACCGTCTCTATACTGATGGCAGATTCATTTGTGTCTAAGCTTATTTATAAATATATTTTTCTTATTTTTCATCTCTGAACCAGCGAGCACAGCATAAAACATATATAATAAAAGTAGACATTTGTATTTTTCAATAACAATTTCCCGTTAAGTTAACTTAAGATACAAGGAATATACGGAAATGTTTATTTCACCACATCACACGTAGCAGACGACATCAACTTTCCACTTCTCATCACCACTAATACTACACAAGGAACTAATTAAATTAAATATGATTGATTGAATTATTATTTGCTGATTTTCATCCAGCAGGAAATATTTCATACATATTCTCAAAGAACAAATACTATACAGAACCAAGGTAGGAATAGGACAAACATGACAAAAGTGAACAGTCTGGTTTTACATATTAGGAAATTGATTCAAATTATACTTTTATTTGTATTGTGTTATGCGAACCTGGGTTTTTTCTTCGGGTACCACATATCTTCTCTTTCAATCTCTCCCACCACCCACATTTTTTAATTACAATTACAATAATCAGCACAATAGCCAGAATAATTGCAATAATAATTGGTCTGAAAAATAAACAAAAAAACGAACCATTATTTCAAAATGTGTGTTTACAATGTAATGCTTTAATATGAGCTGATGTATTCGTTACCTCATAAACAAAACACATTTTATTTTGCCATTTAAAAATGTGAAAATCAGAAAGGTGAAGCGTGGGGTTTGTATTTATTTTTCGTTACCGAAATTGTTAAATCGGCTGAAAATTCATCTTTCCTCCTCAAAAAGCACATCACACACGCTCAGTGTTCTAGTACAATTCGAATTGACTAATCGCAAAACGTCATGAAATATCTTTTCCCACAATGCAATAACATATTTGAAAGATCCATTGGTATAGGAAGTAATTTGGATGAGCTTAATACATTTTTCTTTGAGAATTGTTACTTACAACTGGTACCAATGAATTTTGATGAAGAGTATTGAAAGCCAATTTAAATATTATTGAACATATTTCGTAGCGGTCAGCTTTATTGATGGCGATATCTGGAGATAACCACTGATCTTCTGAAAGTCGCAGACAACACTGATCAGAATACCAGTTGCATGGAAAGTGTCTTATAAAAAGTAGAATTTACTCTTCCTTTGCGAGCACCTGGATTCAGCCCCGTTTTTTGTGGGTTCGTGTTACTCATCATTTAAGTTTTCTCTGTTGTGTTTTTTGTTGTTGTTTTTTTTTTATTTGTCTTCGTTCTGTGTCTGATGACCAAAGTTGTTTGTGTCTCTGGAATGACCATTCTTGATTGTCCCCTTCACTATTCCCTGACGTTAATTGACCGAATCAAGTACACCTCACCAAGCCGCATTAGCAGTGAATGGCACTAAATCTACAGGTAAATGTATATACAACTGACATGCCATTGCAGCCAATTTACTTCTTGTAAACAAGTGATACGAGTTGTTGTCGTTTCAATAATATATATTTGTTCAATCTGATAGTGACATTTGGTTGTATTGAATGTTGCTTAAAATATTCACATTTAAGATATACTCAAACATACAAATGTATCCCTCTCGCATCGTTTGTTCCAACATAGTTAGTGCCATTTGTTGTTTTATTCAAATTATCAACTGAAAAAAAGATAATAACAAATAACAGAATACACGATCTGTATCGTTTATTATAGTTAGCATGAAGTTAGTGGAGCAGGACCTGTTTATCCTTCCGGAGCACTTGAGTTCACCACCGATTATTAGTAGGGTTCGTGTTACTCTATCTTTAGTTTTATGCGTAATGCTTTGTAGATCGTTGTTTGTCCACTTGTCCTTTTTCTTTTGGCCATTGTGTTGTCTGTCCTTCTTCGATTTACGGATTCTGATTACCCCTTTGATATCTTCAAACTCGTCTTATCGTGCCAAATAAACGTTAGAGAAAACTGAAGGAACAATCATAAATGGATAAATTAAGCGATGTCAGACTTCAAACTGTACTGAAACTTTATTTAAGATAACCAACAAGTAAATGTCTACCTCCAGACTGTTGCTTCAATGAGCTAGCACTTTAATTAACCAAATGTGTGTGTTGGTCTAGTTAAAGAGGTAATCATCATTATTTCATTAAATGTAACTTGTTCTCGTCATGATATAACTGAAAAATTGTTCATTTGGCGGTAAAAATATTCATTCAATGTTTTTGTTTATAAACGGATAGTCGCTAAGCTCAAAGCAAATCAGCACAATTCGGCTGATACAGTTCCGTCATCAAAGAAGAGCTTGAAGATACCAAAGGATAGACATGTCGCCCCACTCGGACACATTTTCTTGATTCGGAGCCAAACAGTCTTTGCTCTTACTCCTTAATACTGCGTGCATAGCGGAGAAGCAGCAAATACCAATTTGATAGTCTTTGGTTTGACCCGAAACAAGGTAGCTTATTCTCATGGATAACACTTTGAAACCTATGTCATACACTGGACAGATGCAAAGTAGTTTATTTTCATGGAAAAATAAAAATAATTCTAATAAAAACAAACCTGTAGACAAGTTTTCTTTTTCAGATGTACTAATTGTTGATCCCTCTTCAGTATTTGCATCGGTAACATGATCTTCAAGTATATATAAATACAACATTTTAGCTTTTGGTCTACAATGAATAGAACCATCATCTAAGAAGAGCTTGAAGATACCAAATGGGTAATCAGAATCTGTATATCAAAGAAGAACGGACAACACAATGGCCAAAAGGAAAAGTACAAAAGGACAGACAACGATCTACAATACATACACATAAAACTAAAGATCTAGTAACACGAATCCCACTAAATAGCAGGGTGAACTCAGATGCTCCGAAAGGGTAAGCAGTTCCTGCTCCCCTAGTGGCACCCGTCGTGTTAATCTAGTTACAAACCCTGTGATAAATCATGAATGAAGAAAGGATCGGGAGAGTGTTTATGACAAGTGGAACATATCCATGATCATATGTGACACAGATATTCCAACCTCATCCGTATTACAATAACCTCTATTGGAACTACATTCTGTAATCTTCTTTGTAGGAGATATTATAATAATTTCAAAATGAACGCGTCCCTAAGAATCTAGCTTGAAATGTCTTTTTTTTTAATTTCCCCTCTGATTTCCTTACCTTACCGTATCGATTACTCTATATTAACCTAGATCCAATGAAAGATCAATATAAATAGAGTACTTTGAGTGCTATTAAAACACTATGGGCTCCCATATGACCACAGTCGCATATATATCGAGAGCATTATGCATACAAGCTGGTTTGCAATGCATTATAAGTGCATACATTGCTCAAAATACTATTTATTTAAAATTTAACTTGAGTTAACCTATACTTGACAAAATTAGAAACGAGGCAGATGCTATATGGGGTTAAATATGTATTATTGAATGCATGTCATGGGTTGCAATTTATTTACATTGTGCAATGTTTCATTGAGTAAATTGCCATATCAAGCGAAGAAATGTTAGGTGTAGATACATATCAAACTCTTTATCACAGCCGAGGCATAGAAGCAGGACAGCCAATTTACCAAATGCATACAGATTGCTTGAAAATATCTTGCTCTACATTCGTCTTACTAACATATTAGTTTCTTCTGTATTGCTTTGTCGAAAATTGTTTGTCCTCTTTTCTATTATCTGTTGTTAACTTCTAATGCTGTTTATCCCGTTGGTATCGTCAATCTTTTCTCAGTATAACTTATCCCTCAGACATTGGTGATCTTAACCGATTTTGGTTAGTTATCTTGCTCAGGCCCTTTGGTTTTATTGCTCCCAAAATTTTAAATTATTTGGCTTTCAAATCTTTTGATTTTGAGCGTACCTGATGAAGTTTATTCCAGAAACACATTGTGCGCACTAAATTTGATATCTACATTTTTATTATTACACTTACCCTTATAAACATCTTCTAGATACAAAATGTGCTTATCGTTGTTGAATCCGCAGGAACACTCGTAAGAGACATTCAATCTTTGAGAGTGAGATTTAATATGGTAAGGATGAATCCACGTTTTTCAATTGATGAGTTGTATTTTGTTATATCAGTTGAGATTCCACTCTTTACCATTAAAACTTTATTATCAGGTCCACCACGCCATATCCTTGTTTCATTTACAGTGCAGTTATCCACTTTACAAAATAATGTCAAATCTTGTCCTAATTTTGGTGATGTATCTCTCACTGTCCATTTAACTATAATAACAAGATGAACTGTGAGCTAATACTCACCTATGATACCCCCACTCTTTGGCAAACAGGAAGTAGGAATCTGACGAGTCAAAAAACGCTTCCCACAATATGGGGTACCTATATGAAGCTTGTCACCAAATATCAGATTTCTGCCATCAATAGTTGCTGAGAAAAATGCGACGAAAAATGAGCATATATGTTCAGTGTGTAGAAATATCAACTAAGTCGGCAAACAGGAAGTAGGAATCTGACGGGTCCAAAAACGCTTCCCACAATATGACATACCTATATAAAGCTTGTGACCAAATATCAGATTTCTGCCATCAATAGTTGCTGAGAAAAATGCGACAAAAAATGAGCATATATGTTCAATGTGTATAAAAATCAACAAAGTCGGCAAACAGGAAGTAAGAATCCGATGGGTTCAAAAACCCTTCCCACAATATGGGGTACCTATATGAAGTTTGTGATCAAATATCAGATTTCTGCCATCAATAGTTGCTGAGAAAAATGTGACGAAAAATGTGCATATATGTTCAATGTGTATAAAAACCAACTACAGTACAGCTGACAGCATACACTGATAAATGCTGAGCATAATCTGGATGCTGAGCAGGCTCAGCATTTTCGCTGATGGTCTGCTAATTAACCCCAAGGTAATAAACAGGGCCATAAAATACCTGGTCAGTAGTGTCTTGTTGATTTCAAAGGTGATCTACAGGTAAACATATACACCTGTTTGTGTTACATAACAGGAAATGGGCATATTTGGATTTCAGTGATTTTGATGTGTAGAAAAAGGACTTTAATACATTTAACTGTACCTTGAAAATTTGTCAATAAAATAATATTTTCAAAATTTAATATTTTGTGATATTAGCATCAGCTAACAATTTAAACAAATAATTGAAATGAAATCATAATTTTGTGTTGGATATATAAGAATTTTTAACTGAAAATATGGCAAAGAAGAGCAAGATTAATTGTAATGCTATTTTAATCAATAAATAAATTAATTAAGATTATATTTAACATTTTAAAAATTTTCTTTCTATGTAATGTGCATGTGTGTACATGTTAGTCATGTATTTAAGAGTTTTTTTTTTTTTTCTTTTTTTCAACTTTGACAAAAATGTTATAGTTGTTCTTTTATGATACATGTATTTAAAAAAAAATTATTTTGTAATTAATTTTATCTGTTTTTGCAGAGGAATAATATATTTAATTTGCTTTATCAATTTAATAAAATAAATATAATCCAATTTGAAAAATATACTTGTTACTATGTTTCAATTCCTTTTTAATCCATCTTATCCAAGGTAATATTAATTTCTTTTCTTTTCATAGTTTATTTTGCGACATGTCAGGTTGTTTTATTTTGTTATTCAGGACATTTCTTGAACATTTTTTTTTCACATTTTTATTCTTATTTTGCTTAAGCATACATTCTAAACATTAAAAAAAATATGCATAATGAATGGTATCATACATTACAGGCTCAAAACTCTATTAAAAGTGTTGTAAATTTTCAAAAAGATGAGCTAATAGTAAATGGAAAATGTATAGACCCGTCGCAACTGTCCAACAAATATTTTTATAATGAATATATTAATGTAAAATTTTTGAAACCAATAGGTATAAATACATGGTTAAGTACTTGTCTATAAATGAAAAACCAAACACGAGTCAGCTTTACTCTTTCATTTTTCATTATCTAGAAGAAAATAAGCTAAAAATATTCAGATGGAAATTATTGCAATATATAATTCCTACAAAGAAACTATTAATGAAATGGAGAATTGCTATTAATATCCAATGTAATTTCTGTGGTCAAGATGAAGACTATCTACATTACTTTATGTCTTGTCCCTACCTGAAAGAATTTTGGGTGAAAATACAACAAATATTGAAAAAATCTAATATAGAAAATTTTGTCACATTAAAACATATTGTTTTTGGGTATAAGATATTTGATAAAGATTATTTTGATTTCAACTATTTTTTAACAATTTTAGGATTTTCTATATACAAAGCATATTATGTATCTGAACAAAAGACCAAACAAGTAAACATATATTCTTTATTTGTGAGAGAATATATTACGAGAATAAGCCAGGTGAAAAACTCCAAAATAGTAAACTGTTAGCAAAAATAAGGGAAAATATTGAAATGTAAATATGTATGCAATGTATATACATGTATGTATATGTATATGTATGCATGCATATGTATGTGTGTATATGCATAGATGTATGTGTGTAGATGTAGGTGCATATGTATAGGTATATTTAATTAAAGTCTGATACTCATCAGTTATATTATATTATTTGAAAGTATTTTAATTATATAAGAAAATATTAATATGAAATACTTCATAAGTAGCTTGGGCTTTTGAAGTAAGAATGTAACAAGCATTTTGAATAAAAATACAGTTGACTCTCGTTATCTCGAATTCGATGGGACCATGGAAAAAATTTGAGTCAACCGTAGTTCGACTCAAGAGGAGCTACGAAAATACAGGAAGTGTGGTTTGTTTAACAACGAAAGGGAGACAACTCGAGCGAAATTTTGAAGAGCTAAAACCAGCATCGCATGTCCCTATTCTCGGAACGAATTTAAACATATTCGATGTTTTTGTTGCTGTTTTTTTCTCTCCGTTAAATTCTTTGAATCTTGTGAAACGACTGATAACTTCTAGATATCTTTTTTGTGTGAATGAATATGTTTATCCGTTTTGTTTATGTTTTTCACCTGTTGCATTGTCATTAAACTTCACCCATCATGACATATTTTTATATATGCAATACTGTTTATTTACAATAAATGGTGTGTTTTTATTATTCAATAAAGTGTAGAAGAAATCTATTCTTCTTTAATCAAAATTAATTTCCGACAAATAATTCAATAGATAAAACGCTTCCTTTGTGTACTTTTCATAATCATTGATGTATGCCGACCCAAGCGCACATATTATGAATCGATAATTTTTGATTGTACACATCTAACCTGTGTCATAATACCAAGCCAATTCAAATATTATCATTAATTAATTTGACAGATTGTGAAATAAACATGTGAAATAGCCTAAGGTAAAAATGTCAAATTCAATGACCGGATGTTTCACCTGTGATCCGATTTTAATCCTAAGATAATACACATGTTTTGACAGGTAAATTTGACTTAACGAATGTAAATAATATGGCTTTTTACATCTCGGGACCAAAACTTTTATTTGAGACAACCGAAATTTCGACTCATCCGAATTCGACTCAACAGGAGTCAAATTATATATATTTATACACAACGAAGTTCGGGACTTCGATAAAAATTCGACTCAACCGGAAATTCGAGTCAACCGAATTCGAGACAGTGAGAGTCAACTGTATATTGTTGTTAAAAAAAAAAAAAAAAAATATGCCAGTTGATTATAAATACATTCTTTTCAATATAAAAAATGACAAATTAAGTATTTTTTGTATATTAACACACAGTTATGGTAAACATAGAAAATCTCAATCAATGAAGGATTTATGGACACTTTTAATTTGCCACTTATTCAGTCTCATGTCATAAATTGACCTTAAAGAGACAATACTGTCTATGCCATGTTTAATATGAGGCAGGTGCAACCTGAAACGCTCCCGAAGAACAGTAATTTTTCTTCCTGTTTACAAAATATCAAGCTTAAAAATAACACCACCTAAAACTCCAAACTCCGGACAGTTTTCGTATCCGCTACCGAACATTGTTTCATTTTTATTTCGACTAGAGTTCCGGTTTAGGTCACGTGATTTTTCTTTTAATTTATTTCCGGTTTGGCAGCCATATTGTTGAAGATTTTGAAGTGCCATAGTAGTACATATTCATACTTCTACCATTAACGCTCCCGAACTTCAGGAGTGTAATAAATGTAATTAAAACATATTATTCTCTGATTGTGCACCAAGTTTAATATCCACAGTTTAGTTAAGAGTTTACTTTCAAGATTTAAAACATTGATAAGACAAACAAATTGAAGAAAATATGAAGCTTTACAGCAAAAAAAAAAAAAAAAAAAGACAACAAACAAATGGTTAAAAAAAAGAATAGATACACATCTATTGTATACATGTAAATATTTTCAAATAATTTACTTTTAAATTTTAAAATACAGATCTATAATAATTGAAATTTTAACAAAACATTACTACATTGTAAAATAGAAAATTTATTATGTAAATATTTCCACTAAATAAAAAGTCACAAGTGTAACAAATCACACATACATGCTCAGGTAAATTTTACTAACACCTATTGAATCAGGTACATCTACCTGGAAATCATTATGATCATATTGTTTATTCAATTGCTGACCATCTGTACAGTAATAAAACTGATCATCAGCCCATGATTTACGACCCTCAATAAAACCTCAGCATTGAATGCTGAGCCTTTTAGATGCTCAGCATTTATCAGTGTATGCTGTCAGCTGTACTGTAAGTCAGCAAACAGGAAGTAGGAATTGATGGGTCCAAAAACGCTTCCCACGATATGGGGTACCTATATGACGCTTGTGACCAAATATCAGATCTCTGTCATCAATAGTTGCTGAGAAAAATGTGACAAAAAATGTGCATATATGTTCAATGTGTATAAAGACCAACTAAGTCGGCAAACAGGAAGTAGGAATCTGACGGGTCCAAAAACGCTACCCACAATATGGTATACCTATATGATGCTTGTGACCAAATATCAGATTTCTGCCATCAACAGTTACTGAGAAAAATGCGACGAAAAATATCTTGGACGGACGGAAGGACGGACAGACGGATAGAGGTCAAACAGTATACCCCCCTCCCCCTTTGGGGAGCGGGGGTATAATAATTGTAACACATAGCATATTATAATAGTGGTAATTTACACGTGGAGGTAAAAATTTGTTTTGCACGAAAAATGTTGTCATATACCTTTTGATGTTTAATTATTTTGTGATTATCGTGCTTATAAATAGTTTGATTTCAGACTTTGAAATAATATATTCTTAAATTCATTCAGAGCGATTGTGGTAAAATGTTGACATTTAAGAAATTAAATGTTTATTTTATAAAGAATACAATACCCTCTTTGTTATGAAAATACAGACTATACATTTTGTACCAGCATTGCCTGGGGAGTTTTTTTTTGTTTACATGCTTTAGTATCCATATGGTATAATCCGCCCAGTATTCACTGCTTCGGCACAGCCATGGTTTATTATATATATTTATTGCTGAAATTTACATTTCCTAAATAATATAAATATTAATAAAACTAACATTCTCTTCCCTCAGGCATAGGTAACCTTAGACAATTTTGGCTATTCTGTTTATTTCTTTCTTGTTTAATTGCTCCCAAAACTTTAAATTATTTGGCTTTCCGATCTTTCGATTTTGAGCGTACCTGATGAAGGTTATTCCAGAAACACATCATGTGCACAATTATGATTGATACACAACAACAATACATCAAACTAAATATTCACGGTGAAATAATAATAATTGTGGTGCAGACACACTCGGGCAGGAAAAGAGATATATCCACATAAATGTACACACACTTACTCACATATGAGGGGGGGGAGATGAGAGAGAACATATACATATATCAGGTGATTCATCACCAATCTGCAAGAGGCACCTTCAGTCGATGCTAAAAGGAATAAAGTCCTACTTGTGTCTAGTACAGACCGGCCATGTTGATATAGAAATTTGATGTGGAAGGAAAGGGGAGAGACACACAAACATGTAATATTGTTTGGAACATGGAAAGGGATCAGAGCTTTTGGATAACCAGCAGCAAGCATCAAGGGACGATGCCAAAAAGAATATTTTCTTTCTCATGCTCAATGCAGGTCATCCAGTTTGCAGATCTCCAATTCCATTTAATCAAATAGTTATTGATAAAAGATATTGACAAAGATATCTGAGTATAGTTGGGTCTTCATTATTTAAGATCCATATGAGTTTACATTTGTCATCTAAATTTTGAAAATTTTGACACTCAGATGTCAACTATGTAGTAAATATTTCCCTATGGTTTGCATGGCAAGTACAATGAAGTAAATAATGGATCTCATCTTCTACCTGACCCGAAGTGCACCTGCAGCAGATTCGGTACCTTCCTATTTCTAATTGTAATTTGTGAGCTGATATTCTTAATTTGGACAACCTTCTTCTCTGCTCAAAATTTGTAATGGTTGACAAATAATTTTCATATCCAAAATTGGTTTTTACTTTTAAATAAGTTATTAATTTTCCCTCTTTAAGTGAATGGGCTTGTTTTGTCCACAATTCCAAATAGTGTTGTTTTACAATTTTATTGCATTTATATTTAAAGGTTGATGTTTTGTCTGACAAGAAATTATTTAAGCTTGGCATATTTTGCAAAATATGTTGTACAGAGCCATACCATGATGGTTGCTTGTCTTCATATAAATTTTTAGTACATTTATATGCAGCTTTAAGAAGTGGGAAAGATGAATCCAAATTTTCAAGTCTATGCCAAAATCTTAAAATTTGCTTTAATATATCGAAATGAAGAGGGAACCGGCCTAGTTCTGACCGTACTGCAAAGTTGGTGCTTTTTTTAAGCACTCCCAAAAGAAATTTACAGAACTTCAAGTGCAACTTTTCACAATGTAGTTTAGAAAATATTTGGTCTATTGGAATGTTTCCATTTCTAAACTGTGAGGTAAACGGGTTAAAATAACCCCAAATTTCACAGGCTTATAACAGAATCGGCTTAATAGTGTGATCAAAAACGTGAATTGAGGTTTTAACTTCAGGGTTGTGGACTAGAAAATCACTCTTCAATTTAAAAAGGGCTTTTAAGGTTTTCTGATCAAGTTCATTTTGAGCAAAGTTGAAGGAGCCAGAGTTGTTAAACCATATTCCTAAATATTTATAAGAGATACACATTCTAAATCATTATTCTGAAATACAAACTTATTGTATACAAACGATATGTATATTACCAATGATGTGTCGTGCTAAACAATAACATGACTAACAATAACATGACGGGTGCCACTAATAGAACAGGAACTGCAATGCCTTCCAGAGCAAATGTGTTCATCTCCGGATTTTAGTGGGGTTTGTGTTGCCCAATCTTTAGGTTTCTGTGAAGTGTTTTGTAGATTATTGTTTGTCTTTTGATCTTTTTCTTTTGGCCATTGTATTGTCTGTCTTATTCGATTGATGGCCTCTTATTACCCTTTTGGTATCTTCAAACTTTTCTATTGGTGTGTGATATACAACATATAAATTTAAAACATAAAAATTAGCCTTCACCTGATTTATTTCATAAATATATTTTAAGTTCACATTTCTTAAAAAGCAGATATATGTCTTCTCATTTTGACTTAGTATTATTCCTGGATGACCAAGATGCATTGGTAACAGGTAATGATGAATAAATATATGATTGTTAAAATAAAAGGTATTATTCCACTCTACCTCCTTTTGAGGAAACCTGTATCAGGATACATGTAATCATTAACAGATACAGCAACACTTCTGATATCATCTTGCCATTTTTTAAATTTACTGATATACTTCTGCAAAAAAATTATTTCTATTTTATGATGGATGCATTTTCACAAAAAGATACTCAAGCAAGGCTGCTCCTAGGTTGAAGTCATCGGCACAAAAAATATTTGGTCGTCATCACCATCTGGTTGACCATTTCGAAATATCCATATCTCAAATGACAATGGATCTTTTACTTGTTACAAACATGTACGTAGATGTTTTCTTTCCTCTATCACTGTCAAAACTTTTACCAGACTTGACTGTATATATGAGTAACACGGCGACTTACTTCTAAGAAGTAGGAACTGCTTTCCCTTCGCGAGCACCTACATTTAACCCCGAATTTTGGTTGGGTCCGTGTTGATCATCATTTTAGTTTTTTTGTGTTCTATCATGTGTCTTTACGTTCCGAGTTACGTGTGTTGTGAATACGATTTCCTCATAAATACAATGTTCAGTTCGTATTTACCCCCAGTTGTTTGTAGGAGGGCTCATGTCTCATTTTCGTTAATTGTGTTTGTTTGCATATAGCTATATTATAGAGTTGTGTTATTTGTCTTGTTTGTCGTCGTCCAGAGTCTTGTGTACCCTAGGATGTTAGTTTCTCTGGATTGTCAATGTCAAGATTGTGCTTTCCACCAATATTTCCGTAAAATCAAATTTATATCATCTGATAGAGTATAACATTGTCTTTAAGAATATTTAAACGGTTTTTGACCGGGTTCATTGAATTTTGAGAAATTTGAAATCAAAGTTGAAAATTAGACGACTACTAACTCTGAAAAGGTTGGCTTCCGGTCAAGATTGTGCTTTTATCTAATATTTTAGCAAACAGATTTTTATATCGTCTGATAGAGTATAAAATTGTCTTTAAGATTATCCAAATGGTTTTTGACCGGGGTCTTTTAATTTTGATACATTTGAGATCAGTCAAAAAATTTTCCATTGCCCGTTCTCATTTTTGACACTTCCGGTCAACTTTTAAGTACCTAAATAATAAAATATTGTATTATTTATTTCTTGAAAAGATAGATCTTAACAATAGCTTTTAGAATCCGTTTAGATTTTTATCCTAGGTTGAGTACTTTTCAAGATATGATCTTTCAAGTACCCATTTTGGGCTTACTTCCGTGTTTTCCCACTTCCGTGTTTTAGACCTTCCCATTACAATGCAATTCGTATTTGAGCCATGTCCGGTCCTTTTCAAGATTTCTAGTAATTTTCTATCCCTTATCTCCTCGTACCCCCTTTTAAAAATGTTTTTCAGCACACTTTCATTTCTGTGAACAACCGCGGTAGGGCGCCGTCAAAATATGTAAATAAATTAGCCATAGGTTTTTATTTTTTTATACCGGAAGTTAAACAATATGGACGGAGTTAAGCAACAAGACAGTACGCCCCAGAATGATTCGACCCTGCGAGAATTCAGCAATTGACGTGATCATTAATTTTTTATGAAAAATATTCCACAAGCCTATCGACCATCGTACTTGTGGTTTTGACCACCGCTAATTTTGGGGGGTTCAGTAATTTCTACAGGTACTATACACGATCTCAGGCGGGTAAAAGTACCGGGTACCGGCCCACTTTGAAACTCCTGCATAGGGTCCTCAATGTTAAAATTAAGTCGAGTCATGGTGGCCATCTTGAATTTCCGATTAGCAAACGATTCACAAGTTTAGTACAGGACCACCCAATGATCATTCCTGCAAAGTCACAATTCAATTGGCTTAGTGGTTTCTAACAAGAAGATTTTTAAAATTTTGACCAATCAGAACACATTATGGGCCCTGGCAGCCATGTTGGATTTCCGATCAGCGCCAAAAAAAATCTTGTATATGACCATCCAATGAACATTTCTGCCAAGTTTGGTTCTAATCTGTTTTGTGGTTTCAGAAAAAAAGATGAAAATGTGAAATTCCCATAGGGTTCAATGTTAACTAAGTCAGGCCATGGTGGCCACCTTGAATTTCCGATCGGCAAACGATTCACAAGTTTAGTACAGGACCACCCAATGTTCATTCCTGCAAAGTCACAATTCAATTGGCTTGGTGGTTTCTGACAAGAAGATTTCTAAAATTTCGACCAATCAGAACACATTATGGGCCCTGGCAGCCATGTTGGATTTCCGATCAGCGCCAAAAACAAAAATCTTGTATATGACCATCCAATGAACATGTCTGCCAAGTTTGGTTCAAATCTGTTTTGTGATTTCAGATAAAAAGATGAAAATGTGAAATTCCCATAGGGTCCAATGTTAAACTAAGTCGAGTCATGGCAGCCATCTTGAATTTCCGATCGGCAAACGATTCACAAGTTTAGTACAGGACCACCCAATGATCATTCCTGCAATGTCACAATTCAATTGGCTTGGTGGTTTCTGACAAGAAGATTTTTTTAAATTTCAGCCAATGAGAACACATTATGGACCCTGGCAGCCATGGTGGATTTCAAATCAGCACCAAAAACACAAATCTGGTAGAGGACCATACAATGAACATTTCTGGCAAGTTTGGTTTAAATCAGTTCAGCGGTTTCAGAGAAGAAGATTTAAATGTGAAAAGCTAACGGACGGACGGATGACGGACGCTTACCACAAAAGCTCACATGGCCTATGGCCAGGTGAGCTAAAAATCAAAAGATACCGAGGCCTAATTCAAAGCGAAAATTACAAAACATGGTAAATAGAAAAATGCTTTGCATTGAATACTAAAAGAAATAACATATTAAAGACACTACCTAATAATAAGCGTAATGATCTTTAACTTAAAGTTTAAGGGCAACCACCCCATGCTTTTCTTACAAAAGCATTTTAGATTTTAAATTATACAGTAATAATTAAGTGATATGTGAACTGAATCTTACTCAAATTTGTGAGGAGGTGGTCCTATATAGGACGGAAGTATTATCAAGACACAAGACAAGACAAGACAATGGCGAAATTGGAAATATTCTGTTAAAACATGTATTTACCGGTTTATACTAAGCTCCTTGCCGCCTGGATCCGCTTGTGCCAGTTGTGGATTGTGCTAATGTTTCACTGAAATACAAATTGAATTGTGGTCTGTATTACGCTGAATGAAGCATGTAAATAGCTAGAATTAAGAATATTACTAAGTTTAAATTCTGACTTCACAAATTTGTCGTCACGTTATTTTACCCAACTGTCACTTTAAATGGAAATACCCTAACCTAAAAATACACCATTGAACATGAAAATTGGGTACCAGACAACTCGGCCCGAGGACAATTCGGACCGAGACAAGTCGGCCCGTAAGTGAGGACTAGTCGGCCCGTATGTTAAGACAACTCGGACCATCAATAATTATTGTTGTCTTACTTATTTGTTTAATAAAATTGATGGAAATCATAAAGATACAGTCTGACATCTGTCAAAAGTATTGGAAAATGTAAAAAAAAATCCTTATATAATCAACCAAAACCATATTGCTTTCAAAAAATTATTGTGAAGTCATTTCTGGATAGATTTTTACAAATGTTATACCAAAACATTTGGAATTGTCTATATTTTGATTGGTTATTTACTCATTATGTTATTAGGAGTGATTTTTATTTGTACATAATTTTTGTGTTTCCTGTCTGTGTATAATTGAGCAATAGTGACCATCTGGTCATTGCTATTTATCAACAAATATATCCCATTAGTAGGTGTGTATTAAATTGGTAATAAAACATTTATGAGTTAATTATAATGACAATAATCAACTGATGATCTGTTCGATGGAACTTTCCAACAAAAAATCCTAGTTGTGGATAAAAATGATTTTCAAAACAAAAATAAAATTAGAAAATTAATGAGTGGCTGTATCCGTTTCAATGTCTTAAAAATAAAACAAGCTACGTTCGCTGATATTCTTGTCCAATTCGTCTGAAGGGGGCCTGGTAGGTATATTTAAATGTGGCAGTCGTAAAGAGAAATATCTCGGGAGTGTAACGATATAATTGGGTCAGCGAAAGGATCACAAATAAGCGAAAAATATTGAGGCGAAGTGGGGAAGGGGAAAAGGGCAGATGTTTACCTTGAAGTAAGGAAGAGGAGGGGGCATATATTTTTTGAATGAAACAAGTGCCTGTGGTTACAATGAACAGAACTGCCCATAAAATATACTAAATACTTATACTAATAATAATTATAATAATAATTAAGTGCCGTCGACTATGACATTGTTGGCCACATCAGACATCAATGATTAATTTACATATAGTGTAGTGGTCAAGTCCTCCCCGTGTCCTATGCACATGGACAAGTACTGTACGGTAGTTGTACAAATGCAGAGGAAACCAAGGGCCGGTATAAACTTTAAATATCAACATAATTAAGCTAACATAATTAAGCAAAATATATTTTACAATCTGACCTGTGTTTGATCTCTCAACATCCATTATGTAGAGTTAAAAGTTTGAAGATACCAAGACGTGCTTAACAGTAATATGGTAAAACTAAATACCTATTGACAGCTAGGTAATAAGGTGTAATACCACTAAAGAATTCTCCATAGCCTTCTATGTTAAATAAAATCTTTTTGAGATTTCATACAGGATTTACCTAAGTTTAATCTAAGTGACACTCATTTCTCATGGAAGGGGTACCTAATAGGAAGCTTAACTCTGAAAATCAACATACATTTAATGGCATATAAGAACAAACAGGCAGTCCGAAGATGTCTACCGTCAAAAATCCTACTTTCACTTTCGATTTAACACAAATTCTGGTAGTTCCTTTCCAATGCAATCAATTCTTTATTTAAAACTGCAAGGACATCAAATATGGGCTTAAAATTATCCTAAAATCTGTAGGTTTCTACTGACATTCAGTATTTTGCAGTATCTAATAGGGTTTATTTTTTATCCAACAATGTAAGAATCCATTTTGTGTTTATGTACTACTTTCCCATACATCCTTTTCAACTGGTACCCATGTTTAGTGGTATTACACCTAAGAGCTATAAAAACTTGTTTCTCTAACCTTTTACTGCTCTTATTTATATTCCTAAATCAATATCCAGTCACAAAAACTATATCAGATACATGGCAGTCCAATATTTGTAAGAATTAATGTCCATATACAAAGGTACCCCCATGAAGCTTTTGATGAAAAAATCTGATTTTTCAGCTGTTGAGTTCAGATTGTGAAATAACATAACAATGACTTTTTATCTAAATATATTACAGTTATTAGGCTGATTTTCAATACAATAAGCAACATATGACATGTATTTATGCTTCATTTGTACAAATGTAAATTTAACTTCTAATTAATATGAATTTTTTTATTTTAAGCTGACACACCCCCTTTTTTTTTGGCCTCATAGAAATGATCTCACAGTATACTATACTATGTTAATTCATGCTATTTTCCCATTAATAATGCATTTTAAGACATTAAATAAGACCTAATACCTAGATATTAAGCAAAAATTACTTCAAACTGCCCCAAATTGGTAAAATTATGATTGTTGATTTTCAGGTTTCTGTTATTTCTGATGACCTGCAACTATAATTTCCCTCAAAACTCAACAACTGTATGCTTCTTGACAGCTTTTGTTATGTTTCTTGTTAGCCGGATGCACAAATGTACATTTACAGTGAATTTATACTCTAAAATATAAAATCCACATTGACAATTTGAAAAATTAACAATAAATGTCCAGTGACAAATGCAATTTTCCTGGGATCACTAAAATTACCTGATTTTAAGTACATAATTCTTAAATAAGGCTGCTTTTTATAGCCTTATATTGTTTCATATGCACATTTTACATGTGTTCTAACTATAACTACCAAAATTTATGAGGAAAAATAATTATGATTAGAAAATTTTCAAAAATGGTATCACCATATATTTGAAGTCGACTAAATGCCGCAACATGAAATTGTTAAAATTCTTAATTTTAGCAATCTTTTTCAACATCATCTTCCCCTTATCTACAAAAACATCTTAAATCTACCATTCTCAATAATTGTAAAGTCATAAATAAGTATAAAATTATATTTCAATACCCTCTGTGCATGTACATCTAGTGCATGGGGAAAATTTTCCAAAATATTGCATAATATTCAAATTGAAGCCGTAACACGACACCTTGATGTATTTTGTAACATTTTGGTGTGGAAAATGTCAAACTGGGTCTGTTGTGACTGTCCAAATCCAATTTGAGTGTGGTACCATCAAAATTAAATTTCTTGTTTTTTGCCTAAAAGGTGTAATACCACTAAAGAATTCTCCATAGCTTCTATGTTAAATAAAACCTTTTTGAGATTTCATACAGGATTTACCTTAAGTTTAATCTAAGTGACACTCATTTCTCATGGAAGGGGTACATAATTGGAAGCTTACCTCCGAAAATCAACATACATTTAATTGCAATAGAATAGACATTGCATGAAATTTGCCTTACTGCTGCCTTCTTGCTTTTGTATGCTTTTCAGTTTAACTTTATTTTATTTTAGTGCTTGGCTATTTCTGCATGAATATTTTTAAAATATTTTTAGAATATTTTTGAAATATTTTTGGAATATTTTTGAAATATTTCTGGAATATTTTTAAGATATGTTTTGGAAGTACATGAATATTTTACTTTGTATTCTTTTCAGTTTAACGTGTGCTTTATTTTAGTGCTTGGCTATTTATGCATGAACATTTTTTAAATGTTTTTAGAATATTTTTGGAATATGTTTTAAAAGTACATGAATATTTTATATGTGTTTTGAGTTAATTTGCTTAATTATAGACTGCTTAAAATTTGCATGAATGTACCTGTATGTGTAATGGGTGCTATAAATGTCGGCATCTATTTTGTGTTTTGACTTCTGGTCCTATGACAATAAGTGCACAGAGAGGCACTGGCTGTAGGGGTCCAGAGGTCAAAGCACAGAAATGTAGCCCGGGGTTCTATGGTACCGCGGTACTTAATGTTTAACGTCTGTGTAACGTAACTAGTTTTCGGAATTAATCCAAAAATGTTATATTTTATTCCCCGATATAGAAACCTATTTTCCCCCACAATTCATTTTATTCTTTGAATTTGTTTAAAAATACGTCGCCACTTTTCTCTATGACAACGCCGATGTACCTCCCAGAAATGGTTTCCTATGATATCGCAGTAATTGCAAAATTAATGTTATGGGACACAATGTTTGATAAATCAAGACATCGTTTATAAATACTAAATCAAGGTGAATATCTGGCAAACTTATATCATAAAGAAAATCTTGATAATTTATCACATTTAATAAAGTAAAGTTTCTTTGAAATAACAAATGTAACGAAGTTGAGTCAATTTGGAAGCAGGTCAAATCGGCCCCAAACCAAATCGGCCCCAAGTCAAATCGGCCCCAAATCAAATCGGCCCCAAGTCAAATCGGCCCCATTTTTGTTGTTTACTATTGTCAACATGCAAAGTTAAATAGTTTGAACACTATTCAGCAAAATATTTAAATACATGTATATCCAATACGTTTTAATTATTGAAGAATTAAAACTGTCTAGTAAGTACAGTTGTGTTTTGTACCAGTAAATGTTTACCATTGATACGAAAAGAAACTAAATATAAACGTCTGACTATAAGATAAGATAAGATAAGATTTTATTGGTCCAAATTAAAGGGCCCACGAAGGGGCATATAAACATAATAAAACATAAGGTGATTGCATAATATATCATATAAATTGTAAATACAAGAATGAGAGACATGACTAGTGTTAAAATATGCGATACCAGCTATCCGAAACAGTGACTTTTTAACAGGAAATCACACATGCATATTAAAGTATCTTTACTTTCTGAGTTTAAAAGCCATATCAATTTATCCCCAAATGATAATTTTTCAAGGTTAGAATGATTAATGTTATTCTTAATTGTTTCAAGAAGCTTGCGCCTGGAAGAATAGTAAAAAGATTTCATCTGAAAAACATTTTTCGCAAATGCGGTTCTCTAAAGGTGTTATATGTTTTGAATATCTGCCAGTTTCAATCTTTAATTTATGGTTGCTGATTCTAAATTTGGTGATATCTAGCCATGCTTAAAATAATCAATAATCTTGCCGATAAAAGTTCAGTGTCTGCATAAAAATGATGCACATTTCCTCCATGTGCATTGTCCATAGACAATAGAAAAAATCATCAAAGAATGTTCCTAATCAACATAAAGATCATAATATAATTGCCGCCAATCACGTTTAATGTAAATTGCTAATCACTTAATTATGCCATAAATTAATCATTAATTAATTTCTTTGATCCTTACAAAAGAATCTGCTCACCAATAAGATCTAAATTTTACATCTTTTAACTAAAAATATTAATTTATATTAATATATAATTTTTATTTATTTATTCTTTTTTTATTTTTATTTTTTTTGGGCCGATTTGACTTGGGGCCGATTTGACTTGAGGCCGATTTGAATTGGGGCCGATTTGACTGGGGCCGATTTGACTGGAGCCGATTTGACTTGGGGCCGATTTGACTGGAAATCGTCAATTTGATGTAAAGTTATGTTGGTTAATATGTTTTCATAGCTTAATTTTTCCATCAACTTTGTCGGTCTAGAAAGTAACTAAAAATAGCACCAAAAATCCCAAATCGGGTTGAAATGAAACGTAAACAAACGGACGACATTTCTAAAAAAAAATAGCAGAAGAATTATGACAACTATGGTTTAATTATTGGACATTTTACAAAGCATGGTATCAGGGTAAAATAAAAATGTCCGCTATTTCTAAGGAAAAGATAAAAATACATGTACTTACAAAAATTCAAGACATTTGGACAGAATGACCAGACGTTCCGATAAATGTGACTGTTGTGTTTATGAATATATCAATAGAAACACCGGCGGGTGGCACTGCAGTGCATAGGAACAGACAAAATAAATACCGCGGTACCATAGGATGGGAGTATAGCTATGCGCATAAATATTATCTGGATATGTATTAATTTTGTATTGCATTACATGTTTTATTGTGCTGTATTTAATTTATGTAATTTATTATGCATGTCGGTTTGAAAAGCTCTTGAGAGCTTATGTTGTACTGTTATAAAATGCACCGACTTTAAATAAAACTTTTTGATTTGATTGATTTGCATATAAGAAAAAAACAGGCAGTCCGAAGATGTCTACCGTCAAAAACCCTACTTTCACTTTCAATTTAACACAAATTTAGGTAGTTCCTTTCCAATGCAATAATTTTTTTTAATTTAAAACCGCAAGGACATCAAATATGGGCTTAAAAATTATCCTAAAATATGTAGGTTTCTGCTGACATTCAGTATTTTGGAGTATCTAATGAATGAATCTTACGGTAGTGTCAACAGTCATGGGCTTTGGGCATGCGCCAACACTAACAACCCTTACAAAGTCGGTGACGGGTCTATATTTATTCCGGATTTCCCCCGCTTCGTTATGAATGATGGTGTGCATGTTTTAATAAAATAAAATGCAGATGTGGATCCAAAAGTTCTTAAAGGGGGGATTTCCACAAAGTTAAATTGTTTCTATTTGTAAAATTTAGTTGGACAAAATTTATGATCAAACAATATTATAAATCAATCGGAGTAAAAAAACGTAAACAAGACGTCATTGCATTTGTAAACACGGTGACTCAGTTTATTCATCGTGGCAGTTATGCACATATCGTCACGGTCGTAAGGAAGTTTTTGAGAATTTGTTGGTTAGGAAAATAATTTATGACTGCATGTATCCCGTAGATCTTGAAAATAATGAGAGATCGTGTGAATATTCATCTATACTATAGTAGTTCCAACTTCAAGTGACACAACCTCGCAAATAAAATAGTAGTTTACAAAACATCCTAGACCTGCAAGAATAAATAAAATATATCATTCTAGCGAGTACTTATCGATTAACTTGAAGAAAATTAATCTAAATCTCGTATATTTTGTTGTCTGACTATCCTATAAAAAAAAAGGGGGGGTCCTTATAAGAAAGGGAAATCAAAATAAGTATTTTCCCCCTAACCTAAGTGACTGGCAGGTATTCGTACAAAAACCAGCTTTGTAATGTTAATGCTTTAAAGTTGGCATTATGTTAGACTTCTGCATGGTTTTATAGTTTATCATATTTATATCACATTAAACATGCAATTTGTAAATTATCATATTATGGAGCATCAAATAAAACTTTTTAAAGGCCCAACTTAAAACTGGTATGGCCCTTTTGTTAGAGAATGTATAAAGTCTGTGTGTGTAAGACACTTTTGATGTTCTAACTTAAAAATGACTTAGTTCAACTAAATATCATTTTGTGATTTTTTAGAAGTCAAAATCCTGTAGGAATGCACACCTTTAGTATTTGTACATTAAACACACGACAAAATATTACAAAAAGGGAGGGCAGACAGGGCTTAAATAGTATGCCCTGATACAGGGCTATACATTAACACTGGTTATAGTCATGTTCCATTCTTACATGTATGTCAAGCACATTATTATGGTGTGGTTTCTGTTCATGAGGCACTCCATCCTTTCTTGTTTATGCCAATGTCAGGAGACCAATAATAACATATAAGGATTAGTATGGAAAAAGTGCTAAATTCAGGAACAAGTCAGTCTTGGTTGGGCAAGCTATGTACATGCACATGTACTTTGTAAATGATTCAACTGATAACTTTTGTAAATTATAGAGCACAAAAATTAAACAAAAAGGTGACCGCATGAGCAGATTTGACTTAAGAGAACTACATGTATTCATTAACAAGAAAATAATTCTTGCAAAAACAAAACATTATTAAAAGGTCAGCTATACATGTATAATAACAATGTTGTAAAATAACAAAACTATGAACTGGAACATTGAAGAATGGGTAATAAAACACATTCCCATCATCCTGGTGAAGTCTTAAGTTAATGATTGAATAAAAATTATATTGCTTTTAGCATCAAAAAGTTAATGTTAGGGGACACTATACAATTTTCTCTATCCTTTAGTTATTGAATTGAGAAGTTAAAAATCTGACACAAGTTTCACCCTCCCCACCAAAACATACTACATGTAATAAGGTAAAAAAAAACTCCTTTAATTTCAAAATATTTGTCTAAGACTTTTCAGGTAAATGAACAAAGCCCAAAATATTCAATAATTTTACATGAAAAACAACACTCATATGGGGGATAAAAACATTCTATTCATAGAATTTTTAAACAATAAACAACAAGAAATATAAACTATAACATGTGATGTGTAAACTATTTAAGCATGAGCAACAGGAAACACATTTAGATACAAAAAATGAAAAGACCAACACCCTTAGTTGGATTTTTAGAGTGCTAGTTCATTGAAACAACAGTCTGTGGGTAGATATGTCGTTCCACTCTGAAACATTATTCTGTGGGTAGATATGTCGTTCCACTCTGAAACATTATTCTGATTCTGACCCGACCATTCTTTGTTCTTACTCCTTAATGCTGCATTCTTACCAATTTTATAATCTTTGGTTTGACTAGACAGGGGATCGAACCCATGGATCTACCACATTCAAGGTGAACATGCTAACCATTACACAACATTTTTGTGGTTGTGTAAAAATCACACTGAAAAAGGAGTAGCTCTTCAAAACTTTCATTAAGCTAGGGACTTGTGTCCAAGTTGGTTAATGCAGTCAACATGATCAAGCATATATTAAAATAAACCCATAGATTAGCTTCCAGTCAGATTTGAACTGACATCTTTTCAACATTATTGAAATGTACTACCTAAGTTGTACTATAGAAGCTATATGTATTGTAATTGTTAGTAGTTGACAAACCTAATTTGTACTCAGATCATCAGTTTCCAGAGAGATTTGAACTGACATCTCTCAAACATTATTGAAATGTACTGATTCATTGACACCATAGTAACTACAACATTTTGTCATGAATTTGTTAGGAACATTTCAGCCATCAATCATGTTCATCTGGCCTATCAGAATACATTTGAACGGGGTCTGAAATTCCAGTCACTCAAAATTTTGTCATAGCACCTCTTGTTATCTTGTAAAACATAATCTTGTGATGGCACCATTTCTTTGTTTTTAATCTTTGCTATGTTTGTGTTTTAATTTTGTCCTTGTTTTTAAATTGTTATTTTTTTAAACAAACTGGAAGTTAATCATTTTATTAAATATTAATATAGATAGCATGATTTCAATACTAATCACTCTTGCAATAGGGGCATAAAAATACATCTCTTTTCCTGATCACACGTTTTTCAGTTGAGTAGACCAAATGACCCCAATGTTTGACAACATGCTTTTGAACGATGGACACATCGTTGTTTAGCGGACATTTAGGGGCATTTGACGCACTATCACATTTAATATTATCCTTACAATAATTAATGCTACAGGTAAAATATTTCCTTCAAGTGAAAAAAATGGCGTCCAAATTTAGGGTTCGACTTCCTACGTTATGACGTACATTCTCCCCCCTGAATAAAAATATATATATACAATATACGTACATTGTCGGTAAATATAAAATATATTTGTACGAGCTTTAGAAACAGGCAGAATAGCGAGCTTTCGGCAAGCTTTTCAGGCCTGTTTCGCAGCGAGTACAAATGAATTTTATATTTAACGATAATGTACGTATATTGTGTTTATCCTGCAATGTCAAAAAAGTCGGAAAACTTGTCAGATTTAAACAAAAAGGACAGAAACAAGAGTCATTCCTCGCCTTTCATAAATGTTGTCAAGGGTGTCTTCTTCGTGGTCCGCGTTACATTAGTACCAGTTTCATACTTGTCTGCGCCCTCCGCTGTACATAGCTACAGGGTACCAGGAAAGTTTATTCGTAGGCTGAACAGTTTATTCGTATAGTACGAAAAGTTTATTCGTCTAGTACGAATAAAGCAAAAATTTATTCGTATAGCATATTTGTACAGCAAATGTACTGATTGCAGGATAGATATATATATACTCTTATTTTGTACAGTTGTGGAAGTATTGGGCGTGATAGAGTGTTTAATTTTTACACTCTTTCAACTTTCAAGTTTTAAATGTTATTTCCGAAAACATGTATACAGCCCATCTCATTAGTCAGCCCCATTTAAACTATATTAATCTGTCTAGTGTTCTTACTATTGTCGCATGACAGCACTGTGGTCGTGTTTTATCTTTATTTGTAACTTCGCAGTGTTATGTCGGACACAATGATAGCGGTATTTGTAAGATTAGTTCACCCTTATATTGTTTCTTGTTAACTCACATCTGGGAATTAAAGTTCAATACACCAAAGGCACGAGACATTTTAATCCTCTAGAGGACTACAGCTTGTTCCACCACTGGTTCAGCGGGGTTAAAACGCCGTAATAATGGGGATAAGTTCAATACACCATATATTATGAAAGCGATAAAGATGCCCAGATGTAACGTTTATAGACAAAAGTACAGATCAATTGTAGTCAATGAGTTGTTTCACACTCATTTTAGGGTATGGGTTATACTTATTGTTAAAGACCATCTCTTTGTTGTTTACATCTATATCCCTTCTTACTAAATTATACAATCTAAAGAAATTACATACATTAAGAGAAATTATATAATAAAAGCTTGAATATACCAAAAGGAAAATAAGATAGCCACATTTAAATTAATTGACTTTCCAATCTGATGACATGATGTAGTTTATTCTAGAAACACTGCGTGCGCTAAATTAGTTATTTACGTTTATTATTACCTTCAGGTATAAATAACCCCAGCTGAGATTAACTTTAGTCTTAAAACGTAGATATCTAATTTTGTACGAAGTACACGTGACATTTGATAACTTTCTTCAGGCACATTCAAAGTCAAAATATTGCAAAGCCAGATAATTTAACAGTTTTTTATTGGGAGCAAGAACATCAAAAGGGCCTAAACGGGAAAGTCAAAATTTACCTATGATATAGGGAAGTTTTTCTTTACATAGTATCTTCTTCTTTTCAGTGGTCGGCTTATAAATCTGCTTTTCAAATTGCCCGATGTCGAGCGAATTTAGACAAGAAGAAGGAGTTACCGGGTAATACAACATTGAGTATGTGGTGTAGTACGTGAATAATTGAATGTTTGTTGCTGACCATGTATCATTACCGTTTATACTATTGTTGATGGATTGTTAGTTACCATGGATATTAATTTGGTGTTGACTGGACATTTATTGAGATTAATTTAGACATTTATATAAATTGAATTTGTCAAATAAAGGAACATCTGAGAATGAAGCCTCACAGGCATAGCTACTCTTAGATGCTTTATTTTGAAGATTTTTTGGGATGCCCTTATCTAAATCTGGTTCTACAATTGACGTAGTAATTTACCTTTTATGTTTGTTATGATAATTGTTTATATAATTTAAATAGTTCATATCCTTACGGCGAATATAAAAAATGGTAACAATTGGCGCTCTTGACACAAGTTTCCTGGTATACTCAAGTGGTGTTTCCTGAAATTGTACCATATTGTATTGTTCGACATTTCAAACCAGGAACAATTTAGTCATGTATTTGTTTTCCATACAGGTTTATCAAATTTCAGATATGATTAATGCTTTATGAAATATATTAAAAATTGGAACACAGCTTGTCAATTGTTTAATATGTAACCAGCAAATTGTGGTGAGTATTACTTTCTTAATTGTTTCCAGCTTAAAATTGGATATCCTCACAACTTTTGGAACTGTAAGATTGGCTGAGTAAATTATAAATTGAAATGAGTACGGAAACTGTATTAATGTTCATTCTAATTCACCCGTTTGGTACATGTGTTAGGCAATACGTATTAATATAGGCATAACACAGTGACTTAGACAGTAACCTAAAGTGTCAATTACATACACTTATATTTATATGTTTTCAAGGGGACGTCGTGGCCGTGCTCGTATGGTAGTTGGATTTACAACTACCTATACAATCAGTGCCTAATACCATTGATGTTGTGAGTTCGAATCTCGATCAGGGCGAGGTGTACAACATTATGCGTAAGTTTGTCAGTGACTTGCGACAGGTTGGTGGTTTTCTCCGGATCCTCCAGTTTCCTTAACCAATAAAACTGTCAGCTACGATATAACTGAAATATTGTTGAAAGTGGCGTTAAGTACCTTCAAACAAACAAACAATATGCAATCATTATTAAAGTCTGTAATTGTCTGATATATAAACGAAAAGTACGCTCTAAATATGTGTCATTGTGACATAATTTGAGTTAGATTACAGGATATATTTGTCTTGCATCAGCCTATGTCTTAGTATTGAATGTTGTTTACAAAACAAAACGAATTACTGTTATAGTTACCATTAGTAGTTACTCAACCAGAACATTTAGGTCACGACTACTGCATTGATACGATGTACACGTATTAAAATAAAAACATTAACTCGCATAATATGCAAACAATATCCGTACATTGACGCAAAATATATAATTTATTTGCCCGAGCTTTAAAAACAAGTAGAAAAGCGAACGATTTTCTAGCCTGTTTCGCCGCGAGTGCAACTTAATTTTATATTTAAGGACAATGTACGTTTATTGTGTTTATCCTGCAATATCAAAGGGTCCAAAATAACTGTCAAATTGTCTGAAAATATCTGAAACAAGCGTCGTTCTAAATGTTTTCAAAGGCGTCAGTGCTTATACTGTTACCGTTTCTTTCTGTTGTTCAACAGGAATCAGGTAACAGAAAAGCTATATTTTGGCCAGTGACCGTATATATAAACAAATTCTCCAGTCAATGCAATTTGACTGCTCGAATAGAACCAGTGCAGGATAAAAAAAGCATTGTAGTAAGCTGATAATATATAAATGAAGGAGAAAGGCAGTGGTTAACTAGTATATTGATGAAGTTTTGCGAAACAAAGCAAAATATACCCAATGGTTAGTTTAAGTGACATGTATGTATCCGTGTTGTCGTTGGAGATCCAATTATCAAAGGAGATGGCTTTGGTTTCCATTGACCGGTTTAACCCCATCACACTTTTGTGCCTTTCCTAAATAATGACCAGGACTTCCATCGCCAGACGTCGTGTTGTTTATGTTCAGTGGTTTTATGTGAGAGGTGATTGTTCGTTTTGTTGATAGTGATGGCATTGTTAACCATCACTGTTTAGACTTTCTTTTCATAAACTTCATTGTAATTATATCATTTTATTTTATCTTTTTTTTTTCTTTCAGAAAATGCACAGACGACCTATTTAAAACATGAGAACATACGTCGTTTTTAATGTTATTCTACTGTTACAAAGGATACAAGGTAACCTCTTTACTGGTTTTCCATCACAATGTCTTAAGTCACGTGTCAAAGGTTAATTAGCATGTGCATGCTGGTTTCTTTAAAAGTATTAAAACACTTACTTGTAATCTGACATTTCGGCTCCTTATTTCTATACTTGGCATGAAGATTACATTTCTAGCGGCATTCAGCATATAGATTACAGAATGCGTATGTCATATTTAAAAATAATAGCAGGTATATATATATGAAGAATAATACAATAAATCAACATTGTTCATCTTGTCAATGGCTCATTGTTTCACGGAGTTAAAGCTCCTCATTATGCAATTAACAAATTGTTTTCATTTTACTTCTTATATTATTTCATTGTATTGTCGACCATTTTCGACGAACGTCACATTTTCAAGAACAGTAATACAATAAATACAGTTCTCCTTATTTTAGGCACCATTCATGACAAGTTTCAAGATGACGTCATACTGTATACTGATATAGGTAGTGATGTCATATTGAAGTGTAAAGTCGCAAATACTACAAGTTCAATATGGAGGCGAGAGAATACAATAATATCAAATGAATTGAATATTAACCCAGATCTACAACACAGACTTCGAATAATAGGAGACAAAGCTCTGGGAGAGTACAATCTACAAATTTCAGATTTAACAGAAAGAGACTTGGGTTCATATTGGTGCGAACGCCATGTTAATGATGTGGTCAATACGAAACAAGTGGTGATAACATTGACAGGTGAGCAACTTGTGACTTACAGCAGTATCTAGGTTTATTTCGATATAAATATATATATACCATATTTTGTAAAGAGTATATGCATTGCTTTTAGTTTCTGCTTTATGTTTGTTTGTCTTCATCTTGTGTCTTGTGTACCAGTGTTGCCTTTATCTCTGGATTGTCCATTCTTGATTGCCCCTTCGGTTTTTTTAAAGCGTATTTGTATTGAAAGCAAATCTATTAGTGAAACAACGTGATGAACATTTACAAATTTTATTGGATGATAGTGTAATATTCACGTGTGTCACAATATATTATATAAACCAAGTTCACATACATTTTTTGTATAATTATGAAATACAGATGTAAGTGATTGACAACCCCCAGTTATATTTATTATCTTATTACTGAAGACCCTATTGTTACTGAAATATAGAACAGAAATAAAAGTGCATTTCCTTTATCTTTGTAAATTTGGATAGTTTCTCATGTTCATTTACATCCACATCCTTTTTCTACAAGTACAACAAAGTGAACATCTTAAATAATATAATAATTCCTCATGAAGGCTTTGTATTGTTATCAAAACTAATGTATTATGTTAGCAGATTCAATAATAACACGATATACAAGTTGTTTGACTTTACTTTGCAAACTGCAAGATTCGTGATCACAGTAAGGATAATGGTTGTTGATAGTGTTGAATAAAAACAATACATGTTCTTTCTTCTAAACCAGACGACCAACAGTAAAGTCGACATTTCTACTGACATAATCACAAAAACAGGTAACATATTAATTGACTAATTAATAGAAAAGCTTATTTATCACAATTCACCCCCGGTTGTGTGGTGGGATCCGTGTCTTCTGTCTGTGTCTTTTGTTCAATGCTACTCGTCTCTATTTTTTATTGCCACTTCCGGTTTTCTCTAACGTGTATCGTCTTCTATTTATTTAAAAATCTGTAATAGAATATAAAACATGGATGTTTTTGTGACATGGACATGTTTATCATGTAATCAATATTGTAATAATCAATTTCTCAACGGGGACATGCTGATGTTATGGTTGTATGGAGGCAAAGCAGGGGAATCCCAAAATATATCTAGTCAGAACGTCATAAAACTGACAAACTAGTATGATGATGGAAACAATGTCCAGAAATGGGACGAATTTTTCAGGTAAAGGGAGGAGAGTGTGGGGGAGGGGGTTATTTGATCATTTTCTTTAGAGGAAGATATTACAAAATATAATTGTTTCCTCATTGCTAGTGGATTTCATTTTAATGTATTTTATTTATAGATTTTCATTTAGTATTAGCACATATTTTCACATATTGGTCTTTTCCACCTGCTCACATTAACTTTCTTTCCATAATTATGTTGCTTATTTGCATCGCATTATGCTTGTGTTATCTCGATGAAGTTACAAGATCAAACAAAATCAATTAAGGCAAACAGCGCAACAATAACAATCCAGAAAAACAACACAACAGTCAAACAAATTAAACATATGCAGCATACAAAAATCCGACATTTATTAAATATATATAGATCGTGAAAAATTATATCTTGTATTTCATTCAAGTTGACAAAAAGATAACAACAAGGCAGTCTAAGATCATGCATACCATCAATTCAACAACTGAATTTGCAGGTAAGATTACTATATGTGTTGTAAATAAGACTATTGAAGATCGCACACAACATGTGGTTTTAATATATTATAACATATTCGTAAGATTTCTTAAAACAAATTATTTGTACGACCCTATAACTGAATTCTAAATACGGATAATATAGTCAAATTGCACCGAAAACAACAATAAACACAGCTCTCTCCATACATTAAAATTAATGTATGTCATATGATAACAAAAATAAATCATTTGTATAAATCTTAAAAATATATTAATACATATAATATATTCACTGCTCACTAAATGAAAACATTCCATTTTACAAGATTATGTGATAAAGTCAAAAACAAAATATACGTCAATGAGGGGCCGGCGTAGTCATGATCGTATGGTAGTTGGATCTACAATTACGTATGTAATCCGTGCATATCACCACTAGCTTTGTGAATTCGAATCCCGCTCAGTTTGTCAGTGATTTCCGGCCGTTCTGTGGTTTTCTCTGGGTACTCCGGTTTCCCCCACAAAAAAATTGACCACCACGATATAGCTTAAATATTGTTGAAAGTGGCGTTAAACACCATAACCCTAATATTATCTCCAATACGTCAATGGGATGGGCTACAACAACTTAAGAAATATAGTCCCGAGAAAAACATTACCCATCTTAAATGCACAATACATTAGTGTTAACAAGAGTGTCAAAGATACACGTATGATTGAAGTCTTTGATTTTACTCAAGTATGTGACAATTTGATTTTACTCAGTGATTGACTCAACCATGTGACAATTAGAATTTACTCACAGAAAAGCCTCAAGTATGTTACAATTCAATTTTACTCAGTGACAGGCTCACGTATGTTACAATTAGATTGTACTCAGTGAAAGGCTCAAGCATGTGACAAGTAGATTTTACTCTGCCAAAAGCTCAAGCATGTGACAATTAGAATTTACTCAGTGAAAGGCTCAAGTGTGTTGCAATTAGATTTTACTCAGTGAAAGACTCAAGTATGTTACAATTAGATTTTTCTTCGTGAAAGGCTCAAGTATGTTGCAATTAGATTTTACTCCGTGAAAAGCTCAAGAATGTTACACTTAGATATTACTCATTTAACGGCTCAAGTATGTGACAATTATATTTTACTCCGTGAAAGGCTCGTATATGACAATTATATTTTACTCAGTGAAAGACTCAAGCATGTAACAATTAGATTTTACTCCGTCAAAGGCTCAAGTATGTGACAATTAGATTTTACTCAGTGAAAGACTCAAGTATGTGACAATTAGATTTTACTCAGTGAAAGGCTCAAGTATTCTACAATTAGATTTTACTCCGTGAAAGGCTCAAGTATGTGATAGTTAAATTTTACTCAGTGAAAGGTTCAAGTATGTGATAATTAGATTGTATTCAGTGAAAGACTCAAGTATGTAACAATTAGAATTTACTCAGTGAAAGGCTCAAGTATGTGACAATTAGATTTTACTCAGTGAAAGACTCAAGTATGTGACAATTAGATTTTACTCAGTGAAAGGCTCAAGTATGAAACAATTAGATTTTACTCAGTGAAAGGCTCAAGTATGTGACAATTAGATTTTACTCAGTGAAAGACTCAAGTATGTGACAATTAGATTTTACTCAGTGAAAGGCTCAAGTATATGACAATTAGATTTTACTCAGTAAAAGGCTCAAATATGTTACAATTAGATTTTACTCAGTGAAAGGCTCACGTATGTGACAATTAGATGTTCTCGGAGAAAGGCTGAAGCATGTGACAATTACATTTTACTCAGTGAATGGCTCAAGTATGTGACAATTAGAATTTACTCAGTGAAAGGCTCAAGTATGCTAGAATTAGATTTTACTCAGTTAAAGACTCAAGTAAGTGACAATTAGATTGTACCCAGTGAAAGAATCAAACATGTGACAATTAAATTTTACTCCGTGAAAGGCTCAAGTATGTGACAATTATATTTTACTCAGTGAAAGGCTCAAGTATGTGACAATTATATTGTACTCAGTGAAAGGGTCAAGCATGTGAAAATTAAATTTTACTCAGTGAAAAGCTCAAGCATGTGATAATTAGATTTTAATCAGTGAAAGGCTCAAGCATGTGAAAATTCCAGTAATCAAAACTTCACATTTTAGATGATGGTTCTATTCAATGTAGACCAAAAGCTAAAATGTTGTATATATATTTACTTGAAGATGTTATTACCGATGCAATAACAGAAGAGGAATCAACAATAAGTATATCTGAAAAAGAAGACAAGTCTACAGGTTTGTTAAGCAACATTATTAAGAAACAACTCCTGGAACGTGCTAAAGTGGGTCACGGGTCACTGTAACCGGGCGGTTGTATCGAGAAACATATACGGTGTTGAAAAAACTGTTGATACTCATCAAATATTGATAAATGCAATAAACATTTATGTTTGTCTTCAAGAATTAATAAATAATAAATTCAGATTTTCTATTTAAAATAAATCTCATTTACAAAACCACTGATATTTGTTCAATTTTTAACGCTGATTTAAGCTTTAGTCGCAACCAATTTTTATTTTTCTCTTTAAACTCTCGAAACATAACATTTATTTAACTGTAAAATTCACAAATAAAATTCACCCCCCCCCCCTCCTTTTTCCATTTTTATTTGTTTAAATCAATGATCAACAATATTCCAGAATCAGACAAATGAATAAATATAACATAGATTTCTTTTACATGCATCTTTTTACCATGCGGAGTCAGTGTGCTTTAAATCGGTCATCCAATCAGGACGCTCATTATTCTTGTCCAGGATAAAAATACATCGCTAAAATTACCTGTGGGTGTTTCCCCACTTCAACTCGTAAATTTACATAGAAATCGGGGATATTTCGTCATAAAACTTCACACATGGTTTTGTCTATCATATTTCTTGAAGACAAACATAAAATTTGATTTCATTTATCAATATTTGATGAGTATCAACAGTTTTATCAACACCGTATCTGTTTCTCGATACAGCGCCCGATTACAGTGACCCGTGACCCAGATTAGCGCGTTCCACCAGTTTTGTCATAATAATGTTGTTTAATAATATAAAATATTGACATCCACACTTGCCTTTTGGACATCACATTTCTGTGTCCACACTTGTTTTTATTAGAAAAAATATCTTTATTTGCAGTTAGATAAAATATTCTTGTAAAAACTATTTATTTCGTATCACAATGGCAAGGTGTACTCGATACGATCAGGTAGCTTAGATGTACTCGATGCGATCAGGTAGCTTTGGTGTACTCGATACAATCAAGTAACTTTAAGTAAATATACCATAGCGGGTTGCTACTAACAAGGAAAGCTACTGAACCAAGGGCTCTTAGTGGTTAAGTTAGCGTCATTAGTTTTAGTGTCGTCACCATGACTTGGTTGACAATTACGGAATATCTATGCCACAAATGATCGTGTTTATGTTCTGTTTGTCGTAATCACAATCACATCCTTTCCTATTTCATGACTTATTATTGTTTGTATCTATCAGAAACACGACGGATGCTACTAGTGAAGCAGGAACTGTTTACCCTTTCGGAGCACATTAATTCACCCCTGTTTTATAGGAGTTGGCGTTGATCAATCTTTAGTTTTCTGTGTAGTGTTTTGTGGATCGTTGGTTGTTCATTTGTCAATTTTCTTTTGGCCATTGTGTTGTCTGTGGATCTTTGTTTGTCCTTTGTGAATTGTCATTGTGTCAATCTTCGATTTACGGCTTCTGATTACTCTTTTGGTATCTTAAGACTTTTCTTATTGAACTGCTCATTTATATTATTCTTATGGAGAATTCAAAAGTACACAAAGTATGGATGTTGATAATGAAGAAAGGAACATCATACAAACAGGTATGTACATTCTGTATGAATAAATAGAAACAAATTAGAAAGAATTACAGAATACCTTTATGTTATTCAATGTCTGTTAGTTCAGGATGCTCCGTTTTAAAACAAACTTGTTATTCATAATTCAAAATGTTTCTGATTTAATTTTCTATACCGAATTACAAGGTTAAAAATCGGTTCAAGGATATATTACAAAATATTTATAACTGTTGTATTGATCAATCAACATTTTTAGGGTCTGATATTTATTGTGAATATCATCTCCTCAATTAGTTGAATATTTACAAATCTTTACTTGAAATATGCCTTCCGTCAGTTTGGACACAAATTTCTACACCATCAGCAAAGAACAAACAATGTTCTACAGAACACTACACTGAAAACTAAAGATGGAGCAACACGAGCCTTCAAAACCGGAGGATTCAGATGCTCCAGAAAAGTAATCAGTTCCTACTGCATTGCTGCCTGTGAGATACTGAGATTTCCTAGTGAAATATATAGACAATATGCATACATTGTCGACAAATATATAGTTCATTTCTACAAGCTTTAGAAACAGGAAACAAGCGAGGTCCAGCGAGCTTTCTTACCTGTTTCACAACGATTTCAAATAAATGTTATATATACTGACAATGTACATATATTGTGCTTATCCTGCAAAGTCAAAAAGTCCAAAACAACTGCTAACTTGCCTAAAAATATCAGTAATAAGCGTCATTCTAATAGGTTACCATGGTGTCAACTATCACGATCGCGCTTATACTGGTACAGTTTCTTTCCGTTGCTCAGCATGAATCAGGTACGTATACAGCAAACATTATCCAGTCAGTGCAATATGCCTGCTTAAATAGATCCAGTGCAGGATTACAACCGGTATTTTAAGCAGTGAAATGTAACGTTTATTTCACCATGACGTCACCATTTCGCATTCGTTAATTACTGCATTATGCGGTTATTTGTAATTGTTTGTTATTTTTAGATCTTCGGAATGCAAAAGTAGTTATACTATAACAACGAACAATACCGATATAAATAGAGATGAATTGTCAAAAATTATAAATTAAAAACATATTTTATTTTATTTCAGGTTTTTCTTTGAATGAACAGTTTTTGTATTATGGTATTTTGGCAGTAGGGCTTGTCTTGGTTTTGATTTTGTCGATTCTTTTTAATGCCTGTATGAATCATAAGTATAGGAAAGCAGGTCTTAAAATGTCACAAAATGACGAAAGAGTTGTACCTACTGGACCACCTGACGAAATTGAAGATGTCATTTCACAATATGAAACAATTGATGAAAACAATATGGAACCGATGCAAGTGATCGGGAAAGTTGAAGCTACAGTTAATCCCCAAACATCTTCAGTTAACAGTGAATCGCCGGCAAATAGATCGTATTTAGAAGTTATTGATATCGATGATGATTATCTTAATCCATATCAGCCCATTGAAACGAACAATCAGCCTGATATCTTACATAAATATTGCACTACAAATATGGTATCGTCGCCAGAATATGAAGCAGCAACGCAACCGGAAGCTAAGATGGAATGTGATAAAGATTTCTTAGGAGAAATAATTATTAAACAAATCGAATCAAATTTAATACCTACAATTTTCGAATCTTCTAATTCGCTTGACAGTGAAATATCGCTAACTGAAAAAGATGACAAGTCTAAAGAGAGGGAAGAGTCTTCTAATGTGTATTGCCCGCTAAAGAAGAGCGAGGTTATGAAAGAAAACAGTTGTTCCCTACAAAACAAAAAGACAGCAGAGTATGTTAATATAGATCAGTAGATGATGCATTCATAGTGAACACTGTGAACGCCGGTACAAATACTTGGACCCTCGGCAAACATCGGGAGATATTCCTAATCATGCAACACTACACACACACTAAAAAATCCGATAAAGTGTGCGATTAGGTGAATTTTTAAATAATGGAATTCAACAATGTCCTGAAAAGGAGACATGTGATTTGAAATTAATATCAATATCGGTATGACGTGTTTATGCACAATTGCTCCGACAATACTAGCTCGCCTTTACATGGTTCGAACGACAATTTCTTCTAACTTTCTGACTTGGGGAATCTGTGTCCGTCTTACGCTATTCCATTTATTTTACTCTGTTGTTTGGAGTTTTGCATTATAAAATGAGTGTAGGTAATTGACGTCACTTTAAGTATTATATATTTCAGTTCTATAGTACTGGTCCCCTTTGTTGGTGCAGGAACCTGGAGATAATCAACACACCAAATTGGTGCAAGTCGCTAACAAGCAAATAACATAAAGAAAAGTTTGAAGATGCCAAAAGGATAATCAGCAGCCGGGAAGAAGGACAGACAATACAATGTTCATAAAAAAAATGACAAACATTTCCACAAAACACTACACAAAATAATAAAGACTAAACAACACAAACCCCACAAAACACAGGAAGTGAACTCAGGTGCTCAGGAAGGTAAGTAGTATCAAGTAGCAAACCTACACTGGCTTAAGTCGAACTGACGAAGCGATGAAGGGCTCTGATTACACAGACATAAGTCATTCTAACTACATACATTGATTGGCACTAGTACTGCCATGGTGGCTCAAGAAAATGCTTAGACAACTCTAGCTAAGTAATAGAGAGAAGGTCTTCTTTGCGTTCCTGTCGACAGGACTTATAATTTTAGCTCGAATAAGTCGTTGGTTGTTTTGTCATAGCAAATGTAGCTATTTACTTATATTTCGAGTTTACCAGGAAAGCGACTTATCTGAGTTATAGATAACGCGATTTGACTGTATTTTCCATTATGAATTATAAGAACACGAGATTTGACTGTATGTCCCATCATGAATTATAAGAACACGAGATTTGACTGTATTTCCCATCATGCATCACAGGAACATATCTAAGTATTTAATGCGCCTGTTATTTCTTTTTATGTGGTCTTGTTAAAGCGAATTTGGGTTTTACTATTCTTTCAATTTGTATATGAATAAACCTGGACAAGAAGTTATCATGAATTAAATTTTGTTTTTAATAAGTAAAACAGATTGTATACATATAGCAACGTATACCCTAGTATGTTGTGGTCTAACAGTATTAACACTTTTTATTACATTAGTGTATAAATATAAGCGTCAACAATTTATATGTAAATAAATTAACTATAGTATATATTTGTAATTTGTTTTGCTGTTGACAACATATTCGTAGATCATCTCACTTGTTTCGTTTTATTCGTATTTGATAAAACTCATATTATGTACAATGTGTATGCATTGGATCAATTGTAACGAATTTTTCAGCATCATGTTCAATAAATGTAGAAAAATGTGTAGCAATACTCACTTTTTGTATTACATCTTTGAAGATGTTTTCTTACTAACGTTTTTCTTTCTACAATGCAATTATATGATAACAATAGTAAATATATTACCAGTAATACATAGTATAAAATATTCTTTTTTTGGGGGAAAACTTCCCATCTTAAAGGGACCATCGTGGTGGTGATCGTATGCTAGTTGGATTTAAAACTACCTATGCCATTAGTACATATCACCAACCAAAATGAGTTCGAATCCGGTTCAGGCGAGGTGTACTTAATATAACATTTTATGATAAATTTTGTCAGTGGCTTGCGGCATGTAGATGTTTTTTTCCTGGCTCTTCGGTTTCCTCTACCAATAGAACTGACCGCCACGAGATAACTGAAATATTGTTGAAAGTGGCGTTAAACACCATAACCATAACCTATTTTAGATTGGAAGCAGCCATCATCGTGGAGCTTAGTGAGTGAAATGCGTCAATAAATCTGACTATTTATCAAGTACATGTAGGTAAAACACAATATGCAATGCAAATCTTAAAAGGAAAATATTTAGTTGATAGCAATTTTATTCGTTCATAGAGACAAAAAGGATCTGACACAAGTCTTCCCAAGTTATGAAGTTTACTTCTTTGAACGACATAAACAATTATTACCAATATACACATGGATTAGTGCATGTACATGAATGTGTGTATACCAGTAACAATTACACATAAAACGATTCCAAAAATACAAATAAAATGTCTATCAACATAGCTTAATTCTTAAAAGAGATGAGGTTTATAAACCATTAAGAAATTAGAAATATTAAACATAGTGAATATAAAATTCGTAAACAAGTTAAAATAAAGAATATTTAATAAATATAGAAAGTGTTAGGGGTATTAAGTGTTTAACGTTAACGCTTTCAACAATATTCCAGTTATATCATGGGGGTAAGTTTTATTTGTTTAGTAATAAAATGACAAAAACTGACAAAAATATGACACTGTCGAACCAATTTCAAAATCAAATATTAAAATCATAGGAAAGGTAAAATCAATACCCCCTAACATACTAATACATGACCGCTCACTTTCCTCGCTTATTACAGTCCCTTCAATAAAAATTGGCGGTCTTAAACGAGCTTTGTGAGCCGAAATCTCCTCTCTGAGAGAAATGATGCGGCCATGCAAGTTCTCTCCAAATGTCATCAAAATGCCAGCACTAACATATAACCAGTCAAACAGCACGATCACAAAGAACGCTATAATCTTGAACATTATACACAATATTTTAAATCTTCGTGACACAGAAGTTGTCGTATGCATACTAATAATTCTATTAAAAAAAGCAGATGACCTCAACAATATCTAAATAATAGATAGAATACAAGGCCATCGTATCACATAATAGTGAAACAATAGTCAACTTTGAACCAAAATCTAATTGTCAGTTCCATCTTTCGTCATCTGTACGCAACTGTAGGTACCTCAATATATGGAGAAAACCATCAACCTGATACAGGTCAACGACACTCTTTATAACGCAAGGTAGTATGGATTATACCACCACCATGAACGGGAATCAATCTTACAACAAAAGCGGTGAAAGCCATTGGTGTAAATCCTACTACCACACGACCACAACGTCACTAGAATAACATAGGAAATAGGTTATGCTTCAAAGATTCTAAACAAATAAATATTTAACTAATAAATAGAAATTTGAACTATCTTGGAAAAAGCAAAATGTCAATTCTAACAGCATATGCATTCGAGAAAAGCTATCAACTCCCGTCTCATATGTGAAACCTGTCATGAATTCTGAAAACCATTGAAAGCAGGGGAGCTCCACAAATTAATGTCGGACTCATGCAAGCAGTTGAGACATGAACACTCCAAATGGACCATCAAATGACGTCGTCAATAATATAGCTGACGCTTTGGGTTCTCGTAATGGTGTTACACTGATGAATAATTTGAGAGTGCATGATGAAGATTATTCGATAAACACATCCTTCCTAAATAATGTAATTATTACCAGGTTCTCCTTCCACAGGCATAAGTGACATTAGACGATTTTAGCTATCCTGTTAAGACCCTTTGAATTTATTCCTACCAAATATTATAAATTATTTGGCTTTCCAATTTTCGCGTTGTGCGCACTAAATTGGATATCTTCTTTTTTTTATGTTCGTCTTTACGTTCCTAGTTACGTGTTGTGATGTCCGTTAGGATTTTCGCATACAAACGATGTTCGGTTCATCCTTTTCCCAAGTTGTTTGTAGGAAGGCCCATGTCTTATTTATGTTGTTTGTGTTTGCTTGCGTATAGTGGTGTCCAGAATGTTGTCCTATTATATGTATTTACGTTCTTAGTTCCGTGTTGTGATGTCTTCTATGATTTCCGCATAAAAACGATGTTCGGTTCATCTTTTCTCCGTGTTGTTTGTTAGAGGGGTCATGTCTTAATTATGTTATTTGTTTTTGTTTGCGCAGAGTGGTGTCAAACACGTCATGACTAGATGAATAACATGGCGAGTGTCTTATAAGAGATAATAACTGCTACAATTTGCGAGTATCTGGGTTCACCCCCGGCTTTTGGTGGGCCCTGAGTTGCTCATCTTCTCAGTTTTCTGTGTTTTATTTTGATTTTTGCTTGTTTGTCTTTGTACTGTGTCTTGTGTCTTGTGTGATCAATGTTGACATTAAGATATTTGATTAGCCATGCCAGCATCGAAGCACTGACTCCTTGACGGATCATAGCCTCGGGGACCAATAGTCCACCAGCAGTGATTGTAATAAAATCGTAGATATCTAATGTGATTTCTGTTACGATTTCCGCATAAAAACGATGTTCGGTTCGTCTTTACCTCCAGTTGTTTGTAGGAGGGCGCATGTCTTAATTACGTTATTTGTATTTGCTTGCGCAGAGTGGTGTCCAACTCATATTGTATTGGGGTTTTTCTTGGTTTTTCTTCGTCTTGTGTACTATATGTTGCCAATTCTCTGGATTGTCCATTTTTAATTGCCCCTTCAGTATTCTCTAACGTTTATTGAAGTGTACCCCACGTTTTTCTGGAACCACATTACAGGTACACTCAATGGTATAGGTCAAACGATTGGAAAACCAAATAAGTGAAAGATACAACCGAGCAAGTAAACTGAATCGTCTAGACAGAAAGCTAAAATCGGGTAAGGTCACCTAGGGAGATTAACACTAGTTTTAATAAATTACATTATTTAGGAAAAGTAAATTTCATTAATAAATCTATCTAATAAACCATGTCATTGACTACTGGGCGGATGATACCCTCGGGTACTACAAATACATAAGAAGAGGTATCTACCCAGTGACAAAACCCTTGTAATCTAAACGAGGTGATTCTGGAATAATCTGCAGGTACACTCGACCTCAAAAGATTGCCAAATAATATAAAGGTCTTAAATCAAGCTAGGGCAACGACATTTGATATCCACAAAATTAAAGGTGTTGTTTTCAGTATTATCTAAGATGTAACTTGATATGGCATTGATAATGTATTGCAGGACACGCATTGACTTTATAATTGTAAAAAATGTAGTCGACGTGAAAATTACATTAAGGCAGGTGATCCTGATACAGAATGAGAACTACAAAACTAGATGAATTAGACCACGGGTATGCTTGGATAATACTAGGTGGTAAGAATATTATACAGAATGACAACTACAAAACTAGATGAATTAGACCACGGGTATGCTTGGATAATACTAGGTGGTAAGAATATTATCCTTTAAATGATTGATTGATTGTTGTTTAATGCCATAACTTAAAGGATGTTAATAAATTTACAAACACTAATTCTGGTATAATTGACGGTAATGTGGACATTCCCCTTCAAGTCGAAAGCAAATGTATTTATTACATAAATGTCCGTGACAAATCGTCTTCCAATAATAAAAAACAAATTTTTGAGCGTATGATTGGCCTCAAATCTCTCACTTGCTCTTCTTTACTGGGATATCGTAGATATTTTTTCTGAATCACAGAACAATACTATGGAAACGTTTACCTTGGTCCCTTAAAACGTTTCATTCCGGAGCACCTACGTTCACCCCCGTGATGCTCGATCTTCAGTATTCTGTGTAATGGTTCGGAGATCGTTTTTTGTTCTTTTACGGCTTCTCAGTACAACTTTGGTATGCTAAAGCGTTTCTAATAAGGTAAAATGAATCCGTGGAATGGTATGTTGACCTTACAGCATTGACTAGTTACCTTTTTTCACCACAACTTTGGAAGAAAAAAACAATTTTTACTTTGTGATTAGATTTTGTAACTAGATATAATGCTGGTAATATTAGTGGAACAAGAACTGCTACCCTTCTGTACGGCTGAGTTCATTCCCGTAATATTAGTGGAACAAGAACTGCTACCCTTCCGTACTGCTGAGTTCGTTCCCGTAATATTAGTGGAACAAGAACTGCTACCCTTCGGTACAGCTGAGTTCATTCCCGTATTATTAGTGGAACAAGAACTGCTACCCTTCCGTACTGCTGAGTTCGTTCCCGTAATATTAGTGGAACAAGAACTGCTACCCTTCCGTACGGCTGAGTTCATTCCCGTAATATTAGTGGAACAAGAACTGCTACCCTTCGGTACAGCTGAGTTCATTCCCGTATTATTAGTGGAACAAGAACTGCTACCCTTCCGTACAGCTGAGTTCATTACCGTAATATTAGTGGAACAAGAACTGCTACCCTTCCGTACAGCTGAGTTCATTACCGTAATATTAGTGGAACAAGAACTGCTACCCTTCGTACAGCTGAGTTCATTCCCGTTTTATAGTGGAACAAGAACTGCTACCCTTCGTACAGCTGAGTTCATTCCCGTAATATTAGTGGAACAAGAACTGCTACCCTTCCGTACAGCTGAGTTCATTCCTGTTTTTTAGTGGAACAAGAACTGCTACCCTTCCGTACAGCTGAGTTCATTACCGTAATATTAGTGGAACAAGAACTGCTACCCTTCCGTACAGCTGAGTTCATTACCGTAATATTAGTGGAACAAGAACTGCTACCCTTCCGTACAGCTGAGTTCATTCCCGTTTTATAGTGGAACAAGAACTGCTACCCTTCGTACAGCTGAGTTCATTCCGGTAATATTAGTGGAACAAGAACTGCTACCCTTCCGTACAGTTGAGTTCATTCCCGTTTTATAGTGGAACAAGAACTGCTACCCTTCCGTACAGCTGAGTTCATTCCCGTAATATTAGTGGAACAAGAACTGCTACCCTTCCGTACGGCTGAGTTCATTCCCGTAATATTAGTGGAGCAAGAACTGCTACCCTTCCGTACAGTTGACTTCATTCCCGTTTTATAGTGGAGTTCATGTTGCTTCTCGAGTGTTTTGTGGATCGTTGTTCGTCTTTTCCTCCTTTTTATTTTGTCCATTGTGTCGTTTGTTCTTCTCCGACTTACGGCTTTTGATTACCTTCTTTACTATCATTAAGCGTTTCTTAAAACGTACCAAGAGAAGAGATACCAGAAAAGGTAATGAAAAGCTGTCAATTGAAAGACAGACAGCACACTGAGCAAAATTATTCACATTTAACATTTTTCATACTGTACCAGATTGTTGAATTAATGATAATGGAATCTTATTTCGTCTGGAACCGTTTTATTTAAATTTATCGAATTTATTGTCACAAACAGCTGTAGAAATTTCTACTCTAAGGATTCTGATTGCACCTTTGATATCTTCAAACTCTTCTTACTGACAAAAATATTTTTTGCAGCTTCGTTTTTTAATTTGATGCTCATTATTGGAACCTTGCGTTCATTTGGAATCATCTATGCAGAACTTCTGGAAACTTATAATGTTGGTGCGGGATATACAGCGATAATATTAAGCATAGTTATATTTCTTGTGGCAGTCGGAGGTATGTCTCATTAAAAAACTAGATATATACTTAAACAATGCATTGTAATGTCGAGTTCGGAGGGGACATTTACATGGGAACAAATCGTGTCCTTGTCCTTGTTGATTTATTCTTTTATTCCTATGTTATTCCTATGAGGCTGCGCTTATTTCAAAGACAAAACATTAGTGCATTTAAACTCGCATTGAGGTATATTGATGATGTTCTGTCTATTAATGTCTAACCTTCGCTATCCTGATACCATTACGAAATATGTCAATATCTAATTTAGGTGTGAACAACACGTAACTGGAAATCACTTTCATCAGGTACGCTCAAAGTCCGAAGATTGGAAAGCCAAATTGCTTTTCCTCCTGGCCATTGTGTTGTCTGTTCTTCTTCGATATACGGATTCTGATTGCCCCTTTGGTATCTTTAAACTCTTCTTATTTAAGTCTTTGTGAGCAAGACAACCAGATGGCATCAACACGATGGCCAAAATATGATATGGTCACTTATGTCCGAGGGGAGAGAACATTAGTTTTAATAATACATATAATATTACTAATATAAAATAAATCTATTAAACCACGATCGAAGATACCAAAGGGGTAATTAGAATCCGTATAGCAAAGAAGAACAGACAACACAATGGCCAAAAGTAAAAGTACAAAAGGACGAACAACGATCAACAAAACATACATATAAAACTAAAGATTGAGTAACCAGGGGCGGATCCAAGGGGGAGGGCGCACCCTAAAACTGGAAATAATATGATTTTTTGGCATAAAATCGTGATTTTTCACACGAAATACCCCAAACATTTTCGCGCCTCCCTCCGCAATTGGAAAAAATATGATTTTTAGCGTAAAATCGTGATTTTTTACACGATATACCCCAAACATTTTTTTTAAGACCGCCCTCCCCCCCCCCCAACTTGAAATCCTGGATCCGTCCCTGGTAATCCCACTAAAAACCCGGTGTGTAAAATTAGTAAATATCACAAAAAAAATAATTTGCTTTGCAATAAATTGACTTTTAAGCTGATGATATCCTCGATAACTAGTAAGTCCACCATAACGGGACATCTCGTAAATACAAAGCATCGATATTCGGTTTATTGTCTATCTATAGACTATAAATGATGTGTTTTATGAATGTGTAATGAATTGTTATTTTATAAGTTATTTTATATTTGCACAGCTCCAGTATCCGGACATATCAGCACTTCTTTTTCATTTAAATGGTCCACCGTTATTGGAGGGATTCTTGCAGGACTAGGTATGGTCGCCAGTGCATTCACCGGAAGTGTAGAAATGTTATTCTTAACGTATGGTGTCATATTAGGTATGCTATATTGTTAGTGATTCTTTATGCTTTGATTGATTGAGTGAACGAGTGACTGTTGAACGCGCAACGAACAACTTCCTGGCTATAGATTGGTGAAAGCAGCCTTTGTGCACGAAATGCGTTCTTGTTAACCAATGCGATTAGTTGAGATGTTTAGTGCTGGCTGACTGGATCAACAATCCAAATATACATGTCGTTCCACTCGGACACATTATATGGAGTATACATCTCTCAGTTGATACCATATTCCAGAGCTTGTGGTTCCTATCATGATTTCCTGGACAGAGTGTTGCTGAAAACAAGGAAGCTACTGAACCACGGGTGGTTAAGATTAAGCCATCAGTCCGACTTGGTTAAACGCTACGGATTATCTGTGTCACCAATGACAACGGATATGCTGCGTTTGTCGTAATCACAATCCGGTTCTTTCCTCATTCAGGACTTATCAATGACGGACAAAAAGGACAAATATTAATAATTTTTTGGCAGTGTATGAAAATAGTGTTACATAATAGATACATATATTCCACATATATAGCACACATATTGGTGGTAATACTTAATAAGTAGTCATTCTTCAGTATTCAATTTCAGCTTGCAGACACCATTGAAGATACCAAAGGTATCATCAGAATGGCCGAACGAAAACGAAATGAATAGACAATCGTCAATAAAACACTAAGTCGGAAATTAAAGATTGTGCCATACGATCCCCACTAAAAACGGAGGTGAACTCAGAAAACCATTATTGCTCATGTCATCCAACGTGTTACTAATTTTAAAAGTCCGGTAGCAACTCATGAACGAGGAAAGGACTTAATTCCGGCGCACCAGATTTCAATCCCGATTATAAGTGGGTTTTGCATTGCTTGATCTTTAGGTTTCTTCGTAATGTTTTGTATATCATAGTTTGTTCACTTGATCTTTTCTTTTGGCCATTGGTTTATCTGTCCTTCTTCGATTTACTGGTATCTTCAAGCTTATTCCTTTGACTACGGCAAATGGAACATATCCGTTGTCATCTGTGACAGACATTCGATATCGATTAATCAAGCTATGAAGGTGACCGTAAGGCTTTCAAAATGATGACTTTACCACCAGGAACACCTGGCTCATTAGTGTCCTTGTTATCAGCAAAAACTATCTATTAGGGAAATGGTAATAGGAAACACAAACTCTGGAATATTGTATCAACTATATACATCTGCATGTGCAGGAATTTTGTTACATATAAATGGAATGTTCACCATGGGAAAATTGAAATCATCTCCCTTGTTGTAAAGTTTCGTTCTCAACCGATCCTTACTATCAATGTCTAACAGTAGGTAAAAATGTGAAGCAGACAAAGTAATGCAATACTCTTACATGTTTATTTTGCGTTATTTCAGTAGTTGACTCTAGTAGACTCTAGTCGACTCTGTTTAATATCACCCGTCCTCACTTTCAATGCATAAAGAGTAGGTACAAATATGAAGCAGACATAACTTGTATATGTGGTATCCTTTATCTAAAAGTCAATAGGATAGATGCAATCAACAGAGTCACCAAAAGTTGAATTATTCAGTGGTTCCGTGAAAGTGGAATTAATGTAGTGGTGTTGTTTTTATTTTGTTATCATTGGGCTTATTGCTTCGAATCCCATCATTCCCTATTTATGATCACTCTAGGAAGCACAATTCCACGTTTCACATTAACCAATTTTACGAAATATGGTACTTGTCCAGTATGTCCATTAGTTACCTTTTTGAATTGAAACTAAAAAAATTATCCATCTCAAGGTAAATAGTCCATCTATTATTTTCTGCGTTTACAATTCGAATGAATGAATAAATCCATGATGTTCTCTTCTTATGTTCAACATTTACATGGTCGCCATCTTTGTTTCCAAGGGAATCCTGAGTTGTTTACCACGCTTCATTAATTTACATCCACATTATTAAGAACAACAATATTCTGTTTATTTTAGACGTATCTGATCTTTCCATGGACATTTGCAAAGAAGCAGCTGTCATAAGGCAGTTACTTATGATTTTGTTTGCGTTTTACTTACCGATAGACATTAATAATAATACCCCAAGTGCATCCGGTTGAATGCTCCCAAGATACTATGCTGCTAAACATATGTGTTACTTAGTCAATATTGAATCTCCATAAACACATGAATAAAACCAAGATATTCAAAACGTTGCACTGGATCCAACCTTTCAGATACGTAATGTGGCGTGTAGTTTTTATTTCTTTACCATTTAGCTGACTTTGAGCTGATGATCCAGAGTAAATGTAGGAACTAGATCACAGATCAAGCGTATAATGAAGATCATCAAATAAATCAATATAGAGATCTAATTTAGTGCGAACGATGCGTTTTTGGAAGAACATTCTTCTGGTACTCTTATAGTCAAAATATAATAATTTGAAAGTATTTTCGGGGTAGGCAGACCTGCCACAAGTTACTGACAAACGTTATCACATAATGTTGTATCGAGTACACCTCGTCTGAGCTGGATTTGAACTCACAACGTTAGTAGTCATAGACACTACTATACGATCACGACCACAACGGCTCCAATTTTAAATATGACTTTGGGAGATGAAGCTCTATTCTTAAAAATGATTACATTCTTTACATTTTACAGGTACTGGGTGTTGCCTTGCCATGACTCCTACTTTGACTATAATTAATTTTTATTTTGAGAAAAAACGAGGCTTGGCAAACGGAATTTTGTGGTCAGCACGTGGGATCTCTACCATTGTAAATCCTACAATGTACAGACAATTAATTGATAAATATGGAATACATGGTGCAATGATAATAGTAGGAGGCATTTAATTGAATATTTGTGTTGGAGCCAGCTTATTCCGTCAACCGAAATGTTTTAGACGACAGACATGCGTTAGATTATTAACAAATAATGACATAAAGGGACGTAATCCAACGATGGGCATTCGGAAGAAGCTAATTGAGATTTTTAATGCATACCGTTCCTTAATGAACAATCCCACTTTCTTGATATATTGCACCGCTATATCATTTGCATTTGCAAGCAATGCATTAATGTTTATAATCTTACCTCCTCATATGCTTCATGAACACTTCACCAAGCAAGATGTCATAATTGTATTGATAGTGGTTGGTGGAGTGGAGTTAATAGCTCGATTTGTCGAGGAAAAGTTACTAGACTTGGGGTATTTTACGGTGCAAACGTTGTTCGTCGTCAATATGTTTGTTGGTGGAATTTGTTCAATAATATTTCCGTTCTTCCGTCACATGGGGATTAACATAGCATATTCATTAATTTTCGCAGTGTTTCCCGGAGTTTTACAGATAGCTACTCCGATGCTCATCGTGTCTATTCTTGGCTTTAAAGCACTCTGAACAGCATATCCTCTTTCTCATATGATTATTAACCTTTTTATACGGATCGTGTCACTGTTGTTAGGTAAGGTTTTTGCTACTCGAAGTTAATGTGTTGCTAAAGTTTTATAAAAGAAAATGTACAAAGTAGAATATAATTTTACTCCGAAAATACACGCTACTACTATCCATACAAAGGCAAATCGAATCATCAAATCCATTAAATATTCTAAGTCCGTAAGCGTACAACCACTGGAATCTATGTGCAGCTTATATTTGCTGTATCACTTACTGTACATGTATAACGAATAACAATATTTAAAATACATGTTTGGGTTCACCCTCGGTTTTTAGTGGGATTCGTGTTTCTCTATCTTTAGTTTTATGTGTATGTTTTGTAGTTCGTTGTTTCTCCTTTTGTACTTGTTCTTTTGGACATTGTGTGGTCTTCGATATACGGATTCTGATTACCCCTTTGGAATCTTCACACTCTTCTTACTTTAGATTTGTCCATTATTTGATGAAATAGATCTCGCACACATTTAGGAGTTCGGAAGTGCTCTGATTTATATCCTATCATTTGCCAAAAGAAGATGAAAAGCAATGATAAGCAATTGAGCAAATAGTAACCTAAACTAGAAACACATAAAAGATACAGACTGAAAGAGATGAGCAATTATGCTTTGGGCTTTGACTAACACCAACATATGTGGAGTACAAACCGGTTAAATAAATACCAGGGGCATCTTGATAACTAGATCTCCAGCGGTCAAACAGATATACAAAAATAAATATAATACATTTAGTGTAGTTATTAATACGTAGATATCAAATTTAGTGGGCACGCCATGCTTCTGGAATAACCTACATCAGGTATGCCCTTAATCAAAAGAATGGAAAGCCAAATAATCTTACACGTAATTGGGGGCAAGTAGTCCAAATAGCATCAACAAGTTTTCTAACATCGGATACGGTCACCTATTCCTGGGGGAACAGAATCTTATATTTATTAATAATTATACATGTAAGTTATTTACAAAACTTCATTCAAAATTGTTTTTTTGTCTTAGGTTGGTTTAATGATCTCACTGGTAGTTGGTCCGTTTCATTTTATACTATTGGTGGACTTCAAATTCTTTCATCGGTTATTATTTTCATTGAAAGACTATTGTGGAAGCTAACGCAGAAAACAGACCCAGTTGGCATTGGACAAATGGAGGATACAAAAACAACAGAAACTAGCTTATTGGAAGAAAATATTCCAATGATAGACCACAATATTAAGTGATATATTAACTAAACAATCTATAATAAGCAACAGTAATTGTAGAAGCGAAACGTCTAAGAATATATAAACAGTATGATATATCCTTTATATAAATATATGTGGCAATGCATGTACTAATATATCAAACAGAATATATAAAGTGGAATTTCTTGTGTCATTTGAGAATTCTGAATGTAATTCTGGAAAATATTGAGTGAGTGTGTGATTGTTATTTAGCACTCAATGAGCAATTTTGAGCTTATCATTTCGAGAACAAGTTACATTTCGGTCAGATGATAACATATGCCCACTTTGTATTAGGCCAACACACTTAGCTGGATTATTATAGTGCCAGCTCACTGAATCAATAGTCGCAGGTAGAAATGTATGTTAACTCGGACAAATTATGCTGGCTCCGATCCTATTGTGACTTTATTATTGAGGATCCTATGTTAACCTTATTATTGAAGACCCTATGGTGATTTTATTATTCAAGACCCTATTGTGACCTTATTATTGAACACCCTATTGTGACTTTATTATTGAAGACTCAATGGTGACTTTATTATTGAAGACCCTATTGTGACTTTTACTGAAGACCCTATGGTGACTTTATTACTGAAGACCCTATGGTGACTTTATTACTGAAGACCATATGGTGCCTTTATTACTTAAGATCCTATTGTGACTTTATTACTGAAGACCCTATTGTGACTTTATTATTGAAGATTCAATGGTGACTTTATTATTGAAGACCCTATGGTGACTTTATTATTGAAGACCTTATTGTGACTTTATTATTGAAGACCCTATGGTTACTTTATTATTGAAGACCCAATTGTTATTTTATTATTGAAGACCCTATTTTTTAAGACCCTGTGGTGACTTTATTATTAAAGACCATATTGTGACGTTATTATTGAAGACCGTATGGTGACTGTATTATTGAAGACCCTATGGTGATTTTATTATTGAAGACCCTATGGTGACTTTATTTTTGAAGACCCTATGGTGACTTCATTATTGAAGACCCTATGGTGACTATTTCTGAAGACCCTATTGTGACTATTTTTGAAGACCCCATGATGACTTTATTTTTGAAGACCGTATTGTGACTTTATTTTTGAAGACCCTATTGTGACTTTATTTTTGAAGACCCTATTGTGAATTTATTTTTGAAGATCCTATGGTGACTTTATTTTTGTAGACCCTAATGTGACTTCATTTTTGAAGACCCTATGGTGACTTTATTTTTTGAAGACCCTATTGTGACTTTATTTTTGAAGACCCTATGGTGACTTTATTTTTGAAGACCCTATTGTGACTTTATTTTTGAAGACCCTATTGTGACTTTATTTTGAAGGCCCTGTTGTGACTCTATTTTTGAAGACCCTATTGTGACTTTATTTTTGAAGACCCTATTGTGACTTTATTTTTGAAGACCCTATGGTAACTTTATTTTTTGAAGACCCTATTGTGACTTTATTTTTGAAGACCCTATGGTGACTTTATTTTTGAAGACTCTATTGTGACTTTAGTTTTGGAGACCGGTTTGTGACTTTATTTTTAAAAACCCTATTGTGACTTTATTTTTGAAGACTCTATTGTGACTTTATTTTTGAAGACTCTATTGTGACTCTATTTTTGAAGACCCTATTTGTGACTTTATTTTTGAAGACCCTATGGTGACTTTATTTTTGAAGATCCTATTGTGACTTTAGTTTTGAAGACCCTATGGTGACTTTATTTTTGAAGACCCTATTGTGACTTTATTTTTGAAGACCCTATTGTGACTTTATTTTTGAAGACCCTATGGTGACTTTATATTTGAAGACCCTATTGTGACTTTAGGTTTGGAGACCGTATTGTGACTTTATTTTTGAAAACCCTATTGTGACTTTATTTTTGAAGACCCTATGGTGACTTTATTTTTGAAGACTCTATTGTGACTTTATTTTTGAAGACTCTATTGTGACTTTAGTTTTGAAGACCGTATTGTGACTTTATTTTTGAAGACCCTATTGTGACTTTAGTTTTGAAGACCCTATGGTGACTTTATTTTTGAAGACCCTATTGTGACTTTATTTTTGAAGACCCTATTGTGACTTTATTTTTGAAGACCCTATGGTGACTTTATATTTGAAGACCCTATTGTGACTTTAGTTTTGGAGACCGTATTGTGACTTTATTTTTGAAAACCCTATTGTGACTTTATTTTTGAAGACCCTATGGTGACTTTATTTTTGAAGACTCTATTGTGACTTTATTTTTGAAGACTCTATTGTGACTTTAGTTTTGAAGACCGTATTGTGACTTTATTTTTGAAGACCCTATTGTGACTTTATTTTTGAAGACCCTATTTTGACTTTATTTTTGAAGACCCTATTGTGACTTTATTTTTGAAAACTCTATTGTGACTTTATTTTTGAAGACTCTATTGTGACTCTATTTTTGAAGACCGTATTGTGACTTTATTTTGAAGACCCTATGGTGACTTTATTTTTGAAGATCCTATTGTGACTTTATTTTTGAAGACCCTATTGTGACTTTATTTTTGAAGACCCTATTGTGAATTTATTTTTGAAGACTCTATTGTTACTTTATTTTTGAATACCCTATTGTGACTCTATTTTTGAAGACCCTATTGTGACTTTATTTTTGAAGACCCTATGGTGACTTTATTTTTGAAGACCTTATTGTGACTGTGAAATGTAAAACAGCAATAATAAACATTTCTTTAAATTTTGATTATTTCTCATGTTTATTTACATCCCCATTCTTTCCTACGAATGCATATTTTGGAGACGACAAACGAACAGCCGAACCAATATAATAATTCCCCATCATGGTTTGTATTGTTAATCATATTAATTGATAACATTAGCAGATGTAATAATAACACGATATACATGTTGTATGACTTTATTTTGTAAACTACAAGATTCCGTGAGCACAGTATCGATAATGAATGCTGATAGTGTGTTGAATAAGAACAATATACGTTTGGGGTTTTTTTCTGAACAGAACACCAGACGACCAACAGTAAAGTCGACATTTCTACTGACATAATCACAAAAACAGGTAAAATCTTAAAGGGAAACTTCGCAAAAAAAAATAATTTTATATGTTTTTCCTGATGTATAAATATGAATGTTTATATGTATATTAGCGTTTTATTATGTTGGATAACGGAATGAAATCGATTTTAAAATTCTGTCAACGATACATGGAAGTCGCCATTTTGATAGCATCTCAATACCAAGAATCACGTGACGTTTAAATACCAATACCACCATGCCCCAAAACAAGCGTGACAAACCAGGGTCATCATTCAATGTCGATATGGCTTCTCAGGCGTACGGTTGTTTAACTTGATGGTAATTCTTTGTATTTTTCTTATTATTCTAAATATATGAATTTATTACACAATCAATTTTTGCAGATTTACGTTTTGCTTCTATAGATTATGGCAAAATAAATGAATCGGGGGGAAAGGTTCGTCTTTAATGAGACACATTTACAAAAGATGTTTTTCCAAATTTGAAGAACTACGAAATTAAGCTAAAAAAAGAACGGACATCGGAGCAATGCCCTGAATTCGTTAAAAAAAATCCAAAAAGGCCTATACTACGGGGCAAAATTGTTTTAATGACATTATTCAGTAAGATCGCACTTTGTAATCGATCGTGCATGCACTACAATAAAGATACACATAAGCTAAAAGCACAGAAAGTTACAGGGTAGGAAGCCATACAATTGAGAGGGTTATGTAAACATATAATTTGTAATAGATTTCATTTGACAATTACAGACGATGAGTATTATAAATAAGTTTATTATACAAAAACAAAGCGTAACATATAATATGTCTCTGGGTAACCTATTTTGTTTATTTTAATCACGTCTGTCGAACTGGTGGACCCTTCTGATTAATCTCAGAATAGTCATAAAAAATTTGTTCATCACAATTATTGATATTTCACCGCGAATATTTAGTTTGATGTATTGTTGTTGTGTATCAATCATAATTGTTATTTGTATATGCCCTCCTGGGGCCCTGATTTGGTTAATAAACTTATTTTAATTTCTATTTCTATAAGGAATGGTTTTTGGTCTATTTTGCAAGAAGAATTTCTACCCTGCCCTATTCACCCTGCTTTATTTCATAATTTTGGTTGTTGCTACATCATTCTGATGGTGCACAAAAAAATCAAGATAAAAATGAACAATTCAATATAGCTTACGATCAATGGTAATCTTAAGATTCTTTTGTGAAAATAGCCCATGAATCATTGCTGCATTAGGTGCGGATCCAGCAATTTTGAAAACGGGGTGCCAGGCTCTTGTTTGCCAATTTTTACCCAATTTATACACGAATTTTACTAAATTAATATGCATTAATATGCACCCATTCCTAATGTATACTTCAACGTGATCAGGATCGTGTATTTTGATCACCTATTAGAACCTTTAAAGTGTGCATTGCATCTGCTATTCTAGTCACGGGTAGCGTAATTTGTTTTCATTTTATTTTCTGTTATTATTATGTTTTTGTCTATTTGACTTGTGTAGGTTGTTTGTATATATTCCTTGTACATGCCTTCAACCCTTAGGGGTAAAATTTTAGTTAGTTAACGGGTCACAAAATGTGCATTGCGTTTCTGATTATTGCCAAATATTGTGACACATGTATTCAGTCAGAGGCCCGTCGACCGGATGTAAAATGACACTTGTATATTCTGCCTGGCGATTTCCTGTGTGGACCTAAACTCATTAGGCAATATTAGGTATCCTGCTGAGTGAACCGGTGTGAATGTACCTGTCGTTTTCAGAATGAAGATAAAAATAAGTAAATCCCGCATTTCACTTCTTACTTCAGGAATTATTTGCCTTAATTTAATGAAGAATAAAATATTTAAAATTAAAATATGGTCTCTCGCTTCTGAAAATACATGAAAAATATAAAAAATATATTTTTCGCATAATATTTTACGCTTTGCTCATCAAAAATGACAAGCAAAAAAAGGAAAAGAAATTAACATTTTTTAATCACTTGCTCGCTCTGGACAACGTTTTTAACACAAAATCCGAAGAACAAGAAGTAAATCTGGTGTGGCCTAATCTCTTTTTAATTTTTGACTGCCCTTCATCTGTTCATACCGCTCATGATCATGATCTCTTCCGAACTTTGTCTAAATGAATATCAGTAGATATGAAATTTGTGTCGTTCTGAGTGGGTTGTTCTCCATTTCCCGACGTTGGGCACTCGCTGTCTCTTCCATTTGTCTGAGTTCATCTTCCGTATATTCTGGTTAAAGTTGGTAACTAAACTCTCCATAATCGTCGAAATCTACATCTCTTGAGGCGCTAGAGTCACTTTCCGTACCTGAGCTCGACATATTTAAGCTATAGCTAAAACGTTAATTTCGGTGCTTTATATAGAAATGTTCCCAAACAAACAACACACGTTGAACAAAAGAAAAGTAAAGAAATATTGATTGAGTAAAATCATAATCATTTGATTAAATTAAATTAATTAAAACATCTTTTATGTACACCGACTGTTAAAATAATGATTGAGTAAAATCATAATCCTTTGATTAAAATTAAATTAATTAAAACATCTTTTATGAACACCGACTGTTAAATTAATGATTGAGTAAAATCATAATCCTTTGATTAAAATTAAATTAATTAAAACATCTTTTATGAACACCGACTGCTAAAATAATGATTGCGTAAAATCATAATCATTTTATTTAAAATTAAAATTAAAACATCTTTTATGAACATCGATCGTTAAATTATTATGATGAGACAGCTATATATAGTTAGGCCAATTTGGCGCCTCTCATAATGAAAACTTATAATTTCAAGGATGGTGTATACTTTTTTATCATCTAAAGCATAAATTGTTCCTGTTATTTCAACATTATATTTATTCTAATGTTTTAAGAATATTTTATCTTTAATAGATAATAAACGATCTACCAACTCGTCTTGGAAAGCAAATAGTGTGTATTCAAATTCCCATTTTATTAATCCGGTCACATTGAATTTTACACCTGTATAATTTTACCCTCCGGCTAGAAAACACACAAGCGGACATCTACATGCGGAGATCAAAATAACAGTAAACAGCATGCCGAATAATGTTTTAAAAAAGGGATTAAAACAGAATCTAGAAATCAATACACAAGTTACGCGTTGTCAAAATTATCCATTATATTTTTCAGCACATTAGCAGTAAAACAAAATGAACATAATTGTAAAAGGGATCCGATATATAGCGAATATAGGTGACTGTTATAAAACACTCCTTCCGTTGTAAATATAAAGGAAATGAAACATTTTGTTCATTTAAAATAGTTGTTTGTCAAATAGGTACGTAGCTGTTCACTTCAGTATTTAATTTTCCAACGGTTATTAGATTTAAATTACAGCCCTCTGAGCGCTTTAAATGAAGCGAATTTAACATCATCGACCCAGACTTTAAATTTCAATCCCACAATGCATTTTTAGTTTAAAACGTCACAAACTAGTTGAAAAATTAGAAATTAAAATTACAAATTTGCGATTTGCTTCGTTATTTGTGGAAATATGTCGATAAAACTTTGTGAATATGTATTTCATATCACCAGGAACATATTTAGCTAACATGTCAAAAATCGTGAAGTTTCCCTTTAATTGACTAATTAATGGAAAAACTTATTATCACAATTGACCCGGGTGTTTGGTGGGCTCCGTGTTGTTAATCTTGTAAGTATTATATGTTTTGTGTTTTTATTGTTTTGTTTGTCTTCGTTCTGTGTCTTGTACGTAATGTAAGTGTCTCTGTATTGTATATTACGGATTCGGATTACCCTTTGGTATCTTCAAACTCTTCTTGATTGTCTCTTTGGTTTCCCTCAAACGTGTATTCTAGATAGTCTTCTACTTAGTGTCAAATCTGTAATAAAATGAAAAGCAAGCATAAAATAGCACACTGTCGGAACAATTCCAAAATCAAATATCAAAATGTAGAAAGAGGTAAAATCGATAAATCTATAATAGAACACACAAATTATTTGATCACTATCTTTAGATGAAGACATTGTAAAAGATAAACTGAGTCTCCTCATTGCTAGTGGATATCATTTCACTAGAGTTTTTTTGTTGTTTTTTTGTTGTTGTTTATTTTTGTTTTATAGATTTGCACTTAGTAGCAGCACATATTTTCATATTTTGGTCTCCCCCTCCTAATCACATCAGTCTTATTTCTAAGTCTGCTGTTTATTTGCATCGCATTGTGCTTGCATTATGTTGATGACGTTACACGACATAAGAAAAATATGAATTAGTGCAACCTGCACAACAAAAACAACCCAGCAAAACAACACAACACCAGTCAAACAAATTAATCATATATAACATACACAAATCCAATATTTATTAAATAAATATAGATTGTGAGAAATTATATCTTGTATTTCATTCAAGTTGACAAAAAGATAACAACAAGGCAGTCTAAGATCATGCATACAATCAATTCAACAACTGAATTTGCAGGTAAGATTACTATATGTGTTGTAAATAAGACTCTACTGAGGATTGCAAATAACAAGTGGTTTTAATATATGTTAACATATTCGTAAGAATTCTTAAAATAAATGTGTTTGTACGACCCTATAACTGAATTCTAACCGCCATGACGATATAGCAATATTGCACAGAGAACAACAATATATGCAGCACTCTCCATACATTAAAATTAATGCATGTCAGGCGATAACAGAAATAAATAGTTCGTATATATAATAATAATAAATTAATACCTATCATGTATTCACTGCACACTAAATGAATACATTATATTTTACAAGATTATATGATAAAATGACAACCAAAAATACACCAATGAGATGCGGGACAAGAACTTAAGAAATAAAGTTCTGCAAAAAACATGGTGTTGCATGTCCTTCTTCGACTTACGGATTATTATTACCCCTTTGGTATCGGAAAACTCTTCTTAAAGATAATATGCAATAACGTTATCAAGAGTGTCAAATATATGCGCAGGATTGGAAATTAGATTTTACTCCGTGAAAGGCTCAAGCCTGTGATAATTCCAGTAATCAAGAATTCACATTTTAGATGATGGTTCTATTCAATGTAGCCAAAAGCTAAAATGGTGTATATATATTTACTTGAAGATATGATTACCGATGCAAATACTGAAGAGGAATCAACAATTAGTACATCTAGAAAAGAAGACTTGTCTACAGGTTTGTTTTTTTCATTAGAAAACATATCTTTATTTGCAGTTAGATTTATGGTTTATGGTGACCATCGCCACTTTCAACAATTTTCCAGTCACTGACAAACTTTATCACATAATGTTGTATCGAGTACACCTCGCCATGAACGGGATTCGAACGCACAACTTTAGTATTTGCAGGATAAAATATTCATGTAAAGCAATATTTATCTCGTATCACATGGCAAAGTTTACTCGATACGATCAGGTAGCTTATTAAATATACCATAGCGGGTTGCTGCTACAGTGAAGCTACTGGACCAAGGGTTCAGAGCGGTTCAGTTAAATCATTAGTTTTATTGTCGCAACCATATTTTGGTAAACCGCTACGTAATATCTGTGTCACAAATGACCGTGGATAAGTTCTGTTTGTCGTAATCACAATCACGTTCTTTCTTCATTCATGACTTATAACTGTTTTGCCACAATGAGTAACGCGAAGGGTACCAGTGGTGGAGAAGCAACTGCTTACCCTTCCGGAGCTCATGAATTAACCTATGTTTTATAGAGCTTGGTGTAGATCATTCTTTAGTTTTCTGTGTAGTGCTTTGTGGATCTTTGTTTGTCCTTTTGTGAATTTTCATTGTGTTGTCTGTCCATCTTCGACTGATGGCTTCTGATTACTCTTTTGGTATCTTAAAACTTTTCTTATTGAACTGCACATTTATTTTATTCTTATGAAGAAGTCAAAAGTACCCAAAGTATGGATGTTGATAATAAAGAAAGGAATATCATACAAACAGGTATGTACATTCTGTATGAATAAATAGAAACAAAATAGAAAGAATTACAGAATACCTTTATGTTATTCAATGTCTGTTAGTTCAGGATGCTCCGTTTTATATTTTGGCTTTCGAGCGTTGGCGGACTATAAATAAAAAAACTTGTTAATCACAATTCAAAATGTTTCTGATTTAATTTTCTATGTCGAATTACAAGGTTAAAAATCTGTTTAAGGATATATCACACACTATTTATAACTGCTGTATTGATCAGTCAACATTTTTAATATGTAAATTATCGCACTGATATTTATTGTGAAGATCATCTCCTCAATTAGTTAAATATTTACAAATCTTTACTTGAAATATGCCTTCCGTCAGTTTAGGCACACATTTCTACACCATCAGCTTAGAGAAGTTTGAAGAATCTGTAAATCGAAGAAGGATAGACAATACAATCAAAGAACAAACAATGATCTACAAAACACTACACAGAAAACTAAAGATGGAGCAACACCAGAGTGGTAATCAGAATCCGTAAATCGAAGAAGGAAGAACAGACAATACAATGGCCAACAGAAAAAGGACAAACAACGATCTACAAAACACTACACAGAAAACTAAAGATGGAGCAACACGAACCTCAATAAAAACCGAAGGATTCAGATGCTCCAGAAAAGTAAGCAGTTCCTACTGCATTGCTGCCTGTGAGATACTGAGATTTCCTAGTGAAATATATAGACAATATACATACATTGTCGACAAATATATAATTTATTTCTATGAGCTTTAGAAACAGGAAAAAAGCGAGGTCCAGCGAGTTTTCTTACCTGTTTCACAACGATTTCAAATACATATTATATTTACTGACGTATATTGTGCTTATCAAAGTCAAAAGGTCCAAAACAACTGCTAACTTGCCTGAAAAAATCAGAAACAAGCGTCATTCTAATAGGTTACCATGGTGTCAACTATCACGATCGAACTTACTGGTACAGTTTCTTTCTTGGTGAGTAGTCGTATGCAACAAAAATTATCCAGTCAGTGCAATATGACTGCTCAAATAGATCCAGTGCAGGATAACAACCGGTATTTCACGCAGTGAAATATAACGTTTATTTCACCATGGCGTCACAATTTTGCATTTGTTAATTACTGCATTTTGCGGTTATCCGTAATTGTTATTTTTAGATCTTCGGAATACAAAAGTATTTATACTATAAGAACGAACAATACCGATATAAAGAGAGATGAATTGTCAAAAAGGATAAATTAAAATAATATTTTATTTTATTTCAGGTTTTTCTTTGAATGAAAAGTTTTTGTATTATGGTATTTTGGCAGTAGGGCTTGTCTTGGTTTTGATTTCGTCGATTCTTTTTAATGCCTGTATGAATCATAAGTATAGGAAAGCAGGTCTTAAAATGTCACAAAATGACGAAAGAGATGTACCTACTGGACCACCTCACGAAATTGAAGATGTCTTTTCACAATATGAAACAATTGATGAAAACAATATGGAACCGATGCAATTGATCGAGAAAGTTGAAGCTACAGTTAATCCCCGAACATCTTCAGTTAACAGTGAATCGCCGGCAAATAGATCGTATTTAGAAGTTATTGACATCGATGATGATTATCTTAATCCATATCAGCCCATTGAAACGAACAATCAGTCTGATATCTTACATAAATATTGCACTACAAATATGGTATTGTCGCCAGAATATGAAGCAGCAACGCAACCGGAAGCTAAGATGGAATATGATAAAGATTTCTTAGAAGAAATAATTGTTAAACAAATCGAATCAAATTTAATACCTACAATTTTCGAATCTTCTAATTCGCTTGACATTGAAATATCGCTAACTGAAAAAGATGACAAGTCTAAAGAGAGGGAAGAGTCTTCTAACCTGCATTGCCCGCTAAAGAAGAGCGAGGTTATTGAAGAAAATGGTTACCCCCTACAAAACAAAAAGACAGCAGAGTATGTTAATATAGATCAGTAGATGATACATTCATAGTGAACACTGTGAACGCCGGTACAAATACTTGGACCCTCGGCAAACATCGGAAGATATTCCTAATCATGCAACACTACACACACACTAAAAAGTCCAATAAAGTGTGCGATTAAGTGAATTATTAAATAATGGAATTTAACATGTCCTGAAAAGGAGCCATGTGATTTTAAATGAATATCAATATCAGTATGATGTGTTTATGCACAATTGCTCCGATTAGCTCGCCTTTACATTTTTGAACGACAATTTCTTCTAACTTTCTGACTTTGGGAATATATATCCGTCTTACGCTATTCCATTTATTTTACTCTGTTGATTGGAGTTTTGCATTATAGAATGACTGTAGGTGATTGACGTCACTTTAAACATTATATATTTCAGTTATATAGTACTGGTCCCTTTTCTTGGTGCAGGAACCTGGAAATAATCCCCACAGCAACTTGGTGCAAGTCGCTAACAAGCAATATAACATAAAGAAAAGTTTGAAGATGCCAAAAGGATAATCAGCAGCCGGAAATCGAAGAAGGACAGACAATAAAATGATCATAAGCAAAATGACAAACATTTCCACAAAACACTACACAAAATAATAAAGACTGAACAACACAAACCCCACAAAAATCCGGAAGTGAACTCAGGTGCTTCGGAAGGTAAGCAGTATCAAGCCGTATCAACAAAACTACACTGGCTTAAGTCAAACTGACGAAGTGATGAAGGGCTCTGATTACACAGACATAAGTCATTCTAACTACATAGATTGAATTGCACTAGTACTGCCATGGCGGCTCAAGAAAATGCTTAGACAACTCTAGCTAAGTAATAGAGAGAATGTCCTCTTTGTGTTCCTGTCGAAGGGACTTATAAGTTTAGCTCGAATAAGTCGTGTGTTTGCTTTGTCATGGCAAGTGTAGCTATTTACTTATATTTCGAGTTTACCAGGATAGCGACTTATCTGAGTTATAGATAACGCGATTTGACTGTATTTCCCATCATGAATTATAAGAACACGAGATTTGACTGTATTTCCCATCATGCATCACAGGAACATAACTAAGTATTTAAAACACCTGTTATTTCTATTCAGGTTTTCTTGCTAAAACGAAATTGGGTTTTACTATTCTTTCAATTTGTACATGATTAAAAAAAAACACTGAAAAAGAAGTTGAATTAAATTTTGTTTTTAATAGGTAAAACAGATTTTATATATATAGTAACGTATACCCTAGTATGTTGTGATCTAACAGTATTAACACTTTTTATTACATTAGTGCATAAATATAAGATTCAACAATTTATATGTAAATAAACTATAGTATATATTTGTAGTTTGTTTTGCTGTTGACAACATATTCGTAGATCAACTCACTTGTTTCGTTTTATTCGTATTTGATAAAGTTCATACCATGTACAATGTGTATGCATTGGATCAATTGTAACGGATTTTGCAGCATCATGTTCAGTAAATGTAGAAATATGTGTAGCAATACTCACTTTTTGTAATAAATCTTTGAAGATGTTTTCTCACTAACGTTTTTCTTTCTACAATACATTTATATGATAGCAATAGTAAATATATTACCAGTAATACATAATATAAAATATATGGGTTTTTTTTAAACTTTTTGGGAAAACTTCCCATTTTAGAGGGACCGTCGTGGTGGTGATCGTATGCTAGTTGGATTTATAACTACCTATGCGATCAGTACATATCATCAACCACACTATGTGTTCGAAACCGGTTCAGGCGAGATGTACTTGATACAACATTATATGAAAAAGTTTTTCAGTGGCTTGCGGTAGGTCGGTGGTTTTTTCCTGGCACTCCGGTTTCCTCTACCAATAAAACTGACCGCCACGAGATAACTAAAATATTGTTGAAAGTGGCGTTAAGCACCATAACCATAGCCTATTTTAGATTGGAAGCAGCCATCATCGTGGAACTTAGTGAGTGAAATGCGTCAATAAATCTTACTATTTATTAACTATATGTAGGTAAAACACAATATACAATGCAAATCTTAAAAGGAAAATATTTAGTTTATAACAATTTTATTCGTTCATAGAGACAAAAATGATCAGACACAAGTCTTACCAAGTTATGAAGTCCTTCTTTGAACGACATAAACATTTATTACCAATATACACATGGAATAGTGCATGTACATTAATGTGTGTATACCAGTAACAATTACACATACAACTATTCCAATAATACAAATAAAATGTCTATCAACATAGCTTAATTCTTAAGAGATGAGTTTCAGAAACAATTAAGAAATTAGAAATATTTAAACATAGCGAATATAAAATTCGTAAACAAGTTAGAATAAAGAACATTTAATAGATATAGAAAGTGTTAGGGGTATTAAGTGGTTAAAGTTAACGCTTTAAACAATATTCCAATTATATCATGGTGGTAAGTTTCATTTGTGTAGTAATAAAATGTAACTAAATTGAAAAAAATAACACACGGTCGAACCAATTCCAAAATCAAATATCAAAATCATAGAAAAAGGTAAAATCGACACTCCTAACATAATAATACATGACCACTCACTTTCCTGGCTTATTACAGTCCCTTCAATAAAAATTGGCGGTGTTAAACTAGCTTTGTGAACCCAAACCCCCTCTCTGAGAGAAATGATGCGGCCATGCAAGTTCCCTCCATTGTCAGCAAAATGTCAACACTAACACATAACCAGGCAAACAGCGTTATCACAAAGAACACTATAATCTTGAACATTATGCACAATATTTTTAATCTTCGTGACACAGAAGTTGTCGTGTGTATACTAATAATTCTATTAAAAAAGCAGATGACCTCAGCAATATCTAAATAATAGATAGTATACTAGGTCATCATAAGACATAATAGTGAAACAATAGTCAACTTTGAACCAAAATCGAATTGCCAGTTTCATCTTTCGTCAATTGTACGCAACTGTAGGAAACCTCAATATATGGAGAAAACCACCAACCTGCTACAGGTCAACGACATTTTTTATAACACAAGGTAGTATGGATTATACCACCACCATGAACGGGAATCAAGCTTACAACATAAGCGGTGAAAGATACTGGTGTAAATCCTACTACCACACGACCACAACAGCCGCTAGAAATACATAGTATATAGGCTATGTTTCAAAAATTCAAAACAAATAAATATTTAACTAATAAATAGAAATTTGAACTATCTTAGAAAAAGCAAAATTTCAATTCTAACAGCCAACATATGCATTTGAGAAAAGATATCAACTCCCGTCCCATATATGAAACCTGTCATGAATTCCGACAACCATTGAAAGCAGGGTAGTTCCACAAATTAATGTCTGACTCATGCAAGCAGTTAAGACATGAACACTCCAAATGGACCATCAAATGACGTCGTCAATAATATATCTGACGATTTGGGTTCCTGTAATCGTGTTACATTGATGAAGATTTACTGATAATGGGAATATGATACGACCTGTCTTGGTTATCCTGATTTAGACCATTTGATGTATTGCTCCCAAGCAACTTACATTATTTGGCTTTCCAATTATTCGAATTTGAGAGTACATGATGGAGATTATTCGATAAGCACATCCTTCCTAAATAATGTAATTATTACCAGGTTCTCCTTGCACAGGCATAAGTGACATTAGACGATTTTGGCTATCCTGTTAAGACCTTTGAATTTATTCCTACCAAATATTATAAATTATTTGGCTTTCCAATTTTTCGAATTTGAGCGTTATTCCAGAAACGCGTCGTGCGCACTAAATTGGATATCTCCTTTTTTATGTTCGTCTTTACGTTCCTAGTCACGCATTGTGATGTCCGTTAGGATTTTTGCATAAAAACGATGTTCGATTCATCCTTTTCCCAAGTTGTTTGTAGGAGGGCCCATGTCTTATTTATGTTGTTTGTGTTTGTTTGCGTATAGTGGTGTCCAGAATGTTGTCCTATTATATGTATTTACGTTCTTAGTTCCGTGTTGTGATGTCTTCTACGATTTCCGCATAAAAACAATGTTCGGTTCATCCTTTCTTCGAGTTGTATGTAGGGGGGCCCATGTCTTATTTATGTTGTTTGTGTTTGTTTGGTATAGTGGTGTCCAGCATTTTGTGCTATTATATGTATCTACGTTCTTAGTTCCGTGTTGTGATGTCTTCTATGATTTCCGCATAAATACGATGTTCGGTTCATCCTTTCTCCGTGTTGTTTGTTAGAGGGCTCATGTCTTATTTATGTTATTTGTTTTTGTTTGCGCACAGTGGTATCAAACACGTCTTGACTAGATGAGTAACATGGTGAGTGTCTTATAAGAGACAATAACTGCTACAACGTGCGAGTATCTGGGTATACCCCCGGCTTTTGGTGGGGCCTGAGTTGCTCATCTTCTCAGTTTTCTGTGTTTTATTTTGCTTTTTGTTTGTTTGTCTTTGTACTGTGTCTTGTGTCTTGTGTGATCAATGTTGACATTAAGATATGTAATTAACCATGCCAGTATCGAAGCACTGACTCCTTGACGGATCATAGCCTCGGGGACCAATAGTCCACCAGCAGTGATTGTAATAAAATCGTAGATATCTAATATTGTGATTTCTGTTACGATTTCCGCATAAAAACGATGTTCGGTTCGTCTTTACCGACAGTTGTTTGTATGAGAGCGCATGCTTATTTACGTTATTTGTGTTTTCTTGCGCATAGTGGTATCCAACTCATATTGTATTGTGTTTTTTCTTGGTTTTTCGTCGTCTTGTGTACTATGCGTTGCCAATTCTCTGGATTGTCCATTTTTGATTGCCCCTTCAGTATTTTCTAACGTTTATTGAAGTGTACCCCACGTTTTTCTGGAATCACATTACAGGTACACTCAATGTTATAGGTCAAACGATTGGAAAGCCAAATAAGTGAAAGATACAACCGAGCAAGTAAACTGAAGGGTCTAGACAGAAAGCTAAAATCAGGTAAGGTCACCTAGGGAGATTAACGCTAGTTTTAATAAATTACATTATTTAGGAAAAGTAAATTTCAATAATAAATATATCTAATAAATCATGTCAGTGGTGAAACATTGACTACTGGGCGAATGATACCCTCGGGTACTAAAAATACATAAGAAAAGGTATCTACCCAGTGACAAAACCCTTGATATCTAAACGAGGTGATTCTGGAATAATCTTGCAGGTACACTGGACCTAAAAAATTGCCAAATAATATAAAGGTCTTAAATCAAGCTAGGGCAACGACATTTGATATTCACAAAATTAAAGGTGTTGTTTTAAGTATTATCTAAGATGTAACTTGATATGGCATTGATAATGTATTACAGGACACGCATTGACTTTGTAATTGTAAAAAATGTAGTCGACGTGAAAAATACATTAAGGCAGGTGATACTGATACAGAATGGCAACTACAAAACTAGATGAATTAGACCACGGGTATGCTTGGATAATACTAGGTGGTAAGAATATTAACTTTTAAATAATTGATTGATTGTTGTTTAATGCCATAACTTAAAGGAGGTTAATAGATTTACAAACAATAATTCTGGTATAGTTGACGGTAATTGACGGTAATGTGGACATTCCCCTTCAAGTCGAAAGTAAATGTATTTATTACATAAAAGTCCGTGACAAATCGTCTTCCAATAATAAGAAAATAATTTTTAAGCGTATGATTGTCATCAAATCTCTCACTTGCTCTTCTTTACTGGGATATCGTAGAGAATTCTTCTGAATCATAGAACAATACTATGAAAACCTTTACCTTTGTCCCTTAAAACGTTCCATTCCGGAGCATCTACGTTCACCCCCGTGATGCTTGATCTTTAGTATTCTGTGTAATGGTTCGTAGATCGTTTTTTTTTTCCTTTTACGGCTTCTCAGTACAACTTTGGTATATTAAAACGTTTCTTATAAGGCAAAATGAATCTGAGGGTCTGTTCCTCGTTGATTGGTATGTTGACCTTACAGCATTGACTAGCTTACCCTTTTTCACCACAACTTTGGAAGAAAAAAACAATGTTTACTTTGTGATTAGATTTCATTCCCGTTTTATAGTGGAGTGCATGTTGCTTCTCTAGTGTTTTGTGGATCGTTGTTCGTCTTTTCCTTCTTTTTATTTTGTCCATTGTGTCGTTTGTTCTTCTCCGACATACGGCTTCTGATTACCCTCTTAACTATCATTAAGCGTTTCTTAAAACGTACCATGAGAAGAGATACCAGAAAAGGTAATGAAAAGCTGTAAATCGAAAAACAGACAGCACACTGAGCAACATTATTCACATCTGACATTTTTCATACTGTACCAGATTGTTAAACTAATGATAATGGAATCTTGTTTACGTCTGGAACCGCTTTATTTGAATTTATCGAATTTATTGTCACAAACAGCTGTAGAAATTTCTACTTTAAGGATTCTGATTGCACCTTTAATATCTTCAAACTCTTCTTACTGACAAAAATATCTTTTGCAGCTTCGTTTTTTAATTTGATGCTCATTATTGGAACCTTGCGTTCATTTGGAATCATCTATGCAGAACTTCTGGAAACTTATCATGTTGGTGCGGGATATACAGCGATAATATTAAGCATAGTTATATTTCTTGTGGCAGTCGGAGGTAAGTCTCATTAAAAAACTAGATATATGCTTAAACAATACATTGTATTGTCGAGTTCGGAGGGTTCATCGACATGGGAACAAATCGTGTCCTTGTCCTTGTTGATCTATTCTTTTATTCCTATGTTATTCCTATGAAGCAGCGCTTATTTCAAAGACAAAACATTAGAGCATTTAAACTCATATTGAGGTAAATTGATGATGATCTGTTTATTAATGTCTAAACTTCGCCATCCCGATACCATTAAGAAATATGTAAATATCTAAATTAAGTGTGAACAACGCGTAACTGGAATACACTTTCAACAGGTACGCTCCAAGTCCAAATATTGGAAAGCCAAATTACTTTTTCTCTTGGCCAATGTGTTGTCTGTTCTTCTTCTACATACGGATTCTTATTTAAGACTTTGTGAACAAGAAAACCAAATGGCATCAACACGATGGCCAAAATCTGATATGGTCACTTATGTCTGATGCGAGAGAACATTAGTTTTAATAATACATATAATATTACTAATATTAAATAAATCTAATAAACCACGATCGAAGATACCAAAGGGGTAATTAGAATCCGTATATCAAAGAAGAACAGACAACACAATGGCCAAAAGAAAAAGTACAAAAGGACAAACAATGATCTACAAAACATACATATAAAACTAAAGATTGAGTAACCCCACTAAAAACCCGGTGAGTAAACCAATGTAAAATTAGTAAATAGCACAAATTGACTTTTAAGCTGATGATATCCTCGATAACTAGTAAGTCCACCATAACAGGACATCGTAAATATAAAGCGTCGATATTCGGTTTATTGTTTATCCATAGGCTATACATGATGTGTTTTATGAATGTGCAATGAATTGTTATTTTATATGTTATTTTATATTTGCACAGCTCCAGTATCCGGACTTATCAGCACTTCGTTTTCATTTAAATGGTGCACCGTTATTGGAGGGATTCTTGCAGGACTAGGTATGGTCGCCAGTGCATTCACCAATAGAGTAGAAATGTTATTCTTAACGTATGGTGTCATATTAGGTATGTTATATTGTTAGTGATTCTTTATGCTTTGATTGATTGAGTGAACGAGTGACTGTCGAACGCGCAACGAGCAACTTCCTGGCTATAGTTTGGCGAAAGCAACCTTTTTGCACAAAGTGCGTTCTTGTTAACCAATACGATTAGTTGAGATTTTTAGTGTTGGCTGACTGAATCAACAATCCAAATATACATGTCGTTCCACTCGGACACATTATATGGAGTGTACATCTCTCAGTTGATACCATATTTCAGAGCTTGTGGTTCCTATCATGATTTCCTGGACAGAGTGTTGCTGAAAACAAGGAAGCTACTGAACCACGGTCCCTGGTGGTTAAGTTTAAGCCATCAATCCGACTTGGTTAAACGCTACAGATTATCTGTGTCACCAATGACAACGGATATGCTGCGTTTGTCGTAATCACAATCCGGTTCTTTCCTCATTCAGGACTTATCAATGACGGACAAAAAGGACAAATATTAATAATTTTTTGGCAGTGTATAAAAATAGTGTTACATAATAGATACATATATTCCACATATATAGCACACATATTGGTGGTAATACTTAATAAGTAGCCATTCTTCAGTATTCAATTTCAGTTTGCAGACACCATTGAAGATACCAAAGGTATCATCAGAATGGCCGAACGAAAACGAAATGAATAGACAATCGTCAACAAAACACTAAGTCGGAAACTAAAGAGTATGCAATACAATCCCCACTAAAAACGGAGGTGAACTCAGAAAACCATTATTGCTCATGTCATCCAACGTGTTACTGATTTAAAAAATCCGGTAGCAACTCATGAACGAGGAAAGGACTTAATTCCGGCGCACCAGATTTCAGTCCCGATTTTAAGTGGGGTTTGCATTGCTTGAACTTTAGGTTTCTTCGTAATGCTTTGTAGATCATAGTTTGTTCACTTGATCTTTTCTTTTGGCCATTGGTTTGTCTGTCCTTCTTCGATTTACTGATTTAATTGACCTTTTTGGTATCTTCAAGCTTATTCATTTGACAACGGCAAACGGAACATATCCGTTGTCATCTGTGACAGACATTCGGTAGCGATTAATCAAGTTATGAAGGTGACCGTAAGGCTTTACAAATGATGACTGTACCACAAGGAATCCCTGGTTCATTAGCATCCTTGTTATCAGCAAAAACTGTCTATTAGGAAAATGGTAATAGGAAACACAAACTCTGGAATATTGTATCAACTATATACATCTGCATGTGAAGGAATTTTGTTACATATAAATGGAATGTTCACCATGGGAAAATTGAAATCATCTCCCTTGTTGTAAAGTTTCGCTCTAAACCGGTCCTCACTACCAATGTCTAAGAGTAGGTACAAATATGAAGCAGACATAACTTGTATATGTGGTATCCTTTGCTTAAAATTAAATAGAGTAGATGCAATCAACAGTCACCAAAAGTTGAATTATGCAGTGATTCCGTGAAAGTGGAATTAATGTAGTGGTGTTTGGTTTTTTTGGTTATCATTGGGCTTATTGCTTTGAATCCTAACAATTGCAAATCGCCTATCATTCCCTATTTATGATCACTCTAGGGAGCACAGTTCCCTGTTTCACATGAACCAATTTTACGAAATATGGTACTTGCTCATTATATGTCCATTAGTTACCTTTTTGCATTGAAACTAAAAAATAATCCATCTCAAGGTAAATAGTCCATGTATTATTGTCTGCATTTACAATTCGAATGAATGAATAAATCCATGATTTTCTCTTCTTATGTTCAACATTTACATGGTCTTTGTTTCCAAGAGAATCCTGAGTTGTTTACCACGCTTCCTTAATTTACGTCCATATTATTAAGAACAACAATATTATATTTATTTTAGACGTATCTGATCTTTTCATGGGCATTTGCAAGGAAACAGCTGTCATAAGGCAGTTATTTATGATTTTGTTTGCGTTTTACTTACCGGTAGACATTAATAATAATACCCCAAGTGCATCCGGTTTAATGCTCCCAAGATACTATGCTGCTAAACATATGTGTTACTTAGTCAATATTGAATCTCCATAAACACATGAATAAAACCAAGATATTCAAAACGTTGCACTGGATGCAACCTCTCAGATACGTAATGTGACGTGTAGTTTTTATTTCATTACCATTTAGCTGACTTTGAGCTGATGATGCAGAGTAAATGTAGGAACTAGATCACAGATCAAGCGTATAATGAAGATCATCAAATAAAACAATATAGAGATCTAATTTAGTGCGAACGATGCGTTTTTGGAAGAACATTCTTCTGGTACTCTTATAGTCAAAATATAATAATTTGAAAGTCTTTTCGGAGTAGGCAGACCTGCCGCAAGTTACTGACAAACGTTATCACATAATGTTGTATCGAGTACACCTCGTCTGAGCTGGATTCGAACTCACAACGTTAGTAGTCATAGACACTACAATACGATCACAACCACAACGGCTCCAATTTTAATTATGACTTTGGGAGATGAAGCTCTATTTTTAAAAATGATTACATTCTTTACATTTTACAGGTACTGGGTGTGGCCTTGCCATGACTCCTACCTTGACAATAATTAATTTTTATTTTGAGAAAAAACGAGGCTTGGCAAACGGAATTTTGTGGTCGGCAAGTGGGATCTCTACCATTGTAAATCCTACAATGTATAGACAATTAATTGATAAATATGGAATACATGGTGCAATGATAATAGTAGGAGGCATTTTATTGAATATTTGTGTAGGAGCCAGCTTATTCCGTCAGCCAAAATGTTTTAGACGACAGACAGCTGTTAGACTACTAACAAATAATGACACAAAGGAACGTAATCCAAAGTTGGGCATTCGGAAGAAGCTGATTGAGATTTTTAATGCATACCGTTCCTTAATGAACAATCCCACTTTCTTGATATATTGCACCGCTATATCATTTGCATTTGCAAGCAATGTATTAATGTTTATAATCTTACCTCCTCATATGCTTCATGAACACTTCACCAAGCAAGATGTCATAATTGTATTGATAGTGGTTGGTGGAGTGGAGTTAATAGCTCGATTTGTCGCGGGAAAGATACTAGACTTGGGGTATTTTACGGTGCAAACGTTGTTCGTCGTCAATATGTTTGTTGGTGGAATTTGTTCAATAATATTTCCGTTCTTCCGTCACATGGGGATTAACATAGCATATTCAGTAATTTTCGCAGTGTTTCCCGGAGTTATACAGATAGCTACTCCGATGCTCATCATGTCTATTCTTGGCTTTAAAGCACTCTCAACAGCATATCCTCTTTCTCATATGATTATTAACTTTGTTATACTGATCGTGTCACCCTTGTTAGGTAAGTTTTTGCTACTCGAAATTAATGTGTTGCTAAAGTTTTGTAAAAGAAAATGTACAAAGTAGAATATAATTTTACTCCGAAAATACACGCTACTAGTATCCATACAAAGGCAAATCGAATAATCAAATTCCATTAAATATTCTAAGTCCGTAAACGTACAACCACTGGAATCTATGTGCAGCTTATATTTGCTGTATCACTTACTGTACATGTATAACGAATAGCAATATTTAAAATACATGTTTGGGTTCACCCCCGTTTTTCGTGCTTTGGGCTAGATGTGTGGAGTACAAACCGGCTAAATAGATACCAGGGGCATCTTGATATCTAGATCTCCAGCGGTCAAACAGATATACAAAAATAAATATAATACATTTAGTGTAGTTATTAATACGTAGATATCAAATTTAGTGCGCACGCCATGCTTCTGGAATAACCTACATCAGGTATGCCCTTAATCAAAAGATTGGAAAGCCAAATAATCTTAAACGTAATTGGGGGCAAGTAGACCAAATAGCATCAACAAGTTTTCTAACATCGGATACGGTCACATATGCCTGGGGGAACAGAACCTTATATTTATTAATAATTATACATGTAAGTTACTTACACAACTTCATTCAAAATTGTTTTTTTTTGTCTTAGGTTGGTTTAATGATCTCACTGGTAGTTGGTCCGTTTCATTTTATACTATTGGTGGACTTCAAATTCTTTCCTCGGTTATTATTTTCATTGAAAGACTATTGTGGAAGCTAAAGCAAAAAACAGACCCAGTTGGCATTGGACAAATGGAGCATACAAAAACAACAGAAAATAGCTTATTGGAAGAAAATATTCCAATGATGGACCACAATATTAAGTGATATATTAACTAAACAATCAATAATAAGCAACAGTGATTGTAGAAGCGAAACGTCTTTAAATATATAAACAATATGATATATCCTTTATATAAAAATATGTGGCAATGCATGTACTAATATGTCAAACAGAATATATAAAGTGGAATTTCTTGTGTCATTTGAGAATTCTGAATGCAATTCTGGAAAATATTGAGTGAGTGTGTGATTGTTTTTTAGCACTCAATGAGCAATTTTGAGCTTATCATTTCGAGAACAAGTTACATTTCGGTCAGATGATAACATATGCCCACTTTGTATTAGGCCAACACACTTAGTTGGATTATTATAGTGCCAGTTCACTGAATCAACAGTCGCAGGTAGAAATGTATGTTAACTCGGACAAATTATGCTGGCTCCGAGTCATCCAGTCTTTCTTCTTCCTCCTTAATGCTGTATGCTTAGTGGAGAAGCAACCAACACCAATTCATTAGTCTTTGGTTTGATTCGAATGGACAATCCAGAGACACTGGTAACATTGGGAACACAAGACACAGGACGAAAACAAATAAAACAGACAAACACAACACAGAAAACTAAGAAGAAGAGCTACACGGACTCCACCAAAAACCGAGGATGATTTTACGAATATAGTCCAGACTGCTTTATTCCTCTATACTGATACAAACACAGATTTAAATATGAGCCCCCCCCCCCCTACAAACAACTGGTGGGTAAAGACCAACCGAACAGCTCTGTAACGGACATCGCAACACGGAACTAAGAGCGTAATGACATATAATAGGATAGCATGTTGGCCAACACTATACGCAAACAGTATTTACGGTAAATCAGTATAATTTTTGGATGGTAGTACAAGTAAATTGTCACCATTTTCACCGCAAATACAATCAAACTTTATTGAAAATGTACAGCGGTGAATACTGTAACACGCCACACTATTTCAAAAGGACTTTGATAATAATAAATTAAGTCCATCGACAGGGCCTATGAGAGGGGAGTTCAGCCGGTACATCAGTCCGGGTCCCGGATAGCCAAGTGAATCTCTGAAGGGCCAACTTAACAAGTACCATCTGGCTGCATTAACTGATTATGTTTGTCACTACTTTGTATAAAGTATATGTTATCTGGACATTCTGCTGCACAGGAAATAAAGCATTTATGAAAGCTTACCAGTGGTTTTATTGGGCCTCAAATGCTCAATTTTGAGAGAAGTCTCAGCCTTTCCACGGGGCCCCAAAACAGTCTTGTTCCGCCCTGCATAATTTATTTTGGAGACCCTGTCGATCGCTAATGCTAAACCAGAGTCATTAATGTTATACAATTTAACATTTTAGTGGCTGATAATTTGCAAATTTATCAGCAGAAATTTACATGATAAATCTATTTTTATCCATTATCTCAGTTTATATTATTTTTACACATTTTATCATTGTTTTGGACTTAAGACATATTATATATTGATAACATACATATGAACAAAGATTGTTTTAAAAAACAATTATAAGCTTTTGTATATACAAGTGAGTAGGTTTGTTCGATATGCTTATGCTTGCGAGTTCTGTTTGGAATTATAATGTTTCATTTGTAAATACTTTGTTTCATTTTGCAAAAGCTTGTTCCGTTTTTCAAAACCCTCGATTTTCTGAAAATTTCTCTGTCAGACATTGTGTTCCGCATAAAGGCAGCTGTAATCTTCAATTATCTTGTGATTTCAACTCTCCATAATCTTGTCCAACTTCCTCAATTTTCGGAACTTTTTCTCAATCAGACATTTGGTTCTGAATGAAGGCATCTGAAGTCGTGCAAATTTAGAAAACACTGGAAGGATGATTTTATTTTAGGGTACTACAATATTTTCGTGCATTTTATTTCAGTGTTTGCGAACCAAATTTGATCATTTGTTTAAGCACAACACAAGGAATAGTGGCATTTAATCAGTGTCAGTATCATATACCATAATCGATTTTGTTCATGAATTATTAATCTAAGAACTTTTCGACTAACAAAATTTGAGACATATTAAACAATTGCATTCCTTTCTAAAAACGTAGATATCTACTTTAATACATACTACGCGCTTCTGGAATATCCTGAATAAAACAATGAAAACACATATCCAACAACCTCTATGTTTGATAATAAAAGCGAATATTGATATAACACATTTCCCTAATACCCCTCTCTTCACCAATCTATGCTCTATGACACATTTGTAAAAATCGGCTAAAGCAATTTGGAAATGAAAATTATTTACAACGTTGCATCAAATTGAAAGATTGAATCTGCCGAAACTTAAATTCAACAATGACGTACATTCTTCATGCAAGCCGTTTCGCGTGTAAAGGGTTTTATTCGTGTGTCTACTGAGGTTTAAAATAGGTCGATACCTCTGCTGCTATCCTATTAGTCTCCGAGGGTATCATCCGCCCAGTAGTTGGTGTTTCGGCACTGACACTGTTTATAAGATACGTTTATTATTGAAAATTACTGTTACTAGGTAATTAAATGATTGGGAAAAGTTTGAAGACATTAAAGTAGTAATCAAAAGCTATAAATCAATGACCAAAAGAAAAAGGGAGACCAAATTCAAATAAGATAGAGTAACACAAGCCAAACTAAAACGGAGGCTGAACTCAGATTCTTTGGAAAGGTGAGGAGTTTCTGCTCCATTGGGAACACCCGTCGTGTTACTGATTAATCATTTGAACATTATATCATTTGGAAATTGTGTTGAACTGTGGCATAAGCAAATAAAAACAAATAAAACTTAAAATCTCTACAAAATAATGGGGAGTAATTTATTCGCAACGAACATCGCTTTTACGTGAAAATCGTAATAGACAACACAACGAAAAACACGACGACATGTAATTGACGAAAGTTAACGAAACAAGCACCATTAAAAACTGGGGTATAACGCAGTAGATCCTGCTCCACCAGTGGTGGCCGTCGTATTACTCTAGCTACAAATCCGGTAGCAAGTTATTAAAGAGAGAAGGACGGTACTACGTTGTGATAAATATAGCCACCAAACTTGGAATAATTTACACCCAATACAATACTAGTTTGATGATTTTCACGATCGCATTGAGCTTTACATTCAAGATGCCACAGACACAGCTCGGTCCTATTCATACCTTGACCTACACCTGAACCTAAAATTGACATTAAGAACCGGTTCAGAAAGAAACTTTCCCATTGTGAACTTTCCATTTATATGTAGCACCATTCCAGTAGCACCTGCATATGGAATATATATCTCTCAGTTGATACGGTATTCCATGGCTTGTGGTTTCTGTGTTCTTATCATGATTTCATTGATAGATGGTTGCTGCTAACAGTGGAGCAACTGAACCAAGGGCTACCAGTGGTTACGTTGAAATCATCACTTAGATATTATTTTTTAGAGTATCCATTGACTGTACTCGGCGTAACATTTTACTGGCGTAAATTACTAGTTGATTTGTTTTTACATTTCAGAGTTAAAATGTCGATGAGTTTATGTAATCCTTGTTCTAAGAGATATAGGACAGAAGCTGCAGTAATGCTTTATGAAGATTGCAACGAAGGATTTTGTACACGTTGCTTGAATGTACATAAATCCAAACCAGAGTTCGTTCTACATCGTATCACGGCAATCGGTTGTCTTAGAGGATGCGAGGTGACAGATACTAAATTACCCAGAAGCGCAGGCTACGAATCGATAATCTTCCTGCTATTAAACAATTTAAATACACTAACACAATACATGTTCAGCATGACAAAAACGTCTATATTTCTAGCCTCGCTTTGACTGAAGATAACCGTTTACTTCTCTGCAACAGAAAAAGCAGAAACCTACTTGCATACAGCGAGCATGATGACCATCTACAGGATTGCTTATTATTTGGGGAACCTTTGGACATTGCGATCATACCAGGTGGTAAGAAAACTGCCGTAACCCTAGATTCAGTTCCAGCAATACAATTTATAGACCTTTGTCCAATAAAACCGGGAAGAACATTGTCGCTACAAAATAAATGCTATGGAATTACAGTAATCAAGAATTACTTATGTCTAGGTGGTCGCAGTGTTATCTACATCTTAGATAATGCTGGACAAGCAGTGAGGACCATCGAAATTGACCAAGTTGGATTTATCTGGTACCTCCATCCTGGATCACCGGAGCCTTTGAACCGTAACGAGAGCGGGAGGTTTGGCGCTTTAAAATCTGATTCAACCCACCATTTCTATAGAAATGCCTCTACCAAGTCAGGGTCATTACGGTTTTCACAGTTTTCCGGTTGCTGACTGATTTTGTCTGTTTATATAATTATGAGATTTGACTTTCCCTTTGTAAGATTGCTCGGAATTCGGTAATTTTGTTATTACCCTTACTTACTACACATCATTTGATTGTAATGAAGTTGGTTGTGTAGAATTAGACATGAGTACTTGCTTTAAATATAAAAGCACTCAGCATGGAAGGTCGGATATCGATGATATGAATAATGAGAGAACAAATGGTGAAACCTCAAATGAAAAGGTACAAACTGTGTACAAAGATCAAATACCACGAGGACCGGAGGCTATATCAACAGATAAAGATGGTTACGTCTATGTATCGTGTAGGGAGTCGAATGTGATTTGTCGACTAACTCCGGGAGGAAACTTCCAAAGCAATGTGCTGACGACAACAGATAAAATTAAAAGGCCGTATGGTATTGCGTTCAATGAGAACTGTACAAAACTTTTCTTATCGAATAATGATGGTGAATTGGTTACCATATTTTCCTGTCAATAATCAACTACAATAGAATCAGACTGTTTCAAATAAACACCAGAATATAGCCTATTAATTTACTCTTTGACATCTATACTATATTTCATGTTGATTGTGAAATAAATATAACGTGGTTCGAAATGACATCGTTGTTGATCGACACACCACCGGTTATGAGAATAAAATACATCAAGTGAGTGAGTGATTGTTTTTTAACGCCAAAACTAGCAATATTTCAGATATATCATGGTGAGAACAAGCTACAGCGGATGAGACGATGATGATGTCCGCATTTTACTAGACCAACACACTTAGCTGGATATATATAGTGTCAACTCACTGCAGCAAAAACTCGTTGGTAGACATGTAGCTTCACTGAGCCAAACAACCTTTGCCCTGTCTCCTTACAGTTGGGTGCTTAGCGAAGAAGCAACAAACACTAAAGTCATAATCTGTGGTTTGTCCTGACCGAGACTCGCACCCGCGATCAACCACTCTCGAGTCGAGTATGCTGACCATTACAGGACTGCTGTGATTAATAAACATTAATGTTGTATTTGAAAAGTATAGAGCATATAAATATCAATGTAGTGCACCAGTTTTCAATTTGACAGATAACAGTATGTGCATGTATAGGAAATAAAAACAAAAATTATTAGACGGCTTAAAACAAAGTTTACGAAGTCATTAACAATATGAAAAACAAAATCAAAAATACCACACTGTCGGAACAGTTCTAAAATACCACACTGTCGGAACAGTTCTAAAATCTAATAGAACAATCACAGAAATGGAGATAAAATCGATATTCCTAACAAATATATATAGGCATGACCAACTTCATGGCTTAATACAGGCACTTGATTGGTTAAATATATATCACATCTAAGACATTTTTCCCCAAGATATGTCATGCATGAGTGACTTTGTTCCTGATCTTTGTTAATTACTATTTTACAGTTTATTGACTTATAGATAGGCAAGTTTTTTTTTAAACTTCTACTTCTTTTAAATATTTCTTGTTATGGGTTATATATTATAGGATTAGGGTTATGATGTTTAACGCCATTTCAACAATAGTTCAGTTATGTCGTGGCGGTCAGTTTTATTGGTGGAGGAAACCAGAGTACCCAGAGAAACCACCGACTCGTCATCTGTCATTGACAAACTTTATCACATAATGTTGTATCGAGTAAACCTTGCCTGAGTGGGATTCGAACTCAGAACGTTAGAGTACACGTTGACATGAATGGCTATGAAAAGAAAGTTCAAACACGGATGGCCAACAATTACACCAATATCAACAAAACGAACAACCACCTTTCACCACTAATCATTGCACACACACAACACTAACAATAATAAACAAACATAATGATAAAACACGACATATGGTGTTGGACATCGATCCTGGTATAAAACAGATACAAACATATGTCGGGATTATACCGGCCAATGGGATCCCAACCCTCCCCTCTAGATAATTTGTAATATAACTCATAACTTTAGTAACGACAAGTACTGATTGTATAAGCAGGTGTAAACCCAACTACTCTACGATAATGGCCACGACGACCCCAAAATAGAATTTGATTTATTATCTCAAAATATCCCTATCAACTTATTGTAATATTCTCGTATTGTACTTGCCCTTCGGTTTTCTCTATTCAATAATACCTTTGAATATTTCACTGATGTTCGTATACGCTCGTGACTATTTTGTAAAATAAAACAGGTACATTCCGTTTTATTGTTGATCATAGTTGCTGCTTAATATAGTATTCGATCATAAAAAGGGACACTGGTATTTCATTAATTTACATTTTATTAAAAATATTTGTTTTGTTTTTAATTAATTAATACATTACATACCCATTTATAAATAGCTAAAATATTTTGCAATGGGGTTGTAATTGGTCATTTACGTTGAATGTGACCAGCTTCCGGCTAAAAGAGATTTTTATCGTACTGACATTTGACGGAAATGTCAGAGTGATGTTTGAAACTTTAGAATCCTATTGTCACGCCACATTACATGGTACTCCCTTCTCGCTGATCAGCACGTAAATAAGTGGCATACTAATTGAATATGTAATAACTTAATTCATACTTCAAATAGAGTGAGTACTAAATGTGTAAAATTAAATTGTAATGATGATTTCTTACAAAGATGTACACGTATTAACAGTGTTAAAACATCCACGCCTCTGTTGTTAATATCAATACTTCCTCGCATACCTTTCCTATTTTTTTAAATATAAATGACATTGTAGGGATAAATTAATATGAAAAACAGAAAATACCACACTGTCGGAACAGTTCTAAAATCCAATACGTAAATCGTAGAAAGAGGCAAAATCGATACATGATCGGTTACTTTCCTAACTTTGTACAGACACAATAAGATGTGGCTGGATTAAATAAGTGTTATGGGCCCAAACCTCCCCTCCTAGTGAAACAATGGGATTCTGTGATATATGTGATGTTACGACAAGGCCATCTTTAAATTAATTTCAATCGAAACTGAAAAAGCAACCATTTCAATAATGTACGTGCCTTCATAATGTAAATAAAATTATGGCGATGTAATTACTAGTATTCATTTTGAAAACAAATTATGAAGTCATCAGAAACCATTCATTCTATTCTTTTAATTAACTGAGTTTAATTTTAATCTGATTCAACCCACCATTTCTTTGGAAATGCCTGTACCAAGTCAGGGTCATTATGATTTTCACAGTTTTCCGGTTGTTGACTGATTTTGTCTGTTTGTATACCTACGAGTTTTGACTTTTCCTTTGGAAGACTGTTCGGAGTTCGGTAATTTTGTTATTACCCATATTTATCAGAATTAAATCTTGTTGTAACTTATGATCAAGGACATTTACTAGTTCTTTGAATTACTGCTTAGGTTTTACCGGTCATGGATCAGTTTATATCAAGCTAAGTGTTAATTTGTACATTCTTGTATTTCCTGGTAATGATTATTTTCTGTTAGAACCCATTTGAGATGTTGTGAAATGATCATCATATATAATATCGACTGGAGATAAATAATTCAGAAATTTTATTCTATATGAATTCAATGTTTGATGTTTCACGCCACTTTCAGTTGTATCATGCCGCACACATAACGGTCAGTCAGTTATAGAGAAAGCCGGAGTCTTCAGTGAAACGACTTTCAATTGAAATGGTCTAGCAAATGGTGATGAAGCAGGAGTGCTCATTTAAATCGACTTTCAAGTGTATCGTACCGGTCAGTTTATTGGTGGAGTAGGGTAAGTATCTACATAACAAACTTGAGGTTATATCTAATACAAATAACCACGAGTAGTGGTTTAGGGAGGGGAGGGGTCCTGGTGTACAACATGATATACATTGTATATCTTTTGTTTATCAACATAACTTGTAGAAGACAACAGCACGACATGCTCTCCGCCTTGGTGAATACATCACAGTTAAAACATTACAGGAAATTACACCAATTAGATGTTAAAGAAAACGGAAGGGAGAGAGGTCAAAAATGGACAATCCAAACACACAGGCAACATTGGGCACAAGACACAGAACGAAGAAAAACAGTACGTACAATACAACACAGCACAACAAATTAAAATGATGATAAATACGGACCCCATGCAAAAACCAGGGGTGCACCCACATGCTTGCGAAGGGTAAGCACCAATTTTTGTTGGAAAGGACAAGTGGAACATATCTGTCTTTAATTTTAACACAGATATTCCGGAACGGTTAACAAAGTCAGGGTTGCGACCGTGAAACGTTTTAAGTGATGACTTCAACTTAACCAATAGAAATCCTTGGTTCACTAGCTTCCTTGTTAACAGCAACCCTCTATCAAGGAAATCCTGATGCGAACCACCAGCTCTGGAATATCGGATCAACTGAGAGGTATATACTCCATTGCAGGTGCTCAATTGGATAGATGCGATCAACAAAATCACCAAACTTAGAATTATTTAGTGAAAGGACATCATCTCTAATTTGTTTCTCCATTCGGTCAAAATAAGAGATACGACTATGCATGTAGTTCATAAATGTTAAAATGGCATAGTGGTTCACACAACCTATATACCTAAATGACCTATTTTTATTGTTGTTATCATTTCTCCTTGGAATACCTTTCCTACTTCCTTGAAATGTACAGTTATTCTTTATCAATTAGTCTTGTTTCTTGAAGCTTAAAATAAATGCCATTTAATTGTTCTTCAAATTCCTTGTTAGGTTTTTACAGGTAATTACAAGCCAAATATTTCATTTAAATGTTGTATTTCTTGGAGTCTATTTTTCCTGTTAAAACCCTCATAAAATATTTGTTCAGGGTGATCCACATACGTAATATCGACCTGAGATTATTATTTCATAAATTTCATCCTGGGTGAACTGGATTTTAGATGCTTAACACTACTCTCAGTTCGATAGAATTGGTAGAGAAATCAGAAATATCCTGTGTGAACACGCTGACCTTTCAGTTTTCGTAAGTCGTTTACAAACTTAAGGTTGTATGGAATACACCTGTAGCAGGGCTTAAATATGATAACAAGTTCAACTTTGGGTTCGATTCTTTTATTTGGAATATTATATAACAGTAACCCTACAAATACACAAATAATAAACATAAATACATGACAACTACAAGACAGATCACATAAGACAATACACAATCAAAGGGAGATAATTCTCTATGATTTGTCATAGAAATATAAAATAAAACACTTTTCTACAAGTTATTTTCTATAAGAAGCATACCACAATATAGCTTACTTTTCTAATAAGCACACAATAAAGTAAATAATTCTGTCGTTGATAAATAACAAAATAATTGCAACTTCAAAACAATTGCATAACCTCACCTCGGAATTAGTTTCAGCATAGTTTATATACTCAAAAAATACATATATAATATATGACACAAACACAAACACACTCAGCAAACAAAATTAACTGAATACACAAATCTATATACATACAAACAAATAAACAATCAAATAAAATAAACAAACAAATACAAAGCTTACCCTATATATGGTACAAGGGCACCAGCTGATTGATCACTCTATGATCTCTCTATAAATCTTAGTCTACATCATAAATTCCTGAATAACATAAAAGGGCAATTGTAAGTCAAAATGACTTAAGAACATATTAATTATAACAAAATCATCATCTTGAATAAATTAATCAGATATATAAATTATATATCAAAGTCCACTGAAATTCAACACTTGTAAAAATATAAAAGGATAACCATGATAATATTACTCTCATTCTAATTCTAAATGAAACTAAAACATTTATACTCAGATGCATACTTCGATCTGAATATTTGCATTCTCACAATTTCATACTAAAGTAAAAATTAGAAATGGAAAATAAGAAAACAGAAAGATGACTGACCTTTAGAAAACAAACAAAATATTAGTATATGTAATCCAAATTTAGTTTCCGGTTGAAAATATATGAGATAAGCAAAATGTCTGCCTGTGTCTTAATTGTGCTCTTATCACAGGTGTGGAACAAATAATCTACCAATGGAAAGTCTGTATTTTCACTCCAAACATTAGGTGTAGTGAACCATGTAATTTACTGTACTGTATATGCAACATGTGAAGTTTTATTTTGAAATTTTAATTTCAAAAATATTATAAACATTAAAAACATGAGTAAATAATATCATTATAGCATACATATAATGATTTTCAGTAATTACATAAAATTAAGACTACCACACACATTGTCAAATAGTATCCAAATATAAAAACAAATAATATATTTTATGTTTCTACTTCTACCATATACTGACCGCCTTCAACAATCAGTGTTTTGATATATTTCTTCGTGAACTGTAAGTGGGAAGTATTTTATTTATTTTCATGACAAGAACAAGTTATCGGTGATTATTTTTTGTGAAAAGATTGCGTTAATTTGTCTGTTGATGTCTTAATGGGTTGGATTTATGGTATTTAACGCCACTTTCAACAATATTTCAATTATATCGTGGCAGTCAGTTTTATAGGTGGAGGAAACCGAAGTACCCCGAGAAAACCACCGACATGGGGTAAGTCACTGACAAACTTTATCTCATGATGTTGTATCGGTTACACGTCGACTGAGCGTGATTCGAACTCACAACGTTAGTGGTGAAGGGCACTGATTACGACCACGACGATTCCTCTTTTAATTGACAGAACTAGAAGAGGACTTAATGGATAGAACAGATCATTATACATTGTAACACGTGACTACACACTCCAAACAGGCAGCGCACATTTGGATGTACTGAAGGCTTTGTTTCTGTGCAAAGAGCATGTCGTTTTCTAAATACAATATTCTGAATGACGATATGGGTATTTCGTATGTAGGAAACAAGAAGAGCTAGGTCATATATGTATAACCATGTGTTTCCTTGGACTTTGACTGTGTATAAATGGATAGGGTATCTGTGGTAGCTACATTTTATCTTTATTTCTAGACTAAGAATTTATTATTTTCTTGCAAAATATTTTGCTAATCAGTAAATTCAGATGCACATTAATGAAGTGTTGTAAGACAAAGTGAAAATATTTCAGACATTAAATAATTGAAACTCTAAGCACTGAACATATTCCTTTGACTATACATATGCATAATAATTCACATATAATAACACCAACAGAGTAAGGTAAGCTTGGATACTATATACATTTGTATCTGGAGACAATCTATGACAGTATATCAAGTCAGAATATGCTGCACAACGCCATTTGCATAGACTGCAATATCTACATGAAAACCTCTTAATCTGGTACACGGATAAGCTATAAGTCTTTTTCGGGATAACTCAAAGTAATATTATGGTCATTCATAACATGAAGCGCTTAGAAGAAAACGGGTAATCAGAAGTTGTATAACGACAAATGTCTGGGGTGAAGGGTAAGCAGTTCCTTCTTCACTGGTGGCACCCGTCATGTTACTCTTGTTACAAGCACGGCGATACGTCAATGACGAAATTACCATATTGTGATTACGATAAACGAAACATTTCCGGAGTCATATGTGACAGATATATTCCGTAACAGTTAATCAAGTCATGGTGGCGACCGTCAAACTTTGGAAGTAATGACCTCAACTTAACCACTAGGAACTATTGGTTCAATATCTTCCCCGTTTAGGAACGATAAGCTCTGGAATATGCACTCCATGTGCAGTTGCGCTGAAATGATGCTACATACAAATGTAAATTTCACAATGAAAAAATTGAAATCATCTTTATTGTCGTAAGGTTTCGTTCTTAACCAGCTCTCATGGTTAATGTCTGAATAAGTCAAGGTATGAAGTAGATATAGCTGTATATGTGATACATGCTTCCTTTCTTAAAACTCAATCTGATAGATGTGATCAATATTATCATCAAACTTAGAATAACTTAGTGACAGTATATCATCTCTATAGCGGAAAGTGAAATTAAAGGATCGCGATAACTGGTCTGTGTGTTGAACAAACACATGGATCATCAAGCACAGCAAATGTGTTGTCAATCAGAAACTTGATTTTGATGATATCAGTTTCAGAGAACTTTTTGGCGGAATGAGAGTGTGGTTTTTTACACACACGAAAAAAAAGATTTGCCCCCTCATAAAAGAAGGGCTTAACATTGTAGTCATGAAAAGAAAGTTTAAGCAGTGATGGTAAACAATTCCAACAATATCAACACAACGAACAATCGCCTCGCACTTTAGTTCACCGAATATAAAATATAAGGAGACCACGACATATGACGTGGGAAATCCAGGTCCTGGCTTGGGACAGGTGTCGTGGTGTAAATTTTATCAAAACTATTTAAAATGTTTCTATTAATTCAATATGTATATTCTCATTGTCAAATTAGTCATTTGAAGTCAAATGTGTCAAATTAAGGAGATTAAGTTTTAATTACATTGTACTCAGTTTTTGTTAATTTCATATCTATTGCTATGATTTGCACTTAATCCGATACGTCATGTCATGTCACTTAGCGAGTTACAACAAATTGCTGTCATGAAAAATTGTATAAATTCAGACCCCAAATAGTGTAAAGATTAATTAGGATACCCGATTGTTATATTGGACTACCATATGTGAACATTGTATATTTGTTTTGTAAAATATCATTTGGATTTATTAATAGAACATTTAGCTGAAACCAGTTTTATTATTATATCTACCTGCCAGTTTAATCACTCGTTCACAACTGAAATGTAAACAAAAATGTCACCCATGTTACATATAATTATTGTTCAACATATAAATTAATGTTTTGTGTCGTTTACGAAACTGCATTCAGGAATTCACGACAGGAGTCATATATGAGGCGGGTGGTCACATGGTCTCAATTCTGCTTTTGTAGGAGTTTTTTGCTTCTGTGATTGTTTTATGTCAAGGTCATTCCTTTACTAGAATATCTTTTCAGACTTGCGTACTGTGAGTTTGCTTCATGAAAACGGAATGCACTGGAACGTTCATTTAGGTGGAAATAAGCACATGTTGTTGGTTTTTTTTGTTTTGTTTGGCCATGTGATCGTCTCGAATGTGTGTTGGATCGTGGATTCGTTGTGAAAGGTTCAATATTTTTTCTACAATTTGTCACTCAGTGCTGCAAGTGCTGCTCACATATCGATGTACCAACGGGTTAAGAACACTCTCCTCTTGAAAACAACTAAACCCTTATACAAATCAAATTCAAACTTTGGTTCCTCCTTGCAGTATCCACGGGTAAACCCAATCCCGACATTAACAACAGTCTGGATACGGACTTCTTATCCGACCTAATACTTAAAACAAGTTAATGTTTGATATACTTAAGTGTCTGTCTCACAGAAAACCATGCAAAATCCAAAAAAATGTAACAAAGCTAATTTCAGTAAGAAAAAAAAGTTATACATTTTCTAAATATTTGATGCCTAGTATTTTAAAATATATCATACATATTTCCTATATATTTTCATTTTTGTTGTAAAATGCGGATTTTCATTTTAGCCCTTAACCATTGCAAAAATCCTTAAAAATGGTTAAAAACGCCCCTTTTTTTGACAGATTATTATTGTTAATATATATCTCAGAAGTAAAAAATCGCATTGTTTCCTCAAAGTATAATGTTTAGAGACAATGATCACCAAAAACAATTTTTGAAAAAAACTTTGTGAACATTTTTAAGGCTATCACAAAATATGCTATATAGACAAATTTTCAAAATTAGTAAAATTCCTTAATTTTGATGCACAATATTGGAGTTGGGGGAGATTTCTTTGACTTGAAATGAACATTTTTAAACAGACCAATCTCCAAACAAAAATATATAAAAAATCTGCCTTTGGCAAATAATTTGCAAAAAAGTTCTTGCACCCAAAAGTATGGTCATGTGTGCAATTTTAGCTTAAAAGGCATTGCTTAAAATATATGAAAATTTTTGCAATAAACTATTAGTGATTCTTATTAAAGGTGATTTGTGTGTTTATTGTAAATAAATTACATATGATATATCATTTTAATTTCCTTTTTCAATCCGGACTTTAACGTTGAGCAAGACAATACACATGTCTAACTGATAGAGAAAGTGACGGAGTAAACTCCCCTTTCGGAAGTCTTCACTTCTAAGATTATAAAATTAGAAATGGCAGCCTCCAGTGGATAAACACAGATAAACAACACCGTGTTATTTTTCTAACTTTTGCAACTTGCCATGCAATTAAAACATTATACATACATTCCGATGTAAAGCTGATGCAGCTTTCCTTATCGTTGGCCTGAAATCATCTGAAAATATACACGGAAAGGCACTACCTGAGGCCCTTTTTATCTTGTACATGGTCATAGCGGAATTGTCACCATCGACAACGATTCATTGAATCTCAAGATATACCAGAAACAGAGAATACTTTGGGACTAGATGGAGGAGAGACAAAGTTCTATATGTATATTCAAAGCACAACAATGGAAAGGCCAGATCTAGAGAGGACCATAGAGCAAGTCCTTCCCTATCAGGCTTATGGAAAGAGTATTACCTGAAAACAAGACAAACTATTCAAGTTGGTTCTGGTAAGCTAAATACCTCAAGAGAAAAACATTTCTAAGTGGTTATTGCTAGAAATCCATTCAGTGAACAAACTTGTTAAGAGACTAACTATTCAACTTGAGAAAAGAGGGCTATGTTTTTTAACAAATACTAAACAACTATTTTGGTGTACATTTTTGTAGGAGGTGAAGAAGAAAATAACATTCTGATTCATGCATTATAGTATATGAAATAATGATAAATTTAGAAAAAAAAATATTTGTTGCAAAGCGTCAATTATTTTTAACTCCAGGGTAAACAGTTTAAAACGGTAGCCCCCCTCCCCCACCCCACCCCCCTTATACATGTATATAAGTTGAATGCTTCAAACTTGGTCCCTTAATTTGGTCTGTGAAATACAGGTTTACATTATTATTGTGCAACAATAAATTCCATCCCACTGCACAATATATCTGTTCAATAACTTCCAAACCTCAACTGAATCTTGATTGATTTGAAATTTGGTTATGTTGTAATCAACAATAAAGGACATGTCAAACTTGAATTTTGGGTTTTAAAGTTACGGGAGGCCGGGGCATTTGTATCACATTGACACATTTCTGTTATTTTGGATAATGTTATTTCAGCCGTTAAATTATGCTGTTTCAAGCTTATAAAAAATAAGGCCTATTGGCTATTTTGAGTGCAAATGTACATGTAGTGAAACTGAGACAGATGAAATATTTTGTTGTATAGAGCAAGGATAAAATCATTTATTAAATCTGGAGTAATATTTGATATATATCCATTTCCGAAAAATATAGAATGAATTCAAGCAAGTCTTAGAAACATGTAGTAACTACTTCCCTATATATTTTGGCTTGAGTATAGTGTATTTTAATCACGTTGAGATTATATTTCCAAAGAAATTTTCTGCTCTATCTCCAGAAGGCAGCCAATTAAAAAAAAAATTGGTTTATTTTTTCGTCAACAGATTTACTTGACAACAAAGGCATAATTAAAAAAACTAGCAACTCATTAAGAAACCACTTAACATGAACTTCCAACACTGAAGAATAAGGTTGACAAATGCAAATGATGAAGTACGTCATGTTTACATGTAATGTATATATCGTATATCACTTTTATTTTCCAGAAGCATTCTTACAAGTAAAGAAATTGAAGGAAAAAACATATAGTGAAACTGAACAAAATATGTCTGAAAAACAGGGAAAGGGCCAGATTATGTTGCACTTGCCAATGAAGTTCGAAAATCATGCGATGAATAGGGAGAACGAGTTTTTAAGAAGTTGGAGTGGTTGAATCCAAGTCAGATAAGAAGTTACATGGCATTTTTCCTAACAAAGCCAAAGACAAAATCAGAAACTTCTTCGAGTACTCTACAAGTTCAGCTTAAAGAAATTCCCAATGAAGATGTCGGTCAAGATGAAACTCTATCAGAGGTCATTGCAGTGCTAGAAACTAATGATTATAATTCCAATATTGAAAATATTGTGGAAGAAGTGTACACTGCTGTGAACATGTAAATTAGCCATTATATGCAGGGATTCTAATTTATATTCATTTTTTCAAATTAAAGTTAACTTTGAACACTTCAAGCTTTGCATAGTGGTTAGACAGAATATGTTAAATGTTCACCTGTGAATAAGTATGATATATGTTCAACCTCTTGTTTTTATTTCATTTCATATTGATGGGATATCCTTTTTCTGATAATTAGAATATCAACCTGCCAATTTCTTGGCCTATTTACCAAAATAGACCCTATTCTAAAAGATTTGAGAAAATGTGATTTTCCTCTACAAATTATCTCCCCTTATAAAATATGAAATTTCAATAAGTATGAAATACCTCATACAAACTAAAAAGAGTTTACTTATTTTATCTAATTTATCACCAATAAATCTTATTAGATCATTTTGTAAAACAAAGTTTTAATTTAAATTCCATTTTAGCCAGATGCACAAAATGGATGCATCATCCCACCCACCCCCCAAATCCACAATGTACCTTAATTTTATATCTTAATTAAACTCTTTTTTATACCTCTGGAATACTATACATAACTTCTGTATTGATATTTTGGTACTTATTGAGCATTAACACTGCTCTACTGTTTTTCCTTTTGTCCATTTTCAGTTAAGTGCACATGTACTTAACCTTTGTCCTTATTTTCACCAGTTTATCTTAATTTGGATTTTTTATATGTTTTTGTATGAAAACAAAGTTATATCAAAATAAATTAGGGATATTTCTATTTTCTCCCCCAAGGGAGATATTTCCTGTTATATATGTACAATTTTTGCATAAAAGGCCATTTACTGATTTATGGGTATATTAAAAGTATGGCCTATAAAAAATCCATGCGACCACATATTGAGTATATTATGTTAAATGATACAGTGAAAGTTGATTAATCCTGGATACTATATGAGACAGACACATTTTATGCTATGCAAGATATATTGGAGGTTGAAATATTGTAAAATTCATTGTTTTTTGGCTTCATTGTATATTGAAATACTGGATAAATAAAAAAAAACTGAATAATTCAGTCAAATAATAAAATTTGAAAAAAATATTTTGTGTGTTAATTGTACTTGGCCAAAGGTATTTCATGGACAAGATTTCATAAGGTTTTGAAAATATCACTATGTTACGAGTTTGCATGGTTTTCTGTGAGACAGACACTTAAGCATCAACGAGGACAGAGTTGGTAGGTGATTGTTGTAAGCAAGTTGTCAGCTATATCATGATGATACATACATTTAATGAGATGGTGTACGCTTTGTACTAGACCAACACGCTTAGATGGATTATTATAGTGCTAGCTGACTGAAACAACAGTCCGCGTGTATACATGTCGCTTCACCGGGACACAATATATAGATTCCGAGCTAACTATTCCTTTATCCTTAATATTGCGTGCTTAGCGGGCGGAGAAGCAACACATACCAATTTACGGTTTAATTACGCAAACCATTACTCCACCGATGCGTCTTACGAGGTAAGAAATTTCTTTCAAGATAGATACTGGATACATACATTATGATTTGTCGGTAAAATTATCTTTATATATTGTCTAGGGGAGACAACTCTATTTGACTTCAATTATATCTTGATTGACAGCTATTAAATTACATCTGGGCTCCCTCAGATTCATTACATTAATTTGATCAGTGGCTGAATATCAATTGTGTTTTGAAGAAAAAAAAAGGGAATTTTAACCTTTATACAACATTTTTACAAGGTACTAGTAGAACAAATTTACTAAGATATTATTTTGCTTCGTTGAAATACACTTTGGAAATAAGAAACTTGAAAGGAAGAAGCTATTTAAGTTGAACTGAAAAACTTTCTAAAGTATTCCGTAATCACTCGGTTCGACACAACACAAGTGTGAGGTCAGGAAAAATCGAACACTGTGTGAGTTTCCACATATAGATTCAGCTCCAACTATAGCGGTCCCTGACATGCAGACACTTTAAAATGTTTGGCCTCAAATCTACTTAGTGAAGCCCTTTCAAAATCCTCTAGAGACTCCTATAAACATGTTTACCAAGTTTACAGAGAGTTCATCCTAGAACAATTTCCTAGTAGTCCAATTATACCTGCAACCTTCGAAAATCTTACAATGTGCATTGCCAACTGTTTTCAAAACAATCTTGCTGCATCTACAATTTTAACATACATATCTGCATTGAGCTATCGGCATAAATTAGGGGGAAATGCGGATTTAACTCAACATTTCATAATACGGAAAATATTGCAGGGATATTCAAACTAATAACAGCACTGAATTGTTCGAACAATTTACAAGAGTAACTTAACCTCATTGGTAACGTTTTTTCATGGTAAAATTTTCCATCTATTGAAAAACCAAGAAGGTCATAATTTTGTTTGTTAATAGGAACCAGTCGAAAACTATTTTCAATATCGGTCTTGGAAAGTAAACTACTTTTTCCATAATGCTTAACTAATTTAATAGCATCATCAATTGCTTGATATTGAACTGTACACAGATCTTTAGAGATTCCATCATTAATTGAGGTTCCTTCTGGATTGGACAAATGGTGAATAACTCTAATTTCTCCTGGTTTCTTTTTTGGAACCAGACCCAATGGTGAAATTTGTAAAGTTGAAAAAGATGAATTTTCAAAAGGACCTGCAACTCGACCTGACATTATCTCTTTATAAATGTATTCTTTCGAAATTTGGATATTTTCCTCAGCAGACAGTCAATTTCGACTAAATCTGAATTTCCTTTTTCCTTTATATGGCACCCTAAATCCAAATTTGAACCACTTTAATAGACATTATTTTTCTGTGGTAATATAACATTTGATGTAGCGTGAGGACAATGGCCTCTGCTACAATTTAGTACATGTATGTGGTGGATGGGAGGTATTGTGTATCATTCACACAGAGACAGTTTGATTGTGCTCAATCTACACAATACTATGGAGGGTAGTATTACCCATCTTTGATGGTTGTCACATTTTTATACATATTGTCTAGTAGTTTAGATATTTTTGTGTCATTGTTTACACTGAACATTTATTTGCAAGTCAAACACATTATTATTGTTAGTGACACTTGATTGTAGTGTTTGAATTATGTTTGTATTAAGTGATATTTTTATCGTCATTTTATAATAAATGACAATTTCAATTCTAATATTTATTTCTTAAATCTTAATATGACCAACCATACTTGTTGCCATAAATAGACAAAGTCATAGGTTAGTGACTTAATATGTCATCTTCTTAAGGTGTAGACAACGTATGCGACCTGGTAGATAAAACCCGGTGATACTAATCAGAGTCGACTAGTAACGTACATGGTCAATAGGTCGATGTATGTCCAATCTGGCCACAACGGTAACATGTAACATCAATATTGTTCTTACTTTTCCGGGTAAATCCAGAACTTTGATAGAATTCATTTATGTCATAAGGCGAACACTGCCCATTCAACGTCGGAAGTCCGAAATTCATCATGAATATTCAAAATGGTTGTACACACAGGATCTTGCAGCGCAATTAACTACATCTACAGGATACGAAGCAATGTCTTGATAAACCATTACGTTTCGGAAATACTAGTGCGCAGCGGTGTGAGCGGTTAGAAATAAAGTTATGAACTGATAAGAATAAAGTAGCATAATAGTAAACTGTAAGATAAAGGAAAAAAACAAAGGAAAGAAACAAAAATCCGAATTGCGTTTTCGGTTCTTCTGATTAGACCAATCCGTCTACCGTATCGGCCACTGGACATACACCCAATCGGCACAGCACTAATCTTCATTAGAATTTACTTACAATTCGGACCCTAGCAAACTAGAAAGTGACAGATGACTGCACCCGCTTGAAAGATACCAAGTCTCAGCTATAGTTTCTGGTAACTGGTTCCAGTTTCGGGTGGTTCTAGGAAATAAACTGTACTTGAAAACATCTGAATTTGTATGGTACTACTGCATCTTCTTTGAGTGGTTGTATCTCATCTTGCTGTTGGCTGGTATGAGGTAGTTGGATGATGGAATATCCACTAGGTCGTTGATGATCTTGAATAACATTACTAGTTGAATTTTTTTTTTCTTGACGCTGCTGGTGTTCCAATAACGGTTTGTGGCATACCTACATGTAGCGGCTCGACGTAGTACGAACGGTGTAGTCAAATTCTCCGGGTTCTAGCACCAATTAACGTGTCGCGAATTTACACGTGGGCAAACTAGCAGGTAGATACAATAATAAAACTGGTTTCAGCTGAATGTTCTATTAATAAATCCAATTAATATTTTACAAACACATAAACAATGTTCACATATGGTGGTTGTAACATACAGATTGATGAATGAAATTGCAGTAACCAACGAGAGTGAGTGGGCGGAGCATATGTACGTGATGTTTGCATGTTATGTACTCTTTATGTTACTTTGTATCAATAGTTTTAGTTGTAGATTAGATATGTAGAAACAAACACTGTCTATATTTAATGCCCGGCCACGGATATTACATTGGCGACTAAGGGTGGAGATCTTTGAAAACAATTGACAATTGGATTAAATTCCGAAAAACAAAGTGTTTCAGAAATGGATTGAATTCCGATATTCAAAACTGTGATTAAATTCTACAATGTTTTAAGTATGGCAGGAAATTTGGATCTTCGTGCGCCGAGTTCATTTAAAGTGCTTGGAGATAATACAAACCTATCCAAAGCATGGGAACAATATTTCAAAAGATACTATTTGAAAGCAACCAGAGTTACAAAAGATGAACAGAAACGTGCTTTGCTTTTACACGTAGCCGGAGAAGAAGTCAACAAAGTACAAAAGAAGAAGCGAATTCAATTCAAGCCGAGGGGAGCTCCTAGAACATTTAACAGATCACCTCCGACAAATTGTACCCGTCGAACAGCGCAATGTTATCGTTGTTGTCGAAGTGGACATTATGGGAAGGAATGCCAAATAACTGGAGACGCCGTATGTAGAAAATGTGGAAAGTACGGACATTTTGCAAAAATCTGTAAAACTAAACTATTCACAACCGGGAAAGTAAATTCATTGAACCAATATTTTGAGGAAGAAAGCGACCAGGAAATGTTCACGTTAAGTGGCAAGGATGATGCTATAATTTCAATTGAAATTGAGGGTCAGTCAATTAATTTTCTTATTGATTCAGGTTCATATATCAATGCAATTGACAAGCAAACTTTTGAAAAACTGAAAACTCGAAAAAGCATGCTTGAGAAAACAACTATAAAAATATTTCCATATGGCAGTTCAAAACCAATACCGTTAATCGGAAAAACCAAAATGAATGCAACTGTAAACAATGAAACATGTGCGATAGAATTTCATTTTATTGCAGGCAATGGAAAGCCATTATTAGGTCGTAAATCAACGACAGAGTTGAAATACTATGCCGACAAAAGAATGAGCAACGACTTTCAAAAATATCGAATAGGACAAAATGTTAATTTATTGCGAAGAGAAGGGAGTAAAATGTCTAGCCGATATGAAGATAAACCGTACAAAGTTGTGAGACAAAGAGGAACAAGTGTTATGTTAAGGTCAAATAACGGACATATTATCTACCGTAACGTTTCACATGTGCGTCCTTATTTCAGAACATTCGAAAGGAATATACATTGCGACAATCGTCAACACACAGACTGAGGAAGATGCCAGACAAATTTAATGACTTTGCGGTCTAGACTTTACACGACCGACCGCAGTGCGATAAATTGGAAGAGACTCTCAGTTGACCGTGAAATGTAATTGGATTTAGAGACATTATTTGTGTTTGTCTGTGAGATAGGGAGAGAATAAGTGACAGATTTATTACTTTATCTTTAACCATGAAAGATTTGGACTTGACATTAAAGATTCAAAAGATTAAATATATTTCTCATTCTCTTTTATTTTTTTGCATTTTTTTTTTAACATTTTCTATCCAGAATTGTCGTACCTGCTACGCTACACAACATCTCTGTCAACGCTCATTTTACAAGATTTTGTAAAATTTAGAAACAATAAAACAAAGGTACTTAAAATTGTTTTAGTTATTGTAAAAAAGATGAAAATAAATCACTCATTTCAGATCAATTCTCTCTTAAAAATTAGTTTCCCCCATTTATCGGAGAACTATTTTGCCGAGGTAAAAATTAAAAAGTCAAAAACGATCACAAATCATTTTTAAGAGAGAATTGATTTGAAATGAGTGATTTATTTTCATCTTTATTGATATTTACAATAATTAAAGAAATTTTAAGTAAATCTTGTAAAATGGCCGTTGACAGAGATGGAGTGTAACGTAGCAGGAGCGACAACTCTGGATAGAGAATGTATATTTCTGTGTATTGTAATTATTCGATCCTACTAAAATGCGCCCTGGAACATCCAGGAACGCCTGGTAGCGCCCGGGAACAGTCCGGGAGCGCCCGGGAGTACAAAATAGCGCCCGTGAACTGAAAATTTTTTTTTATCTTTTTTTTTCGAAATCATGATGGAACTTGAAGGTAAGTGAAGTCTTTATCGTCAGTATAATTGTCCTAGGCAACTACTAAAAAGTGTCAGGGAGTATTTCATAATTTATAACAATTGGTATAAATAAATATTTAAATTCTAAATAGTTTTTTATAAATATAATCAAAATTGTTGCTTTTTGTAAAAATAATTTACACGATTTCAAGGATTTAGATAGTAGGATATGTATAAATACTTCCCTGATGATTTATATTCATACAAATTTAACAAGAAATTTCCATTCAATGACATTCTCACTTTAAATATATCTGGTTTTCACATGTTTTTATAATTGGTTTAGTATATATTACCATTGTTCCGTTATTTTTGTGTGTCTTTTTCTTCATGTGTATTAGGAAATTATCTAATTTGTGGAATGTGTCATGGCACGTGTTGTCTGTAATTAAATCAACAGTGGTCGATATACACTGCATATTCAGCACCTGTACAATCACAGCACCAAGATGGAAGACAAAAGAAAAAAATATCATTAAAGACGGAAATAAAGAATTGTTCATGTTAGACAACAATTATTTGCAATACAATTGTAAATAATGGAAGAGCCCTCACGCCACGTCAAGGCCATGAACAATGTGAGGGTGGGCCCCCCAAAATGTTGTTGACTATTGAAGTGAAATAATTTACATAATCATTTAGTAAAGGTCAAAACATAAAAAGACAAACTGACAACAAATATTGAAAAAATATAGATATAACAACAATTAAATCGTGGAAACATTTAGCAACCTCATGTTTTTAGATACACCTCCCGGGCGCTTGTTTTATATTCGCTAGTCAACTTCATGTCTTGTTCCGGGCTGCATCTTTATTTCTTGACCTCAACCTTCACATATTTAAGCAATATAGGGTTCCAAGGGGCTTTCAATGTCTCAGGCGCTATTTTCTGTTCCCGGCCCATTTTAGTAGGACCCTAATTAATTAAATGTTTCTTATCTGAAAACAAGGAAGGGATGTATCTATGAGTGGCTGTTCATGTCATTGGCGCGATAATATACGCGTATAATATTATATACGCGTATATTGTTGTTATATACGCGTTACTACTTTAAATGAATTATTTGGTATATACGCGTATATTATCAACATATACGCGTATATTGTTGCTATATACGCGTATACGCGTATATACCCAACAATTCATTTAAAGCATTAACGTGTATATTAACGCGTATATAGCAATAATATACGCGTATATAGCAACAATATACGCGTATATGTTGATAATATACGCGTATATAATATTATACGCGTATATTATCGCGCCAATGACATGAACGGCCACTCATATGTAACATTATACAATTAATGACTTTTCATATGGTGGACACTGTGATTTATCAACCCCAAGGAAGTGATGTTCACTGAAGCCAACGGCTGAGGTGAACATCACTTCCAAGGGGTTGATAAATCAGTGTCCACCGAAATGAAAAGTCATCAATTGTTTTATTAAATGACACATTCTAAGTGTAATTTGGGGGTGACAATTGTGAATTATTGCTGTTTATTAGTCATTACCATTTATACTTTTTAATATGTAGCTGCTTCAAACAAACAAACACCATTTTTTAAAGCTTGACATTTCTAATGTTTCAAAACAATAAAATTGATTAAGAAAAAACGAATACAATTTGCAAAACGTGTCTTAACTTCTGGTTCTACTGACGAAGCTGCTTCTTTCATTTTTGTTTACTAACAGTCGTATGCTGATTACCGAAGTTCGTTAGCAAGACCGCCTCTGATTGGTTGAGGTTGAAAATGTCTGCCAATCAAATTTATCGATATTAATCAGTCTACTGGTTTTCCCCTGTTACTATATTTGGGTACGTACTAACTGCGACATGAGATTTATTATCCTCACGCGCAAAATTGCGCGGTGGACACGTAGTTCTGTTAGAGGAAGCAATGAACCTTCTAAACCAATCAGAATTAAGAAAATTCATAGTCATTTAATAAATAGATTTATGAATGAAATTGTAGTAACCAACGAGAGTGAGTGGGTGGAGCATATGTATGTGATGTTTGCATGTTATGTACTCTTTATGTTACTTTGTATCAATAGTTTTAGTTCTAGATTAGATATGTAGAAACACACACTGTATATATTTAATGCCCTGACACGGATATTACAGTGGTCCAATATAACAATTACGGTAAGTGCAGTATAACAGTAAAACATACACAACATACGATGTCCGTATACTATTCAATCAGGATTTTTACACTATTTGGGGACATGGCATGACGTATCGGATTAAGTGCAACTTATAACAATAGATATGAAATTAACAAAAACTGAGTAATTAAAACTTAATCTCCTTAATTTGTCCCATTTGACTTGAAATGACTAATTTGACAATCAGAATATACATGTAGTATATTGATAAAATAAAAAGTTCCCGAAATAATCGAATTTACATTGAAAACATTTTAAATAATTTTGCTAAAATTTACACAACGACAAGAAGACAAAAATTAATGAGCCTTTTTTTTTTAAACTATTGTAATTTTTACTAATTTCAGCAGGCTTTAATATTATCATCAAATGAGCACGTACAAAATTTGATTAATATCAATGAACATCACCATAATTACTTCACCCATACAGTACACGTGCCTTCAAATTGCTGAAAATGCGTAATAAATATGAGCAACCATCCGAATAAATATGTTATAGATATGACAAACGTGCTCCATGTATAAACATCTATCATCAACAGCTTACAATTGTACTTAACACATAAATGGACCTATTGACCATGTACGTTACATGTGTTTTTATCTACCATGTCACGTACGTTGTTGTCTACTCCTTAAGAAGAAGATGACATAATAAGTCACTAACCTATGACTTTGTTTCACGAAAAATTATAATGTATGTATCCAGTGTCTATTTTGTAAGAAATGTCTTACTTCGTAAGCCGCATCGATGGAGTAATGGTTAGCGTAATAAAACAGTAAATTGGAATTTGTTGCTTCTCCGCTAAACACGCAATATTATGGTTAACGGCATAATTAGCTCGGAATCTATTTATCTTAGATATTCTGAGAATATATGTAAGAACAACTGTTTACGTGTACATGTAAAGTTATATTAAAATCCTACACCTCTAAAGGATCGTCTCCGGACATAGAGTCCATATACAAGCATTCCTCAATGATTTTATCAGAAAATAAGATAAAATGACAGTAGCAATTTTATTGGCGAGTGTACATAAATATTGTACGGCCACGGCTCACATTAACATATGAACAGTGAATGAAAAAACAACAAACAATTTCAATGTCGTGTACCCGATAAGGAATGGTCATTTCAAGATGGCGGAGTGTACATCGTCAAAAAGGTAGGTGTGAAGATTTTGACTATTATCGTTCTTTATAGCTTATCTTAGTGTCTATGAGTTACACGTTTAGATAGGGCAGTCTTTTTTCTACTTCACCATTGAGTCAGTAAAGCTCGATCCTTTTGTTTTTATCGTAAACTGCCTTCGCTAGTTGATCAATGTAGCGACACAGATATCGAGGCGTAGAATCCAATTTATTTCACCAATTCCTACCGCCTGGCCACGGTGACTTTTTATATTAATATGTTGATGCCAAAATTATTCAAACATGTGAATTATCCAGTAAATGTCATTTCAACCTTTGACAAGCCTTGTATCCCTTTTAAAACGTCTATGAACATTTTGCTTATGTCACGGAACGTCACGACAAAAACATGACAAAAATGTATGGGAATGGTCTCATGTTTTGCGTGTAGGAATGGACTTTCAAGCAAAGGAATGTTTTTTTTGTTTAGGAATGGTCTCCATCATATAAGATATGCTTATTAATACTATTATTGAAGTTAATTTCCGTTTGTAGTCTTTAATGTAAATATTCTTATTTCATATTCAAGATCAATCTTGCCTTAAAATACCCGAAATGCCTTATTTGCTATTAAATTGTTATAATCTTTTCCATTTCATTATGCAATGTTTCTTTTATTTATAGGTACAAGTGTTACTACTGCCAATTTGATACTTCCAATCACCAAGCCATAGTGGACCACTGCTGCCATAATTATCGGGATGAAACATTAAAATTTAGATCTTTTGAATTTAACACTAATGTGGGTAAATTTGGCTAAGAACTCTTTCCGCAATTGTACACCTATTGTAATGGTTTATACTTTGTGATATTGACAGGGAGTAATTTTTTACATAACAATATTTTTGTTAAAAGAAATATTCATTGTTATTTAAATACATTTTATGAAATCAACTCTTTATATCTTTATTATCAATTTGCAAACAATTACAATTATAGTCATTTGATCCAGAGAAAAATGTGAGTAGTCCTGAAGATATAATCCTCTCCGAACATGTGGAAGAATCTCTGCCTCATGAGCTCTGTGATATTCCCTGACAGTTTGTGGTTACAGTTATTACATGTGATACGTTTTTTGTCACCATGGCTGGTCTGATGAGCCAATAGCTCCCCCTTTTCATAAAATGCTGCTGTGCAAGAATCAGTGGAACATTTAAATTTCATCTCTTGTTTTAAATGTTGTCTCAGGCGATGTCGTCTGAGACCACTTCTACTTTTCAGACATGTTCCACAGTCCTCGCATTTAAAATCATTCTCTGAGGCGTGGAAAGATGTATCCATCACAGTAAACCTGTAAAAATGAGAAATACACGATTTATCTATTGAAGATTTAAGTAACCTCGTATATTTTTGTTTTCATGAAGTAAATACATGTACTGATTTTAAACACAGGAAAATTAAAATAATATAGGTGAACTGAAGCACCTATGTACGAAAAAACTAATACATAAACCTAACAGTGGTCTAGACTTAGGTAAGAAAACCGAAGATTCAAAAAGTAAAAGAAAAGAAGAAAGGACAAAAAAAGTTGAGAACATCGATCCAAATAAAATCGTGGTGTGTACTGAAATGGTGATGTATTATACATAACTGCCGGGACCCGGGTGGCTCAATGAGTTAGGTCGATGGATATAACAACTCATACAAGCCTATTACCAATACGCGCCCGGCTTTGTAAATTACAAAAAGGGTGCATTCGACTCGCAGCCGCAAGTGATAAAAGTTTACTAGTTGCTTGCCCATGGTCGATGGTTCTCTCCGGGTACTCCGACTTCCTCCACCACTAAAACTGGTCACCATGATATAGCTGAAATATTGTTGAAAGTGGCGTTAAACACCAAAAATAAAAAAAAATCAATACATAACTGCCTGTAGTTGAGGAGTTTCGCTAGATTACCATACGAAGAAAATATCACTTGAGACGCACTAGGGTAGGAATTCCACGACAGAAATATACTTCCCCCCCCCCCCCCTCGAAATCTTTACATTTGTTAGTTAGAGAAACATAAAATACCAGTACCTTATCCTGGCCTCGTTAATATTAGTGTCTTGCATAGGAATTGTGTTAGTCTTTTTAGTACAATACTGTCAATAGTAATACAATTAAGATAGATCAATAAATTCAATACGTATTTTGAGAGTTATTTCATGATTGTTTCTAATTTTTGTTTATTTATTTACTTCCGATCTACTTTCGTTTTGACCCACGTGTTGGGAGATATGAAAAATCTAAAATGTTGTGTTTTTTTTTTTTATTATTTATGGAATTATATTATCAACGGAGATAAAATATACTTTGTTTCCGAAATTAATATATGCGGATAATATTTAAGATTGAAAAAGAGATACATGTACTTGAAATCACTCTCATAGTCTCAATTTCTATTCAACAACGTATAACTTTAAATTTTAACAAGGATAAATAATGGTCAAGCTACGGAATCTTCATCGTCACATTACTAAGTGTAAGTATAAGTATATAGCATATTACTAGATATGTCAGATATGTAAACAAAAAGAGCGACAACTAACCCCCTCCCCCCCCCACAAAAAATATATATATAGGGCAACACACACATAAATACAGATAATAAACACAACAAAACAAGAAAGTACAAACACATAAGACTCAGAGGCAACACATAGAGTGCGACATACACATTATTTGTACAATTTATGTTATACTAACAGGATATACATACATTACATACACTCCCAAACATGTCTTCTTGCACATTTACATACACATACATATACGAAGCAAGTCATTTCGTACCATAACCATTTCGTACCATTGCCATTTCGTACCATAATTTACCATTTCGTACCACAAAATTGCAATTTCGTACCATAACCATTTCGTACCATTGCCATTTCGTACCATAATTTACCATTTCGTACCACAAAATTGCAATTTCGTACCATAACCATTTCGTACCATTGCCATTTCGTACCATAATTTACCATTTCGTACCACAAAATTGCAATTTCGTACCATAACCAGAAACCATTTCGTACCATATGAATTTTGCACCATAACCATTCCGTACCATAATTTACCATTTCGTACCACAAAATTGCAATTTCGTACCATATGTATTTTGCACCATAACCATTTCGTACCATAATTTACCATTTCGTACCACAAAATTGCAATTTCGTACCATAACCAGAAACCATTTCGTACCATATGTATTTTGCACCATAACCATTTCGTACCATATGTAATATTGCTCAGTAGCCAATTTGGAAATAGAATTACACTATGACCATTTCGTACCATATGTGATATGGAAGTATATACACTATGACCAATTCGTACCCGGTGATACTAAACAGAGTCGATTAGAGTCTACTAGAGTCTACTACTGAAATAACGCAAAATAAACATGTAAAAGTATTGCATTACTTTGTAGATGATATTAAATGACTTAAATGATATTTATAAGTTAATTTTATTGATGTTTTAGTTATCACGGAGTGATATACAAGAAAGATCGGCGCGATTTACTTCCGGTTTACCAAAATAGAGACAAGTAACTTTTATACTCAATACTTTAAAGAACTCAATAAAAAAATGTTTGTTGTTATGAATAAAGGTTTATATTACACAATACAGTGATTTTCAGCTTATTGTCTTGGTCTAACCGTGGAATTGCAACGTAGACACTCGTTACCCGTCATTTTTGCATATGAATAATATTCATAAAAAAATCACTTTTAAGATTTTTCATGTTAATCAAAAAAATTCAAGTAATTTGATTGGATAAACCAGCAGGAAATATTTGTAAAAACAAAAAAAGTGCATGGCTTTCTCTTTAGAAAATTAGAGCTTGGGTAACTTTTGTTTGAATTTCTCTTCAAACGATATGAGCTTGGACTTCCTTTCATTTCATTTCCTAAACACTACCTTTGATCTAATAGCAATAAAAGCAAATGGATAATGATTAGTTCTTTTATTTTGTAATTACCATCTTTGATTAACTGTTAAGCAAATAATAAATTAAATGCAGACAAAGCTTTATTACTTCAAAGGTTCTACAAGTTGTAACGAAATAATTATCTTTATTAAATAAAATGATAAATAATGTTGAAATCACTGAACATTTAATAAAATTAATAATATGTATATACAAATACAAATACAAATACATTATTAGCACAAATTCATCAACAATAAATGGTTAAGGCTCAGAATATATGATAATACACAATAACATAATATACATGTATATTTTTTTTTTTCGTTTTTTTCCCCGTCTTAAATACATACTTTTTACGGTACCAACATGCAGCATGCACTTGGGTATAACATTTATTTGAATATGATGTAAAATAAGGATAACTGTACTATCTTCATAAGATTCTGCATATGGTACGCAATGGTCATCTATTGTATCGAATTGCATAAGGTACGATATGGTCATATAATGTATCGATCTGCATATGGTACGAAATGGTCATAATGTGTCGATCTGCATATGGTACGAAATGGTAATAATGTATCGATCTGCATATGGTACGAAATGGCAATGTACGAAATGGTTATGGTACGAAATGGCAATGGTACGAAATGGTTATGGTACGAAAATGATTTTCACTATGGTACGAAATGGCAGGTACGAAATGGTTATGGTACGAAATGACTGTAATTCTACATATATACACACATACATACATACATATACATTCATACATTTACACACACACATATACATCCACATAACTATTGATTTATTACTGAAAATTAAGGGGCATAAATATGCTTTCCAATTACTGTAATAAAAAATGAACAGTATTCTATAGTGAATCTAAATGAGATCAATAAGGGACCGACCATTTAACTTGAAGGGGGGGTTATGGTTTTTTGTTTCGTTCAGAATTTTTTTTTCGGACAACACAAGAGTTAGAATATTTATTTTTTTTGTCGCGCAAAGCGCGAAATATTTTTCCAGAATTTGACATTAGGTTATATGACAAAAACTCTAAATCAGATTATTTTTTTTTTCCTCCACCAAAATCAGAATATTTTTTTCAGCAACATTGGGAATCAGAATATTTTTTTAGAAAAACTTCAAGTTAAATGGTCGTTCCCTAACCTTCTGCACAAATACATTTGTATGGCAGTTTACTAGTTTGTCTAATTCAAATCGATTCTTGAGTTCAATTTTAAAAAGTTGAAATACATTAATATGGTTTTCCTTTTGTTTTGACTCATAATGACTTTTATATATTGTGAATAATAGAATTGTAAGAAAATAATTGATGCTAGTGTATTTCTTCTGACGGAATAAACACACTAGTGCATACTGCAAGGTAGAAATACACTATGGTATTTACGTACCTGAACATTCTACACATCGCAAAGAAAGTACGCTTAATTACAGTATTACAGTATATCAGAGAAGCGAGTGGTATGTAGTCATATTGACAAACTAATTGAAATACATAACAGTGAATGTAGTAAGAGACGAACCATTTAACTTGAAGGGGGGGGGGGGGGGGGGGCTATGGTTTTTTCCTAAAAAAAAAATTCTGATTCCCAATGTTGCTGAACAAATATTCTGATTTTGGTGTAGGGAAAATAAAATTTATCTGATTCAGAGTTTTTGTCATATAACCTAATGTTACATTTAGGAAAAAAATTTCGCGTTTTGCGCGACAAAAAAAAATAAAACTCTCGTGATGTCCGAAAGAAATATTTTGAGCGAAACAAATAACTGTAACCTCTCTCCCCCCCCCCCCCCCTTGCAAGTTAAATGGTCGGTCCCTAAGAGAAGAAAATTAAGATTTTATGCGAGTGTGAACACTGGATGAACGACAAAGCCATTGCTCCCGCTTTATTTACATCCGATATGTTAAATCAGACCATTCCTAAACAAAAAATGTAATATAGTGACTGATAATACGAATTAATAAAAATGAAATTAAAGTAAAAAGGAACGGGGTTAAAACATGTTTAGGACTGAGGCAGTACACGTATTAAGAAATTAACGTTCATGCAAGGCACATGTGTAGGATCTAAGGCAGTACACATATGATTATAAACATAAATATAATTTTGGCACGTTTACACGTATTAAGAAATTAACGTTCATGCAAGGCATATGTGTAGGACCTAAGGCAGTACAAGTCCAGGGAATGGTACGCAATACCAGGTGGGGAAGACAGGATATATGTCAAAAGAGACTGGTTTGGGACAGTGATGGACAAGAACTATGGAGTAACAAAGGGGAATGAAAGGTTAATGGGAGACCAATTGACAGCCAGATAAATTACGTCCACAAGGTGGGACTTATAAATAGGGAGATGGCGAGCAGAAGAGGTAGACCCCTTTTGGTGGAACCTTTGGGACTGGAAGTGTTTTGGAGAACCTTTTGGAACTACCTCTAAAATAACAAGTGTTTTTAATAGACTTTTTGGACTTTGAATTGTGAACTAAAAAACTATACGATCACGAAAATTTATATTGTATTGAAATTATTATTATTGTTAATCAAATTAAAGTATTTAAACTTAATAGTCTTACAAAAAGACCATTCCTTTGCTTGAAAGTCCATTCCTACACCCAAAACATGAGACCATTCCCATACATTTTTGTCATGTTTTTGTCGTGACCGTTCCGTGACATCAACAAAATTTTCATAGACGTTTTAAGAGGGATACAAGGCTTGTCAAAGGCTGAAATGACATTTGCTGGACAATTCACACGTTTGAATAATTTTGGCATCAACATATTAATATAAAAAGTCACTAGGCGGTAGGAATTTATGAAATAAATTGGATTCTACGCCTTGATGTCTTTGTCGCTGCATTGATCAACTAGTGAAGGCAGTTTACGATAAAAACAAAAGGATCGAGATTTACTGAGGTAATGGTGAAGTAGAAAAAAGACTGCCCTATCTAAACGTGTAACTCATAGACACTAAGATAAGCTATACAGAACGATAATAGTCAAAATCTTTACGCCTACCTTTTTGACGATGTACAATCCGCCATCTTGAAAGGTCTTGAAATGACAATTCCGTATCGGGTACACGACAGTGAATTTACTTTGTAGAGTAAAAAGATATGTTTCCAAAATTGTCTAAAAATTTTCCTGATATGTATTGAGCGTCTGGTGCTTCGACAGAAATCTAAAAGAATGAATCTGGCGTCAGACGATCAATGACGTCAATTCAAGATCGCATGGTTAGCTTTGATCGTAATGTGTTTAAAGCGATGTAACTCTATAAGCAGAAATTGACACGACCGATCCTAAGATAAAACGGATTTATTCTCGACCGCATAAATCGAAATATTGTGGACCGATGAAGCGATATGTCAACACGATGACTGTTGTTTCAGTCAGCTAGTACTATAATAATCCAACTAAGCGTGTTGGTCTAGTACAAAGCGGACCTCATTATCATTTCATTGATAATTGACTTGTTATCGCCATGATATAGTTGAAAAATCAGGGGCGGATTCAGAGGGGGGGGGCGCACCCGGCTCGCGCCCCCCTAAAATTGGAAAAAAATATGATTTTTTGGCGTAAAATCGTGATTTTTCACACGAAATACCTCAAAAATGTTCGCGCCTCCCTCGGCAATTGAAAAAAATTATGATTTTTTTTGGCGTAAAATCGTGATTTTTCACACGAAATACCCCCAAAATTTTCGCGCCTCCCTCCGCTCGGCGCAATTTTTTTAAGTGCGCCCCCCCTAACTTGAAATCCTGGATCCGCCCCTGAAAATTGCTCACAACAATCACCTACCAACTGTGTCCTCGTTGATGCTAAACAATATATCATGCATTAACTCGTTTTAAGCATTAATAGGTCGGATAAGAAGTCCATATTCAGACTGGTATTAAAATGTCGGGGTTTGGTCTACCCGTGGAGGAGCCAAAATGTGAATTCGATTTTTATAATATTTAATCTAGTGTTCTCCTCCCTCAAGCATAGGTGATCTTAGCCGATTTTGGCCATCCTGTATAGACCCTTTGGATTACTTGGTGCCAACATTTTTAATTATCAGACTTTGCAACCTTTCGACTTTGAGCATACCCGATGATGGTAATTCCAGTAACGCATCGTTCGAACTAAATTTGATATCTACGTTTGTATTATAAGCACTTAACTGTTGTCAAGAGGAGAGTTGGCACACGGATATGCCAGCAATACTTGCAAGACCGAGTTAGAAATTGTTGAAAAATATTGAACCTCTCACAACGAATCTACAATCAAACACATTCGAGGACATCACGTGGCAAAAAAAAAGATGCATTTGCTTATTTCCACCTGAATGAACGTTCCAGTGCAAAATTAAGTACCCACGTCTGAAGAGAGATTCTAGTAAAGGAATGACCTTGACATAATACAACAACAGAAACAAAACACTTCTACAAAAGTGGAAGTGAGACAATGTGACCTAGAAAGCTATCATCTCCTACATTATCTATGGTACCTGTCGTGAATTCCCAAATGCAATTTCGTAGACGACACATAGCAAATTCATTTATATGTTGAACACTGAGTATATGTAAAATTGATTTTTTTTTTTTTTTACATTTAAGTTGTGAACGAGTGATTGCTGATAACGACAAGTAAGAATTTGGCAGTTATAGTTGATGAAATGGTGCCTGTTGTGTACTGGTCCAACATGAGTTAAAATGTTATAGTGCTAGCTCACTGCAACAACAGTACACAAGTAAATCGGACACATTATCCTAATCCCGAGCCAACGGATCCACTCTTTTATTACTTAATGCTGCATACTTAGCGGAGGAGTGACAAATACCAATTATATAATTTTCTTCTGGCCATTGTGCTGTTTGTGCCTCTTCTGATTATCCCTTTGGTATCTTCAAACTCTTTTGGTTTGTTCCGACCGGAAATTGAACACGTGATCTACCACACTTAAAAAGTCCAGCCATTCATATGAAAATGCGAGCTTAAAGTTATTCGTTGAATAAAAAACAAACGCATATTGTAGAAGTCACTTTATGTAAAAAATATTTTAAGAAATCAATGATATTATAATCTGTTTCAAATTTCATAATAATGTCATGATACAATATTTAAATGAAACGTTATATGCTTAAAGGGACATTTGCGGTAGGCATTACCAACAAAATTTGTTGGCGGAGCTTATCATAAAAAATCCCCGTTGATATGAACAGCATAATTTTGAAACTGTATGTATGTAGTTTATAACAATTGTATTTGCTCATAGAGACAAAAAGGATACGACACAAGTTTTACCAATTTATGAAGTCTTCTCCTTGAAATTACATAACAAATATAACACATAAACATATGAAAAAGAGCATGCACATTAATGAAAGTATACCAGTAACAATTACACATGTAAAAGTGAACAGAAAGTCAGCGAAAAAAAGTTATGTGTGGACACCATGATCATGTTGGATATATCACATGTGAAGTTTCATCAACCTGGACCAAGTAGTTTGTCTACATTGGACCTAAACGCAAACGTTAACACAAAAATGTTGAAGTCATTCAGGCAGAAATAGTAGGTCATGGTGACCTAGATTTGTGTGCAGTGTTCTTAACTGTCCAGGACAAACTCACATGTGAAGTTTCGTCAACCTGGACCAAATAGTTTGTCTACATTGGACCTAAACGCAAACGTTAGCACAAAAATTTCGAAGTCATTCAGGCAGAAATAGTAGGTCACGGTGACCTATATTTGTGTGCTGTGTTTTTAACTGTCCACGACAAACTCACATGTGAAGTTTCATCAAGCTGGGCCAAGTAGTTTGTCTACAAAGGACCTAAACGCAAACGTTAACATTGGACGCCAACGACGACACACAGGTGATGACATAAGCTCGCTTCCTGTACTTCGTACAGGCGAGCTAATAAATGAGGAATAATAAGGGATCAAGCACAGAGCCTTGCGGTACAACAACAGAAACATTAGACAATGATGACGATGAATCTCTGATGACTGCTTTTTGTTTTCTTTCATGAATATAATTTTTAAACCATAATAGTAAATTTCCTCTTATTCCAATGATTTCATTTTATGCATAAGTCCATTATGCCATACTTTGTCAAAGTTACAAAATACAAAACAACTAAATTCTTTATTTTCTTGTGAATTTAAAATAGTGTTATATAATTCAATTAATTGATGAACAGTTGAGTGTTTGGGTAAGAAGCCCAAATGGTATTCCTAAATAAGTTTGTCACTATGCAAACTGTATGTCATATGACCAACGTGACCTAACGGTCACATACCTCACATGCCCGTCAAATATTTTGCTCTAAAAGTAACTGTGAAACTATGTATCATTGATTTTTCCTCCTCGAGATAACCGTGGCCACAATAATGAACAATCTGAATGTTTGCTCCGCCCACAGCTATTTATATCCACGGTCCCGGTTTAAGATGTATTTGATTTTGTTACTGATCTGGACTACATGCTGTTTTTAGCTGCAAATATATGAAACAAAATAAGTTTACAAAACAAACTAATGACATGAATAATTTATATTTTGCTCATTTTTTTCCTTTATCTTTACAATTTGCTTAATAATTGCCTATTCAGATAATAAAAGTATTTGGAAATCAATTCACATTTTTGTTTAGTTTCTTATTTTATGATATAACTAATTTGGATATACACAGGATTATATATAATTATTTTTAGATTTCTGTTGTATATGTGTTAGGGGTGTCGATGTCTGTTGTATATATGTGTCACTGGTATCGATTTTGCTTCTATTTCTACGATTTTTCTGTTAAATTTAGTTGTATAGATGCTCATCAGTCGATAATGGTGATAATATAAAAGCTAAAAACTGCTTACCCGTGTTGCTTATCTTTTAGTTTTTTGTGTTATCATATAATGTCGTTTTACGTCCTTAGTTCGTGTTGTGATGTCCGTTAAGATTTCGGCATCAAAACGATGGTCAGTTCATCTTTACCTCCAGTTGTTTGTGTTTGTTTGCATATAATGGTTTTTGTTTGTTTTTTGGTGTTTAGTGCCACTTTCAGCAATATCATGGCAACCAGTTTTAGTGGTGGAAGAAGCCAGAGTACCCGGAGAGAACCACCGACCATGGGCAAGTAACTGGTAAACTTCATCACTTGCGGCTGCCAGTCGAGTGCACCTTTTTTGTAATTTACATAGCGGGTGCGAACCCACGCCGTATTGGTGATAGGCTTGTATGAGTTGTTAAGTAAGCCAACTACCTAACTCATTGAGCCACTCGGGCCCTCTGCGTATAATGGTGTCCAACACATATTGCGTTGTGTTTTTGTTTTGTTTTTCTTTGTCTTGTTGACCCTATGTTGTCACTTTCTCTGGATTATCCATTTTAATTGTCCCTTCAGTATTCTCTAACATTTAATTATTGATATGGTATATAATACAATTGGTGATTTAGTGATTCAATAATGTGTGTTCTAATACTGTTGAGGTCAACAACAACAACAAAAACTAGCAAACAAACAAACAAACTAACAAAACAAGCAAAAATACAAAAACAAAAATTCCAAAAATTGTCAGTTGAAAAATCACACAGTTGTGTTTATTTAACAGAAGAACGTTTTTTATTTGTGTTTGAAGTAATAACAATTACCTGTGTACTTGTTGTTTTTATTTGAAGTAAATATTCACAATTGTTATGAAATGCTTCATGTAATGGATCCTGGCCTTCGTTGCAATATATTTTATTCCCACAACTAAAACATATTGCCATATTCGTATCACCTAGAATAAAAACAACAATATTAATTTTAAGCAACATTTAACGAAAATTAACGATAAATAAATTTCTCCCATATCAACGAGATTAAAACTTCTTCATCAACAACCAGGAAAAAAACATCAATGATTTCCTGATGCATTTTCCCGTATTCTCTTTTAGAATGAAATGAGTGTTTTCTGACTATATTAAGGACAACATGTAAACCTGAGGTTTTTGTGTCTAGTAGATGTAGAAAGCGTCGGACCACGCCTACTGACTGGAACTACGTTTTAGGCAGTAAGGTGATCTCCGTAGAATTTATGTTAATAATGCGTCTCGTTGATGTAGTTTGATTGTACAGTTCCAGAAAAAATAAAAATAATAAAAATAAAATCGTAGATATCTAATATAGTGCCCACCACGCGTTTCCAGAAAAACCTACATCAGGTATACTCAAAACCGAACGATTGGAAAATCAAATACTGGAAATAGTAATAGGCTTAATAGGCTATTTGTACCACTCCAGATGTCAAGCTGTATTAATTCAATGTTCTATTTGAATGTAAACACACTCAATGGGAATATGGGACAACCACCGTCATCTATGTCATTGATAATGGGGAAATTGTTATAAAAATGAGTAAACAAAACCTCCAACGTAGGTGTCTGTGGATTCTGTTCAAACAAATGGAATAATGAGGATATTTTAAACCAGGGATGGGAAGTGTTGAGGACCTACAAAAGCATATTTCTCTGCTATGCGACGACAATTGATTCTGAACGTGAGACTCAAAATAGTAGTTCATAATTATATTCCATACAACTGAAGTCTATCCACAAAGCTAAGTATTTTTTTTTAAAATGATTTCGTATATAAACGTAGATATCGAATTTGTTATATGGTGCTTTTCTGGAATAACGAAGTCTTACAGTCTGAAAGATTTTGGATTACATTTATGACCCAAAAAAAATCCCTCTTTTAAAATTTTACTTTTTTGTTCCTAGAAAAAGTTATTAGACCAAAATTTCTAAAGCATAGTGAAGCAGGAACTGCCTACCATTCCGGAGCACCTGAATTCACCCCTGGTTTGTAGTGGGGTTCGTGTTACTCGATTTTTAGTTTTATATGTATGTTTTGTTGATCGTTGTATGTCCGTTTGTCCTTGTTCTTTTGGCCATTATGTTGTCCGTTCTTCTTCGATATACGGATTCTGATTGCCCCTTTGTTATCTTCAAACTCTTCATACGAATTTGTATAATCTTAAGCTTCAAGGGTGTTGAAAAGTGGTAACAACAGTAGAATGGCCACAGGCAAGATGTTATTTTTTCTTATTTCTGATATTACAACTTTAAAACAATCCAGTCGGTTCAGTTGTCAAAATAAAAACGAAAATATCAAGTTTAGTGCCCACCACAAGTTTCTGGAAAAACTCTTATCAGGTTCACTCAAAGTCGAAAGATTGGAAATCTAAATAATTTAATATTATTTAGGAGCAATTGAGCCAAATGTCATAAACAAGATAGCCAAAATCAGCTATGGTCATATATACATGAAGGAGGAGAACCTTAGTTTTAAAAATAATTACATTATTTAGGAATTGTAAATTTCAGAAATAAATATATCTAATAAACCATGTCAGTGCCGAAACACTGACTGCTGAGTGGATGATATCCTCGGGGGACTTACATATGCATAATCCACCAGCAGAGGTATCGACCCAGTGATGTTAATAAAAACGTAGATATCTAATGTAATGTGCACGAAGTACAAATCTGTTACCTCATAGACTCCTGTCATTGTATTGTGTAAACAACGCTTCACATGCAGACTTGGAAGCTTTATTTTACTATTATGACTGAATTCAGAATTTGTAGGAAAATATTGGATGACCAAGATGTGTTTGTAACAACATTTTTGTACATTTGTATATGTTTGTCAACCTAAAACAAATCTCATATTTAAAGGCAATTCACCTATAATGTTTAAATATTCATCAATATTAAATATCATTACTTCTAGAATTATCCTGAAGATAATCTACATGTGCTTTGAGTTTCAAATGGAACAGAAAAGTTGTATACATAGGCTTATATATGATTTAGTAAACCTTTTTCTGTTTTACATCTCAACGCATGACATCTGTTTTGCAGCATATTACTTTGCCACTGTAATGATATACACATTTCCAAACATTTGTTTGTATAGTGAGTGAGTGATTGATGATTAATGCCAGCTCAGCAATTTTTCAGCTATATCATGGCGAGAACAAGTTAATTTTTCAATGAAATGATGATGAGGTCCACTTTGTACTAGATCTTCACTCTTAGCTGGATTTGTATGGTGTTTTCTCACTGAAACAATAATCCGTGGATAGACATGTTACCCCACTCGGACACATTATCTTGATTTCGAGCCAACCAGTCTTTGCTCTTTCCCCTTAATGCTGCGTGCTTAGCGGAGAAGCAACAAATACCAATTTTATAGTCTTTGGTTTCATCCGATCGGAGCTCGAACCCACGATCTACCGCACTCGAGGTGAGCACGCTAAACATTACACCACCTAAGCGGTTATTTGTTTGTATATTAAGGTTATTATAGATATAAGGTATTCAGCCTTCACATACTAGTAGATCATACCTAAATAATAAAATCCTGCCTCAGCCAACTTTCCAATAGTTGATATGTTGAAAAGTGAATTGTTGAAGCTTTTTTTCCTGGATTTTATATTTTTATATTTTGTATGTTTTTGCACTGGGCGCGTGGATGCAGGATCATCTCTATGATTATTACTGTACTGAGAGGATCTGCCTGGATTACTTGGCAGGCGGTGTGACTTGGTTTTGGGTATCTCTCTTCTGTTGGTTGCATTGCTTGCTTCCCCAGAAGTAGAAGGTTCAAGATTTTCTGCGGCTCCAAAAGAAATATGTATGCATTAATTGCATATCTTTGAATTTTTCAATAATTATCAATCATATTTTCTACATATGGAGCGTCGAACTTGATTCGCGTCTATCAATTTTTCGCTTAATTCATTGGCACCTAGATAATAGATGGTACTTCAGTTAAATTGCTCAATCACTTAATAGATTTGAAAAAAAAACAACATTTCCATTCCTGCTTCTCTTTTTTACACTATCAGTAACGAAGAAGACAGGAATTAAGACTTCTAAATAGTGCTTACTATTATCAGAAGATGTTGTAATTTGTATTAAAAAAGGGGGATCATGCAGTTTTTATTTATTATTAGATTGATTGATTTTTAGTACGAACTTGATGAAATACGCCATCAGTCATTGTACAAAGGCGTGAACCTGTAGGAATTCTATATAAAATTATTTGTGTAGATAAAATAAAAACACATCACAATTTAGGGATTTCAAGTAAAACCGACACCCTGTGAATTGTCGCCCGTTTGTGTTGAGGGAATCATCGGTTTATAACCATACAAATCGGCCTCACGTTCTGAAGAAAAATAAACAGGCTTTGTTTTCGCAATCTGCTTGATATTTTACTTGGACACACCTCAGACTTTCTTAAAATGAAAGTATTACATAACATGCTTGTTCATGTTGAATAGAATTCTTACACCTTCACACCTCTGTAGTTGGTAAATAAACGTTAAGAGAAAGGCGGAGAGGCAACCAAGAACAAAGAAGCCGAAAATGAAGAGCAACACGGATCCCACCAAATACCAGGGATGAACACTGCTGCCCACAAAAGGTAAACAACTCCTGTTTCTTACCGAGACAGAAACTAATAAATAAGGGTAATATCAAAATTACCATACTCCGAAAAATCTTCCAAAGAGAAAGTTAAAACTCGTAAGTATATAAACAGACAAAATCAGTCAACAACCGGAAAACTGGGAAAACTGTAATGACCCCGACTTGGTACAGGCATTTCCAAAGAAATGATGGGTTGAATCTTAACTACGAAAGTAAATGTCAAAAACACTCTTACGTCACACATTGACAAAAAATATCTTTGACATTGTTGTTGACTTCCTTATCGTTATACATTTTCACTAAATGAAAATCCATCCTTCACCATTGTCTCTGCAGAAACCGAATATATTTCGATAATATCTTGGTATCGGAATATAAACTTTTTAAGAGATCGAATAAGGCGAATCTATTTATAGCCCTGGTCCAGTAGCCTGTTCCTCAGATAAAGATGACGTTTCAAGAAATCAGAATAATTGCTACTGGCCTTTGCATAACGAATTGAGAAACAAAAAATACCACACTGTCCCAAGATGCATTGCATTGGTTTTTATTCCAGTTGACATGTTAGTGTTTATTCATCCATGCGTGAATGTAGCGACCTTAGGGAGTCGGAATATAACGACCCAGTTATGTGTTATTAATTAATTTCTTTATTTATTTGTGGCTAGTTGATGATGATATTTTTACATTTCCGGTATCTCTTGATCAAAGCTTGTGTTATCCTAGTTCAGTCTGTGTTTTGTTATGCATGTAGTTGTATTACTTATTACATTATTAATTAATGTTAGCACTCTAAATTTGCATATAATATAATACCTGAACTTTGTCTTTGATAAAAGAAAGCAGAAATATGACAAAAACATCAAAATAATAAATTTAATAACAAATAGATGAAAGAGAGGTAGGTTGTAGTTGATAATGGAGTTTTCTAAGATGGAATTTTGTGCCCATAAAACTAATGTTATGTACATGTATGATTGGAGTATGGATGTTGCCTGTTTCTAAGATTATTCTGTTTGATTTTAGAATTGTTCCGACGATGTGTTATTTTTTGTTTTTCATTTCATTATATATTTTGCCATTTAATGATTTTCTTTGTGACTAGTTGATGATGATATGTTTACATTTCCGGTTTCATCTCTCGCTCCCGGTTTGTCTTGATCAATGCTTTTGTACTTATAGTTCTATTTGTATTTATGCTACACTTTTATTACTTGTTGTTTGTGTTCCTTCAATGTTAGTACACTCAACTTGTATAAAAAATAATACCTGAACGTTGTTTGAAGTTTGCGTGAAAACTTGTTGAACCTGCAATACAAGAAAGAAGAAAAATGAAAAAAAAACCCCATCATAATAATAAATTAAATTACAAATAGCTGAAAGAAAGGTTGTAGAGTAATTGATAATGGAGTTGTCTAAAGTGCCAAACTCCTCTACCACCCTCTAATTCAAGACTTATTATGTGAGGGTTGACATATTACTCACTAATAGAAAACACTTACATGACCTCATCATTCACCAAGAATTTGTGACAATAAAGCTAATGTTATGGACATGTATGTAAGGCGTATAGATGTTGCCTGTTTCTGAGGCTAATCTGTTTGATTTTAGAATTGTTCCGACGATGTGTTATTTTTTGTTTTTCATTTTATTTGATATATTTTGTCATTTAATGATTTTATTTGCGACTAGTTGATGATGATATGTTTACATTTCACGGTTTCACCTCTCGCTTCCGGTTTGTCTTGATCAAAGCTTTTGTTGTCATATTTATGCTATATGCGTGTTGTAACATGCATTCTTTTCATTTGATCTTTTTATTATTTATATACCAGAATGTAAGCAACAGCTGAGAAAAGAACTATGAAATAATACACAAAGATATGAGATATTGCACACTTCAAATCTGGGCTGTAGTTTTATTACTCTCAGAGAGCCGTGCAATAATCTAGGACCCAGATATGATATTGCATGGCTTCATGTTATAAATCATTTATACCACGATTTTCCGAGTTAAGCGGCTAAGCAATCTCACGCTTCGCATTTGATTGTTTAAACGTTTAAATGGGAAATCATGGTATAAACATTACTTACTTGTCGTTTTGTTCCTTAAATGTTAGTATTCTCAAATTGCATAAAATATAATACCTGGGCTTCCATTGTCGCTTACGTCAATAGATGATAGTATTGAACCTACTATAAAAGAAAGAAGAATAATGAAAAAAACCACCAAAATAGTAAATTAAATAACATAATATATAAATAGCTAAATAGAGAGGTTGTAGCATAGGTGATAATGTAGTTTTCTAAAGTAACAAACTGCTCTAACTCCCTTTAACTCGAGACTTATTATGTGAGATTTGCTATTTTACTCACATGTAGAAAACACTTGCATGACCACATCATTCATCAAGAAGGAACTTTGTACTCATAAAGCTAATGTTATGTACATGTATGATAGGAGTATAGATGTTGCCTGTTTCTAAGGTTAATCTGTTTGATGTTAGAATTGTTCAAACAATGTGTTATTTTTTGTTTTTCATTTTGCCATTTAATGATTTTCTTTGCGACTAGTTGATGATGATATGTTTACATTTAACGGCTTCACCTCTCGCTTCCGGTTTGTCTTGATCAAAGCTTTTGTTGTCATATTTATGCTATATGTGTGTTGTAACATGCATTCCTTTCCTTTGATCTTTTGATGATTTATATACCAGAATGTAAGCAACAGATCTTTTGATGATTTATATACCAGAATGTAAGCAACAGATCTTTTGATGATTTATATACCAGAATGTAAGCAACAGATCTTTTGATGATTTATATACCAGAATGTAAGCAACAGATCTTTTGATGATTTATATACCAGAATGTAAGCAACAGCTATGAAAAGAAATAAGAAATAATACACAGAGATATGAGATATTGTACACTTTAAATATGGGCTGCAGTTTTATTACTCTCAGAGAGCCGTGCAATAATCTAGGACCTAGATATGATATTGCATGGCTTCATGCTACAAATCAGTTATACCATGATTTTCCTAGTTAAACGGCTAAACAATCTCACGCTTTGCATTTGATTGCTTAAACGTTTAACTGGGAAAATCATTTTGTTTCTTAAATGTTAGTACTCTCAAATTGCATAAAATATAATACCTGAAATATTCGAGCTTTGTTCTTGGGTAATCCTAAGAGATGATATAGATGATCCTGCAATAAAAGAAAGAAGAATAATGAAAAAAAACTTCAAAATAGTAAATTAAATAACATAATATATAAATAGCTAAAACAGAGGTTGTAACATAGTTGATAATGTAGTTTTCTAAAGTAACAAACTCCTCTATCCCACCCTCTACCTTAAGACTTATTATGTGAGGGTTGACATTTTACTCACTTGTAGAAAACACTTGTATGACCTCATCATTCACCAAGAAGGAGCTTTGTGCCCATACAACTAATGTTATGTACATGTATGTTCGGAGTATCAATGTTGCCTGTTTCTAAGATTATTCTGCTTGATTTTAGAATTGTTCCGACAATGTGTTATTTTTTATTTTTCATTTCATTATATATATTTTGCCATTTCTTAATTTTTTTTGCGACTAGTTGGTGATGATATGTTTACATTTCGGGTTTCATCTCTCGCTCCTGGTTTTTCTAGATCCACAATTGTGTTCTCATAGTTTGTATTGATGCTATATTTGTATTACTTGTTGCTTTGTTCCTTCAATGTTGGTACTCTCAACTTGTATAAAATATCATACCTAATTTTTGCCTTTGCCTACAATTTACTATAGTAAAGAAACATTATCATACTGTGTAACAGGTGAATAGCAAGAGACGATATTACATCAGGTAATTGATCAACAATTCAGGTCTTGACCTCTAAATTGAAGTTCATTGTATTGTCTGTTATTCTTCGATTTACAACTTATGATTACCCCCTTTAGTGTCTTCAAATGTTTTACAAAAGAAATTGGATGCACAAATCACACATTTAAAAGCCTTTCTACGGTTCGAATCACATAAAATAACATAGTGCATTAATGACAATCTCAGAAATCTATTTATGTTAAAAATGCAATACAAAAGAACTTGCTTAGTTAAAATGGTATAAAATAGGTAGTTGACATCAGGTCTATACATTTGAAACATAAAAATGTATTTACATCAACTTTAAAAAAGTGTAGCAATAATCTAGGATCTAGATGTGATATTGCATGGCTTCTTGTTACAAATCATTACAAACACGATGATTTTCACGTTTGGCAATCAATTGTTTAACACTTTAACTCGGAAAATTGTGGTATAAATATTACTTACTTGTCATTTTGTTAATTAATGTTAGTACTCTCAAATTGCATAAAATATAATAATACCATTTGTTCGTTGTAATCCTATCTCAACAGTTGATGATGATGGACCTGCTATAAACAAAAGACGAAAAACGAAAAAAAAATCTTAATAGTAAAATAAATAACATAATATATAAATAGCTAAAAAAGAGGTTGTAGCATAGTTGATAGTGTAGTTTTCTAAAGTACCACCATCTGAAGACTTTTGATGTGAGGGTTGACATTTTACTCATATGTAGAAAAAAACTTCCATGACATCATCATTCACCAAGAAGGAGTTATGTGCCCATAAATAAATATAAAACAAAAAAAAGGGGGTGAACTCGGGTGCTCACGAAGGGTAAGCAGTTCCTGCTTCCTATAAGCTATTCACTTTGCTGTCTTGGAACAGGCACTTCAATAAAATGTACCGGGGCTAAGCTAATTTGATGGTACAAAGCCTCCCGTCTTCCACAAGCGAAGAAAATAAGAGCATGTCAACATATCATAGCATAAAAGAAAGAAATCAAATGAATAATCAGAATAATAATTTAAATAACACAAAGCTGAAAGAAGGGTGGTAGAACAGATTTGCTACCTCTCATCATGACATTGTTAACCTCAGCTTCGTTTCTTTTGACAATGGATTTCTAGGGGTAAATGTGATCTGACACCCTCTGAGTTATATCGAATGATTACTGTGCCCATAAACAACAATTGTCTCACGAGTGCATAAGTTCTCTTTTCATTGAATTTGCCTCACTCGCTGTCTGTATCAGACAATCAATCAGAACAAGACACTTCTGATTGTTGTCATAGCGATTATCAGGTCAACAATTTTATTCTGTAAATATCTCCTTGAATTTTCGGGGACGTCCATTCTATGTTCTCCCCTTATGCTATTGATATCGAGCTGGTGTTTACAATGAAAAACAAATTCTCAATCGCTCATGTTTACAAATACAATTATCTTCGTCTCCTATTCCTGCCAAATCAATGTAAAATCCCATGATGGATTGGATAGGTTTTTTTTTCAGTTGATGCATTTTAATGTATATGCATCCAGGTGTTAATGTAGCGAACTTATAGAGTCTGAATATAACTATTAAATTATTCGGGTCACACAGTTATGTGTAATGTATATAACATTGGCACTTCTTGATTGTGGTGATGATGATATGTGTACATTTACAGCTTAACCACTAGCTTCCAATTTCTCTTGATCATTTTGTTCTCATACTTCAGTTTGTATTTATGTTATATTTGTATTACTTGTTGTTTTGTTCCTTCAATGTTAGTACTCTCAACTTGTATAAAATATAATACCTGAACTTTGTCTTAGATTGGGGTCTGCAGGAGTAGTTTGTAATAATGGACCTGTCACATTTTGGTCGTTATCTTCATCTGAAAATCAAATGGAAATCATATATTGTAAATAAAAGGAAGAAAATAAGAGCTTAAAAACATGCCAACATATCATAATATAAAAGAAAGAAGAAAAAACCCATCAAAATGATATATTAAATTACACATAGCTGAAACAGAGGCTGTAAAATAGCTTCAGTTGACAATGTATTTTTCTAAGTCAACGATGTGCTCTACCTCCCTTTAACTCGAGACTTATTATGTGAGATTTGGTATTTTACTCACTTGTGGAAAACACTTGTATGACCTCATTATTCACCAAGAAGGAGTTTTGTTCCCATAATATGGTCATCTAAATCACCCGCTGAGTAGAGATTACGTAATGCTGTAGTCGTCACTAGCTCATTGAATATGATGATCTATAGTATTATATTATCGTGTATCTATATGTATTTATTTATTTATTTATTATTATTATTATTATTTATGCTATTCTAGTCTGGCCCTTAATAAAGTTAGTGTATTCAATACACAATAATCCATCAATTGTTGCGTATTTGATTTTCATGTCGTATTTTAACTTAATGCGATGTTTATTAAGAAAAGTGACTTTAAATGTATTGAAATATTAGCAAAGTGTGACACACGTACAGAATATGTATACTGTTGTCACTTCACTATTACTTGTTTTTGATTATCATGCGGGAAATACATTAACCTTGTATTACCTATGCTGAGACTATTTACTAAAAAATGAATTAAGTATATATTAAACTATCGGTCTCTATTAACCTATTTATGTCTTGTTTTATAGCACAGGATTGCATATGTACAGCGTCAAAGTTATTGTGCTTTAAAAGTTCTGATTATTGTAATGAGGCACCTTAATGAACAAAAAATATTTTTGTTTATGATATAAAACAAATAATCATATCCCTATGTAAACGCCGTAACGCGCCCTTATCCGATCCCACAGAAATATGCAATTTACATGTAAACACCATTTTGTCAGTTAATTAGATTGATCAATAAATACATGAATTTTTTTTTCTTCAAATGTTTATATAATTCCCTGATAAATATAAGAACAATCTATAATAGTATTATATTATTGTTTATTTATTTGTACCATTCTGGATGATAGTAACTTTAGCTATTCAATACACAATAATCCATCAATCGTTGTGTATTTTACAGTAGTTATGTATATTTGATTTCTTGATTTTGTTTTTCAGGATCTAGAACTATGCACTCATATTTATTTCAATTTGATGTTGATTTAAATGTAAACGTTTAATATTTTCACGGAGATTCAACATTATAATTTATGTTTATTTATTTTACAGGCGATTGATGCCTTTTAGTGGCCTTATCGTTCATCATTAATTCAGTGTTAGTACTCTCAACTTGGATCCCACCAAATACCAGAAGTGAAAACCACTGATCACGAAAGCTAAGGAACTCCTGTTTCTTATAAGACACCCGCCTAGTTCCTCATAAAGTGAAAAAGTGTTTATCAATGTGAAATATGTCAAACAAATAAATATATTATTATTACTTTCCCATTTTTTGTGACCACTTTTCACCTAACCTTGCAGAATTACTACTTTAAGTCTACTTTAATTATGAAAAGTTTTGATGCTTTTGCAAGCATCGCAAAACTAATTACAGAGAAAGTTTCTTTTGTCATACATTTCCTCTTCTTGTATCTAAGGTTTAACAGAGATTAATAAAATAAAAACAACTTTGCTGTCTGGGAGCAGGCACTTCAATAAAAAGTACCGGGGTTAAACTAGTTTGATGGATCCAAACCTCCCGTCTTAGAAAAGCGAAGAAAATAAAAGCATACAACATACCAACATATCATAACATCATAACATAAAAGAAAGAAATCAAAAGAATAATCAGAATAATAAGTCAAATAACACAAAGCTGAAAGAAGGGTGATAGAGCAGATTGTTACCTCTCACAATGTCATTGTCAACCTCAGCTTCGTTTCTTTTGACAATGGATTTCTAGGGGTAAATGTGCTCTGACACCCTCTTGAGTTATATCGAATGATTACTGTGCCCACAGTCAACAATTGTCTCATCAGTGCTTAGACTCTCTTTTCATTGAATTTGCCTCACTCAATGTCTGTATCAGACAACCAACCAGCAACAAGACAATTCTGATTGCTGGCATAGCGATTATCAGGTCAACAATTTTACTCTGTAAATATCACCTTGAATTTTCAGGACGTCCATTCTATGTTCTCCCCTTATGTTATTGATATCGGGCTGGTGTTTACAATGAAAACAATTAAATTCTCAATCGTTCATGTTTACAAATACAATTAGCCCCCTCTCCTATTCCTGCTAAATCAATGTAAAATCCCATGATGGATTGGATAGTTTTTTTTTTCAGTTGATGCATTTTAGTGTATATGCATCCAGGTGTTAATGTAGCGAACTTATGGAGTCTGAATATAACTATTAAATTATTCGGGTTACACAGTTATGTGTAATGTATATAACATTGGCACTTCTTGATTGTGGTGATGATGATATGTGTACATTTACAGCTTAACCACTAGCTTCCAATTTCTCTTGATCATTTTGTTCTCATACTTCAGTTTGTATTTATGTTATATTTGTATTACTTGTTGTTTTGTTCCTTCAATGTTAGTACTCTCAACTTGTATAAAATATAATACCTGAACTTTGTCTTAGATTGGGGTCTGCAGGAGTAGTTTGTAATAATGGACCTGTCACATTTTGGTCGTTATCTTCATCTGAAAATCAAATGGAAATCATATATTGTAAATAAAAGGAAGAAAATAAGAGCTTAAAAACATGCCAACATATCATAATATAAAAGAAAGAAGAAAAAACCCATCAAAATGATATATTAAATTACACATAGCTGAAACAGAGGCTGTAAAATAGCTTCAGTTGACAATGTATTTTTCTAAGTCAACGATGTGCTCTACCTCCCTTTAACTCGAGACTTATTATGTGAGATTTGGTATTTTACTCACTTGTGGAAAACACTTGTATGACCTCATTATTCACAAAGAAGGAGTTTTGTTCCCATAATATGGTCATCTAAATCACCCGCTGAGTAGAGATTACATAATGCTGTAGTCGTCACTAGCTCATTGAATATGATGATCTATAGTATTATATTATCGTGTATCTATATGTATTTATTTATTTATTATTATTATTATTATTTATGCTATACTAGTCTGGCCCTTAATAAAGTTAGTGTATTCAATACACAATAATCCATCAATTGTTGCGTATTTGATTTTCATGTCGTATTTTAACTTAATGCGATGTTTATTAAGAAAAGTGACTTTAAATGTATTAAAATATTAGCAAAGTGTGACACACGTACAGAATATGTATACTGTTGTCACTTCACTATTACTTGTTTTTGATTATCATGCGAGAAATACATTAACCTTGTATTACCTATGCTGAGACTATTTACTAAAAAATGAATTAAGTATATATTAAACTATCGGTCTCTATTAAGCTATTTATGTCTTGTTTTATAGCACAGGATTGCATATGTACAGCGTCAAAGTTATTGTGCTTTAAAAGTTTTGATTATTGTAATGAGGCACCTTAATGAACAAAAAATATTTTTGTTTATGATATAAAACAAATAATCATATCCCTATGTAAACGCCGTAACGCGCCCTTATCCGATCCCACAGAAATATGCAATTTACATGTAAACACTATTTTGTCAGTTAATTAGATTGATCAATAAATACAGGATTTTTTTTTTCTTCAAATGTTTATATAATTCCCTGATAAATATAAGAACAATCTATAATAGTATTATATTATTGTTTATTTATTTGTACCATTCTGGATGATAGTAACTTTAGCTATTCAATACACAATAATCCATCAATCGTTGTGTATTTTACAGTAGTTATGTATATTTGATTTCTTGATTTTGTTTTTCAGGATCTAGAACTATGCACTCATATTTATTTCAATTTGATGTTGATTTAAATGTAAACGTTTAATATTTTCATGGAGATTCAACATTATAATTTATGTTTATTTATTTTACAGGCGATTGATGCCTTTTAGTGGCCTTATCGTTCATCATTAATTCAGTGTTAGTACTCTCAACTTGGATCCCACCAAATACCAGAAGTGAAAACCACTGATCACGAAAGCTAAGGAACTCCTGTTTCTTATAAGACACCCGCCTAGTTCCTCATAAAGTGAAAAAGTGTTTATCAATGCGAAATATGTCAAACAAATAAATATATTATTATTACTTTCCCATTTTTTGTGACCACTTTTCACCTAACCTTGCAGAATTACTACTTTAAGTCTATTTTAATTATGAAAAGTTTTGATGCTTTTGCAAGCATCGCAAAACTAATTACAGAGAAAGTTTCTTTTGTCATACATTTCCTCTTCTTGTATCTAAGGTTTAACAGAGATTAATAAAATAAAAACAACTTTGCTGTCTGGGAGCAGGCACTTCAATAAAAAGTACCGGGGTTAAACTAGTTTGATGGATCCAAACCTCCCGTCTTAGAAAAGCGAAGAAAATAAAAGCATACAACATACCAACATATCATAACATCATAACATAAAAGAAAGAAATCAAAAGAATAATCAGAATAATAAGTCAAATAACACAAAGCTGAAAGAAGGGTGATAGAGCAGATTGTTACCTCTCACAATGTCATTGTCAACCTCAGCTTCGTTTCTTTTGACAATGGATTTCTAGGGGTAAATGTGCTCTGACACCCTCTTGAGTTATATCGAATGATTACTGTGCCCACAGTCAACAATTGTCTCATCAGTGCTTAGACTCTCTTTTCATTGAATTTGCCTCACTCAATGTCTGTATCAGACAACCAACCAGCAACAAGACAATTCTGATTGCTGGCATAGCGATTATCAGGTCAACAATTTTACTCTGTAAATATCACCTTGAATTTTCAGGACGTCCATTCTATGTTCTCCCCTTATGTTATTGATATCGGGCTGGTGTTTACAATGAAAACAATTAAATTCTCAATCGTTCATGTTTACAAATACAATTAGCCCCCTCTCCTATTCCTGCCAAATCAATGTAAAATCCCATGATGGATTGGATAGTTTTTTTTTTCAGTTGATGCATTTTAGTGTATATGCATCCAGGTGTTAATGTAGCAAACTTATGGAGTCTGAATATAACTATTAAATTATTCGGGTTACACAGTTATGTGTAATGTATATAACATTGGCACTTCTTGATTGTGGTGATGATGATATGTGTACATTTACAGCTTAACCACTAGCTTCCAATTTCTCTTGATCATTTTGTTCTCATACTTCAGTTTGTATTTATGTTATATTTGTATTACTTGTTGTTTTGTTCCTTCAATGTTAGTACTCTCAACTTGTATAAAATATAATACCTGAACTTTGTCTTAGATTGGGGTCTGCAGGAGTAGTTTGTAATAATGGACCTGTCACATTTTGGTCGTTATCTTCATCTGAAAATCAAATGGAAATCATATATTGTAAATAAAAGGAAGAAAATAAGAGCTTAAAAATATGCCAACATATCATAATATAAAAGAAAGAAGAAAAAACCCATCAAAATGATATATTAAATTACACATAGCTGAAACAGAGGCTGTAAAATAGCTTCAGTTGACAATGTATTTTTCTAAGTCAACGATGTGCTCTACCTCCCTTTAACTCGAGACTTATTATGTGAGATTTGGTATTTTACTCACTTGTGGAAAACACTTGTATGACCTCATTATTCACCAAGAAGGAGTTTTGTTCCCATAATATGGTCATCTAAATCACCCGCTGAGTAGAGATTACGTAATGCTGTAGTCGTCACTAGCTCATTGAATATGATGATCTATAGTATTATATTATCGTGTATCTATATGTATTTATTTATTTATTTATTATTATTATTATTATTTATGCTATACTAGTCTGGCCCTTAATAAAGTTAGTGTATTCAATACACAATAATCCATCAATTGTTGCGTATTTGATTTTCATGTCGTATTTTAACTTAATGCAATATTTATTAAGAAAAGTGACTTTAAATGTATTAAAATATTAGCAAAGTGTGACACACGTACAGAATATGTATACTGTTGTCACTTCACTATTACTTGTTTTTGATTATCATGCGAGAAATACATTAACCTTGTATTACCTATGCTGAGACTATTTACTAAAAAATGAATTAAGTATATATTAAACTATCGGTCTCTATTAAGCTATTTATGTCTTGTTTTATAGCACAGGATTGCGTATGTACAGCATCAAAGTTATTGTGCTTTAAAAGTTCTGATTATTGTAATGAGGCACCTTAATGAACAAAAAATATTTTTGTTTATGATATAAAACAAATAATCATATCCCTATGTAAACGCCGTAACACGCCCTTATCCGATCCCACAGAAATATGCAATTTACATGTAAACACTATTTTGTCAGTTAATTAGATTGATCAATAAATACAGGATTTTTTTTTTCTTCAAATGTTTATATAATTCTCTGATAAATATAAGAACAATCTATAATAGTATTATATTATTGTTTATTTATTTGTACCATTCTGGATGATAGTAACTTTAGCTATTCAATACACAATAATCCATCAATCGTTGTGTATTTTACAGTAGTTATGTATATTTGATTTCTTGATTTTGTTTTTCAGGATCTAGAACTATGCACTCATATTTATTTCAATTTGATGTTGATTTAAATGTAAACGTTTAATATTTTCATGGAGATTCAACATTATAATTTATGTTTATTTATTTTACAGGCGATTGATGCCTTTTAGTGGCCTTATCGTTCATCATTAATTCAGTGTTAGTACTCTCAACTTGGATCCCACCAAATACCAGAAGTGAAAACCACTGATCACGAAAGCTAAGGAACTCCTGTTTCTTATAAGACACCCGCCTAGTTCCTCATAAAGTGAAAAAGTGTTTATCAATGCGAAATATGTCAAACAAATAAATATATTATTATTACTTTCCCATTTTTTGTGACCACTTTTCACCTAACCTTGCAGAATTACTACTTTAAGTCTACTTTAATTATGAAAAGTTTTGATGCTTTTGCAAGCATCGCAAAACTAATTACAGAGAAAGTTTCTTTTGTCATACATTTCCTCTTCTTGTATCTAAGGTTTAACAGAGATTAATAAAATAAAAACAACTTTGCTGTCTGGGAGCAGGCACTTCAATAAAAAGTACCGGGGTTAAACTAGTTTGATGGATCCAAACCTCCCGTCTTAGAAAAGCGAAGAAAATAAAAGCATACAACATACCAACATATCATAACATCATAACATAAAAGAAAGAAATCAAAAGAATAATCAGAATAATAAGTCAAATAACACAAAGCTGAAAGAAGGGTGATAGAGCAGATTGTTACCTCTCACAATATCATTGTCAACCTCAGCTTCGTTTCTTTTGACAATGGATTTCTAGGGGTAAATGTGCTCTGACACCCTCTGAGTTATATCGAATGATTACTGTGCCCACAGTCAACAATTGTCTCATCAGTGGTTAGACTCTCTTTTCATTGAATTTGCCTCACTCAATATCTGTATCAGACAACCAACCAGCAACAAGACAATTCTGATTGCTGGCATAGCGATTATCAGGTCAACAATTTTACTCTGTAAATATCACCTTGAATTTTCAGGACGTCCATTCTATGTTCTCCCCTTAGGTTATTGATATCGGGCTGGTGTTTACAATGAAAACAATTAAATTCTCAATCGTTCATGTTTACAAATACAATTAGCCCCCTCTCCTATTCCTGCTAAATCAATGTAAAATCCCATGATGGATTGGATATTTTTTTTTTTCAGTTGATGCATTTTAGTGTATATGCATCCAGGTGTTAATGTAGCGAACTTATGGAGTCTGAATATAACTATTAAATTATTCGGGTTACACAGTTATGTGTAATGTATATAACATTGGCACTTCTTGATTGTGGTGATGATGATATGTGTACATTTACAGCTTAACCACTAGCTTCCAATTTCTCTTGATCATTTTGTTCTCATACTTCAGTTTGTATTTATGCTATTTTTGTGTTACTTATTGTTTTGTTCCTTCAATGTTAGTACTCTCAACTTGTATAAAATATAATAATACCATTTGTTCGTTGTAACCCTATCTCAACAGATGATGATGATGGACCTGCTATAAACAAAAGACGAAAAATGAAAAAAAAATCTAAATAGTAAAATAAATAACATAATATATAAATAGCTAAAAAAGAGGTTGTAGCATAGTTGATAGTGTAGTTTTCTAAAGTAACAAACTGATCTACCACCATCTGAAGACTTTTGATGTGAGGGTTGACATTTTACTCATATGTAGAAAAAAACTTGCATGACCTCATCATTCATCAAGAAACACTAGGAAATAGAAAATGCAAATATCCCCGGTAAAATGCAAATATTCCCGGTAAAATGCAAATAATTAAAGATTACCAGTTATATTAGCGTTTACCAGTTAAATTAGCGAATTGTCTTGTTATATTTGCGTTTTACCTTTTAAGTTTGCATTGTCGTGGCATTTTAGCGTTTTTCCTTTTAAATTTGCATTGTCGTGGGATTTTAGCGTTTTACCTTTTATATTTGCGTTTTTCCTTTTAAATTTGCATTGTCGTGGGATTTTAGCGTTTTACCTTTTATATTTGCGTTTTTCCTTTTAAATTTGCATTGTCGTGGGATTTTAGCGCTTTACCTTTTATATTTGCGTTTTTCCTTTTAAATTTGCATTGTCGTGGGATTTTAGCGTTTTTCCTTTTATATTTGCGTTTTTCCTTTTAAATTTGCATTGTCGTGGGATTTTAGCGTTTTTCCTTTTATATTTGCGTTTTTCCTTTTAAATTTGCATTGTCGTGGGATTTTAGCGTTTTACCTTTTATATTTGCGTTTTTCCTTTAAAATTTGCATTATCGTGGGATTTTAGCGTTTTACCTTTTAAATTTGCATTTTACCAGTTAAATCGCACGGTCATCTAAATCACCCGCTGAGTAGAGATTACGTAATACTGTAGTCGTCACTAGCTCATTGAATATGACGATCTATAGTATTATATTATCGTGTATCTATCTATACGTATTTATTTATTTATTTATTTATTTATTATTATTATTTATGTCATACTAGTCTGGCCCTTAATAAATTTAGTGTATTCAATACACAATAATCCATCAATTGTTGCGTATTTGATTTTTATGTCGTATTTTAACTTAATGCGATGTTTATTAAGAAATGTGACTTTAAATGTATTAAAATATTAGCAAAGTGTGATACACGTACAGAATACGTATACTGTTGTCACTTCACTATTACTTGTTTTTGATTATCATACGAGAAACACATTAACCTTGTATTACCTATGCTGGGACTATTTACTAAAAAATGAATTAAGTATATATTAAACTATCGGTCTCTATTAAGCTATTTATGTCTTGTTTTATAGCACAGGATTGTGTATGTACAGCGTCAAAGTTATTGTGCTTTAAAAGTTCTGATTATTGTAATGAGACACCTTAATGAACAATAAATATTTTTGTTTATGATATAAAACAAATAATCATATCCCTATGTAAACGCCGTAAAGCGAGAGACCATATTTTAATTTGAAATATTTTATTCTTCAATAAATTAAGGCAAATAATTCCTGAAATAAGAAGTGAAAGGCGGGTTTACTTATTTTTATTTTCATTCTGAAAACAACAGGTACATTCACACCGGTTCACTCAGCAGGGTACCTAATATTGCCAGGCAGAATATACAAGTGTCATCTTACATCCGGTCGACGGGACTCTGACCGAATACATGAATACATGTGTCACAATCTTTGGCAATAATCAGAAACGCAATACACATTTTGTGACCATTTAACGGTACCCGTGACTAGAATAGGAGATGCAATACACGTTTTAAAGGTTCTAATAGGTGATCAAGTATACATTAGGAATGGGTGCATATTAAAGCACACTGGCGGAGCAAGGGGGTGTTCGACAATTTAGTAAAACTCATGTATAAATTGGGTAAAAATTGGCAAACAAGAGCCTGGGTCCCCATTTTCAAAACTGCTGGATCCGCACCTGATGCAGCAATGATTCTGGGGCTATTTTCACAAAAAAATCTTAAGATTAACATTGATCGCAACTTATATTGGATTGTTCATTTTTATCTTGATTTTTTTTGTGCATCATCAGAATGATATAGCAACAACCAAAATTATGAAGTAAAGGAGGGTGAACAGAGCAGGGTAGAACATTCTTCTTGCAAACCCCAAAAAGCAAAATAGACAAAAAACATTCATATGCAATTTTTCCTTATAAAAACAACAATCATATTTTTTATGACTATTCTGAGATTAATCAGAAGGGTCCGCCAGTTCGAAAGACGTTATTAAAATAAACAAAAAATGTTTTCTTTACGCAGACATATTACGCTTTGTTCAAATCAGAAATAACCGTTATGAAAACAGATTAATCTTTTTACTGTAGGCAAGTAAGAATATTGTATTTCCATAAACAAATTATTATATTACGTAAGAGATGTACCCTGAAGTTTTGTATAATATACTTTAAAAGTATTTATAATACGCATCGTCTGTAATTGTCAAATGAAAACTATTACAAATTATATGTTTACATAATCCTCTCAATTTTATGGCTCCCTACCCTGTAACTTTCTGTGCTTTTAGCTAAGAAGCAGAGCTTATGTGTAGCTTTATTGTAGTGCATGAACGATCGATTACAAAGTGCGATCTTATAAATAATAGCATTAAAACAATTTTACTCCGTAGCATAGGCCTATTTTTATTTTTTTACGAATTCATGGCATTGTTCCGATGTCTGTTCTTTTTTTTTCACATAATTTCGTAGTTCTTCAATTTTCGAAAACAATCTTTTGTAAATGTGTCTCATTAAAGACGGATCGTTTTCTCCGATTCGTTTGTTTTGCCATAAGTATATAGAAACAAAACGTAAATCTGCAAAAAGTGATTGTGTAATAAATTCATAAAAGATGTTAAAGTTTGCTTTTAAAGACGCAAGTACCAAAAACAGTGAACCTACCTACTGAACCGTACTTTTTGTAATGCTAAAAATTTACTTCATTTATAAAGTAGCTGGAAAAAAATCCTGAAGGGCTATATAAAATTGAACTTACTATGTCGTCTGCCTCTCAGGCACCGGCTCTTTCTATCATGTAACTGTCATGGGGTCACTGATCGTACTTGTAAACAAAAGAGCTGACTGAAATATGCCTGTTTCTTATATAATATACATGTCACTTTGCAGTGCATTGTGGTTTCAGTACTAAGAAAAACATCAAAAGTAAACACAATTTTGAAAGTGGTCATTTTCAAACATTCTGTTATTTTATTTAGATGTAATATGATTTGGTAGATGGCCAGAACCATGAAATTTTAAAACCAGCCATTTCCGGATTTTATATTCATTTCCATCCCGTATATCGGCCCTGTTTTTACTTCATACGAAAACAGATGATGCCATTTTACTGACAGCAAAAGTTGCCAGATAATCGAGAGTATATTAAAATACAAGAATGACTTTAAAAACAATCTTATGTACAAAGAAATATTTAACTAGCCATTCTTTGAAAATTCCAATCGTCATATGAATGAAGGGTTAACACTGTTAATCGCTATATCTGAAAATCTATAATAGTACGAAAACCGATAACACGATGCTAATAATCGAATATTCTTCTACACATTTTTGGACAGGAAGAGCTCAGATCACATACTCCATTCATTATTGTATTTTTATCCAATAAAATATTCTAAAAAGTTGTACTTCAATTTTCTATTTCATTAGTTAACGATATTTTTTTATTTTTTTTTGATAGCGTCACGTGTTTTGTTGGTTATGCATGTTATTTGTTGACATCCTAGTTTTAGTAATAGTGTGATCTCGGGGTGAAATTTAAATGTATAACAAGCTTGCTTGCTGTATTTATACTTTCTTAAGAAAAGAATGTCATTATTCCTACAATGTAGCGTCAATTTATGTGTTTTCATCCGTATTTTTACATCCGACATTTTTTTTTTATTGACATGTACAAGGTTACATAATATGCAGATCCCTCCAAGTGTATCAACGATCAAACACTCAGGTCGGACAGAGAGTTTTGTCGGACTTCACACCGACAAATGTCCGACCAAATTGTCCGACCAAATCCTCCCAGGTCGGAGTGAGAGCCTCCACTCTCAGATAGTTAAACTGTAAACAGGAAACGTCCCCAAATTCTGCTAACCAATAAATTTGTGCATAAAGAAACATGCGTATCATAGTAAAGCTGAAGTAAATGAGTGATATACAGTGGTACGGAAAGTATAGATATGTTAACGGCTGTCACGGGCGATATATACAATAATATCCATGAATAAAATGTATTAACATGCAGTACCCATGTTTTAAGTGCACTAGAAGTGAATATTAATATGTCCCTATGTACTCGCGACAATCGATGCGAAGGCCCTTTCACTTGCTGCAGACAGTTGCCGGTTTACGATATCGGGTGCGTTTGCTCTTTTACGTGTTTGCCAAATGTAGGGCGAACAAACCCGGGTAAATAATTCTAATTTATACATTTATTTCTTTAAAGGCAAATTTGGATTAAAATTATTTATTAAAATTTAAGCTTTATTTTGTTCATGGCGAATGGGTCATAAATCCGTAAATCCCGTTTTTTTCTTCTTGAAAATTGGCAGTCTGCGGAGTCCTGATATAGGTGAAATAATATTTTATTAGTGTATTCTACGGGTTTTTTTTTCACTACCTGTCAAAACATCACCCATCTCAGCATGTTGTCGCATCGTGTATTCATGATATACAAATACACCTATCACAGGTGTGAAAAAAAACGTTGCTCAAGACTCTTTTTACTAAGACTTATAAACATAGATAACTATTCTACGTTTTCGATTTTCAAGACGTCTTCCAATTTATTTGTACTTAAAAAATAAATTTATATCTTTTTTCTTATATATGTGTATAAATATCTTAATAAAATAAATACATTTACGGTGAGAAATTATTATACGTTATGATATCGTTATTTAGGTAAATACTTATTAGACAGATTTTTTTTAAAACCATTTTTGTCTTTTTAATTGATAACTGACCAAAGCTAAATAAATGAAATGTGACTTAATGTGTTAATTATATAAATCCTTGCCTTCTATAAATTTTAATTTCTTATCTAATTCTTATTCTTATTTAACAATATGGTCAGGTTGTTATTTTCATTGAATGGCTTCCCAGTAGGGGCTCTTCCTGTATATTGGTTACATCCTGTATATTACAACTGACTGCTAATGCATGACAAAGGCAAATTTGGATTAAAATTAATTAGTAAAATTTAAGTTTTATTTTGTTCATGGCGAATGGGTCATAAATCCCGTTTTTTTCTTCTTGAAAATTGGCAGTCTGCGGAGTCCTGATATAGGTGAAATAATATTTTATTAGTGTATTCTACGGGTTTTTTTTTTACAGTTTACCTGTCAAAACATCACCCATCTCAGCATGTTGTCGCATCGTGCATTCATGATATACAAATACACCTATCACAGGTGTGGAAAAAAAACGTTGCTCAAGACTCTTTTTACTAAGACTTATAAACATAGATAACTATTCTACGTTTTCGATTTTCAAGCCGTCTTCCAATTTATTTGTACTTAAAAAATAAATTTATATCTTTTTTCTTATATATGTGTATAAATATCTTAATAAAATAAATACATTTACGGTGAGAAATTATTATACGTCATGATATCGTTATTTAGGTAAATACTTATTAGACAGATTTTTTTTAAAATCATTTTTGTCTTTTTAATTGATAACTGACCCAAGCTAAATAAATGAAATGTGACTTAATGTGTTAATTATATAAATCCTTGCCTTCTATAAATTTTAATTTCTTATCTAATTCTCATTCTTATTATGTAACAATATGGTGAGGAAGTTATTTTCATTGAATGACATCTCAAAATAGATGGCTTCACAGTAGGAGCTCTTCCTGTATATTGGTTACATCCTGTATATTACAACTGACAGCCAATGCAGGACAAACAATTTTAATCAGCCATCATTATCATAAAATACTTTATTTTGATGATGACACCTAATTCCTGTAGGTTTATTTCTGAATAAGAACATTCGTATCATCGATGTTCTTGGTGTTATTTTCTTTTAAATAAAGCAATAAAATTTATGTATACTAACAGGGGGTGCAATTCTGGGGAAAACATATTCAACATTCGAAAAAAATCAATATTCAATGATTGAAGTGTTAGCGAAAATCAGTTCAATATTGTATTTAATAATAAAATATATACTATAAAAAATGTATCTTGTTGAAAAAAATCACAGGGTGGATCGATTTACAATATAAAATTATTATCACAAAATATCTAAATATAGCTATAGCTTTTCTATCAAACACGAGCATGCGCACGTGGTTGTAGTAAAGAAATGGCGGTTGCAATACATCTCACAGTAAACGTGTAAAACAACTTTTTATATTAAATAAACTGGAAAATAATTTATATCGATTTCGTTACTTAATCGATATTTTATTGCAATAATTCATATGAGGCTATGGGTGTTTAAACGTCACTTTTCAACAATATTTCAGTTATTTATTGACCTTTGAGCTACCTTTCCTGGTGCGAATATGGGGCAAGGTAGAAATACACTAGTGTATTTACGTACAAAATAAAGACAAAAATATCTCATATTTATATAAGTAAGAAAATTTAACAGAACATTTGCATGAATGTTTGTCGGAAAAGGTTGATAGTTTCAGTAAATTTCAACACACAATTTATCAGTCATATTTACGTTACCCCCTTTTGCATACATCATCAAAATCATTGTAAGTGTAAAATGTAAATGTCTGTAATTCTGTGCTCTCACGGGCTTCTTGATTGATTTAATAAACTATGTTATGTTATGTTATGTTATGTTATGTTATACATGAACATGCGAAGATATATGTTTACACCTAATCATTTTTCAAATTTTTGTTTCAACTTTATTCGTAAAGTCTAATGCTAATTCCGTCTAGTATGAGATATATACAAAAAAATATACATGTAAATATTTACGTTGCCGTAAATTTGATGATTGGTGGTCCCGATATTTCAGGTACAGGTTGAATGCGTGTCAATGATTTGTAATCACATGAAATTAATTTCAGTAATTTCAAATGCAAAAGTTAAATGGGATTGACTGAACAAAGTAAACTATACGACTTTTACGTTTGCACCGGTGGGCATCATTTGTAATTTATTTTAAAAGTCGGTACATGAGTACAACAATAACATAAGCTCTAATGTGCTTTTAAGTCCGACAATAAAAAATATATACATAATATCTTTTTCCCCCCCTTGTTAATTGTATATGCCCTCCTGGGGCCCTAATTTTGTTAATAAACTTAAATTTATTCTATATCTGTACAATAAGCACCGCCTATTTGTCAGTCAATTATACATCAAAGAGACCGATATGGAGCAATTAACACATGATTGACAAGGTGAGAGAGTTGTAAAATAAATCGATTATGGATGTACAAAACAGAGAATACTTTTTTTGTTTTGGTAACAGAGAAAGATAATTTCATTGCATACATATAAACAAGTTTTATTCTAAAAAAAAAAAAATGAAGAAAACAAATAAAAGTAAATAATTTTAATAAACAAAGATCGTTTCTGTATGACTGCTACAAAACTATTGTTATGTGGTTACTTTCCTCGCTTGCTGCGCTAATAACGTGTTGTCCGCGAATGTCCTGATGGACAATTTGACTGCCGCGTTCGGCCGCGGACTTCCCGATGCTAATTAGTCAATTTCCACGCCGCGATTGTCCGCGAAACCACGCGGATTTGGCGTAATCCATGCTGGCTGTAGTGAGGACTGACATTTTTTTTCACTAGGACCACCAAACCCATATGCAATTTCGCGAACTCTGTAGTATTAATGTTTAATATAAATATTAATTATTATGTTTTCATATTTGATGTGTGTTTATATTGGTGTAAAATTAATAATAAATATTCAGTATTATATTTTCATATTTCATGTGTAATTTTATAGTTTTAGAGTTTAATAATACATATTCATTAATTTGTTTTCGTATTTTATGTAATTCCATTTATGTAGAAAAAGCAAAAAATAGAATCAAATTTACCTTTATTAACATGTGATTACCCTGATAATTCACCCTTAATGGGACCCCTTAATTCCTCTTAATTAGGAAGGACACCATTCGTTGATATTTTGTTATAGTTAGAGTATATTAAGTGAAATTTTAATGGTTAAGAAGGCGGAGCGAGCTAAGCGATGCGACCCCCTTCTTAACCAATAAAATTTCACTTAATATACTCTAACTTTCACGTGCATTGCTTGACCACTTCAATACATACATACATATATAAATAAAACTGAAGTCGTATCAAAATCTTTTAACTATTAAACATGTCCAAGAGAAAGCCAAACTGGACCGATTGAGAGAAGATGATACTAATGGAGGAATACGAGAAAAGAAAGGACGTTTTAAGAGCAAAATTTTCGTCAAAAATTATATTTCTTTAAAATTTAGGTACATGTATGTTTAACAGGGACACAATCATAATATTCCTCAACTTCCCACTTTTGAGTTTGGATGCACCTCCCTCATCTATTTGGAGGATTTTACGTTCAACAGTTATATACGAAACTAATTTTAATGACTGTATGGAAATATCATGTAAATAAAACATAAAAAAAAAATAGGCTCGATTCCTAAATGTACTGCTTTCTAAGTCATCCTGTAACATATCACATATCATCATAATAGACTGTCGGTCAGATCTGTATTTGTCTATTAACTCGAAGTCATCGTAGATATCAAGAGGTTTTGTACGATCTCTGAATACTCGAATTTTATGTACATGTAAGATATGATATGGATTTGATGATAAACTCGAATGCCTATGAAATATTGCTAATATGGTTTGTTGTTATCTTTTTATTCATACAATATCTTTTTCATAACTCACAATCAATATAAAATAGCAATTCAAGAAAACTTAAGGAACCTACCCATCTACCTTAAAGCTAAGGGAAATCTTAAGTGTTTTCTTAGTTTAAGGACGTTTATGAATACCACTTAAGTATGATGGGCGGAGTTTCCTTAACTTAAGGTTATTCTTAGGAAATACTTAAAAAACAAGTTTTATGAATACCACTCAAGTAAAATGGGCGGAGTTTCCTTAACTTAAGTGTTTCCTTAGGAAAATCTTAACTTAAGTGGCTTTATGAATACGGGCCCAGCTGCATTCAAAATGAAACGCATGTGCGCGAAGCCGAAGGAATTTTTAAAATTGAAGTGCCCGACAACGTAATTTTGGTATCAAATAATCATAAATCTCTATAAATCAATATAGAGAGAAAGAAATAGTAGATTTATGATTATTTGATACCAAAATTATGTTGAGAAGTGTATGGAAAATAAAATGAAAAAAAAAGGGGGGGATAATGTAGGTCATGACCCCATGTACCTGTGCTTTTACGATCACAATTTTCCTTACGTTGTCAGGCACTTCAATTAAAAAAAATTCTTCGGCTTCGCGCACACGCGTTTCATTTTTAATGCAGCTGTTGCAGCTCGCTCCGCCCCTTCTTAACCATTAAAATGTCACTTAATATACTCTAACTATAACTTGGCCTTGAGGGATACACGAAATCATAAAATTTTATTACTTTGGTATAAATTCATTACTTACAGCTCACTCCAATACAATATACACTTTAGCAGTAAACACAACAGGTGGTACACCTGAGGAAAAGGCCTCTAGGCATGTAACTCTTGTGGGGACAACAAATGTGTTCTCTCTCTGAATTATAGAAAATTCAATTGTTTTACACTATTTCAACACATATTTTAATACAAGGCCTATAAAACAGATTTTTACAGAAGTGAATTTCATTTTTTTAAACGTTAAACTTAACGTAAAATATTCATATGAATAATTTCTTAGCTCTGAGCTTTGCTTTCAGATGCATACAAATCTATGTTTAACACTGTATTAGCGATTAAGCCCGTAATAAATTACAGAGTTATCGAAGCGAATCATGATTAAGTTGGATATAATGTCGCACAATAGGCTACCCGATTTGTAAGGCTTGAAGTAATTTACCATATAACAATATGTTCGTAATGATGAACGGTAAGGCCACTAATATGCATCAATCGCCTGTAAAATAAATAAACATAAATTATAATGTTGAATCTCCGTGAAAATATTAAACGTTTACATTTAAATCAACATCAAATTGAAATAAATATGAGTGCATAGTTCTAGATCCTGAAAAACAAAATCAAGAAATCAAATATACATAACTACTGTAAAATACACAACGATTGATGGATTATTGTGTATTGAATAGCTAAAGTTATTATCATCCAGAATGGTACAAATAAATAAACAATAATATAATACTATTATAGATTGTTCTTATATTTATCAGGGAATTATATAAACATTTGAAGAAAAAAAAATCCTGTATTTATTGTTCAATCTAATTAACTGACAAAATAGTGTTTACATGTAAATTGCATATTTCTGTTGGATCGGACAAGGGCGCGTACGTTATGTAAACGGCGTTTACATAGGGTTATGATTATTTGTTTTATATCATAAACAAAAATATTTATTGTTCATTAAGGTGCCTCATTACAATAATCAGAACTTTTAAAGCACAATAACTTTGACGCTGTACATACACAATCCTGTGCTATAAAACAAGACATAAATAGCTTAATAGAGACCGATAGTTTAATATATACTTAATTCATTTTTTAGTAAATAGTCCCAGCATAGGTAATACAAGGTTAATGTGTTTCTCGTATGATAATCAAAAACAAGTAATAGTGAAGTGACAACAGTATACGTATTCTGTACGTGTATCACACTTTGCTAATATTTTAATACATTTAAAGTCACATTTCTTAATAAACATCGCATTAAGTTAAAATACGACATAAAAATCAAATACGCAACAATTGATGGATTATTGTGTATTGAATACACTAAATTTATTAAGGGCCAGACTAGTATGACATAAATAATAATAATAAATAAATAAATAAATAAATACGTATAGATAGATACACGATAATATAATACTATAGATCGTCATATTCAATGAGCTAGAGACGACTACAGTATTACGTAATCTCTACTCAGCGGGTGATTTAGATGACCGTGCGATTTAACTGGTAAAATGCAAATTTAAAAGGTAAAATGCTAAAATCCCACGATAATGCAAATTTAAAAGGAAAAACGCAAATATAAAAGGTAAAACGCTAAAATCCCACGACAATGCAAATTTAAAAGGAAAAACGCAAATTTAAAAGGTAAAACGCTAAAATCCCACGATAATGCAAATTTAAAAGGAAAAACGCAAATATAAAAGGTAAAACGCTAAAATCCCACGACAATGCAAATTTAAAAGGAAAAACGCAAATATAAAAGGAAAAACGCTAAAATCCCACGACAATGCAAATTTAAAAGGAAAAACGCAAATATAAAAGGAAAAACGCTAAAATCCCACGACAATGCAAATTTAAAAGGAAAAACGCAAATATAAAAGGAAAAACGCTAAAATCCCACGACACTGCAAATTTAAAAGGAAAAACGCAAATATAAAAGGAAAAACGCTAAAATCCCACGACAATGCAAATTTAAAAGGAAAAACGCAAATATAAAAGGTAAAAGCTAAAATCCCACAACAATGCAAATTTAAAAGGAAAAACGCAAATATAAAAGGTAAAACGCTAAAATCCCACGACAATGCAAATTTAAAAGGAAAAACGCAAATATAAAAGGAAAAACGCTAAAATGCCACGACAATGCAAATTTAAAAGGTAAAACGCAAATATAACAAGACAATTCGCTAATTTAACTGGTAAGCGCTAATATAACTGGTAATCTTTAATTATTTGCATTTTACCGGGAATATTTGCATTTTACCGGGGATATTTGCATTTTCTATTTCCTAGTGAAAGGAGTGTTGTGCCCATACAACTAATGCTATATAGATGTATGATAGGAGTATCGATGTTGCTTGTTTCCAAGATTATTCTGTTTGATTTTGGAATTGTTCCGACAATGTGTAATTTTTTGTTACTCATATGTAGAAGAAAACTTCCATGACATCATCATTCACCAAGAAGGAGTTTTGTGCCCATAAATAAATATAAAACAAAAAAAAGGGGGTGAACTCGGGTGCTCACGAAGGGTAAGCAGTTCCTGCTTCCTATAAGATATTCACTTTGCTGTCTTGGAACAGGCACTTCAATAAAATGTACCGGTGCTAAGCTAATTTGATGGTACAAAGCCTCCCGTCTTCCACAAGCGAAGAAAATAAGAGCATGTCAACATATCATAGCATAAAAGAAAGAAATCAAATGAATAATCAGAATAATAATTTAAATAACACAAAGCTGAAAGAAGGGTGGTAGAACAGATTTGCTACCTCTCATCATGACATTGTCAACCTCAGCTTTGTTTCTTTTGACAATGGATTTCTAGGGGTAAATGTGATCTGACACCCTCTGAGTTATATCGAATGATTACTGTGCCCACAAACAACAATTGTCTCACGAGTGCATAAGCTCTCTTTTCATTGAATTTGCCTCACTCGCTGTCTGTATCAGACAATCAATCAGAACAAGACACTTCTGATTGTTGGCATAGCGATTATCAGGTCAACAATTTTATTCTGTAAATATTTCCTTGAATTTTCAGGGACGTCCATTCTATGTTCTCCCCTTATGCTATTGATATCGAGCTGGTGTTTACAATGAAAAAAAAATTCTCAATCGCTCATGTTTACAAATACAATTATCTCCGTCTCCTATTCCTGCCAAATCAATGTAAAATCTGATGATGCAGTGGATAGGTTTTGTTTTCAGTTGACGCATTTTAATGTATATGTATCCAGGTGTTAATGTAGCGAACTTATAGAGTCTGAATATAACTATTAAATTATTCGGGTTACACAGTTATGTGTAATGTATATAACATTCACTAGGAAATAGAAAATGCAAATATCCCCGGTAAAATGCAAATATTCCCGGTGAAATGCAAATAATTAAAGATTACCAGTTATATTAGCGTTTACCAGTTAAATTAGCGAATTGTCTTGTTATATTTGCGTTTTACCTTTTAAATTTGCATTGTCGTGGGATTTTAGCGTTTTTCCTTTTAAATTTGCATTGTCGTGGGATTTTAGCGTTTTTCCTTTTATATTTGCGTTTTTCCTTTTAAATTTGCATTGTCGTGGGATTTTAGCGTTTTTCCTTTTAAATTTGCATTGTCGTGGCATTTTAGCGTTTTTTCCTTTTATATTTGCGTTTTTCCTTTTAAATTTGCATTGTCGTGGGATTTTAGCGTTTTTCCTTTTATATTTGCGTTTTTCCTTTTAAATTTGCATTATCGTGGGATTTTAGCGTTTTACCTTTTAAATTTGCATTTTACCAGTTAAATCGCACGGTCATCTAAATCACCCGCTGAGTAGAGAGATTACCTAATACTGTAGTCGTCACTAGCTCATTGAATATGACGATCTATAGTATTATATTATCGTGTATTTATTTATTTATATATTATTATTATTTATGTCATACTAGTCTGGCCCTTAATACATTTAGTGTATTCAATACACAATAATCCATCAATTGTTGGTATTTGATTTTCATGTGGTATATTAACTTAATGCGATGTTTATTAAGAAATGTGACTTTAAATGTATTAAAATATTAGCAAAGTGTGATACACGTACAGAATACGTATACTGTTGTCACTTCACTATTACTTGTTTATCATGCCAGAAATACATTAACCTTGTAATACCTATGCTGAGACTATTTACTAAAAAATGAATTAAGTATATATTAAACTATCGGTCTCTATTAAGCTATTTATGTCTTGTTTTATAGCACAGGATTGTGTATGTACAGCGTCAAAGTTATTGTGCTTTAAAAGTTCTGATTATTGTAATGAGGCACCTTAATGAACAATAAATATTTTTGTTTATGATATAAAACTAATAATCATAACCCTATGTAAACGCCGTTTACATAACGTACGCGCCCTTGTCCGATCCAACAGAAATATGCAATTTACATGTAAACACTATTTTGTCAGTTAATTAGATTGAACAATAAATACAGGATTTTTTTTTCTTCAAATGTTTATATAATTCCCTGATAAATATAAGAACAATCTATAATAGTATTATATTATTGTTTATTTATTTGTACCATTCTGGATGATAATAACTTTAGCTATTCAATACACAATAATCCATCAATCGTTGTGTATTTTACAGTAGTTATGTATATTTGATTTCTTGATTTTGTTTTTCAGGATCTAGAACTATGCACTCATATTTATTTCAATTTGATGTTGATTTAAATGTAAACGTTTAATATTTTCACGGAGATTCAACATTATAATTTATGTTTATTTATTTTACAGGCGATTGATGCATATTAGTGGCCTTACCGTTCATCATTACGAACATATTGTTATATGGTAAATTACTTCAAGCCTTACAAATCGGGTAGCCTATTGTGCGACATTATATCCAACTTAATCATGATTCGCTTCGATAACTCTGTAATTTATTACGGGCTTAATCGCTAATACAGTGTTAAACATAGATTTGTATGCATCTGAAAGCAAAGCTCAGAGCTAAGAAATTATTCATATGAATATTTTACGTTAAGCTTAACGTTTAAAAAAATGAAATTCACTTCTGTAAAAATCTGTTTTATAGGCCTTGTATTAAAATATGTGTTGAAATAGTGTAAAACAATTGAATTTTCTATAATTCAGAGAGAGAACACATTTGTTGTCCCCACAAGAGTTACATGCCTAGAGGCCTTTTCCTCAGGTGTACCACCTGTTGTGTTTACTGCTAAAGTGTATATTGTATTGGAGTGAGCTGTAAGTAATGAATTTATACCAAAGTAATAAAATTTTATGATTTCGTGTATCCCTCAAGGCCAAATTATAGTTAGAGTATATTAAGTGACATTTTAATGGTTAAGAAGGGGCGGAGCGAGCTGCAACAGCTGCATTAAAAATGAAACGCGTGTGCGCGAAGCCGAAGAATTTTTTTTAATTGAAGTGCCTGACAACGTAAGGAAAATTGTGATCGTAAAAGCACAGGTACATGGGGTCATGACCTACATTATCCCCCCCTTTTTTTTTCATTTTATTTTCCATACACTTCTCAACATAATTTTGGTATCAAATAATCATAAATCTACTATTTCTTTCTCTCTATATTGATTTATAGAGATTTATGATTATTTGATACCAAAATTACGTTGTCGGGCACTTCAATTTTAAAAATTCCTTCGGCTTCGCGCACATGCGTTTCATTTTGAATGCAGCTGGGCCCGTATTCATAAAGCCACTTAAGTTAAGATTTTCCTAAGGAAACACTTAAGTTAAGGAAACTCCGCCCATTTTACTTGAGTGGTATTCATAAAACTTGTTTTTTAAGTATTTCCTAAGAATAACCTTAAGTTAAGGAAACTCCGCCCATCATACTTAAGTGGTATTCATAAACGTCCTTAAACTAAGAAAACACTTAAGATTTCCCTTAGCTTTAAGGTAGATGGGTAGGTTCCTTAAGTTTTCTTGAATTGCTATTTTATATTGATTGTGAGTTATGAAAAAGATATTGTATGAATAAAAAGATAACAACAAACCATATTAGCAATATTTCATAGGCATTCGAGTTTATCATCAAATCCATATCATATCTTACATGTACATAAAATTCGAGTATTCAGAGATCGTACAAAACCTCTTGATATCTACGATGACTTCGAGTTAATAGACAAATACAGATCTGACCGACAGTCTATTATGATGATATGTGATATGTTACAGGATGACTTAGAAAGCAGTACATTTAGGAATCGAGCCTATTTTTTTTTTATGTTTTATTTACATGATATTTCCATACAGTCATTAAAATTAGTTTCGTATATAACTGTTGAACGTAAAATCCTCCAAATAGATGAGGGAGGTGCATCCAAACTCAAAAGTGGGAAGTTGAGGAACATTATGATTGTGTCCCTGTTAAACATACATGTACCTAAATTTTAAAGAAATATAATTGTTGACGAAAATTTTGCTCTTAAAACGTCCTTTCTTTTCTCGTATTCCTCCATTAGTATCATCTTCTCTCAATCGGTCCAGTTTGGCTTTCTCTTGGACATGTTTAATAGTTAAAAGATTTTGATACGACTTCAGTTTTATTTATATATGTATGTATGTATTGAAGTGGTCAAGCAATGCACGTGAAAGTTAGAGTATATTAAGTGAAATTTTATTGGTTAAGAAGGGGGTCGCATCGCTTCGCTCGCTCCACCTTCTTAACCATTAAAATTTCACTTAATATACTCTAACTATAACAAAATATCAAAGAATGGTGTCCTTCCTAATTAAGAGGAATTAAGGGGTCCCATTAAGGGTGAATTATCAGGGTAATCACATGTTAATAAAGGTAAATTTGATTCTCTTTTTTGCTTTTTCTACATAAATGGAATTACATAAAATACGAAAACAAATTAATGAATATGTATTATTAAACTCTAAAACTATAAAATTACACATGAAATATGAAAATATAATACTGAATATTTATTATTAATTTTACACCAATATAAACACACATCAAATATGAAAACATAATAATTAATATTTATATTAAACATTAATACTACAGAGTTCGCGAAATTGCATATGGGTTTGGTGGTCCTAGTGAAAAAAAATGTCAGTCCTCACTACAGCCAGCATGGATTACACCAAATCCACGCGGTTTCGCAGACAATCGCGGCGTGGAAATTGACTAATTAGCATCGGGAAGTCCGCGATCGTCTCGCAGCCGAACGCGGCAGTCAAATTGTCCATCAGGACATTCGCGGACAACACGTTATTAGCGCAGCAAGCGAGGAAAGTAAACACATAACAATAGTTTTATTGCAGTCATACAGAAACGATCTTTGTTTATTATTATTATTTACTTTTATTTGTTTTCTTCATTTTTTTTTTTTAGAATAAAACTTGTTTATATGTATGCAATGAAATTATCTTTCTCCGTTACCAAAACAAAAAAAGTATTCTCTGTTTTGTACATCCATAATCGATTTATTTTACAACTCTCTCACCTTGTCAATCATGTGTTAATTGCTCCTTATCGGTCTCTTTGATGTATAATTGACTGACAAATAGGCGGTGCTTATTGTACAGATATAGAAATAGAATAAATATAAGTTTATTAACAAAATTAGGGCCCCAGGAGGGCATATACAATGAACAAGGGAAAAAAAAAGATATTATGTATATATTTTTTAATGTCGGACTTAAAAGCACATTAGAGCTTATGTTATTGTTGTATTCATGTACCGACTTTTGAAATAAATTACAAATGATGCCCACCGGTGCAAACGTAAAAGTCGTACAGTTTACTTTGTTCAGTCAATCCCATTTAACTTTTGCATTTGAAATTACTGAAATTAATTTCATGTGATTACAAATCATTGACACGCATTCAACCTGTACCTGAAATTACGGGACCACCAATCATCAAATTTACGGCAACGTAAATATTTACATGTATATTTTTTTGTATATATCTCATACTAGACGGAATTAGCATTAGACTTTACGAATAAAGTTGAAACAAAAATTTGAAAAATGATTAGGTGTAAACATATATCTTCGCATGTATAACATAACATAACATAACATAACATAACATAACATAGTTTATTAAATCAATCAAGAAGCCTGTGAGAGCACAGAATTACAGACATTTACATTTTACACTTACAATGATTTTGATGATGTATGCAAAAGGGGGTAACGTAAATATGACTGATAAATTGTGTGTTGAAATTTACTGAAACTATCAACCTTTTCCGACAAACATTCATGCAAATGTTCTGTTAAATTTTCTTACTTATATAAATATGAGATATTTTTGTCTTTATTTTGTACGTAAATACACTAGTGTATTTCTACCTTGCCCCATATTCGCGCCAGGAAAGGTAGCTCAAAGGTCAATAAATAACTGAAATATTGTTGAAAAGTGACGTTTAAACACCCATAGCCTCATATGAATTATTGCAATAAAATATCGATTAAGTAACAAAATCGATATAAATTATTTTCCAGTTTATTTAATATAAAAAGTTGTTTTACACGTTTACTGTGAGATGTATTGCAACCGCCATTTTTTTACTACAACCACGTGCGCATGCTCGTGTTTGATAGAAAAGCTATAGCTATATTTAGATATTTTGTGATAATAATTTTATATTGTAAATCGATCCACCCTGTGATTTTTTTCAACAAGATACATTTTTTATAGTATATATTTTATTATTAAATACAATATTGAACTGATTTTCGCTAACACTTCAATCATTGAATATTGATTTTTTTCGGATGTTGAATATGTTTTCCCCAGAATTGCACCCCCTGTTAGAATACATAAATTTTATTGCTTTATTTAAAAAAAAATAACACCAAGAACATCGATGATACGAGTGTTCTTATTCAGAAATAAACCTACAGCAAAATAAAGGTATACTGTAAACAAAATTTATTGTCCGAAAAATACGGTACTCCTCTACTATACTAATTTGGATTAGGTGATGGGAATTAGGTGTCATCATCAAAATAAAGTATTTTATGATAATGATGGCCGATTGAAATTGTTTGTCCTGCATTGGCTGTCAGTTGTAATATACAGGATGTAACCAATATACAGGAAGAGCTCCTACTGTGAAGCCATCTATTTTGAGATGTCATTCAATGAAAATAACAACCTGACCATATTGTTACATAATAAGAATAAGAATTAGATAAGAAATTAAAATTTATAGAAGGCAAGGATTTATATAATTAACACATTAAGTCACATTTCATTTATTTAGCTTGGGTCAGTTATGAATTTATTTTTTAAGTACAAATAAATTGGAAGACGGCTTGAAAATCGATGTAAAGATTTATTAACATTAAGGGATTCTTTAATTAATGGGTTTATATTATTAGTATTTATTCTTACAAAATACATCATAACTTGAGTTTTAATAAAGGAAGCAATAGGGAGTCGCCCCAACTCTGATAATGTCGAAATGTTACATGCAGTTTTTTCAAGGCCTAAAACTGTTTTACAATATTTTGTATGTATTTTTTCATATGATGATTTTTCCTGTAGGCCTAAAGTATCACAAAAAGTATTATTTCTGATTGCTCGAAGCATGGCTCTATATAAGGGGAGGTATTCGTCCATATACCATATTTCACAATTATAACTTATAATGGGACGGATCAGCGTGTCAAAGAGTTTACACGAGAGGTTGACAGGTAGTTATTAAAAATTTGAGAAAAGTTTTCGCATTTATAATCACGAGACTACATGACCCCTCGATGACCCGAATGCTATTCTCTTATCCAAACATATCCGGGTATTTAATAATAACACTTTTTTTTAGCAATCAATTTTAATCGTTTCATTTATATAAATCGTTATTCAATAATTCGTCTATTTTATTAACAAAAATAAACTATTGTAAAGAAAATATTACTTATTAGCAAAGTGTATGAATGGATCAGAGACTATATTATGTAACCTTGTACATGTCAATAAAAAAAAAATGTCGGATGTAAAAATACGGATGAAAACACATAAATTGACGCTACATTGTAGGAATAATGACATTCTTTTCTTAAGAAAGGATAAATACAGCAAGCAAGCTTGTTATACATTTAAATTTCACCCCGAGATCACACTATTACTAAAACTAGGATGTCAACAAATAACACGCATAACCAACAAAACACGTGACGCTATCAAAAAAAAATAAAAAAATATCGTTAACTAATGAAATAGAAAATTGAAGTACAACTTTTTAAAATATTTTATTGAATAAAAATACAATAATGAATGGAGTATGTGATCTGAGCTCTTCCTGTCCAAAAATATGTAGAAGAATATTCGATTATTAGCATCGTGTTATCGGTTTTCGTGCTATTATAGATTTTCAGATATAGCGATTAACAGTGTTAACCCTTCATTCATATAACGATTGGAAATTTCTAAGAATGCCTAGTTAAATATTTCTTTGTACATAAGATTGTTTTTAAAGCCATTCTTGTATTTTAATATACTCTCGATTATCTGGCAACTTTTGCTGTCAGTAAAATGGCGTCATCTGTTTTCGTATGAAGTAAACACAGGGCCGATATACGGGATGGAAACGAATATAAGATCCGGAAATGGCTGGTTTTAAAATTTCATGGTTCTGGCCATCTACCAAATCATATTACATCTAAATAAAATAACAGAATGTTTGAAAATGACCACTTTCAAAATTGTGTTTACTTTTGATGTTTTTCTTAGTACTGAAACCACAATGCACTGCAAAGTGACATGTATTTTTTATAAGAAACAGGCATATTTCAGTCAGCTCTTTTGTTTACAAGTACGATCAGTGACCCCATGACAGTTACATGATAGAAAGAGCCGGTGCCTGAGAGGCAGACGACATAGTAAGTTCAATTTTATATAGCCCTTCTGGATTTTTTTCCAGCTACTTTATAAATGAAGTAAATTCTTAGCATTACAAAAAGTACGGTTCAGTAGGTAGGTTCACTGTTTTTGGTACTTGCGTCTTTAAAAGCAAACTTTAACATCTTTTATGAATTTATTACACAATCACTTTTTGCAGATTTACGTTTTGTTTCTATATACTTATGGCAAAACAAACGAATCGGAGAAAACGATCCGTCTTTAATGAGACACATTTACAAAAGATTTTTTTCGAAAATTGAAGAACTACGAAATTATGTGAAAAAAAAAGAACAGACATCGGAACAATGCCATGAATTCGTAAAAAAATAAAAATAGGCCTATGCTACGGAGTAAAATTGTTTTAATGCTATTATTTATAAGATCGCACTTTGTAATCGATCGTTCATGCACTACAATAAAGTTACACATAAGCTCTGCTTCTTAGCTAAAAGCACAGAAATTTACAGGGTAGGGAGCCATAAAATTGAGAGGATTATGTAAACATATAATTTGTAATAGTTTTCATTTGACAATTACAGACGATGCGTATTATAAATACTTTTAAAGTATATTATACAAAACTTCAGGGTACATCTCTTACGTAATATAATAATTTGTTTATGGAAATACAATATTCTTACTTGCCAACAGTAAAAAGATTAATCTGTTTTCATAACGGTTATTTCTGATTTGAACAAAGCGTAATATGTCTGCGTAAAGAAAATATTTTTTGTTTATTTTAATAACGTCTTTCGAACTGGCGGACCCTTCTGATTAATCTCAGAATAGTCATAAAAAATATGATTGTTGTTTTTATAAGGAAAAATTGCATATGAATGTTTTTTTGTCTATTTTGCTTTTTGGGGTTTGCAAGAAGAATGTTCTACCCTGCTCTGTTCACCATGCTTTACTTCATAATTTTGGTTGTTGCTATATCATTCTGATGATGCACAAAAAAAATCAAGATAAAAATGAACAATCCAATATAACTTACGATCAATGTTAATCTTAAGATTTTTTTGTGAAAATAGCCCCAGAATCATTGCTGCATCAGGTGCGGATCCAGCAGTTTTGAAAACGGGGACCCAGGCTCTTGTTTGCCAATTTTTACCCAATTTATACACAAATTTTACTAAATTGTCGAACACCCCCTTGCTCCGCCAGTGTGCTTTAATATGCACCCATTCCTAATGTATACTTGATCACCTATTAGAACCTTTAAAACGTGTATTGCATCTCCTATTCTAGTCACGGGTACCGTTAAATGGTCACAAAATGTGTATTGCGTTTCTGATTATTGCCAAAGATTGTGACACATGTATTCATGTATTCGGTCAGAGTCTCGTCGACCGGATGTAAGATGACACTTGTATATTCTGCCTGGCAATATTAGGTACCCTGCTGAGTGAACCGGTGTGAATGTACCTGTTGTTTTCAGAATGAAAATAAAAATAAGTAAACCCGCCTTTCACTTCTTATTTCAGGAATTATTTGCCTTAATTTATTGAAGAATAAAATATTTCAAATTAAAATATGGTCTCTCGCTTTACGGCGTTTACATAGGGATATGATTATTTGTTTTATATCATAAACAAAAATATTTATTGTTCATTAAGGTGTCTCATTACAATAATCAGAACTTTTAAAGCACAATAACTTTGACGCTGTACATACACAATCCTGTGCTATAAAACAAGACATAAATAGCTTAATAGAGACCGATAGTTTAATATATACTTAATTCATTTTTTAGTAAATAGTCCCAGCATAGGTAATACAAGGTTAATGTGTTTCTCGCATGATAATCAAAAACAAGTAATAGTGAAGTGACAACAGTATACGTATTCTGTACGTGTATCACACTTTGCTAATATTTTAATACATTTAAAGTCACATTTCTTAATAAACATCGCATTAAGTTAAAATACGACATAAAAATCAAATACCCAACAATTGATGGATTATTGTGTATTGAATACACTAAATTTATTAAGGGCCAGACTAGTATGACATAAATAATAATAATAAATAAATAAATAAATAAATAAATACGCATAGATAGATACACGATAATATAATATTATAGATCGTCATATTCAATGAGCTAGTGATGACTACAGTATTATGTAATCTCTACTCAGCGGGTGATTTAGATGACCGTGCGATTTAACTGGTAAAATGCAAATTTAAAAGGTAAAACGCTAAAATCCCACGATAATGCAAATTTAAAAGGAAAAACGCAAATATAAAAGGAAAAACGCTAAAATCCCACGACAATGCAAATTTAAAAGGAAAAACGCAAATATAAAAGGAAAAACGCTAAAATCCCACGACAATGCAAATTTAAAAGGAAAAACGCAAATATAAAAGGAAAAACGTTAAAATCCCACGACAATGCAAATTTAAAAGGAAAAACGCTAAAATCCCACGACAATGCAAATTTAAAAGGAAAAACGCAAATATAAAAGGAAAAACGCTAAAATGCCACGACAATGCAAATTTAAAAGATAAAACGCAAATATAACAAGACAATTCGCTAATTTAACTGGTAAACGCTAATATAACTGGTAATCTTTAATTATTTGCATTTTACCGGGAATATTTGCATTTTACCGGGGATATTTGCATTTTCTATTTCCTAGTGATTGGCACTTCTTGATTGTGGTGATGATGATATGTGTACATTTACAGCTTAACCACTAGCTTCCAATTTCTCTTGATCATTTTGTTCTGATACTTTAATTTGTATTTATGCTATTTTTGTGTTACTTATTGTTTTGTTCCTTCAATGTTAGTACTCTCAACTTGTATAAAATATAATACCTGAACTTTGTCCTAGATTGCGGTCTACGGGAGTAGTTTGTGATAATGGATCTGTCACATTTTGGTTGCCATCTGCATCTGAAAATGAAATGGAAATCATATATTGTAAATAAAAGGACGAAAATAAGAACTTACAAACATGCCAACATATCATTAAATAAAAGAAAAATGAAAAAACATCATAATAATAAATCAACTGACAAATAGCTGAAAGAGAGGTTGTAGAGTAATTGATAGTGTAGTTTTCGAAAGTACCAAACTGCTCTACCTCCCCCTAACTCAAGACTTATTATGTGAGGGTTGACATTTTACTCACTTGTAGAAAACACTTGTATGACCTCATCAGCTAAGGAACTCCTGTTTCTTATAAGACACCCGCCTAGTTCCTCATAAAGTGAAAAAAGTGTTTATCAACGTGAAATATGTCAAAAAAATAAATATCATTATTATTACTTCCCCTTTTTTTTGTGACCACTTTTCACCTAAATTTCAAGAATTACCTGGAGCTTTTGATACATGTGCCTGCAGCAATAATTTGTTACCTATTAAAAAAAAAATTAATAAAACAAAACAAGCAAATATAAATCATACACACATTAAGTCAAGTACACCGTTAGTATCACATAGAAATAAGGAATTTATTCTGTCATTTCACAGTCATGTTTGAGCTTCCAATGTTTTAGAATTAATTAAAACGCTTTTTTAATAAACGTTAGAAAATACAGAAAGGACAATAAAGCATGAACAACCCAGAGAAACTGACAACATTGGGAACACAATACACAAAGCAAAGACAAACAAAACAAAAACATAACACGATATGAGTTGGACATCACTATACGCAAACAAACACAAATAATATAAATAAGACACTACAAACAACTGGAGGAAGAGACAAACCGAACATCGTTTGTATGCGGATAACGCAGCGTACATCACAACACGAAACTCAGAACGTAAAGACGCATAATAGGACAACACAAAAAACTAAAAAGATGAGCAACATACCAGGGGTGAACTCGGGTGCTCGCGAAGGGTAAGCAGTACCTGCTTCTAATAAGCCATTCGCTGTGTTACTTATATATCCATTTAGTCCTGTAAAGGTATTGGCAGTGATAGAGGATGAGCAACACGGATCCCATAAAAATATCCGAGAAGTTGTAGCGTAGTTGATAATGTAGTTTTCTAGAGTACCAAACACCTCTACCACCCTCTATTTCAAGATTTATTATGTGAGGGTTGACATTTTACTCACTTGTAGAAAACACTTGTATGACCTCATCATTCACCAAGAAGGAGTTTTGTACCCATAAAACTAATGGTATGTACATGTATGTTCGGAGTATGGATGTTGCCTGTTACTAAGATTATTCTATTAGATTTTATAATTGTTCCGACAATGTGTTATTTTTTGTTTTTCATTTCATTTTATATATTTTGGCATTTAATGATTTTCTTTGCGGCTAATTGATGATATTATGTTTACATTTCCAGTTTCATCTCTCGCTTCCGGTTTGTCTTGATCAAAGCTTTTCTACTTATAGTTCCGTTTATATTTATGCTATACTTGTATTACTTGTTGTTTTGTTCTTTAAATGTGTCAAACTTGTATAAAATATAATACCTGGATTTTGCCTTTGATTGGAGTCTATGTGAGCAGTTGGTAATGATGAACATGTCATAAAAGAAAGAAAAACATCAACATAATAAATTAAATAATAAATAGTCAAACCTGTATTAAGAGGTCACCTTTGCGACAAGGAAAAAGTGGTCTTTTAAGACAGATGACCACTTAAAAGAGGTTCAATTCATAGAATCTTATATGACAGGACAAGAAAAAAGTGACCTTTTAATACAGGCGACTGTATGGGCAGGTTTGACTGTAGCTGAAATAAAAGAAGAAAACCGAACGGGCAATCAAGAACACAGAAAACTGAAATGATGAACAACACGGATCCCACCAAATACCAGAAGTGAACCCCACTGATCACGAAAGCTAAGGAACTCCTGTTTCTTATAAGACACCTGCCTAGTTCCTCATAAAGTGAAACAAGAGGCTCCCAGGAGCCTGTAATCGCTCACCTGCATCAAAGCCGCTTTCAATAACAATGGAACTGCACTGTGGTGGCCATGAATTTCCCATAGGGTCCTATGTTAAACTAAGTACAGCAGTGCAGACATCTTGGTCAGAGGGCGGGACCACCAGAAACAATTTTGGAAGAGAACCATCCAATGACTATCTTATCAAACTTTGGTTCCAATTGAGCAACTGGTTCCAGACAAGAAGATGTTTATGTGAATTTCCCATAGGGTCCCATGTTAAGCTAAGTTCGGCTGTGGGGGCCATCTTCGTCGAAAGGCCGAACACATTTTTGGAAGAGAACCATCCAATGACTATTTCATCAAAATTTTGTTCTTATTGAGCAAATAGTTTCAGACGAGAAGATTTTTATGGGAATTTCCCATAGGGTCCTATGTTAAATTATGTTCAGCTGTGGCGGCCATCTTGGTCAGAGGTCTGAAATGCCAAACATAATTTTGGAAGGGGACCACTCAAGGATCATTTCAGCAAAGTTTGGTTGAGATTGGCTCAGTAACTTCAAAGAAGATTTTTTTTTAATTTCACCCCTTTTTTCTATTTTTAGCTTCGTGGCCATCTTGGTTGGAAGTGGGGATCATCGGACACAATTTTGGAAGGGGGCCATCCAAGGATCATTCCACAAAAGTTTGATTGCAATTGGCCCAGTGGTTTCTGAGGAGAAGATGTTATTGTGAATTTCCCATTGGCTCCTATGTTAAGCTAAGTTCGGCTGTGGGGGTCATCTTGATCGAAGGGCCGAACCGCAGAACACGTTTTTGGAAGAGAACCATCCAATGACTATTTCATCAAAATTTTGTTCTTATTGAGCAAATGGTTTCAGACAAGAAGATTTTTATGGGAATTTCCCATAGGGTCCTATGTTAAATTAAGTTCGGCTGTGGTGGCCATCTTCTGAAAATGTTCTGAAATGCCGCATACATTTATGGAAGAGGACCACCCAAGAATCATTTCAGCAAAGTTTGGTTGAGATTGGCTCAGTAGTTTCAGAGGAGAAGATTTTTTTTAAATTTCATCCCCCCTTTTTTCTAATTTGCATAATCGGTCAAAATCGGCAAAAGTTCAAAGTTAATAAAAAATCCCGTAACATGTTACAAAGCTCAACATTATGCTTATACAGTTCAAATTTGGGCACTTTCTGGCTTAAAATAGAGCAGTTTTGGCCATTTGAAGAAATTTCTATTTTTAGTAATGGCGGTCATCTTGGATACAGGACAGCGCTGACAGACACAATTTTGAAAGGGGACCACCTAAGGATCATTTCAGCAAAGTTTGGTTGAGATTGGCTCAGTAGTTTCAGAGGAGAAGATTTTTTTTACATTTCATCCCCCATTTTTTCTATTTTTAGATTCGTGGCCATCTTGGTTGAAAGTCGGGATCACTGGACACAATTTTGGAAGGGGGCCATCCAAGGATCATTCCACAAAAATTTGGTTGCAATTGGCCCAGTGGTTTCTGAGGAGAAGATTTTTATGTGAATTTCCCATAGGGTCCTATGTTAAGCTAAGTTTGGCTGTGGGGACCATCTTGATCGAAGGGGTGAACCGCCGGACACGTTTTTGGAAGAGAACCATCCAATGAATATTTCATCAAAATTTTGTTCTTATTGAGCAAATAGTTTCAGACAAGAAGATTTTTATGGGAATTTCCCATAGGGTCCTATGTTAAATTAAGTTCGGCTGTGGTGGCCATCTTGGTCGGTGTTCTGAAATGCCGAACACAATTTTGGAAGAGGACCACCCAAGAATCATTTCAGCAAAGTTTGGTTGAGATTGGTTCAGTAGTTTCAGAGGAGAAGATTTTTTTTTAATTTCATCCCCCCTTTTTTCTAATTTGCATAATCGGTCAAAATCGGCAAAAGTTCAAAGTTCATAAAAAATCCCGTAATATTTGCTAAAAAAGCTCATCATTATGCTTATACAGTTCAAATTTGGGCACTTTCTGGCTTAAAATAGAGCAGTTTTGGCCATTTGAAGAAATTTCTATTTTCAGTAATGGTGGCCATCTTGGATACAAGACAGCACTGATGGACATAATTTTGAAAGGGGACCACCTAAGGATCATTTCAGCAAAGTTTGGTTGAGATTGGCTCAGTAGTTTCAGAGGAGAAGATTTTTTTTACATTTCATCCCCCCTTTTTTCTATTTTTAGCTTCGCGTCCATCTTGGTTGGAAGTCGGGATCACCGGACACAATTTTGGAAGGGGACCATCCAAGGATCATTCCACAAAAGTTTGGTTGCAATTGACCCGGTGGTTTCTGAGGAGAAAATTTTTATGTGAATTTCCCATAGGGTCCTATGTTAAGCTAAGTTCGGCTGTGGGGGCCATCTTGATCGAAGGGCCGAACCGCCGGACACATTTTTGGAATAGAACCATCCAATGTTTATTTCATCAAAATTTTGTTCTTATTGAGCAAATGGTTTCAGACAAGAACATTTTTATGGGAATATCCCATAGGGTCCTATGTTAAATTAAGTTCGGCTGTGGCAGCCATCTTGGTCGGTGTTCTGAAATGCCACACACAAATTTGGAAGAGGACCACCCAAGAATAATTTCAGCAAAGTTTGGTTGAGATTGGCTCAGTAGTTTCAGAGGAGAAGATTTTTTTTTAATTTCATCCCCCCTTTTTTCTAATTTGCATAATCGGTCAAAATAGGCAAAAGTTCAAAGTTCATAAAAAATCCCATAATATATGTTAAAAAGCTCATCATTATGCTTATACAGTTCAAATTTGGGCACTTTCTGGCTTAAAATAGAGCAGTTTTGGCCATTTGAAGAAATTTCTATTTTTAGTAATGGCGGCCATCTTGGATAAAGGACGGCGCTGACGGACACAATTTTGAAAGGGGACCACCTAAGGATCATTTCAGCAAAGTTTGGTTGAGATTGGCTCAGTAGTTTCAGAGGAGAAGATTTTTTTTTAATTTTCTCCCCCCCCCCTTTTTTCTAACTTGCATAATCGGCCAAAATGGGTAATGGGATTTACTTCAAACTTGCAGGGTAGGTAGATCTTAACATGCTGCATTTTTTTTGCAATTTAAACTTAACATCTATCTCTAAATAGTTTTTGAAATATAAGACGAAAAGTATTAAAATTAAAAAAAAAATTGATGAAAAAAGGGCAATCACTCCAAGATGGGTAATCAAATTTACTTCAAAATTGCAGGGTAGGTAGGTCTTGACATGCTGAACATGTTTGCAGTTTCAACTTACCATTTGTCTCTTATAGTTTTTGAAATAAAGGACGAAAAGTATTAAAATTTTCAAAAATTTGATGAAAAAAGGGAAATAACTCCAAAATGGGTAATGGGATTTACTTCAAAATTGCAGGGTGGGTAGATCTTGATATGCCGCACATTTTTGCAATTTAAAGTTAACCTTTATCTCTTATAGTTTTTGAAATATAAAACGAAAAGTATTAAAATTTTGCAAATTTGATGAAAAAAGGGCAATAACTCCAAGATGGGTAATCAGATTTACTTCAAAATTGCAGTATAGGTAAATCTTGATGTGCTGATCATTTTTTTCCCATGTCAGATTTTTGATATTATTAACGGTTTTTGAGTTATTACCCAAAACCTGCAATTTTAACATATGTTCTATTTTTAGCAACAGCGGCCATGTTGGTTGGTGCACAGCATCACCAGACACAATTTTGAAACTAGAAACCCTAGTGATGATTCAGACCAAGTTAGGTTTCCATTGGTCTAGTACTTTCAGGTGAGCTAAAAAGTGTTTATCAATGTGAAATATGTCAAAAAAATAAATATCATTATTATTACTTCCCCTTTTTTTGTGACAACTTTTCACCTAAACTTCAAGAATTACCTGGAGCTTTTGATACTTGTGCCTGCAGCAATAATTTGTTACCTAGTAAAAAAAAAATTAATAAAACAAAACAAGCAAATATAAATCATACACACATTAAGTCAAGTACACCGTTAGTATCATATAGAAATAAAGAATTTATTCTGTCATTTCACAGTCATGTTTGAGCTTCCAATGTTTTAGAATGAATTAAAACGCTTTTTTAATAAATGTTAGAAAATACAGAAAGGGCAATAAAGCATGAACAACCCAGAGAAACTGACAACATTGGGAACACAATACACAAAGCGAAGACAAACAAAACAAAAACATAACACGATATGAGTTGGACATCACTATACGCAAACAAACACAAATAATATAAATAAGACACCAGCCCTTCTACAAACAACTGGAGGAAAAGACAAACCGAACATCGTTTGTATGCGGATAACGCAGCGTACATCACAACACGAAACTCAGAACGCAAAGACGCATAATAGGACAACACAAAAAACTAAAAAGATGAGCAACATACTAGGGGTGAACTCGGGTGCTCGTGAAGGGTAAGCAGTACCTGCTTCTGATAAGCCATTCGCCGTGTTACTTATATATCCATCTAGTCCTGTAAAGGTATTGGCAGTGATAGAGGATAAGCAACACGTACCCCATACAAAAATCCGAGAAGTTGTAGCGTAGTTGATAATGTAGTTTTCTAGAGTACCAAACACCTCTACCACCCTCTATTTCAAGATTTATTATGTGAGGGTTGACATTTTACTCACTTGTGGAAAACACTTGCATGACATCATCATTAACCAAGAAGGAGTTTTGTGCCCATAAATAAATATAAAACAAAAAAAGGGGGTGAACTCGGGTGCTCACGAAGGGTAAGCAGTTCCTGCTTCTTATAAGCTATTCACTGTGTTACTCATATATACAGTCTAGTCCAGTAAATGTATTGGCAGTGATAGAAGATGAGCAACACGGACCCCACCAAAAAAAAACCGGGGTGAACACGAGTGCTCGCGAAGGGTAAGCTAACTTTAAATCTACTTTAATTATGAAAGGTGTTGATGCTTTCACAAGCATCGCGAAGCTAATTACAGAGAAAGTTTCTTTTGTCATACAGTTCCTCTTCTTAATTCTAATGTTGAACAGAGAGTAATAAAAACAATAAAATACCACACTGTCGAAACAATTCCAAAATAAAATATCAAAATCATTGAAAGAGGAAAATCTATACCCCTAAAACACAAAATCACTTTGCTGTCTTGGAACAGGCACTTCAATTAAAAGTACGGGGGCTACGCTAATTTGATGGGACAAAGCCTCCCGTCTTCCACAAGCGAAGAAAATAAAAGCATGTCAACATATCATAGCATAAAAGAAAGAAATCAAATGAATAATCAGAATAATAATTTAAATAACACAAAGCTGAAAGAAGGGTGGTAGAACAGATTTGCTACCTCTCATCATGACATTGTCAACCTCAGTTTCGTTTCTTTTGACAATGGATTTCTAGGGGTAAATGTGATCTGACACCCTCTGAGTTATATCGAATGATTACTGTGCCCACAAACAACAATTGTCTCACGAGTGCATAAGCTCTCTTTTCATTGAATTTGCCGCACTCGCTGTCTGTATCAGACAATCAATCAGAACAAGACACTTCTGATTGTTGGCATAGCGATTATCAGGTCAACAATTTTATTCTGTAAATATCTCCTTGAATTTTCAGGGACGTCCATTCTATGTTCTCCCCTTATGCTATTGATATCGAGCTGGTGTTTACAATGAAAAAAAAATTCTCAATCGCTCATGTTTACAAATACAATTATCTTCGTCTCCTATTCCTGCCAAATCAATGTAAAATCTGATGATGCAGTGGATAGATTTCGTTTTCAGTTGACGCATTTTAATGTATATGCATCCAGGTGTTAATGTAGCTAACTTATAGAGTCTGAATATAACTATTAAATTATTCGGGTTACACAGTTATGTGTAATGTATATAACATTGGCACTTCTTGATTGTGGTGATGATGATATGTGTACATTTACAGCTTAACCACTAGCTTCCAATTTCTCTTGATCATTTTGTTCTCATACTTCAGTTTGTATTTATGCTATTTTTGTGTTACTTATTGTTTTGTTCCTTCAATGTTAGTACTCTCAACTTGTATAAAATATAATACCTGAACTTTGTCCTAGATTGCGGTCTACGGGAGTAGTTTGTGATAATGGATCTGTCACATTTTGGTTGCCATCTGCATCTGAAAATGAAATGGAAATCATATATTGTAAATAAAAGGACGAAAATAAGAGCTTACAAACATGCCAACATATCATTAAATAAAAGAAAAATGAAAAAACATCATAATAATAAATTAACTGACAAATAGCTGAAAGAGAGGTTGTAGAGTAATTGATAGTGTAGTTTTCGAAAGTACCAAACTGCTCTACCTCCCCCTAACTCAAGACTTATTATGTGAGGGTTGACATTTTACTCACTTGTAGAAAACACTTGTATGACCTCATCAGCTAAGGAACTCCTGTTTCTTATAAGACACCCGCCTAGTTCCTCATAAAGTGAAAAAAGTGTTTATCAATGTGAAATATGTCAAAAAAATAAATATCATTATTATTACTTCCCCTTTTTTTGTGACAACTTTTCACCTAAACTTCAAGAATTACCTGGAGCTTTTGATACTTGTGCCTGCAGCAATAACGTGTTACCTAGTAAAAAAAAAATTAATAAAACAAAACAAGCAAATATAAATCATACACACATTAAGTCAAGTACACCGTTAGTATCATATAGAAATAAGGAATTTATTCTGTCATTTCACAGTCATGTTTGAGCTTCCAATGTTTTAGAATGAATTAAAACGCTTTTTTAATAAACGCTAGAAAATACAGAAAGGGCAATAAAGCATGAACAACCCAGAGAAACTGACAACATTGGGAACACAATACACAAAGCGAAGACAAACAAAACAAAAACATAACACGATATGAGTTGGACATCACTATACGCAAACAAACACAAATAATATAAATAAGACACTACAAACAACTGGAGGAAAAGACAAACCGAACATCGTTTGTATGCGGATAATGCAGCGTACATCACAACACGAAACTCAGAACGTAAAGACGCATAATAGGACAACACAAAAAACTAAAAAGATGAGCAACATACTAGGGGTGAACTCGGGTGCTCGTGAAGGGTAAGCAGTACCTGCTTCTGATAAGCCATTCGCCGTGTTACTTATATATCCATCTAGTCCTGTAAAGGTATTGGCAGTGATAGAGGATAAGCAACACGTACCCCATAAAAAAATCCGAGAAGTTGTAGCGTAGTTGATAATGTAGTTTTCTAGAGTACCAAACACCTCTACCACCCTCTATTTCAAGATTTATTATGTGAGGGTTGACATTTTACTCACTTGTGGAAAACACTTGCATGACATCATCATTAACCAAGAAGGAGTTTTGTGCCCATAAATAAATATAAAACAAAAAAAGGGGGTGAACTCGGGTGCTCACGAAGGGTAAGCAGTTCCTGCTTCTTATAAGCTATTCACTGTGTTACTCATATATACAGTCTAGTCCAGTAAATGTATTGGCAGTGATAGAAGATGAGCAACACGGACCCCACCAAAAAAAAACCGGGGTGAACACGAGTGCTCGCGAAGGGTAAGCTAACTTTAAATCTACTTTAATTATGAAAGGTGTTGATGCTTTCACAAGCATCGCGAAGCTAATTACAGAGAAAGTTTCTTTTGTCATACAGTTCCTCTTCTTAATTCTAATGTTGAACAGAGAGTAATAAAAACAATAAAATACCACACTGTCGAAACAATTCCAAAATAAAATATCAAAATCATTGAAAGAGGAAAATCTATACCCCTAAAACACAAAATCACTTTGCTGTCTTGGAACAGGCACTTCAATTAAAAGTACGGGGGCTACGCTAATTTGATGGGACAAAGCCTCCCGTCTTCCACAAGCGAAGAAAATAAAAGCATGTCAACATATCATAGCATAAAAGAAAGAAATCAAATGAATAATCAGAATAATAATTTAAATAACACAAAGCTGAAAGAAGGGTGGTAGAACAGATTTGCTACCTCTCATCATGACATTGTCAACCTCAGTTTCGTTTCTTTTGACAATGGATTTCTAGGGGTAAATGTGATCTGACACCCTCTGAGTTATATCGAATGATTACTGTGCCCACAAACAACAATTGTCTCACGAGTGCATAAGCTCTCTTTTCATTGAATTTGCCGCACTCGCTGTCTGTATCAGACAATCAATCAGAACAAGACACTTCTGATTGTTGGCATAGCGATTATCAGGTCAACAATTTTATTCTGTAAATATCTCCTTGAATTTTCAGGGACGTCCATTCTATGTTCTCCCCTTATGCTATTGATATCGAGCTGGTGTTTACAATGAAAAAAAAATTCTCAATCGCTCATGTTTACAAATACAATTATCTTCGTCTCCTATTCCTGCCAAATCAATGTAAAATCTGATGATGCAGTGGATAGATTTTGTTTTCAGTTGACGCATTTTAATGTATATGCATCCAGGTGTTAATGTAGCTAACTTATAGAGTCTGAATATAACTATTAAATTATTCGGGTTACACAGTTATGTGTAATGTATATAACATTGGCACTTCTTGATTGTGGTGATGATGATATGTGTACATTTACAGCTTAACCACTAGCTTCCAATTTCTCTTGATCATTTTGTTCTCATACTTCAGTTTGTATTTATGCTATTTTTGTGTTACTTATTGTTTTGTTCCTTCAATGTTAGTACTCTCAACTTGTATAAAATATAATACCTGAACTTTGTCCTAGATTGCGGTCTACGGGAGTAGTTTGTGATAATGGATCTGTCACATTTTGGTTGCCATCTGCATCTGAAAATGAAATGGAAATCATATATTGTAAATAAAAGGACGAAAATAAGAGCTTACAAACATGCCAACATATCATTAAATAAAAGAAAAATGAAAAAACATCATAATAATAAATTAACTGACAAATAGCTGAAAGAGAGGTTGTAGAGTAATTGATAGTGTAGTTTTCGAAAGTACCAAACTGCTCTACCTCCCCCTAACTCAAGACTTATTATGTGAGGGTTGACATTTTACTCACTTGTAGAAAACACTTGTATGACCTCATCAGCTAAGGAACTCCTGTTTCTTATAAGACACCCGCCTAGTTCCTCATAAAGTGAAAAAAGTGTTTATCAATGTGAAATATGTCAAAAAAATAAATATCATTATTATTACTTCCCCTTTTTTTGTGACAACTTTTCACCTAAACTTCAAGAATTACCTGGAGCTTTTGATACTTGTGCCTGCAGCAATAATGTGTTACCTAGTAAAAAAAAAATTAATAAAACAAAACAAGCAAATATAAATCATACACACATTAAGTCAAGTACACCGTTAGTATCATATAGAAATAAGGAATTTATTCTGTCATTTCACAGTCATGTTTGAGCTTCCAATGTTTTAGAATGAATTAAAACGCTTTTTTAATAAACGCTAGAAAATACAGAAAGGGCAATAAAGCATGAACAACCCAGAGAAACTGACAACATTGGGAACACAATACACAAAGCGAAGACAAACAAAACAAAAACATAACACGATATGAGTTGGACATCACTATACGCAAACAAACACAAATAATATAAATAAGACACTACAAACAACTGGAGGAAAAGACAAACCGAACATCGTTTGTATGCGGATAATGCAGCGTACATCACAACACGAAACTCAGAACGTAAAGACGCATAATAGGACAACACAAAAAACTAAAAAGATGAGCAACATACTAGGGGTGAACTCGGGTGCTCGTGAAGGGTAAGCAGTACCTGCTTCTGATAAGCCATTCGCCGTGTTACTTATATATCCATCTAGTCCTGTAAAGGTATTGGCAGTGATAGAGGATAAGCAACACGTACCCCATAAAAAAATCCGAGAAGTTGTAGCGTAGTTGATAATGTAGTTTTCTAGAGTACCAAACACCTCTACCACCCTCTATTTCAAGATTTATTATGTGAGGGTTGACATTTTACTCACTTGTGGAAAACACTTGCATGACATCATCATTAACCAAGAAGGAGTTTTGTGCCCATAAATAAATATAAAACAAAAAAAGGGGGTGAACTCGGGTGCTCACGAAGGGTAAGCAGTTCCTGCTTCTTATAAGCTATTCACTGTGTTACTCATATATACAGTCTAGTCCAGTAAATGTATTGGCAGTGATAGAAGATGAGCAACACGGACCCCACCAAAAAAAAACCGGGGTGAACACGAGTGCTCGCGAAGGGTAAGCTAACTTTAAATCTACTTTAATTATGAAAGGTGTTGATGCTTTCACAAGCATCGCGAAGCTAATTACAGAGAAAGTTTCTTTTGTCATACAGTTCCTCTTCTTAATTCTAATGTTGAACAGAGAGTAATAAAAACAATAAAATACCACACTGTCGAAACAATTCCAAAATAAAATATCAAAATCATTGAAAGAGGAAAATCTATACCCCTAAAACACAAAATCACTTTGCTGTCTTGGAACAGGCACTTCAATTAAAAGTACGGGGGCTACGCTAATTTGATGGGACAAAGCCTCCCGTCTTCCACAAGCGAAGAAAATAAAAGCATGTCAACATATCATAGCATAAAAGAAAGAAATCAAATGAATAATCAGAATAATAATTTAAATAACACAAAGCTGAAAGAAGGGTGGTAGAACAGATTTGCTACCTCTCATCATGACATTGTCAACCTCAGTTTCGTTTCTTTTGACAATGGATTTCTAGGGGTAAATGTGATCTGACACCCTCTGAGTTATATCGAATGATTACTGTGCCCACAAACAACAATTGTCTCACGAGTGCATAAGCTCTCTTTTCATTGAATTTGCCGCACTCGCTGTCTGTATCAGACAATCAATCAGAACAAGACACTTCTGATTGTTGGCATAGCGATTATCAGGTCAACAATTTTATTCTGTAAATATCTCCTTGAATTTTCAGGGACGTCCATTCTATGTTCTCCCCTTATGCTATTGATATCGAGCTGGTGTTTACAATGAAAAAAAAATTCTCAATCGCTCATGTTTACAAATACAATTATCTTCGTCTCCTATTCCTGCCAAATCAATGTAAAATCTGATGATGCAGTGGATAGATTTTGTTTTCAGTTGACGCATTTTAATGTATATGCATCCAGGTGTTAATGTAGCTAACTTATGGAGTCTGAATATAACTATTAAATTATTCGGGTTACACAGTTATGTGTAATGTATATAACATTGGCACTTCTTGATTGTGGTGATGATGATATGTGTACATTTACAGCTTAACCACTAGCTTCCAATTTCTCTTGATCATTTTGTTCTCATACTTCAGTTTGTATTTATGCTATTTTTGTGTTACTTATTGTTTTGTTCCTTCAATGTTAGTACTCTCAACTTGTATAAAATATAATACCTGAACTTTGTCCTAGATTGCGGTCTACGGGAGTAGTTTGTGATAATGGATCTGTCACATTTTGGTTGCCATCTGCATCTGAAAATGAAATGGAAATCATATATTGTAAATAAAAGGACGAAAATAAGAGCTTACAAACATGCCAACATATCATTAAATAAAAGAAAAATGAAAAAACATCATAATAATAAATTAACTGACAAATAGCTGAAAGAGAGGTTGTAGAGTAATTGATAGTGTAGTTTTCGAAAGTACCAAACTGCTCTACCTCCCCCTAACTCAAGACTTATTATGTGAGGGTTGACATTTTACTCACTTGTAGAAAACACTTGTATGACCTCATCAGCTAAGGAACTCCTGTTTCTTATAAGACACCCGCCTAGTTCCTCATAAAGTGAAAAAAGTGTTTATCAATGTGAAATATGTCAAAAAAATAAATATCATTATTATTACTTCCCCTTTTTTTGTGACAACTTTTCACCTAAACTTCAAGAATTACCTGGAGCTTTTGATACTTGTGCCTGCAGCAATAATGTGTTACCTAGTAAAAAAAAAATTAATAAAACAAAACAAGCAAATATAAATCATACACACATTATGTCAAGTACACCGTTAGTATCATATAGAAATAAGGAATTTATTCTGTCATTTCACAGTCATGTTTGAGCTTCCAATGTTTTAGAATGAATTAAAACGCTTTTTTAATAAACGCTAGAAAATACAGAAAGGGCAATAAAGCATGAACAACCCAGAGAAACTGACAACATTGGGAACACAATACACAAAGCGAAGACAAACAAAACAAAAACATAACACGATATGAGTTGGACATCACTATACGCAAACAAACACAAATAATATAAATAAGACACTACAAACAACTGGAGGAAAAGACAAACCGAACATCGTTTGTATGCGGATAATGCAGCGTACATCACAACACGAAACTCAGAACGTAAAGACGCATAATAGGACAACACAAAAAACTAAAAAGATGAGCAACATACTAGGGGTGAACTCGGGTGCTCGTGAAGGGTAAGCAGTACCTGCTTCTGATAAGCCATTCGCCGTGTTACTTATATATCCATCTAGTCCTGTAAAGGTATTGGCAGTGATAGAGGATAAGCAACACGTACCCCATAAAAAAATCCGAGAAGTTGTAGCGTAGTTGATAATGTAGTTTTCTAGAGTACCAAACACCTCTACCACCCTCTATTTCAAGATTTATTATGTGAGGGTTGACATTTTACTCACTTGTGGAAAACACTTGCATGACATCATCATTAACCAAGAAGGAGTTTTGTGCCCATAAATAAATATAAAACAAAAAAAGGGGGTGAACTCGGGTGCTCACGAAGGGTAAGCAGTTCCTGCTTCTTATAAGCTATTCACTGTGTTACTCATATATACAGTCTAGTCCAGTAAATGTATTGGCAGTGATAGAAGATGAGCAACACGGACCCCACCAAAAAAAAACCGGGGTGAACACGAGTGCTCGCGAAGGGTAAGCTAACTTTAAATCTACTTTAATTATGAAAGGTGTTGATGCTTTCACAAGCATCGCGAAGCTAATTACAGAGAAAGTTTCTTTTGTCATACAGTTCCTCTTCTTAATTCTAATGTTGAACAGAGAGTAATAAAAACAATAAAATACCACACTGTCGAAACAATTCCAAAATAAAATATCAAAATCATTGAAAGAGGAAAATCTATACCCCTAAAACACAAAATCACTTTGCTGTCTTGGAACAGGCACTTCAATTAAAAGTACGGGGGCTACGCTAATTTGATGGGACAAAGCCTCCCGTCTTCCACAAGCGAAGAAAATAAAAGCATGTCAACATATCATAGCATAAAAGAAAGAAATCAAATGAATAAGCAGAATAATAATTTAAATAACACAAAGCTGAAAGAAGGGTGGTAGAACAGATTTGCTACCTCTCATCATGACATTGTCAACCTCAGTTTCGTTTCTTTTGACAATGGATTTCTAGGGGTAAATGTGATCTGACACCCTCTGAGTTATATCGAATGATTACTGTGCCCACAAACAACAATTGTCTCACGAGTGCATAAGCTCTCTTTTCATTGAATTTGTGTCACTCGCTGTCTGTATCAGACAATCAATCAGAACAAGACACTTCTGATTGTTGTCATAGCGATTATCAGGTCAACAATTTTATTCTGTAAATATCTCCTTGAATTTTCAGGGACGTCCATTCTATGTTCTCCCCTTATGCTATTGATATCGAGCTGGTGTTTACAATGAAAAAAAAATTCTCAATCGCTCATGTTTACAAATACAATTATCTCCGTCTCCTATTCCTGCCAAATCAATGTAAAATCTGATGATGCAGTGGATAAGTTTTGTTTTCAGTTGACACATTTTAGTGTATATGCATCCAGGTGTTAATGTAGCTAACTTATGGAGTCTGAATATAACTATTAAATTATTCGGGTTACACAGTTATGTGTAATGTATATAACATTGGCACTTCTTGATTGTGGTGATGATGATATGTGTACATTTACAGCTTAACCACTAGCTTCCAATTTCTCTTGATCATTTTGTTCTCATACTTCAGTTTGTATTTATGCTATTTTTGTGTTACTTATTGTTTTGTTCCTTCAATGTTAGTACTCTCAACTTGTATAAAATATAATACCTGAACTTTGTCCTAGATTGCGGTCTACGGGAGTAGTTTGTGATAATGGATCTGTCACATTTTGGTTGCCATCTGAAAATGAAATGGAAATCATATATTGTAAATAAAAGGACGAAAATAAGAGCTTACAAACATGCCAACATATCATTAAATAAAAGAAAAATGAAAAAACATCATAATAATAAATTAACTGACAAATAGCTGAAAGAGAGGTTGTAGAGTAATTGATAGTGTAGTTTTCGAAAGTACCAAACTGCTCTACCTCCCCCTAACTCAAGACTTATTATGTGAGGGTTGACATTTTACTCACTTGTAGAAAACACTTGTATGACCTCATCAGCTAAGGAACTCCTGTTTCTTATAAGACACCCGCCTAGTTCCTCATAAAGTGAAAAAAGTGTTTATCAATGTGAAATATGTCAAAAAAATAAATATCATTATTATTACTTCCCCTTTTTTTTGTGACCACTTTTCACCTAAACTTCAAGAATTACCTGGAGCTTTTGATACATGTGCCTGCAGCAATAATTTGTTACCTAGTAAAAAAAAAATTAATAAAACAAAACAAGCAAATATAAATCATACACACATTAAGTCAAGTACACCGTTAGTATCACATAGAAATAAGGAATTTATTCTGTCATTTCACAGTCATGTTTGAGCTTCCAATGTTTTAGAATTAATTAAAACGCTTTTTTAATAAACGTTAGAAAATACAGAAAGGAAAATAAAGCATGAACAACCCAGAGAAACTGACAACATTGGGAACACAATACACAAAGCGAAGACAAACAAAACAAAAACATAACACGATATGAGTTGGACATCACTATATGCAAACAAACACAAATAATATAAATAAGACACTACAAACAACTGGAGGAAGAGACAAACCGAACATCGTTTGTATGCGGATAACGCAGCGTACATCACAACACGAAACTCAGAACGTAAAGACGCATAATAGGACAACACAAAAAACTAAAAAGATGAGCAACATACCAGGGGTGAACTCGGGTGCTCGCGAAGGGTAAGCAGTACCTGCTTCTGATAAGCCATTCGCTGTGTTACTTATATATCCATCTAGTCCTGTAAAGGTATTGGCAGTGATAGAGGATGAGCAACACGGACCCCATAAAAATATCCGAGAAGTTGTAGTGTAGTTGATAATGTAGTTTTCTAGAGTACCAAACACCTCTACCACCCTCTATTTCAAGATTTATTATGTGAGGGTTGACATTTTACTCACTTGTAGAAAACACTTGTATGACCTCATCATTCACCAAGAAGGAGCTTTGTACCCATAAAACTAATGGTATGTACATGTATGTTCGGAGTATGGATGTTGCCTGTTACTAAGACTATTCTAATAGATTTTATAATTGTTCCGACAATGTGTTATTTTTTGTTTTTCATTTCATTTTATATATTTTGGCATTTAATGATTTTCTTTGCGGCTAATTGATGATGATATGTTTACATTTCCAGTTTCATCTCTCGCTTCCGGTTTGTCTTGATCAAAGCTTTTCTACTTATAGTTCCGTTTATATTTATGCTATACTTGTATTACTTGTTGTTTTGTTCTTTAAATGTGTCAAACTTGTATAAAATATAATACCTGGATTTTGCCTTTGATTGGAGTCTATGTGAGCATTTGGTAATGATGAACATGTCATAAAAGAAAGAAAAACATCAACATAATAAATTAAATAATAAATAGTCAAACCTGTATTAAGAGGTCACCTTTGGGACAAGGAAAAAGTGGTCTTTTAAGACAGATGACCACTTAAAAGAGGTTTAATTCATAGAATCTTCTATGACAGGGCAAGAAAAAAGTGATGATTACTGTGCCCACAAACAACAATTGTCTCACGAGTGCTTAAGCTCTCTTTTCATTGAATTTGTGTCACTCGCTGTCTGTATCAGACAATCAATCAGAACAAGACACTTCTGATTGTTGGCATAGCGATTATCAGGTCAACAATTTTACTCTGTAAATATCTCCTTGAATTTTCGGGACATCCATTCTATGTTCTCCCCTTATGCTATTGATATTGAGCTGGTGTTTACAATGAAAAAACAATTCTCAATCTCTCATGTTTACAAATACAATTATCTCTGTCTCCTATTCCTGCCAAATCAATGTAAAATCTGATGATGCAGTGGATAAGTTTTGTTTTCAGTTGACACATTTTAGTGTATATGCATCCAGGTGTTAATGTAGCTAACTTATGGAGTCTGAATATAACTATTAAATTATTCGCGTTATACAGTTATGTGTAATGTATATAACATTGGCACTTCTTGATTGTGGTGATGATGATATGTGTACATTTACAGCTTAACCACTAGCTTCCAATTTCTCTTGATCATTTTGTTCTCATACTTTCGTTTGTATTCATGCTATTTTTGTGTTACTTATTGTTTTGTTTGATTATCCCTGATTTCTCCATATGGACAAGAAGAATGGGTGAGCCCAAACACGTATGATTATCCCTGATTTCTACATAAGGACAAAGAAGAATGGCAGAGACCAAACCTGTATGATTATCCCTGATTTCTACATATAGACAAGGAAGAATGGCAGAGACCAAACCTGTACGATTATACCTGATTGCTACATATAAACAAGGAAGAATGGCGGAGACCAAACCTGTACGATTATTCCTGATTTCTGCATATGGACAAGGAATAATGGATTACACCAAACACGAATGATTATCCCTGATTTCTTCATATGGACAAGGAAAAATGGCTGAGCCCAAACACGTATATACATGATTATCCCTGATTTCTGCATATGGATAAGAAAGAATGGCTTAGACCAAACATGCAGCGTGCTTAGCGGAGAAGCAACACATTCCAATTTTAGTCTTTGGTTTCACCCGATGTGGACTCAAATCCACGATCTACCTCTCTCTAGGCGAGCACACTAAACATTACAACACCAATGCGGTTATTTGTTTGTATATTGATGTTTTTATAGATATAAAGTATTCAGCCTTAGCGTACTAGTAGATCATACCTGAAGAAGTTTCATCCAAGGAAGCAGATGCAGGACTTGATTTGGCTGCAAAAAAAATATCTATGTATTAATTGCATATATTTAAATTTTTCAATAATTATCAAACATATTTTCTTAAGATTTTATTTTAGATAAAATAATCTCTTCTGAAAGGTATAAACCATATATGGCACGACAGATGTGATTCACGGGAACCCGTGATTCACATCAATTAGTTTTTTGTGTAATTCATTCGTGACATACCGAAGTAATATATCCATATGAAATAATTAACCATGAATCTGATCTATTTGTATATCAAGATATCCGCATGTCTTATAGATTGATCCGTCCAATATAGAACATCGAGACATATGTGATAATTTAAGAATTTTGTTCTTACATTCAATATGACTTCCTTCACCTAGAATTCTACTAATTTCGCATTGAAATTGGAAGAAATGTATGAAGATAAAAAAGGGGTAATCCGACACTATAAATAGAAGAACGACAGACAACACAATGACCAAAAAAAAAACGACAAATGGTCAAACTGGAAAACATTATACATAAAACTAAAGATGGTACTTCAGCTAAATCGCTCAATCACTCAAAAGATTTGGAAAAAAAATATTCCATGCAGGATTCTTTTATTTTTCCTCATGAATAATCGAAGAAGACAGGTTTCTCTTGATCCAAGCTTTCTTTCCATAGTTTGTGTGTTTGCTATAGTTGTATTACTTATTACATTGTTTATTAATGTTAACATTCTATACCTGAATAAGATGCATCTCCTGAATGAACTCTTCTACGGACGTTGTATGTTGGAACGGGTGGTAATAATGAATCTCTCTTATTTCGGATGTTATCTTCATCTGAAAATTAATGAAAATAAATATGTATGTAGCAGAAAAAGTGACGGTGTGGTATTTTCCACATTTTATATTTAATCTGTTGTCTGAAAAGTACACATAATACAGGTCATGATGATTATGGAAATATCTGCTAATAAAACGAAAAACAAAATCCATTAGATAATCGCAGAAAGAGGCAAAATCGATACCTCTAACACACAAATACATGCCTGTCCACTTTCCTGAGTTGTGTCTGGAAAAGGGTCTCAATTGTGTTAAAATTACACAGTTCCGTTTTTAGACACGAAGAAAATTTTCTTCATTAAAGACAACGTTGTCTGATGTGATATACAAGAACCTTTGCTTCATGTATACAAATCACTTTTCGGTCATTATATTATGACCGGTTCCTATCACACTTAAAGATATCCCCATGTCATATAGATTGATCAGTCAAATATAAAACATCGAAACATACATGATAATTAGGAATTGTGTTCTGACATCCAATATGACTTCCTTCATCTAGAGTTCTACTAATTTTCAATTGAAAATTAGAAGAAAAGAATGAAGATATCAGCGGGGCTACTCAAACCCATAAATCGAAGTAGGACATACAACACAATGACCAAAAGAAAAAGGACAAAAGGTCAAACAACGATGTGGAAAACATTACACATAAAACTAAAGATGGTACTTCAGTTAAATCGCTCAATAACTCAATAGATTTTAGAAAAAAACATTTACATTCAAACTTCTCGTAATTTTCACTGAGTAATGAAGAAGACAGGAAATAAGACTTCTAAATAACCAAGTTTTTATTATTATCGGAATATATTGTAATTTGTATAAAAAAAAAAGGGGATCATGCAGTTTTTATTTATTACTTGATGAAATATGCTGCAAGTCATCGCACAAAGGTGTGAACGAGTAGAAATTCTATAAAACTGTATTTGTGCATGTCAATAAAAACAAAATACAATTCAGGGATTTCGAGAAAGACCGACACCCAGTGAATTGTTGCCCATTGATGTTGAGAGAATTATATACATGTATTATATAACAATAAAAATCGGTCTCACGTTCTGACGAAAAATAAACAGGCTTTGTTTTCACAATCTGTTTGATATTTTACAAGGACACACCTCAGCCTTTCTTAAAATGATAGTATTATATAACCTGTTTGTTCATGTTGTATATAATTCCTACATCTTCACGCCTCTGTAATCGGTCAATAAACGTTAGATAGAAGCGGAGGTGCAATCAAGAACATAGAAAACTAAAATGATGAGCAACACGAATCCCACCAAATACCAGGGGTGAACACTGCTGCCCACGAAAGGTAAACAACGGCTGCTTCTTATAAGTTACCCGCCATGTTACCCATACATAGAGACTATCCCGGTAAAGGTCTTGGTTGTGATAGAAGAAGGAAAAACCTACATAAAAGTAAAAGATCCATTGTCATTTGAGATATGGATAATACTTAACAGTTGACCAGATCGTAACGACGACCGTATAATGTTTGTAGCGATTACTTCAACATAGGAGCAACGTAGACTTGTTTAAGTAGCTTTTGCGCCAGCAGCTGAGCTCTGCCCAAAACATCACTGTACTGTGCATAAGCTCTAGAATAATGTATGAGTTATAAAATGTAAAGTGCATACGCTGGTGATGCTGGAATATTGCTACTGATAAAAGGGAAGTTGACTATTGAAAATTGAAGTCATCACGTTTGTTGTTTTGTTTTTAATCTTCCTCTGTGTCGTTTTCAAGGTAAAAGTCAAGGTAAGAGGCAGATCTTTTAGTGTCAGTAGCATCATTTACTTCATGTGAATTTGGATAGATTCGATGCAGATAATCACCGAATTGAGAAATGTTAAGTCACAGAACATCATCTATATAGCGGAAGCTGGAATTAAAGGTCTGGGATAATTTTCCATCTTCATTCTTGAGAAGACTTGGAAGGAAGTCTGCCCAATAAGCGTATAGAATCAAATCAGCGAGTAGCGGAGCACAATTCGTACCCAATGTAATATCAATCATTTGTTGAAAGAGAGGTTGTAGAGTAGTTGCTAATGAAGTTTTCTAAAGCAACAACCTGCTCTACCTCCCATTAACTTAAGACTTATTATGTGAGGGTTGCTATTTTACTCACTTGTGGAAAACACTTGCATGACGTCATCATTCACCAAGAAGGAGTTTTGTGACCATAACACTAATGTTATGTATATGTATGATTGGGGTATCGATGTTGTTTGTTTCTGTGATTATTCCACTTGATTTTAGAATTGTTCCGATGATGTGTTATTTTTTGTTCTTCATTTCATTATATATATTTTGCCATTTCTTAATTTTTGTGTGTGACTAGTTGATGATGATATGTTTACATTTCCCGGTTTCACTTCTCACTCCCTGTTTATCTTGAGCCAAGCCTTTGGTCTCATAGTTCCGTTTGTATTTATGCTATATTTGTGTCACTTATTGCTTTGTTCCTTCCACTAGGAAATAGAAAATGCAAATATGCCCGTTTTTTTGCAAATATAACCGATAAAATGCAAATAAATAAAGATTACCAGTTATATTAGCGCTTACCAGTTAAATTAGCGAATTGTCTTGTTATATTTGCACTTTACCTTTTAAATTTGCATTGTCGTGGCATTTTAGCATTTTTCCTTTTAAATTTGCATTGTCGTGGCATTTTTGCGTTTTTCCTTTTAAATTTGCATTGTCGTGGCATTTTTGCAATTGTCGAGGCATATTTGCATTATCGTGGCATATTTGCATTTTACCAGTTAAATCGCACGGTCATCTAAATCACCCGCTGAGTAGAGAGATTACGTAATGCTGTAGTTGTCACTAGCTCATTGAATATGATGATCTATAGTATTATATTATCGTGTATCTATATGTATTTATTTATTTATTTATTATTATTATTATTATTTATGCTAAACTAGTCTGGCCCTTAATAAATTTAGTGTATTCAATATACAATAATCCATCAATTGTTGCGTATTTGATTTTCATGTCGTATTTTAACTTAATACGATGTTTATTAAGAAAAGTGACTTTAAATGTATTAAAATATTATCAAAGTGTGACACACATACAGAATATGTATACTGTTGTCACTTCACTATTACTTGTTTTTGATTATCATGCGAGAAATACATTAACCTTGTATTACCTATGCTGAGACTATTTACTAAAAAATGAATTAAGTATATATTAAACTATCGGTCTCTATTCAGCTATTTATGTCTTGTTTTATAGCACAGGATTGCGTATGTACAGCGTCAAAGTTATTGTGCTTTAAAAGTTCTGATTATTGTAATGAGGCACCTTAATGAACAATAAATATTTTTGTTTATGATATAAAACAAATAATCATATCCCTATGTAAACGCCGTAACGCGCCCTTATCCGATCCCACAGAAATACGCAATTTACATGTAAACACTATTTTGTCAGTTAATTAGATTGATCAATAAATACAGGAATTTTTTTTTCTTCAAATGTTTATATAATTCCCTGATAAATATAAGAACAATCTATAATAGTATTATATTATTGTTTATTTATTTGTACCATTCTGGATGATAGTAACTTTAGCTATTCAATACACAATAATCCATCAATCGTTGTGTATTTTACAGTAGTTATGTTTATTTGATTTCTTGATTTTGTTTTTCAGGATCTAGAACTATGCACTCATATTTATTTCAATTTAATGTTGATTTAAATGTAAACGTTTAATATTTTCACGGAGATTCAACATTATAATTTATGTTTATTTATTTTACAGGTGATTGATGCCTTTTAGTGGCCTTATCGTTCATCATTAATTCAGTGTTAGTACTCTCAACTTGGATCCCACCAAATACCAGAAGTGAAAACCACTGATCACGAAAGCTAAGGAACTCCTGTTTCTTATAAGACACCCGCCTAGTTCCTCATAAAGTGAAAAAGTGTTTATCAATGCGAAATATGTCAAACAAATAAATATATTATTATTACTTTCCCATTTTTTGTGACCACTTTTCACCTAACCTTGCAGAATTACTACTTTAAGTCTACTTTAATTATGAAAAGTTTTGATGCTTTTGCAAGCATCGCAAAACTAATTACAGAGAAAGTTTCTTTTGTCATACATTTCCTCTTCTTGTATCTAAGATTTAACAGAGATTAATAAAATAAAAACAACTTTGCTGTCTGGGAGCAGGCACTTCAATAAAAAGTACCGGGGTTAAACTAGTTTGATGGATCCAAACCTCCCGTCTTAGAAAAGCGAAGAAAATAAAAGCATACAACATACCAACATATCATAACATCATAACATAAAAGAAAGAAATCAAAAGAATAATCAGAATAATAAGTCAAATAACACAAAGCTGAAAGAAGGGTGATAGAGCAGATTGTTACCTCTCACAATGTCATTGTCAACCTCAGCTTCGTTTCTTTTGACAATGGATTTCTAGGGGTAAATGTGCTCTGACACCCTCTGAGTTATATCGAATGATTACTGTGCCCACAGTCAACAATTGTCTCATCAGTGCTTAGACTCTCTTTTCATTGAATTTGCCTCACTCAATGTCTGTATCAGACAACCAACCAGCAACAAGACAATTCTGATTGCTGGCATAGCGATTATCAGGTCAACAATTTTACTCTGTAAATATCACCTTGAATTTTCAGGACGTCCATTCTATGTTCTCCCCTTATGTTATTGATATCGGGCTGGTGTTTACAATGAAAACAATTAAATTCTCAATCGTTCATGTTTACAAATACAATTAGCCCCCTCTCCTATTCCTGCTAAATCAATGTAAAATCCCATGATGGATTGGATAGTTTTTTTTTTCAGTTGACGCATTTTAGTGTATATGCATCCAGGTGTTAATGTAGCGAACTTATGGAGTCTGAATATAACTATTAAATTATTCGGGTTACACAGTTATGTGTAATGTATATAACATTGGCACTTCTTGATTGTGGTGATGATGATATGTGTACATTTACAGCTTAACCACTAGCTTCCAATTTCTCTTGATCATTTTGTTCTCATACTTCAGTTTGTATTTATGCTATATTTGTATTACTTGTTGTTTTGTTCCTTCAATGTTAGTACTCTCAACTTGTATAAAATATAATACCTGAACTTTGTCTTAGATTGGGGTCTGCGGGAGTAGTTTGTAATAATGGACCTGTCACATTTTGGTCGTTATCTTCATCTGAAAATCAAATGGAAATCATATATTGTAAATAAAAGGAAGAAAATAAGAGCTTAAAAACATGCCAACATATCATAATATAAAAGAAAGAAGAAAAAACCCATCAAAATGATATATTAAATTACACATAGCTGAAACAGAGGCTGTAAAATAGCTTCAGTTGACAATGTATTTTTCTAAGTCAACGATGTGCTCTACCTCCCTTTAACTCGAGACTTATTATGTGAGATTTGGTATTTTACTCACTTGTGGAAAACACTTGTATGACCTCATTATTCACCAAGAAGGAGTTTTGTACCCATAAAACTAATGGTATGTACATGTATGTTCGGAGTACGGATGTTGCCTGTTACTAAGATTATTCTATTAGATTTTATAATTGTTCCGAAAATGTGTTATTTTTTGTTTTTCATTTCATTTTATATATTTTGGCATTTAATGATTTTCTTTGCGGTTAATTGATGATGATATGTTTACATTTCCAGTTTCATCTCTCGCTTCCGGTTTGTCTTGATCAAAGCTTTTCTACTTATAGTTCCGTTTATATTTATGCTATACTTGTATTACTTGTTGTTTTGTTCTTTAAATGTGTCAAACTTGTATAAAATATAATACCTGGATTTTGCCTTTGATTGGAGTCTATGTGAGCAGTTGGTAATGATGAACATGTCATAAAAGAAAGAAAAACATCAACATAATAAATTAAATAATAAATAGTCAAACCTGTATTAAGAGGTCACCTTTGGGACAAGGAAAAAGTGGTCTTTTAAGACAGATGACCACTTAAAAGAGGTTCAATTCATAGAATCTTCTATGACAGGGCAAGAAAAAAGTGATGATTACTGTGCCCACAAACAACAATTGTCTCACGAGTGCTTAAGCTCTCTTTTCATTGAATTTGTGTCACTCGCTGTCTGTATCAGACAATCAATCAGAACAAGACACTTCTGATTGTTGGCATAGCGATTATCAGGTCAACAATTTTACTCTGTAAATATCTCCTTGAATTTTCGGGACATCCATTCTATGTTCTCCCCTTATGCTATTGATATTGAGCTGGTGTTTACAATGAAAAAAACAATTCTCAATCTCTCATGTTTACAAATACAATTATCTCTGTCTCCTATTACTGCCAAATCAATGTAAAATCTGATGATGCAGTGGATAAGTTTTGTTTTCAGTTGACACATTTTAGTGTATATGCATCCAGGTGTTAATGTAGCTAACTTATGGAGTCTGAATATAACTATTAAATTATTTGCGTAATACAGTTATGTGTAATGTATATAACATTGGCACTTCTTGATTGTGGTGATGATGATATGTGTACATTTACAGCTTAACCACTAGCTTCCAATTTCTCTTGATCATTTTGTTCTCATACTTTCGTTTGTATTCATGCTATTTTTGTGTTACTTATTGTTTTGTTTGATTATGCCTGATTTCTCCATATGGACAAGAAGAATGGGTGAGCCCAAACACGTATGATTATCCCTGATTTCTACATAAGGACAAAGAAGAATGGCAGAGACCAAACCTGTATGATTATCCCTGATTTCTACATATAAACAAGGAAGATTGGCGGAGACCAAACCTGTACGATTATTCCTGATTTCTGCATATGGACAAGGAATAATGGCTTACACCAAACACGAATGATTATCCCTGATTTCTTCATATGGACAAGGAAAAATGGCTGAGCCCAAACACGTATATACATGATTATCCCTGATTTCTGCATATGGATAAGGAAGAATGGCTTAGACCAAACCTGCAGCGTGCTTAGCGGAGAAGCAACACATTCCAATTTTAGTCTTTGGTTTCACCCGATGTGGACTCAAATCCACGATCTACCTCTCTCTAGGCGAGCACACTAAACATTACAACACCAATGCGGTTATTTGTTAGTATATTGATGTTTTTATAGATATAAAGTATTCAGCCTTAGCGTACTAGTAGATCATACCTGAAGAAGTTTCATCCAAGGAAGCAGATGCAGGACTTGATTTGACTGCAAAAAAAATATCTATGTATTAATTGCATATATTTAAATTTTTCAATAATTATCAAGCATATTTTCTTAAGATTTTATTTTAGATAAAATAATCTCTTCTGAAAGGTATAAACCATATATGGCACGACAGACGTGATTCACGGGAACCCGTGATTCACATCAATTAGTTTTTTGTGTAATTCATTCGTGACATACCGAAGTAATATATCCATATGAAATAATTAACCATGAATCTGATCTATTTGTATATCAAGATATCTGCATGTCTTATAGATTGATCCGTCAAATATAGAACATCGAGACATATGTGATAATTTAAGAATTTTGTTCTTACATTCAATATGACTTCCTTCACCTAGAATTCTATTAATTTCGCATTGAAATTGGAAGAAATGTATGAAGATAAAAACGGGGTAATCCGACACTATAAATAGAAGAACGACAGACAACACAATGACCAAAAAAAAAATGACAAATGGTCAAACTGGAAAACATTATACATAAAACTAAAGATGGTACTTCAGTTAAATCGCTCAATCACTCAAAAGATTTGGAAAAAAAATATTCCATGCAGGATTCTTTTATTTTTCCTCATGAATAATCGAAGAAGACAGGTTTCTCTTGATCCAAGCTTTCTTTCCATAGTTTGTGTGTTTGCTATAGTTGTATTACTTATTACATTGTTTATTAATGTTAACATTCTATACCTGAATAAGATGCATCTCCTGAATTAACTCTTCTACGGACGTTGTATGTGGGAACGGGTAATAATAATGAATCTCTCTTATTTCGGATGTTATCTTCATCTGAAAATTAATGAAAATAAATATGTATGTAGCAGAAAAAGTGACGGTGTGGTATTTTCCCCATTTTATATTTAATCTGTTGTCTGAAAAGTACACATAATACAGGTCATGATGATTATGGAAATATCTGCTAATAAAACGAAAAACAAAATCCATTAGATAATCGCAGAAAGAGGCAAAATCGATACCTCTAACACACAAATACATGCCTGTCCACTTTCCTGAGTTGTGTCTGGAAAAGGGTCTCAATTGTGTTAAAATTACACAGTTCCGTTTTTAGACACGAAGAAAATTTTCTTCATTAAAGACAACGTTGTCTGATGTGATATACAAGAACCTTTGCTTCATGTATACAAATCACTTTTCGGTCATTATATTATGACCGGTTCCTATCACACTTAAAGATATCCCCATGTCATATAGATTGATCAGTCAAATATAAAACATCGAAACATACATGATAATTAGGAATTGTGTTCTGACATCCAATATGACTTCCTTCATCTAGAGTTCTACTAATTTTCAATTGAAAATTGGAAGAAAAGAATGAAGATATCAGCGGGGCTACTCAAACCCATAAATCGAAGTAGGACATACAACACAATGACCAAAAGAAAAAGGACAAAAGGTCAAACAACGATGTGGAAAACATTACACATAAAACTAAAAATGGTACTTCAGTTAAATCGCTCAATAACTCAATAGATTTTAGAAAAAAACATTTACATTCAAACTTCTCGTAATTTTCACTGAGTAATGAAGAAGACAGGAAATAAGACTTCTAAATAACCAAGTTTTTATTATTATCGGAATATATTGTAATTTGTATAAAAAAAAAAGGGGATCATGCAGTTTTTATTTATTACTTGATGAAATATGCTGCAAGTCATTGCACAAAGGTGTGAACGAGTAGAAATTCTATAAAACTGTATTTGTGCATGTCAATAAAAACAAAATACAATTCAGGGATTTCGAGAAAGACCGACACCCAGTGAATTGTTGCCCATTGATGTTGAGAGAATTATATACATGTATTATATAACAATAAAAATCGGTCTCACATTCTGACGAAAAATAAACAGGCTTTGTTTTCACAATCTGTTTGATATTTTACAACGACACACCTCAGCCTTTCTTAAAATGATAGTATTATATAACCTGTTTGTTCATGTTGTATATAATTCCTACATCTTCACGCCTCTGTAATCGGTCAATAAACGTTAGATAGAAGCGGAGGTGCAATCAAGAACATAGAAAACTAAAATGATGAGCAACACGAATCCCACCAAATACCAGGGGTGAACACTGCTGCCCACGAAAAGTAAACAACTGCTGCTTCTTATAAGTTACCCGCCGTGTTACCCATACATAGAGACTATCCCGGTAAAGGTCTTGGTAGTGATAGAAGAAGGAAAAACCTACATAAAAGTAAAAGATCCATTGTCATTTGAGATATGGATAATACTTAACAGTTGACCAGATCGTAATGACGATCGTATAATGTTTGTAGCGATTACTTCAACATAGGAGCAACGTAGACTTGTTTAAGTAGCTTTTGCGCCAGCAGCTGAGCTCTGCCCAAAACATCACTGTACTGTGCATAAGCTCTAGAATAATGTATGAGTTATAAAATGTAAAGTGCATACGCTGGTGATGCTGGAATATTGCTACTGATAAAAGGGAAGTTGACTATTGAAAATTGAAGTCATCACGTTTGTTGTTTTGTTTTTAATCTTTCTCTATGTCGTTTTCAAGGTAAAAGTCAAGGTAAGAGGCAGATCTTTTAGTGTCAGTAGCATTATTTACTTCATGTGAATTTGGATAGATTCGATGCAGATAATCACCGAATTGAGAAATGTTAAGTCACAGAACATCATCTATATAGCGGAAGCTGGAATTAAAGGTCTGGGATAATTTTCCATCTTCATTCGTGAGAAGACTTGGAAGGAAGTCTGCCCAATAAGCGTATAGATTCAAATCAGCGAGTAGCGGAGCACAATTCGTACCCAATGTAATATCAATCATTTGTTGAAAGAGAGGTTGTAGAGTAGTTGCTAATGAAGTTTTCTAAAGCAACAACCTGATCTACCTCCCATTAACTTAAGACTTATTATGTGAGGGTTGCTATTTTACTCACTTGTGGAAAACACTTGCATGACGTCATCATTCACCAAGAAGGAGTTTTGTGACCATAACACTAATGTTATGTATATGTATGATTGGGGTATCGATGTTGTTTGTTTCTGTGATTATTCCACTTGATTTTAGAATTGTTCCGATGATGTGTTATTTTTTGTTCTTCATTTCATTATATATATTTTGCCATTTCTTAATTTTTGTGTGTGACTAGTTGATGATGATATGTTTACATTTCCCGGTTTCACTTCTCACTCCCTGTTTATCTTGAGCCAAGCCTTTGGTCTCATAGTTCCGTTTGTATTTATGCTATATTTGTGTCACTTATTGCTTTGTTCCTTCCACTAGGAAATAGAAAATGCAAATATGCCCGTTTTTTTGCAAATATAACCGGTAAAATGCAAATAATTAAAGATTACCAGTTATATTAGCGCTTACCAGTTAAATTAGCGAATTGTCTTGTTATATTTGCGCTTTACCTTTTAAATTTGCATTGTCGTGGCATTTTAGCATTTTTCCTTTTAAATTTGCATTGTCGTGGCATTTTTGCGTTTTTCCTTTTAAATTTGCATTGTCGTGGCATTTTGGCGTTTTTCCTTTTAAATTTGCATTGTCGTGGCATTTTTGCAATTGTCGAGGCATATTTGCATTATCGTGGCATATTTGCATTTTACCAGTTAAATCGCACGGTCATCTAAATCACCCGCTGAGTAGAGAGATTACGTAATGCTGTAGTCGTCACTAGCTCATTGAATATGATGATCTATAGTATTATATTATCGTGTATCTATATGTATTTATTTATTTATTTATTATTATTATTATTATTTATGCTATACTAGTCTGGCCCTTAATAAATTTAGTGTATTCAATATACAATAATCCATCAATTGTTGCGTATTTGATTTTCATGTCGTATTTTAACTTAATACGATGTTTATTAAGAAAAGTGACTTTAAATGTATTAAAATATTAGCAAAGTGTGACACACGTACAGAATATGTATACTGTTGTCACTTCACTATTACTTGTTTTTGATTATCATGCGAGAAATACATTAACCTTGTATTACCTATGCTGAGACTATTTACTAAAAAATGAATTAAGTATATATTAAACTATCGGTCTCTATTAAGCTATTTATGTCTTGTTTTATAGCACAGGATTGCGTATGTACAGCGTCAAAGTTATTGTGCTTTAAAAGTTCTGATTATTGTAATGAGGCACCTTAATGAACAAAAAATATTTTTGTTTATGATATAAAACAAATAATCATATCCCTATGTAAACGCCGTAACACGCCCTTATCCGATCCCACAGAAATATGCAATTTACATGTAAACACTATTTTGTCAGTTAATTAGATTGATCAATAAATACAGGAATTTTTTTTTCTTCAAATGTTTATATAATTCCCTGATAAATATAAGAACAATCTATAATAGTATTATATTATTGTTTATTTATTTGTACCATTCTGGATGATAGTAACTTTAGCTATTCAATACACAATAATCCATCAATCGTTGTGTATTTTACAGTAGTTATGTATATTTGATTTCTTGATTTTGTTTTTCAGGATCTAGAACTATGCACTCATATTTATTTCAATTTGATGTTGATTTAAATGTAAACGTTTAATATTTTCACGGAGATTCAACATTATAATTTATGTTTATTTATTTTACAGGCGATTGATGCCTTTTAGTGGCCTTATCGTTCATCATTAATTCAGTGTTAGTACTCTCAACTTGGATCCCACCAAATACCAGAAGTGAAAACCACTGATCACGAAAGCTAAGGAACTCCTGTTTCTTACAAATACAATTATCTCTGTCTTCTATTCCTGCCAAATCAATGTAAAATCTGATGATGCAGTGGATAAGTTTTGTTTTCAGTTGACACATTTTAGTGTATATGCATCCAGGTGTTAATGTAGCTAACTTATGGAGTCTGAATATAACTATTAAATTATTCGCGTTATACAGTTATGTGTAATGTATATAACATTGGCACTTCTTGATTGTGGTGATGATGATATGTGTACATTTACAGCTTAACCACTAGCTTCCAATTTCTCTTGATCATTTTGTTCTCATACTTTCGTTTGTATTCATGCTATTTTTGTGTTACTTATTGTTTTGTTTGATTATCCCTGATTTCTCCATATGGACAAGAAGAATGGGTGAGCCCAAACACGTATGATTATCCCTGATTTCTACATAAGGACAAAGAAGAATGGCAGAGACCAAACCTGTATGATTATCCCTGATTTCTACATATAGACAAGGAAGAATGGCGGAGACCAAACCTGTACGATTATCCCTGATTTCTACATATAAACAAGGAAGAATGGCGGAGACCAAACCTGTACGATTATTCCTGATTTCTGCATATGGACAAGGAATAATGGCTTACACCAAACACGAATGATTATCCCTGATTTCTTCATATGGACAAGGAAAAATGGCTGAGCCCAAACACGTATATACATGATTATCCCTGATTTCTGCATATGGATAAGGAAGAATGGCTTAGACCAAACCTGCAGCGTGCTTAGCGGAGAAGCAACACATTCCAATTTTAGTCTTTGGTTTCACCCGATGTGGACTCAAATCCACGATCTACCTCTCTCTAGGCGAGCACACTAAACATTACAACACCAATGCGGTTATTTGTTTGTATATTGATGTTTTTATAGATATAAAGTATTCAGCCTTAGCGTACTAGTAGATCATACCTGAAGAAGTTTCATCCAAGGAAGCAGATGCAGGACTTGATTTGGCTGCAAAAAAAATATCTATGTATTAATTGCATATATTTAAATTTTTCAATAATTATCAAGCATATTTTCTTAAGATTTTATTTTAGATAAAATAATCTCTTCTGAAAGGTATAAACCATATATGGCACGACAGACATGATTCACGGGAACCCGTGATTCACATCAATTAGTTTTTTGTGTAATTCATTCGTGACATACCGAAGTAATATATCCATATGAAATAATTAACCATGAATCTGATCTATTTGTATATCAAGATATCCGCATGTCTTATAGTTTGATCCTTCAAATATAGAACATCGAGACATATGTGATAATTTAAGAATTTTGTTCTTACATTCAATATGACTTCCTTCACCTAGAATTCTACTAATTTCGCATTGAAATTGGAAGAAATGTACGAAGATAAAAACGGGGTAATCCGACACTATAAATAGAAGAACGACAGACAACACAATGACCAATGTTAGTACTCTCAACTTGTATAAAATATAATACCTGAACTTTGTCTTAGATTGGGGTCTGCGGGAGTAGTTTGTAATAATGGACCTGTCACATTTTGGTCGTTATCTTCATCTGAAAATCAAATGGAAATCATATATTGTAAATAAAAGGAAGAAAATAAGAGCTTAAAAACATGCCAACATATCATAATATAAAAGAAAGAAGAAAAAACCCATCAAAATGATATATTAAATTACACATAGCTGAAACAGAGGCTGTAAAATAGCTTCAGTTGACAATGTATTTTTCTAAGTCAACGATGTGCTCTACCTCCCTTTAACTCGAGACTTATTATGTGAGATTTGGTATTTTACTCACTTGTGGAAAACACTTGTATGACCTCATTATTCACCAAGAAGGAGTTTTGTGCCCATAATACGGTCATCTAAATCACCCGCTGAGTAGAGAGATTACGTAATGCTGTAGTCGTCACTAGCTCATTGAATATGATGATCTATAGTATTATATTATCGTGTATCTATATGTATTTATTTATTTATTTATTATTATTATTATTATTTATGCTATACTAGTCTGGCCCTTAATAAAGTTAGTGTATTCAATACACAATAATCCATCAATTGTTGCGTATTTGATTTTCATGTCGTATTTTAACTTAATGCGATGTTTATTAAGAAAAGTGACTTTAAATGTATTAAAATATTAGCAAAGTGTGACACACGTACAGAATATGTATACTGTTGTCACTTCACTATTACTTGTTTTTGATTATCATGCGAGAAATACATTAACCTTGTATTACCTATGCTGAGACTATTTACTAAAAAATGAATTAAGTATATATTAAACTATCGGTCTCTATTAAGCTATTTATGTCTTGTTTTATAGCACAGGATTGCGTATGTACAGCGTCAAAGTTATTGTGCTTTAAAAGTTCTGATTATTGTAATGAGGCACCTTAATGAACAAAAAATATTTTTGTTTATGATATAAAACAAATAATCATATCCCTATGTAAACGCCGTAACGCGCCCTTATCCGATCCCACAGAAATATGCAATTTACATGTAAACACTATTTTGTCAGTTAATTAGATTGATCAATAAATACAGGAATTTTTTTTTCTTCAAATGTTTATAAAATTCCCTGATAAATATAAGAACAATCTATAATAGTATTATATTATTGTTTATTTATTTGTACCATTCTGGATGATAGTAACTTTAGCTATTCAATACACAATAATCCATCAATCGTTGTGTATTTTACAGTAGTTATGTATATTTGATTTCTTGATTTTGTTTTTCAGGATCTAGAACTATGCACTCATATTTATTTCAATTTGATGTTGATTTAAATGTAAACGTTTAATATTTTCACGGAGATTCAACATTATAATTTATGTTTATTTATCTTACAGGCGATTGATGCCTTTTAGTGGCCTTATCGTTCATCATTAATTCAGTGTTAGTACTCTCAACTTGGATCCCACCAAATACCAGAAGTGAAAACCACTGATCACGAAAGCTAAGGAACTCCTGTTTCTTATAAGACACCCGCCTAGTTCCTCATAAAGTGAAAAAGTGTTTATCAATGCGAAATATGTCAAACAAATAAATATATTATTATTACTTTCCCATTTTTTGTGACCACTTTTCACCTAACCTTGCAGAATTACTACTTTAAGTCTACTTTAATTATGAAAAGTTTTGATGCTTTTGCAAGCATCGCAAAACTAATTACAGAGAAAGTTTCTTTTGTCATACATTTCCTCTTCTTGTATCTAAGGTTTAACAGAGATTAATAAAATAAAAACAACTTTGCTGTCTGGGAGCAGGCACTTCAATAAAAAGTACCGGGGTTAAACTAGTTTGATGGATCCAAACCTCCCGTCTTAGAAAAGCGAAGAAAATAAAAGCATACAACATACCAACATATCATAACATCATAACATAAAAGAAAGAAATCAAAGGAATAATCAGAATAATAAGTCAAATAACACAAAGCTGAAAGAAGGGTGATAGAGCAGATTGTTACCTCTCACAATGTCATTGTCAACCTCAGCATGTTTCTTTTGACAATGGATTTCTAGGGGTAAATGTGCTCTGACACCCTCTGAGTTATATCGAATGATTACTGTGCCCACAGTCAACAATTGTCTCATCAGTGCTTAGACTCTCTTTTCATTGAATTTGCCTCACTCAATGTCTGTATCAGACAACCAACCAGCAACAAGACAATTCTGATTGCTGGCATAGCGATTATCAGGTCAACAATTTTACTCTGTAAATATCACCTTGAATTTTCAGGACGTCCATTCTATGTTCTCCCCTTAGGTTATTGATATCGGGCTGGTGTTTACAATGAAAACAATTAAATTCTCAATCGTTCATGTTTACAAATACAATTAGCCCCCTCTCCTATTCCTGCTAAATCAATGTAAAATCCCATGATGGATTGGATAGTTTTTTTTCTTCAGTTGATGCATTTTAGTGTATATGCATCCAGGTGTTAATGTAGCGAACTTATGGAGTCTGAATATAACTATTAAATTATTCGGGTTACACAGTTATGTGTAATGTATATAACATTGGCACTTCTTGATTGTGGTGATGATGATATGTGTACATTTACAGCTTAACCACTAGCTTCCAATTTCTCTTGATCATTTTGTTCTCATACTTCAGTTTGTATTTATGCTATATTTGTATTACTTGTTGTTTTGTTCCTTCAATGTTAGTACTCTCAACTTGTATAAAATATAATACCTGAACTTTGTCTTAGATTGGGGTCTGCGGGAGTAGTTTGTAATAATGGACCTGTCACATTTTGGTCGTTATCTTCATCTGAAAATCAAATGGAAATCATATATTGTAAATAAAAGGAAGAAAATAAGAGCTTAAAAACATGCCAACATATCATAATATAAAAGAAAGAAGAAAAAACCCATCAAAATGATATATTAAATTACACATAGCTGAAACAGAGGCTGTAAAATAGCTTCAGTTGACAATGTATTTTTCTAAGTCAACGATGTGCTCTACCTCCCTTTAACTCGAGACTTATTATGTGAGATTTGGTATTTTACTCACTTGTGGAAAACACTTGTATGACCTCATTATTCACCAAGAAGGAGTTTTGTGCCCATAATACGGTCATCTAAATCACCCGCTGAGTAGAGAGATTACGTAATGCTGTAGTCGTCACTAGCTCATTGAATATGATGATCTATAGTATTATATTATCGTGTATCTATATGTATTTATTTATTTATTTATTATTATTATTATTATTTATGCTATACTAGTCTGGCCCTTAATAAAGTTAGTGTATTCAATACACAATAATCCATCAATTGTTGCGTATTTGATTTTCATGTCGTATTTTAACTTAATGCGATGTTTATTAAGAAAAGTGACTTTAAATGTATTAAAATATTAGCAAAGTGTGACACACGTACAGAATATGTATACTGTTGTCACTTCACTATTACTTGTTTTTAATTATCATGCGAGAAATACATTAACCTTGTATTACCTATGCTGAGACTATTTACTAAAAAATGAATTAAGTATATATTAAACTATCGGTCTCTATTAAGCTATTTATGTCTTGTTTTATAGCACAGGATTGCGTATGTACAGCGTCAAAGTTATTGTGCTTTAAAAGTTCTGATTATTGTAATGAGGCACCTTAATGAACAAAAAATATTTTTGTTTATGATATAAAACAAATAATCATATCCCTATGTAAACGCCGTAACGCGCCCTTATCCGATCCCACAGAAATATGCAATTTACATGTAAACACTATTTTGTCAGTTAATTAGATTGATCAATAAATACAGGAATTTTTTTTTCTTCAAATGTTTATATAATTCCCTGATAAATATAAGAACAATCTATAATAGTATTATATTATTGTTTATTTATTTGTACCATTCTGGATGATAGTAACTTTAGCTATTCAATACACAATAATCCATCAATCGTTGTGTATTTTACAGTAGTTATGTATATTTGATTTCTTGATTTTGTTTTTCAGGATCTAGAACTATGCACTCATATTTATTTCAATTTGATGTTGATTTAAATGTAAACGTTTAATATTTTCACGGAGATTCAACATTATAATTTATGTTTATTTATTTTACAGGTGATTGATGCCTTTTAGTGGCTTTATCGTTCATCATTAATTCAGTGTTAGTACTCTCAACTTGGATCCCACCAAATACCAGAAGTGAAAACCACTGATCACGAAAGCTAAGGAACTCCTGTTTCTTATAAGACACCCGCCTAGTTCCTCATAAAGTGAAAAAGTGTTTATCAATGCGAAATATGTCAAACAAATAAATATATTATTATTACTTTCCCATTTTTTGTGACCACTTTTCACCTAACCTTGCAGAATTACTACTTTAAGTCTACTTTAATTATGAAAAGTTTTGATGCTTTTGCAAGCATCGCAAAACTAATTACAGAGAAAGTTTCTTTTGTCATACATTTCCTCTTCTTGTATCTAAGGTTTAACAGAGATTAATAAAATAAAAACAACTTTGCTGTCTGGGAGCAGGCACTTCAATAAAAAGTACCGGGGTTAAACTAGTTTGATGGATCCAAACCTCCCGTCTTAGAAAAGCGAAGAAAATAAAAGCATACAACATACCAACATATCATAACATCATAACATAAAAGAAAGAAATCAAAGGAATAATCAGAATAATAAGTCAAATAACACAAAGCTGAAAGAAGGGTGATAGAGCAGATTGTTACCTCTCACAATGTCATTGTCAACCTCAGCATGTTTCTTTTGACAATGGATTTCTAGGGGTAAATGTGCTCTGACACCCTCTGAGTTATATCGAATGATTACTGTGCCCACAGTCAACAATTGTCTCATCAGTGCTTAGACTCTCTTTTCATTGAATTTGCCTCACTCAATGTCTGTATCAGACAACCAACCAGCAACAAGACAATTCTGATTGCTGGCATAGCGATTATCAGGTCAACAATTTTACTCTGTAAATATCACCTTGAATTTTCAGGACGTCCATTCTATGTTCTCCCCTTAGGTTATTGATATCGGGCTGGTGTTTACAATGAAAACAATTAAATTCTCAATCGTTCATGTTTACAAATACAATTAGCCCCCTCTCCTATTCCTGCTAAATCAATGTAAAATCCCATGATGGATTGGATAGTTTTTTTTTTCAGTTGATGCATTTTAGTGTATATGCATCCAGGTGTTAATGTAGCGAACTTATGGAGTCTGAATATAACTATTAAATTATTCGGGTTACACAGTTATGTGTAATGTATATAACATTGGCACTTCTTGATTGTGGTGATGATGATATGTGTACATTTACAGCTTAACCACTAGCTTCCAATTTCTCTTGATCATTTTGTTCTCATACTTCAGTTTGTATTTATGCTATATTTGTATTACTTGTTGTTTTGTTCCTTCAATGTTAGTACTCTCAACTTGTATAAAATATAATACCTGAACTTTGTCTTAGATTGGGGTCTGCGGGAGTAGTTTGTAATAATGGACCTGTCACATTTTGGTCGTTATCTTCATCTGAAAATCAAATGGAAATCATATATTGTAAATAAAAGGAAGAAAATAAGAGCTTAAAAACATGCCAACATATCATAATATAAAAGAAAGAAGAAAAAACCCATCAAAATGATATATTAAATTACACATAGCTGAAACAGAGGCTGTAAAATAGCTTCAGTTGACAATGTATTTTTCTAAGTCAACGATGTGCTCTACCTCCCTTTAACTCTAGACTTATTATGTGAGATTTGGTATTTTACTCACTTGTGGAAAACACTTGTATGACCTCATTATTCACCAAGAAGGAGTTTTGTGCCCATAATACGGTCATCTAAATCACCCGCTGAGTAGAGAGATTACGTAATGCTGTAGTCGTCACTAGCTCATTGAATATGATGATCTATAGTATTATATTATCGTGTATCTATATGTATTTATTTATTTATTTATTATTATTATTATTATTTATGCTATACTAGTCTGGCCCTTAATAAAGTTAGTGTATTCAATACACAATAATCCATCAATTGTTGCGTATTTGATTTTCATGTCGTATTTTAACTTAATGCGATGTTTATTAAGAAAAGTGACTTTAAATGTATTAAAATATTAGCAAAGTGTGACACACGTACAGAATATGTATACTGTTGTCACTTCACTATTACTTGTTTTTAATTATCATGCGAGAAATACATTAACCTTGTATTACCTATGCTGAGACTATTTACTAAAAAATGAATTAAGTATATATTAAACTATCGGTCTCTATTAAGCTATTTATGTCTTGTTTTATAGCACAGGATTGCGTATGTACAGCGTCAAAGTTATTGTGCTTTAAAAGTTCTGATTATTGTAATGAGGCACCTTAATGAACAAAAAATATTTTTGTTTATGATATAAAACAAATAATCATATCCCTATGTAAACGCCGTAACGCGCCCTTATCCGATCCCACAGAAATATGCAATTTACATGTAAACACTATTTTGTCAGTTAATTAGATTGATCAATAAATACAGGAATTTTTTTTTCTTCAAATGTTTATATAATTCCCTGATAAATATAAGAACAATCTATAATAGTATTATATTATTGTTTATTTATTTGTACCATTCTGGATGATAGTAACTTTAGCTATTCAATACACAATAATCCATCAATCGTTGTGTATTTTACAGTAGTTATGTATATTTGATTTCTTGATTTTGTTTTTCAGGATCTAGAACTATGCACTCATATTTATTTCAATTTGATGTTGATTTAAATGTAAACGTTTAATATTTTCACGGAGATTCAACATTATAATTTATGTTTATTTATTTTACAGGTGATTGATGCCTTTTAGTGGCTTTATCGTTCATCATTAATTCAGTGTTAGTACTCTCAACTTGGATCCCACCAAATACCAGAAGTGAAAACCACTGATCACGAAAGCTAAGGAACTCCTGTTTCTTATAAGACACCCGCCTAGTTCCTCATAAAGTGAAAAAGTGTTTATCAATGCGAAATATGTCAAACAAATAAATATATTATTATTACTTTCCCATTTTTTGTGACCACTTTTCACCTAACCTTGCAGAATTACTACTTTAAGTCTACTTTAATTATGAAAAGTTTTGATGCTTTTGCAAGCATCGCAAAACTAATTACAGAGAAAGTTTCTTTTGTCATACATTTCCTCTTCTTGTATCTAAGGTTTAACAGAGATTAATAAAATAAAAACAACTTTGCTGTCTGGGAGCAGGCACTTCAATAAAAAGTACCGGGGTTAAACTAGTTTGATGGATCCAAACCTCCCGTCTTAGAAAAGCGAAGAAAATAAAAGCATACAACATACCAACATATCATAACATCATAACATAAAAGAAAGAAATCAAAGGAATAATCAGAATAATAAGTCAAATAACACAAAGCTGAAAGAAGGGTGATAGAGCAGATTGTTACCTCTCACAATGTCATTGTCAACCTCAGCATGTTTCTTTTGACAATGGATTTCTAGGGGTAAATGTGCTCTGACACCCTCTGAGTTATATCGAATGATTACTGTGCCCACAGTCAACAATTGTCTCATCAGTGCTTAGACTCTCTTTTCATTGAATTTGCCTCACTCAATGTCTGTATCAGACAACCAACCAGCAACAAGACAATTCTGATTGCTGGCATAGCGATTATCAGGTCAACAATTTTACTCTGTAAATATCACCTTGAATTTTCAGGACGTCCATTCTATGTTCTCCCCTTAGGTTATTGATATCGGGCTGGTGTTTACAATGAAAACAATTAAATTCTCAATCGTTCATGTTTACAAATACAATTAGCCCCCTCTCCTATTCCTGCTAAATCAATGTAAAATCCCATGATGGATTGGATAGTTTTTTTTTTCAGTTGATGCATTTTAGTGTATATGCATCCAGGTGTTAATGTAGCGAACTTATGGAGTCTGAATATAACTATTAAATTATTCGGGTTACACAGTTATGTGTAATGTATATAACATTGGCACTTCTTGATTGTGGTGATGATGATATGTGTACATTTACAGCTTAACCACTAGCTTCCAATTTCTCTTGATCATTTTGTTCTCATACTTCAGTTTGTATTTATGCTATATTTGTATTACTTGTTGTTTTGTTCCTTCAATGTTAGTACTCTCAACTTGTATAAAATATAATACCTGAACTTTGTCTTAGATTGGGGTCTGCGGGAGTAGTTTGTAATAATGGACCTGTCACATTTTGGTCGTTATCTTCATCTGAAAATCAAATGGAAATCATATATTGTAAATAAAAGGAAGAAAATTAAGAGCTTAAAAACATGCCAACATATCATAATATAAAAGAAAGAAGAAAAAACCCATCAAAATGATATATTAAATTACACATAGCTGAAACAGAGGCTGTAAAATAGCTTCAGTTGACAATGTATTTTTCTAAGTCAACGATGTGCTCTACCTCCCTTTAACTCGAGACTTATTATGTGAGATTTGGTATTTTACTCACTTGTGGAAAACACTTGTATGACCTCATTATTCACCAAGAAGGAGTTTTGTGCCCATAATACGGTCATCTAAATCACCTGCTGAGTAGAGAGATTACGTAATGCTGTAGTCGTCACTAGCTCATTGAATATGATGATCTATAGTATTATATTATCGTGTATCTATATGTATTTATTTATTTATTTATTATTATTATTATTATTTATGCTATACTAGTCTGGCCCTTAATAAAGTTAGTGTATTCAATACACAATAATCCATCAATTGTTGCGTATTTGATTTTCATGTCGTATTTTAACTTAATGCGATGTTTATTAAGAAAAGTGACTTTAAATGTATTAAAATATTAGCAAAGTGTGACACACGTACAGAATATGTATACTGTTGTCACTTCACTATTACTTGTTTTTAATTATCATGCGAGAAATACATTAACCTTGTATTACCTATGCTGAGACTATTTACTAAAAAATGAATTAAGTATATATTAAACTATCGGTCTCTATTAAGCTATTTATGTCTTGTTTTATAGCACAGGATTGCGTATGTACAGCGTCAAAGTTATTGTGCTTTAAAAGTTCTGATTATTGTAATGAGGCACCTTAATGAACAAAAAATATTTTTGTTTATGATATAAAACAAATAATCATATCCCTATGTAAACGCCGTAACGCGCCCTTATCCGATCCCACAGAAATATGCAATTTACATGTAAACACTATTTTGTCAGTTAATTAGATTGATCAATAAATATAGGAATTTTTTTTTCTTCAAATGTTTATATAATTCCCTGATAAATATAAGAACAATCTATAATAGTATTATATTATTGTTTATTTATTTGTACCATTCTGGATGATAGTAACTTTAGCTATTCAATACACAATAATCCATCAATCGTTGTGTATTTTACAGTAGTTATGTATATTTGATTTCTTGATTTTGTTTTTCAGGATCTAGAACTATGCACTCATATTTATTTCAATTTGATGTTGATTTAAATGTAAACGTTTAATATTTTCACGGAGATTCAACATTATAATTTATGTTTATTTATTTTACAGGTGATTGATGCCTTTTAGTGGCCTTATCGTTCATCATTAATTCAGTGTTAGTACTCTCAACTTGGATCCCACCAAATACCAGAAGTGAAAACCACTGATCACGAAAGCTAAGGAACTCCTGTTTCTTATAAGACACCCGCCTAGTTCCTCATAAAGTGAAAAAGTGTTTATCAATGCGAAATATGTCAAACAAATAAATATATTATTATTACTTTCCCATTTTTTGTGACCACTTTTCACCTAACCTTGCAGAATTACTACTTTAAGTCTACTTTAATTATGAAAAGTTTTGATGCTTTTGCAAGCATCGCAAAACTAATTACAGAGAAAGTTTCTTTTGTCATACATTTCCTCTTCTTGTATCTAAGGCTTAACAGAGATTAATAAAATAAAAACAACTTTGCTGTCTGGGAGCAGGAACTTCAATAAAAAGTACCGGGGTTAAACTAGTTTGATTGATCCAAACCTCCCGTCTTAGAAAAGCAAAGAAAATAAAAGCATACAACATACCAACATATCATAACATCATAACATAAAAGAAAGAAATCAAAAGAATAATCAGAATAATAAGTCAAATAACACAAAGCTGAAAGAAGGGTGATAGAGCAGATTGTTACCTCTCACAATGTCATTGTCAACCTCAGCTTCGTTTCTTTTGACAATGGATTTCTAGGGGTAAATGTGCTCTGACACCCTCTTGAGTTATATCGAATGATTACTGTGCCCACAGTCAACAATTGTCTCATCAGTGCTTAGACTCTCTTTTCATTGAATTTGCCTTACTCAATGTCTGTATCAGACAACCAACCAGCAACAAGACAATTCTGATTGCTGGCATAGCGATTATCAGGTCAACAATTTTACTCTGTAAATATCACCTTGAATTTTCAGGACGTCCATTCTATGTTCTCCCCTTATGTTATTGATATCGGGCTGGTGTTTACAATGAAAACAATTAAATTCTCAATCGTTCATGTTTACAAATACAATTAGCCCCCTCTCCTATTCCTGCTAAATCAATGTAAAATCCCATGATGGATTGGATAGTTTTTTTTTTCAGTTGATGCATTTTAGTGTATATGCATCCAGGTGTTAATGTAGCGAACTTATGGAGTCTGAATATAACTATTAAATTATTCGGGTTACACAGTTATGTGTAATGTATATAACATTGGCACTTCTTGATTGTGGTGATGATGATATGTGTACATTTACAGCTTAACCACTAGCTTCCAATTTCTCTTGATCATTTTGTTCTCATACTTCAGTTTGTATTTATGCTATATTTGTATTACTTGTTGTTTTGTTCCTTCAATGTTAGTACTCTCAACTTGTATAAAATATAATACCTGAACTTTGTCTTAGATTGGGGTCTGCGGGAGTAGTTTGTAATAATGGACCTGTCACATTTTGGTCGTTATCTTCATCTGAAAATCAAATGGAAATCATATATTGTAAATAAAAGGAAGAAAATAAGAGCTTAAAAACATGCCAACATATCATAATATAAAAGAAAGAAGAAAAAACCCATCAAAATGATATATTAAATTACACATAGCTGAAACAGAGGCTGTAAAATAGCTTCAGTTGACAATGTATTTTTCTAAGTCAACGATGTGCTCTACCTCCCTTTAACTCGAGACTTATTATGTGAGATTTGGTATTTTACTCACTTGTGGAAAACACTTGTATGACCTCATTATTCACCAAGAAGGAGTTTTGTGCCCATAATACGGTCATCTAAATCACCCGCTGAGTAGAGAGATTACGTAATGCTGTAGTCGTCACTAGCTCATTGAATATGATGATCTATAGTATTATATTATCGTGTATCTATATGTATTTATTTATTTATTTATTTATTATTATTATTATTATTTATGCTATACTAGTCTGGCCCTTAATAAAGTTAGTGTATTCAATACACAATAATCCATCAATTGTTGCGTATTTGATTTTCATGTCGTATTTTAACTTAATGCGATGTTTATTAAGAAAAGTGACTTTAAATGTATTAAAATATTAGCAAAGTGTGACACACGTACAGAATATGTATACTGTTGTCACTTCACTATTACTTGTTTTTGATTATCATGCGAGAAATACATTAACCTTGTATTACCTATGCTGAGACTATTTACTAAAAAATGAATTAAGTATATATTAAACTATCGGTCTCTATTAAGCTATTTATGTCTTGTTTTATAGCACAGGATTGCGTATGTACAGCGTCAAAGTTATTGTGCTTTAAAAGTTCTGATTATTGTAATGAGGCACCTTAATGAACAAAAAATATTTTTGTTTATGATATAAAACAAATAATCATATCCCTATGTAAACGCCGTAACGCGCCCTTATCCGATCCCACAGAAATATGCAATTTACATGTAAACACTATTTTGTCAGTTAATTAGATTGATCAATAAATACAGGAATTTTTTTTTCTTCAAATGTTTATATAATTCCCTGATAAATATAAGAACAATCTATAATAGTATTATATTATTGTTTATTTATTTGTACCATTCTGGATGATAGTAACTTTAGCTATTCAATACACAATAATCCATCAATCGTTGTGTATTTTACAGTAGTTATGTATATTTGATTTCTTGATTTTGTTTTTCAGGATCTAGAACTATGCACTCATATTTATTTCAATTTGATGTTGATTTAAATGTAAACGTTTAATATTTTCACGGAGATTCAACATTATAATTTATGTTTATTTATTTTACAGGTGATTGATGCCTTTTAGTGGCCTTATCGTTCATCATTAATTCAGTGTTAGTACTTTCAACTTGGATCCCACCAAATACCAGAAGTGAAAACCACTGATCACGAAAGCTAAGGAACTCCTGTTTCTTATAAGACACCCGCCTAGTTCCTCATAAAGTGAAAAAGTGTTTATCAATGCGAAATATGTCAAACAAATAAATATATTATTATTACTTTCCCATTTTTTGTGACCACTTTTCACCTAACCTTGCAGAATTACTACTTTAAGTCTACTTTAATTATGAAAAGTTTGATGCTTTTGCAAGCATCGCAAAACTAATTACAGAGAAAGTTTCTTTTGTCATACATTTCCTCTTCTTGTATCTAAGGTTTAACAGAGATTAATAAAATAAAAACAACTTTGCTGTCTGGGAGCAGGCACTTCAATAAAAAGTACCGGGGTTAAACTAGTTTGATGGATCCAAACCTCCCGTCTTAGAAAAGCAAAGAAAATAAAAGCATACAACATACCAACATATCATAACATCATAACATAAAAGAAAGAAATCAAAAGAATAATCAGAATAATAAGTCAAATAACACAAAGCTGAAAGAAGGGTGATAGAGCAGATTGTTACCTCTCACAATGTCATTGTCAACCTCAGCTTCGTTTCTTTTGACAATGGATTTCTAGGGGTAAATGTGCTCTGACACCCTCTTGAGTTATATCGAATGATTACTGTGCCCACAGTCAACAATTGTCTCATCAGTGCTTAAACTCTCTTTTCATTGAATTTGCCTCACTCAATGTCTGTATCAGACAACCAACCAGCAACAAGACAATTCTGATTGCTGGCATAGCGATTATCAGGTCAACAATTTTACTCTGTAAATATCACCTTGAATTTTCAGGACGTCCATTCTATGTTCTCCCCTTATGTTATTGATATCGGGCTGGTGTTTACAATGAAAACAATTAAATTCTCAATCGTTCATGTTTACAAATACAATTAGCCCCCTCTCCTATTCCTGCTAAATCAATGTAAAATCCCATGATGGATTGGATAGTTTTTTTTTTCAGTTGATGCATTTTAGTGTATATGCATCCAGGTGTTAATGTAGCGAACTTATGGAGTCTGAATATAACTATTAAATTATTCGGGTTACACAGTTATGTGTAATGTATATAACATTGGCACTTCTTGATTGTGGTGATGATGATATGTGTACATTTACAGCTTAACCACTAGCTTCCAATTTCTCTTGATCATTTTGTTCTCATACTTCAGTTTGTATTTATGCTATATTTGTATTACTTGTTGTTTTGTTCCTTCAATGTTAGTACTCTCAACTTGTATAAAATATAATACCTGAACTTTGTCTTAGATTGGGGTCTGCAGGAGTAGTTTGTAATAATGGACCTGTCACATTTTGGTCGTTATCTTCATCTGAAAATCAAATGGAAATCATATATTGTAAATAAAAGGAAGAAAATAAGAGCTTAAAAACATGCCAACATATCATAATATAAAAGAAAGAAGAAAAAACCCATCAAAATGATATATTAAATTACACATAGCTGAAACAGAGGCTGTAAAATAGCTTCAGTTGACAATGTATTTTTCTAAGTCAACGATGTGCTCTACCTCCCTTTAACTCGAGACTTATTATGTGAGATTTGGTATTTTACTCACTTGTGGAAAACACTTGTATGACCTCATTATTCACCAAGAAGGAGTTTTGTGCCCATAATACGGTCATCTAAATCACCCGCTGAGTAGAGAGATTACGTAATGCTGTAGTCGTCACTAGCTCATTGAATATGATGATCTATAGTATTATATTATCGTGTATCTATATGTATTTATTTATTTATTTATTATTATTATTATTATTTATGCTATACTAGTCTGGCCCTTAATAAAGTTAGTGTATTCAATACACAATAATCCATCAATTGTTGCGTATTTGATTTTCATGTCGTATTTTAACTTAATGCGATGTTTATTAAGAAAAGTGACTTTAAATGTATTAAAATATTAGCAAAGTGTGACACACGTACAGAATATGTATACTGTTGTCACTTCACTATTACTTGTTTTTGATTATCATGCGAGAAATACATTAACCTTGTATTACCTATGCTGAGACTATTTACTAAAAAATGAATTAAGTATATATTAAACTATCGGTCTCTATTAAGCTATTTATGTCTTGTTTTATAGCACAGGATTGTGTATGTACAGCGTCAAAGTTATTGTGCTTTAAAAGTTCTGATTATTGTAATGAGGCACCTTAATGAACAAAAAATATTTTTGTTTATGATATAAAACAAATAATCATATCCCTATGTAAACGCCGTAACGCGCCCTTATCCGATCCCACAGAAATATGCAATTTACATGTAAACACTATTTTGTCAGTTAATTAGATTGATCAATAAATACAGGAATTTTTTTTTCTTCAAATGTTTATATAATTCCCTGATAAATATAAGAACAATCTATAATAGTATTATATTATTGTTTATTTATTTGTACCATTCTGGATGATAGTAACTTTAGCTATTCAATACACAATAATCCATCAATCGTTGTGTATTTTACAGTAGTTATGTATATTTGATTTCTTGATTTTGTTTTTCAGGATCTAGAACTATGCACTCATATTTATTTCAATTTGATGTTGATTTAAATGTAAACGTTTAATATTTTCACGGAGATTCAACATTATAATTTATGTTTATTTATTTTACAGGTGATTGATGCCTTTTAGTGGCTTTATCGTTCATCATTAATTCAGTGTTAGTACTCTCAACTTGGATCCCACCAAATACCAGAAGTGAAAACCACTGATCACGAAAGCTAAGGAACTCCTGTTTCTTATAAGACACCCGCCTAGTTCCTCATAAAGTGAAAAAGTGTTTATCAATGCGAAATATGTCAAACAAATAAATATATTATTATTACTTTCCCATTTTTTGTGACCACTTTTCACCTAACCTTGCAGAATTACTACTTTAAGTCTACTTTAATTATGAAAAGTTTTGATGCTTTTGCAAGCATCGCAAAACTAATTACAGAGAAAGTTTCTTTTGTCATACATTTCCTCTTCTTGTATCTAAGGTTTAACAGAGATTAATAAAATAAAAACAACTTTGCTGTCTGGGAGCAGGCACTTCAATAAAAAGTACCGGGGTTAAACTAGTTTGATGGATCCAAACCTCCCGTCTTAGAAAAGCGAAGAAAATAAAAGCATACAACATACCAACATATCATAACATCATAACATAAAAGAAAGAAATCAAAAGAATAATCAGAATAATAAGTCAAATAACACAAAGCTGAAAGAAGGGTGATAGAGCAGATTGTTACCTCTCACAATGTCATTGTCAACCTCAGCTTCGTTTCTTTTGACAATGGATTTCTAGGGGTAAATGTGCTCTGACACCCTCTTGAGTTATATCGAATGATTACTGTGCCCACAGTCAACAATTGTCTCATCAGTGCTTAAACTCTCTTTTCATTGAATTTGCCTCACTCAATGTCTGTATCAGACAACCAACCAGCAACAAGACAATTCTGATTGCTGGCATAGCGATTATCAGGTCAACAATTTTACTCTGTAAATATCACCTTGAATTTTCAGGACGTCCATTCTATGTTCTCCCCTTATGTTATTGATATCGGGCTGGTGTTTACAATGAAAACAATTAAATTCTCAATCGTTCATGTTTACAAATACAATTAGCCCCCTCTCCTATTCCTGCTAAATCAATGTAAAATCCCATGATGGATTGGATAGTTTTTTTTTTCAGTTGATGCATTTTAGTGTATATGCATCCAGGTGTTAATGTAGCGAACTTATGGAGTCTGAATATAACTATTAAATTATTCGGGTTACACAGTTATGTGTAATGTATATAACATTGGCACTTCTTGATTGTGGTGATGATGATATGTGTACATTTACAGCTTAACCACTAGCTTCCAATTTCTCTTGATCATTTTGTTCTTATACTTCAGTTTGTATTTATGCTATATTTGTATTACTTGTTGTTTTGTTCCTTCAATGTTAGTACTCTCAACTTGTATAAAATATAATACCTGAACTTTGTCTTAGATTGGGGTCTGCGGGAGTAGTTTGTAATAATGGACCTGTCACATTTTGGTCGTTATCTTCATCTGAAAATCAAATGGAAATCATATATTGTAAATAAAAGGAAGAAAATAAGAGCTTAAAAACATGCCAACATATCATAATATAAAAGAAAGAAGAAAAAACCCATCAAAATGATATATTAAATTACACATAGCTGAAACAGAGGCTGTAAAATAGCTTCAGTTGACAATGTATTTTTCTAAGTCAACGATGTGCTCTACCTCCCTTTAACTCGAGACTTATTATGTGAGATTTGGTATTTTACTCACTTGTGGAAAACACTTGTATGACCTCATTATTCACCAAGAAGGAGTTTTGTGCCCATAATACGGTCATCTAAATCACCCGCTGAGTAGAGAGATTACGTAATGCTGTAGTCGTCACTAGCTCATTGAATATGATGATCTATAGTATTATATTATCGTGTATCTATATGTATTTATTTATTATTATTATTATTATTTATGCTATACTAGTCTGGCCCTTAATAAAGTTAGTGTATTCAATACACAATAATCCATCAATTGTTGCGTATTTGATTTTCATGTCATATTTTAACTTAATGCGATGTTTATTAAGAAAAGTGACTTTAAATGTATTAAAATATTAGCAAAGTGTGACACACGTACAGAATATGTATACTGTTGTCACTTCACTATTACTTGTTTTTGATTATCATGCGAGAAATACATTAACCTTGTATTACCTATGCTGAGACTATTTACTAAAAAATGAATTAAGTATATATTAAACTATCGGTCTCTATTAAGCTATTTATGTCTTGTTTTATAGCACAGGATTGCGTATGTACAGCGTCAAAGTTATTGTGCTTTAAAAGTTCTGATTATTGTAATGAGGCACCTTAATGAACAAAAAATATTTTTGTTTATGATATAAAACAAATAATCATATCCCTATGTAAACGCCGTAACGCGCCCTTATCCGATCCCACAGAAATATGCAATTTACATGTAAACACTATTTTGTCAGTTAATTAGATTGATCAATAAATACAGGAATTTTTTTTTCTTCAAATGTTTATATAATTCCCTGATAAATATAAGAACAATCTATAATAGTATTATATTATTGTTTATTTATTTGTACCATTCTGGATGATAGTAACTTTAGCTATTCAATACACAATAATCCATCAATCGTTGTGTATTTTACAGTAGTTATGTATATTTGATTTCTTGATTTTGTTTTTCAGGATCTAGAACTATGCACTCATATTTATTTCAATTTGATGTTGATTTAAATGTAAACGTTTAATATTTTCACGGAGATTCAACATTATAATTTATGTTTATTTATTTTACAGGCGATTGATGCCTTTTAGTGGCCTTATCGTTCATCATTAATTCAGTGTTAGTACTCTCAACTTGGATCCCACCAAATACCAGAAGTGAAAACCACTGATCACGAAAGCTAAGGAACTCCTGTTTCTTATAAGACACCCGCCTAGTTCCTCATAAAGTGAAAAAGTGTTTATCAATGCGAAATATGTCAAACAAATAAATATATTATTATTACTTTCCCATTTTTTGTGACCACTTTTCACCTAACCTTGCAGAATTACTACTTTAAGTCTACTTTAATTATGAAAAGTTTTGATGCTTTTGCAAGCATCGCAAAACTAATTACAGAGAAAGTTTCTTTTGTCATACATTTCCTCTTCTTGTATCTAAGGTTTAACAGAGATTAATAAAATAAAAACAACTTTGCTGTCTGGGAGCAGGCACTTCAATAAAAAGTACCGGGGTTAAACTAGTTTGATGGATCCAAACCTCCCGTCTTAGAAAAGCGAAGAAAATAAAAGCATACAACATACCAACATATCATAACATCATAACATAAAAGAAAGAAATCAAAGGAATAATCAGAATAATAAGTCAAATAACACAAAGCTGAAAGAAGGGTGATAGAGCAGATTGTTACCTCTCACAATGTCATTGTCAACCTCAGCTTCGTTTCTTTTGACAATGGATTTCTAGGGGTAAATGTGCTCTGACACCCTCTTGAGTTATATCGAATGATTACTGTGCCCACAGTCAACAATTGTCTCATCAGTGCTTAAACTCTCTTTTCATTGAATTTGCCTCACTCAATGTCTGTATCAGACAACCAACCAGCAACAAGACAATTCTGATTGCTGGCATAGCGATTATCAGGTCAACAATTTTACTCTGTAAATATCACCTTGAATTTTCAGGACGTCCATTCTATGTTCTCCCCTTATGTTATTGATATCGGGCTGGTGTTTACAATGAAAACAATTAAATTCTCAATCGTTCATGTTTACAAATACAATTAGCCCCCTCTCCTATTCCTGCTAAATCAATGTAAAATCCCATGATGGATTGGATAGTTTTTTTTTTCAGTTGATGCATTTTAGTGTATATGCATCCAGGTGTTAATGTAGCGAACTTATGGAGTCTGAATATAACTATTCAATTATTCGGGTTACACAGTTATGTGTAATGTATATAACATTGGCACTTCTTGATTGTGGTGATGATGATATGTGTACATTTACAGCTTAACCACTAGCTTCCAATTTCTCTTGATCATTTTGTTCTCATACTTCAGTTTGTATTTATGCTATATTTGTATTACTTGTTGTTTTGTTCCTTCAATGTTAGTACTCTCAACTTGTATAAAATATAATACCTGAACTTTGTCTTAGATTGGGGTCTGCAGGAGTAGTTTGTAATAATGGACCTGTCACATTTTGGTCGTTATCTTCATCTGAAAATCAAATGGAAATCATATATTGTAAATAAAAGGAAGAAAATAAGAGCTTAAAAACATGCCAACATATCATAATATAAAAGAAAGAAGAAAAAACCCATCAAAATGATATATTAAATTACACATAGCTGAAACAGAGGCTGTAAAATAGCTTCAGTTGACAATGTATTTTTCTAAGTCAACGATGTGCTCTACCTCCCTTTAACTCGAGACTTATTATGTGAGATTTGGTATTTTACTCACTTGTGGAAAACACTTGTATGACCTCATTATTCACCAAGAAGGAGTTTTGTGCCCATAATACGGTCATCTAAATCACCCGCTGAGTAGAGAGATTACGTAATGCTGTAGTCGTCACTAGCTCATTGAATATGATGATCTATAGTATTATATTATCGTGTATCTATATGTATTTATTTATTTATTTATTATTATTATTATTATTTATGCTATACTAGTCTGGCCCTTAATAAAGTTAGTGTATTCAATACACAATAATCCATCAATTGTTGCGTATTTGATTTTCATGTCGTATTTTAACTTAATGCGATGTTTATTAAGAAAAGTGACTTTAAATGTATTAAAATATTAGCAAAGTGTGACACACGTACAGAATATGTATACTGTTGTCACTTCACTATTACTTGTTTTTGATTATCATGCGAGAAATACATTAACCTTGTATTACCTATGCTGAGACTATTTACTAAAAAATGAATTAAGTATATATTAAACTATCGGTCTCTATTAAGCTATTTATGTCTTGTTTTATAGCACAGGATTGTGTATGTACAGCGTCAAAGTTATTGTGCTTTAAAAGTTCTGATTATTGTAATGAGGCACCTTAATGAACAAAAAATATTTTTGTTTATGATATAAAACAAATAATCATATCCCTATGTAAACGCCGTAACGCGCCCTTATCCGATCCCACAGAAATATGCAATTTACATGTAAACACTATTTTGTCAGTTAATTAGATTGATCAATAAATACAGGAATTTTTTTTTCTTCAAATGTTTATATAATTCCCTGATAAATATAAGAACAATCTATAATAGTATTATATTATTGTTTATTTATTTGTACCATTCTGGATGATAGTAACTTTAGCTATTCAATACACAATAATCCATCAATCGTTGTGTATTTTACAGTAGTTATGTATATTTGATTTCTTGATTTTGTTTTTCAGGATCTAGAACTATGCACTCATATTTATTTCAATTTGATGTTGATTTAAATGTAAACGTTTAATATTTTCACGGAGATTCAACATTATAATTTATGTTTATTTATTTTACAGGTGATTGATGCCTTTTAGTGGCTTTATCGTTCATCATTAATTCAGTGTTAGTACTCTCAACTTGGATCCCACCAAATACCAGAAGTGAAAACCACTGATCACGAAAGCTAAGGAACTCCTGTTTCTTATAAGACACCCGCCTAGTTCCTCATAAAGTGAAAAAGTGTTTATCAATGCGAAATATGTCAAACAAATAAATATATTATTATTACTTTCCCATTTTTTGTGACCACTTTTCACCTAACCTTGCAGAATTACTACTTTAAGTCTACTTTAATTATGAAAAGTTTTGATGCTTTTGCAAGCATCGCAAAACTAATTACAGAGAAAGTTTCTTTTGTCATACATTTCCTCTTCTTGTATCTAAGGTTTAACAGAGATTAATAAAATAAAAACAACTTTGCTGTCTGGGAGCAGGCACTTCAATAAAAAGTACCGGGGTTAAACTAGTTTGATGGATCCAAACCTCCCGTCTTAGAAAAGCGAAGAAAATAAAAGCATACAACATACCAACATATCATAACATCATAACATAAAAGAAAGAAATCAAAAGAATAATCAGAATAATAAGTCAAATAACACAAAGCTGAAAGAAGGGTGATAGAGCAGATTGTTACCTCTCACAATGTCATTGTCAACCTCAGCTTCGTTTCTTTTGACAATGGATTTCTAGGGGTAAATGTGCTCTGACACCCTCTTGAGTTATATCGAATGATTACTGTGCCCACAGTCAACAATTGTCTCATCAGTGCTTAAACTCTCTTTTCATTGAATTTGCCTCACTCAATGTCTGTATCAGACAACCAACCAGCAACAAGACAATTCTGATTGCTGGCATAGCGATTATCAGGTCAACAATTTTACTCTGTAAATATCACCTTGAATTTTCAGGACGTCCATTCTATGTTCTCCCCTTATGTTATTGATATCGGGCTGGTGTTTACAATGAAAACAATTAAATTCTCAATCGTTCATGTTTACAAATACAATTAGCCCCCTCTCCTATTCCTGCTAAATCAATGTAAAATCCCATGATGGATTGGATAGTTTTTTTTTTCAGTTGATGCATTTTAGTGTATATGCATCCAGGTGTTAATGTAGCGAACTTATGGAGTCTGAATATAACTATTAAATTATTCGGGTTACACAGTTATGTGTAATGTATATAACATTGGCACTTCTTGATTGTGGTGATGATGATATGTGTACATTTACAGCTTAACCACTAGCTTCCAATTTCTCTTGATCATTTTGTTCTTATACTTCAGTTTGTATTTATGCTATATTTGTATTACTTGTTGTTTTGTTCCTTCAATGTTAGTACTCTCAACTTGTATAAAATATAATACCTGAACTTTGTCTTAGATTGGGGTCTGCGGGAGTAGTTTGTAATAATGGACCTGTCACATTTTGGTCGTTATCTTCATCTGAAAATCAAATGGAAATCATATATTGTAAATAAAAGGAAGAAAATAAGAGCTTAAAAACATGCCAACATATCATAATATAAAAGAAAGAAGAAAAAACCCATCAAAATGATATATTAAATTACACATAGCTGAAACAGAGGCTGTAAAATAGCTTCAGTTGACAATGTATTTTTCTAAGTCAACGATGTGCTCTACCTCCCTTTAACTCGAGACTTATTATGTGAGATTTGGTATTTTACTCACTTGTGGAAAACACTTGTATGACCTCATTATTCACCAAGAAGGAGTTTTGTGCCCATAATACGGTCATCTAAATCACCCGCTGAGTAGAGAGATTACGTAATGCTGTAGTCGTCACTAGCTCATTGAATATGATGATCTATAGTATTATATTATCGTGTATCTATATGTATTTATTTATTTATTTATTATTATTATTATTATTTATGCTATACTAGTCTGGCCCTTAATAAAGTTAGTGTATTCAATACACAATAATCCATCAATTGTTGCGTATTTGATTTTCATGTCATATTTTAACTTAATGCGATGTTTATTAAGAAAAGTGACTTTAAATGTATTAAAATATTAGCAAAGTGTGACACACGTACAGAATATGTATACTGTTGTCACTTCACTATTACTTGTTTTTGATTATCATGCGAGAAATACATTAACCTTGTATTACCTATGCTGAGACTATTTACTAAAAAATGAATTAAGTATATATTAAACTATCGGTCTCTATTAAGCTATTTATGTCTTGTTTTATAGCACAGGATTGCGTATGTACAGCGTCAAAGTTATTGTGCTTTAAAAGTTCTGATTATTGTAATGAGGCACCTTAATGAACAAAAAATATTTTTGTTTATGATATAAAACAAATAATCATATCCCTATGTAAACGCCGTAACGCGCCCTTATCCGATCCCACAGAAATATGCAATTTACATGTAAACACTATTTTGTCAGTTAATTAGATTGATCAATAAATACAGGAATTTTTTTTTCTTCAAATGTTTATATAATTCCCTGATAAATATAAGAACAATCTATAATAGTATTATATTATTGTTTATTTATTTGTACCATTCTGGATGATAGTAACTTTAGCTATTCAATACACAATAATCCATCAATCGTTGTGTATTTTACAGTAGTTATGTATATTTGATTTCTTGATTTTGTTTTTCAGGATCTAGAACTATGCACTCATATTTATTTCAATTTGATGTTGATTTAAATGTAAACGTTTAATATTTTCACGGAGATTCAACATTATAATTTATGTTTATTTATTTTACAGGCGATTGATGCCTTTTAGTGGCCTTATCGTTCATCATTAATTCAGTGTTAGTACTCTCAACTTGGATCCCACCAAATACCAGAAGTGAAAACCACTGATCACGAAAGCTAAGGAACTCCTGTTTCTTATAAGACACCCGCCTAGTTCCTCATAAAGTGAAAAAGTGTTTATCAATGCGAAATATGTCAAACAAATAAATATATTATTATTACTTTCCCATTTTTTGTGACCACTTTTCACCTAACCTTGCAGAATTACTACTTTAAGTCTACTTTAATTATGAAAAGTTTTGATGCTTTTGCAAGCATCGCAAAACTAATTACAGAGAAAGTTTCTTTTGTCATACATTTCCTCTTCTTGTATCTAAGGTTTAACAGAGATTAATAAAATAAAAACAACTTTGCTGTCTGGGAGCAGGCACTTCAATAAAAAGTACCGGGGTTAAACTAGTTTGATGGATCCAAACCTCCCGTCTTAGAAAAGCGAAGAAAATAAAAGCATACAACATACCAACATATCATAACATCATAACATAAAAGAAAGAAATCAAAGGAATAATCAGAATAATAAGTCAAATAACACAAAGCTGAAAGAAGGGTGATAGAGCAGATTGTTACCTCTCACAATGTCATTGTCAACCTCAGCTTCGTTTCTTTTGACAATGGATTTCTAGGGGTAAATGTGCTCTGACACCCTCTTGAGTTATATCGAATGATTACTGTGCCCACAGTCAACAATTGTCTCATCAGTGCTTAAACTCTCTTTTCATTGAATTTGCCTCACTCAATGTCTGTATCAGACAACCAACCAGCAACAAGACAATTCTGATTGCTGGCATAGCGATTATCAGGTCAACAATTTTACTCTGTAAATATCACCTTGAATTTTCAGGACGTCCATTCTATGTTCTCCCCTTATGTTATTGATATCGGGCTGGTGTTTACAATGAAAACAATTAAATTCTCAATCGTTCATGTTTACAAATACAATTAGCCCCCTCTCCTATTCCTGCTAAATCAATGTAAAATCCCATGATGGATTGGATAGTTTTTTTTTTCAGTTGATGCATTTTAGTGTATATGCATCCAGGTGTTAATGTAGCGAACTTATGGAGTCTGAATATAACTATTCAATTATTCGGGTTACACAGTTATGTGTAATGTATATAACATTGGCACTTCTTGATTGTGGTGATGATGATATGTGTACATTTACAGCTTAACCACTAGCTTCCAATTTCTCTTGATCATTTTGTTCTCATACTTCAGTTTGTATTTATGCTATATTTGTATTACTTGTTGTTTTGTTCCTTCAATGTTAGTACTCTCAACTTGTATAAAATATAATACCTGAACTTTGTCTTAGATTGGGGTCTGCAGGAGTAGTTTGTAATAATGGACCTGTCACATTTTGGTCGTTATCTTCATCTGAAAATCAAATGGAAATCATATATTGTAAATAAAAGGAAGAAAATAAGAGCTTAAAAACATGCCAACATATCATAATATAAAAGAAAGAAGAAAAAACCCATCAAAATGATATATTAAATTACACATAGCTGAAACAGAGGCTGTAAAATAGCTTCAGTTGACAATGTATTTTTCTAAGTCAACGATGTGCTCTACCTCCCTTTAACTCGAGACTTATTATGTGAGATTTGGTATTTTACTCACTTGTGGAAAACACTTGTATGACCTCATTATTCACCAAGAAGGAGTTTTGTGCCCATAATACGGTCATCTAAATCACCCGCTGAGTAGAGAGATTACGTAATGCTGTAGTCGTCACTAGCTCATTGAATATGATGATCTATAGTATTATATTATCGTGTATCTATATGTATTTATTTATTTATTTATTATTATTATTATTATTTATGCTATACTAGTCTGGCCCTTAATAAAGTTAGTGTATTCAATACACAATAATCCATCAATTGTTGCGTATTTGATTTTCATGTCGTATTTTAACTTAATGCGATGTTTATTAAGAAAAGTGACTTTAAATGTATTAAAATATTAGCAAAGTGTGACACACGTACAGAATATGTATACTGTTGTCACTTCACTATTACTTGTTTTTGATTATCATGCGAGAAATACATTAACCTTGTATTACCTATGCTGAGACTATTTACTAAAAAATGAATTAAGTATATATTAAACTATCGGTCTCTATTAAGCTATTTATGTCTTGTTTTATAGCACAGGATTGTGTATGTACAGCGTCAAAGTTATTGTGCTTTAAAAGTTCTGATTATTGTAATGAGGCACCTTAATGAACAAAAAATATTTTTGTTTATGATATAAAACAAATAATCATATCCCTATGTAAACGCCGTAACGCGCCCTTATCCGATCCCACAGAAATATGCAATTTACATGTAAACACTATTTTGTCAGTTAATTAGATTGATCAATAAATACAGGAATTTTTTTTTCTTCAAATGTTTATATAATTCCCTGATAAATATAAGAACAATCTATAATAGTATTATATTATTGTTTATTTATTTGTACCATTCTGGATGATAGTAACTTTAGCTATTCAATACACAATAATCCATCAATCGTTGTGTATTTTACAGTAGTTATGTATATTTGATTTCTTGATTTTGTTTTTCAGGATCTAGAACTATGCACTCATATTTATTTCAATTTGATGTTGATTTAAATGTAAACGTTTAATATTTTCACGGAGATTCAACATTATAATTTATGTTTATTTATTTTACAGGTGATTGATGCCTTTTAGTGGCTTTATCGTTCATCATTAATTCAGTGTTAGTACTCTCAACTTGGATCCCACCAAATACCAGAAGTGAAAACCACTGATCACGAAAGCTAAGGAACTCCTGTTTCTTATAAGACACCCGCCTAGTTCCTCATAAAGTGAAAAAGTGTTTATCAATGCGAAATATGTCAAACAAATAAATATATTATTATTACTTTCCCATTTTTTGTGACCACTTTTCACCTAACCTTGCAGAATTACTACTTTAAGTCTACTTTAATTATGAAAAGTTTTGATGCTTTTGCAAGCATCGCAAAACTAATTACAGAGAAAGTTTCTTTTGTCATACATTTCCTCTTCTTGTATCTAAGGTTTAACAGAGATTAATAAAATAAAAACAACTTTGCTGTCTGGGAGCAGGCACTTCAATAAAAAGTACCGGGGTTAAACTAGTTTGATGGATCCAAACCTCCCGTCTTAGAAAAGCGAAGAAAATAAAAGCATACAACATACCAACATATCATAACATCATAACATAAAAGAAAGAAATCAAAAGAATAATCAGAATAATAAGTCAAATAACACAAAGCTGAAAGAAGGGTGATAGAGCAGATTGTTACCTCTCACAATGTCATTGTCAACCTCAGCTTCGTTTCTTTTGACAATGGATTTCTAGGGGTAAATGTGCTCTGACACCCTCTTGAGTTATATCGAATGATTACTGTGCCCACAGTCAACAATTGTCTCATCAGTGCTTAAACTCTCTTTTCATTGAATTTGCCTCACTCAATGTCTGTATCAGACAACCAACCAGCAACAAGACAATTCTGATTGCTGGCATAGCGATTATCAGGTCAACAATTTTACTCTGTAAATATCACCTTGAATTTTCAGGACGTCCATTCTATGTTCTCCCCTTATGTTATTGATATCGGGCTGGTGTTTACAATGAAAACAATTAAATTCTCAATCGTTCATGTTTACAAATACAATTAGCCCCCTCTCCTATTCCTGCTAAATCAATGTAAAATCCCATGATGGATTGGATAGTTTTTTTTTTCAGTTGATGCATTTTAGTGTATATGCATCCAGGTGTTAATGTAGCGAACTTATGGAGTCTGAATATAACTATTCAATTATTCGGGTTACACAGTTATGTGTAATGTATATAACATTGGCACTTCTTGATTGTGGTGATGATGATATGTGTACATTTACAGCTTAACCACTAGCTTCCAATTTCTCTTGATCATTTTGTTCTCATACTTCAGTTTGTATTTATGCTATATTTGTATTACTTGTTGTTTTGTTCCTTCAATGTTAGTACTCTCAACTTGTATAAAATATAATACCTGAACTTTGTCTTAGATTGGGGTCTGCAGGAGTAGTTTGTAATAATGGACCTGTCACATTTTGGTCGTTATCTTCATCTGAAAATCAAATGGAAATCATATATTGTAAATAAAAGGAAGAAAATAAGAGCTTAAAAACATGCCAACATATCATAATATAAAAGAAAGAAGAAAAAACCCATCAAAATGATATATTAAATTACACATAGCTGAAACAGAGGCTGTAAAATAGCTTCAGTTGACAATGTATTTTTCTAAGTCAACGATGTGCTCTACCTCCCTTTAACTCGAGACTTATTATGTGAGATTTGGTATTTTACTCACTTGTGGAAAACACTTGTATGACCTCATTATTCACCAAGAAGGAGTTTTGTGCCCATAATACGGTCATCTAAATCACCCGCTGAGTAGAGAGATTACGTAATGCTGTAGTCGTCACTAGCTCATTGAATATGATGATCTATAGTATTATATTATCGTGTATCTATATGTATTTATTTATTTATTTATTATTATTATTATTATTTATGCTATACTAGTCTGGCCCTTAATAAAGTTAGTGTATTCAATACACAATAATCCATCAATTGTTGCGTATTTGATTTTCATGTCGTATTTTAACTTAATGCAATGTTTATTAAGAAAAGTGACTTTAAATGTATTAAAATATTAGCAAAGTGTGACACACGTACAGAATATGTATACTGTTGTCACTTCACTATTACTTGTTTTTGATTATCATGCGAGAAATACATTAACCTTGTATTACCTATGCTGAGACTATTTACTAAAAAATGAATTAAGTATATATTAAACTATCGGTCTCTATTAAGCTATTTATGTCTTGTTTTATAGCACAGGATTGTGTATGTACAGCGTCAAAGTTATTGTGCTTTAAAAGTTCTGATTATTGTAATGAGGCACCTTAATGAACAAAAAATATTTTTGTTTATGATATAAAACAAATAATCATATCCCTATGTAAACGCCGTAACGCGCCCTTATCCGATCCCACAGAAATATGCAATTTACATGTAAACACTATTTTGTCAGTTAATTAGATTGATCAATAAATACAGGAATTTTTTTTTCTTCAAATGTTTATATAATTCCCTGATAAATATAAGAACAATCTATAATAGTATTATATTATTGTTTATTTATTTGTACCATTCTGGATGATAGTAACTTTAGCTATTCAATACACAATAATCCATCAATCGTTGTGTATTTTACAGTAGTTATGTATATTTGATTTCTTGATTTTGTTTTTCAGGATCTAGAACTATGCACTCATATTTATTTCAATTTGATGTTGATTTAAATGTAAACGTTTAATATTTTCACGGAGATTCAACATTATAATTTATGTTTATTTATTTTACAGGTGATTGATGCCTTTTAGTGGCTTTATCGTTCATCATTAATTCAGTGTTAGTACTCTCAACTTGGATCCCACCAAATACCAGAAGTGAAAACCACTGATCACGAAAGCTAAGGAACTCCTGTTTCTTATAAGACACCCGCCTAGTTCCTCATAAAGTGAAAAAGTGTTTATCAATGCGAAATATGTCAAACAAATAAATATATTATTATTACTTTCCCATTTTTTGTGACCACTTTTCACCTAACCTTGCAGAATTACTACTTTAAGTCTACTTTAATTATGAAAAGTTTTGATGCTTTTGCAAGCATCGCAAAACTAATTACAGAGAAAGTTTCTTTTGTCATACATTTCCTCTTCTTGTATCTAAGGTTTAACAGAGATTAATAAAATAAAAACAACTTTGCTGTCTGGGAGCAGGCACTTCAATAAAAAGTACCGGGGTTAAACTAGTTTGATGGATCCAAACCTCCCGTCTTAGAAAAGCGAAGAAAATAAAAGCATACAACATACCAACATATCATAACATCATAACATAAAAGAAAGAAATCAAAAGAATAATCAGAATAATAAGTCAAATAACACAAAGCTGAAAGAAGGGTGATAGAGCAGATTGTTACCTCTCACAATGTCATTGTCAACCTCAGCTTCGTTTCTTTTGACAATGGATTTCTAGGGGTAAATGTGCTCTGACACCCTCTTGAGTTATATCGAATGATTACTGTGCCCACAGTCAACAATTGTCTCATCAGTGCTTAAACTCTCTTTTCATTGAATTTGCCTCACTCAATGTCTGTATCAGACAACCAACCAGCAACAAGACAATTCTGATTGCTGGCATAGCGATTATCAGGTCAACAATTTTACTCTGTAAATATCACCTTGAATTTTCAGGACGTCCATTCTATGTTCTCCCCTTATGTTATTGATATCGGGCTGGTGTTTACAATGAAAACAATTAAATTCTCAATCGTTCATGTTTACAAATACAATTAGCCCCCTCTCCTATTCCTGCTAAATCAATGTAAAATCCCATGATGGATTGGATAGTTTTTTTTTTCAGTTGATGCATTTTAGTGTATATGCATCCAGGTGTTAATGTAGCGAACTTATGGAGTCTGAATATAACTATTCAATTATTCGGGTTACACAGTTATGTGTAATGTATATAACATTGGCACTTCTTGATTGTGGTGATGATGATATGTGTACATTTACAGCTTAACCACTAGCTTCCAATTTCTCTTGATCATTTTGTTCTCATACTTCAGTTTGTATTTATGCTATATTTGTATTACTTGTTGTTTTGTTCCTTCAATGTTAGTACTCTCAACTTGTATAAAATATAATACCTGAACTTTGTCTTAGATTGGGGTCTGCAGGAGTAGTTTGTAATAATGGACCTGTCACATTTTGGTCGTTATCTTCATCTGAAAATCAAATGGAAATCATATATTGTAAATAAAAGGAAGAAAATAAGAGCTTAAAAACATGCCAACATATCATAATATAAAAGAAAGAAGAAAAAACCCATCAAAATGATATATTAAATTACACATAGCTGAAACAGAGGCTGTAAAATAGCTTCAGTTGACAATGTATTTTTCTAAGTCAACGATGTGCTCTACCTCCCTTTAACTCGAGACTTATTATGTGAGATTTGGTATTTTACTCACTTGTGGAAAACACTTGTATGACCTCATTATTCACCAAGAAGGAGTTTTGTGCCCATAATATGGTCATCTAAATCACCCGCTGAGTAGAGAGATTACGTAATGCTGTAGTCGTCACTAGCTCATTGAATATGATGATCTATAGTATTATATTATCGTGTATCTATATGTATTTATTTATTTATTTATTATTATTATTATTATTTATGCTATACTAGTCTGGCCCTTAATAAAGTTAGTGTATTCAATACACAATAATCCATCAATTGTTGCGTATTTGATTTTCATGTCATATTTTAACTTAATGCGATGTTTATTAAGAAAAGTGACTTTAAATGTATTAAAATATTAGCAAAGTGTGACACACGTACAGAATATGTATACTGTTGTCACTTCACTATTACTTGTTTTTGATTATCATGCGAGAAATACATTAACCTTGTATTACCTATGCTGAGACTATTTACTAAAAAATGAATTAAGTATATATTAAACTATCGGTCTCTATTAAGCTATTTATGTCTTGTTTTATAGCATAGGATTGCGTATGTACAGCGTCAAAGTTATTGTGCTTTAAAAGTTCTGATTATTGTAATGAGGCACCTTAATGAACAAAAAATATTTTTGTTTATGATATAAAACAAATAATCATATCCCTATGTAAACGCCGTAACGCGCCCTTATCCGATCCCACAGAAATATGCAATTTACATGTAAACACTATTTTGTCAGTTAATTAGATTGATCAATAAATACAGGAATTTTTTTTTCTTCAAATGTTTATATAATTCCCTGATAAATATAAGAACAATCTATAATAGTATTATATTATTGTTTATTTATTTGTACCATTCTGGATGATAGTAACTTTAGCTATTCAATACACAATAATCCATCAATCGTTGTGTATTTTACAGTAGTTATGTATATTTGATTTCTTGATTTTGTTTTTCAGGATCTAGAACTATGCACTCATATTTATTTCAATTTGATGTTGATTTAAATGTAAACGTTTAATATTTTCACGGAGATTCAACATTATAATTTATGTTTATTTATTTTACAGGCGATTGATGCCTTTTAGTGGCCTTATCGTTCATCATTAATTCAGTGTTAGTACTCTCAACTTGGATCCCACCAAATACCAGAAGTGAAAACCACTGATCACGAAAGCTAAGGAACTCCTGTTTCTTATAAGACACCCGCCTAGTTCCTCATAAAGTGAAAAAGTGTTTATCAATGCGAAATATGTCAAACAAATAAATATATTATTATTACTTTCCCATTTTTTGTGACCACTTTTCACCTAACCTTGCAGAATTACTACTTTAAGTCTACTTTAATTATGAAAAGTTTTGATGCTTTTGCAAGCATCGCAAAACTAATTACAGAGAAAGTTTCTTTTGTCATACATTTCCTCTTCTTGTATCTAAGGTTTAACAGAGATTAATAAAATAAAAACAACTTTGCTGTCTGGGAGCAGGCACTTCAATAAAAAGTACCGGGGTTAAACTAGTTTGATGGATCCAAACCTCCCGTCTTAGAAAAGCGAAGAAAATAAAAGCATACAACATACCAACATATCATAACATCATAACATAAAAGAAAGAAATCAAAGGAATAATCAGAATAATAAGTCAAATAACACAAAGCTGAAAGAAGGGTGATAGAGCAGATTGTTACCTCTCACAATGTCATTGTCAACCTCAGCATGTTTCTTTTGACAATGGATTTCTAGGGGTAAATGTGCTCTGACACCCTCTTGAGTTATATCGAATGATTACTGTGCCCACAGTCAACAATTGTCTCATCAGTGCTTAAACTCTCTTTTCATTGAATTTGCCTCACTCAATGTCTGTATCAGACAACCAACCAGCAACAAGACAATTCTGATTGCTGGCATAGCGATTATCAGGTCAACAATTTTACTCTGTAAATATCACCTTGAATTTTCAGGACGTCCATTCTATGTTCTCCCCTTATGTTATTGATATCGGGCTGGTGTTTACAATGAAAACAATTAAATTCTCAATCGTTCATGTTTACAAATACAATTAGCCCTCTCTCCTATTCCTGCTAAATCAATGTAAAATCCCATGATGGATTGGATAGTTTTTTTTTTCAGTTGATGCATTTTAGTGTATATGCATCCAGGTGTTAATGTAGCGAACTTATGGAGTCTGAATATAACTATTCAATTATTCGGGTTACACAGTTATGTGTAATGTATATAACATTGGCACTTCTTGATTGTGGTGATGATGATATGTGTACATTTACAGCTTAACCACTAGCTTCCAATTTCTCTTGATCATTTTGTTCTCATACTTCAGTTTGTATTTATGCTATATTTGTATTACTTGTTGTTTTGTTCCTTCAATGTTAGTACTCTCAACTTGTATAAAATATAATACCTGAACTTTGTCTTAGATTGGGGTCTGCAGGAGTAGTTTGTAATAATGGACCTGTCACATTTTGGTCGTTATCTTCATCTGAAAATCAAATGGAAATCATATATTGTAAATAAAAGGAAGAAAATAAGAGCTTAAAAACATGCCAACATATCATAATATAAAAGAAAGAAGAAAAAACCCATCAAAATGATATATTAAATTACACATAGCTGAAACAGAGGCTGTAAAATAGCTTCAGTTGACAATGTATTTTTCTAAGTCAACGATGTGCTCTACCTCCCTTTAACTCTAGACTTATTATGTGAGATTTGGTATTTTACTCACTTGTGGAAAACACTTGTATGACCTCATTATTCACCAAGAAGGAGTTTTGTGCCCATAATACGGTCATCTAAATCACCCGCTGAGTAGAGAAATTACGTAATGCTGTAGTCGTCACTAGCTCATTGAATATGATGATCTATAGTATTATATTATCGTGTATCTATATGTATTTATTTATTTATTTATTATTATTATTATTATTTATGCTATACTAGTCTGGCCCTTAATAAAGTTAGTGTATTCAATACACAATAATCCATCAATTGTTGCGTATTTGATTTTCATGTCGTATTTTAACTTAATGCGATGTTTATTAAGAAAAGTGACTTTAAATGTATTAAAATATTAGCAAAGTGTGACACACGTACAGAATATGTATACTGTTGTCACTTCACTATTACTTGTTTTTGATTATCATGCGAGAAATACATTAACCTTGTATTACCTATGCTGAGACTATTTACTAAAAAATGAATTAAGTATATATTAAACTATCGGTCTCTATTAAGCTATTTATGTCTTGTTTTATAGCACAGGATTGCGTATGTACAGCGTCAAAGTTATTGTGCTTTAAAAGTTCTGATTATTGTAATGAGGCACCTTAATGAACAAAAAATATTTTTGTTTATGATATAAAACAAATAATCATATCCCTATGTAAACGCCGTAACGCGCCCTTATCCGATCCCACAGAAATATGCAATTTACATGTAAACACTATTTTGTCAGTTAATTAGATTGATCAATAAATACAGGAAATTTTTTTTCTTCAAATGTTTATATAATTCCCTGATAAATATAAGAACAATCTATAATAGTATTATATTATTGTTTATTTATTTGTACCATTCTGGATGATAGTAACTTTAGCTATTCAATACACAATAATCCATCAATCGTTGTGTATTTTACAGTAGTTATGTATATTTGATTTCTTGATTTTGTTTTTCAGGATCTAGAACTATGCACTCATATTTATTTCAATTTGATGTTGATTTAAATGTAAACGTTTAATATTTTCACGGAGATTCAACATTATAATTTATGTTTATTTATTTTACAGGCGATTGATGCCTTTTAGTGGCCTTATCGTTCATCATTAATTCAGTGTTAGTACTCTCAACTTGGATCCCACCAAATACCAGAAGTGAAAACCACTGATCATGAAAGCTAAGGAACTCCTGTTTCTTATAAGACACCCGCCTAGTTCCTCATAAAGTGAAAAAGTGTTTATCAATGCGAAATATGTCAAACAAATAAATATATTATTATTACTTTCCCATTTTTTGTGACCACTTTTCACCTAACCTTGCAGAATTACTACTTTAAGTCTACTTTAATTATGAAAAGTTTTGATGCTTTTGCAAGCATCGCAAAACTAATTACAGAGAAAGTTTCTTTTGTCATACATTTCCTCTTCTTGTATCTAAGGTTTAACAGAGATTAATAAAATAAAAACAACTTTGCTGTCTGGGAGCAGGCACTTCAATAAAAAGTACCGGGGTTAAACTAGTTTGATGGATCCAAACCTCCCGTCTTAGAAAAGCGAAGAAAATAAAAGCATACAACATACCAACATATCATAACATCATAACATAAAAGAAAGAAATCAAAAGAATAATCAGAATAATAAGTCAAATAACACAAAGCTGAAAGAAGGGTGATAGAGCAGATTGTTACCTCTCACAATGTCATTGTCAACCTCAGCTTCGTTTCTTTTGACAATGGATTTCTAGGGGTAAATGTGCTCTGACACCCTCTGAGTTATATCGAATGATTACTGTGCCCACAGTCAACAATTGTCTCATCAGTGCTTAGACTCTCTTTTCATTGAATTTGCCTCACTCAATGTCTGTATCAGACAACCAACCAGCAACAAGACAATTCTGATTGCTGGCATAGCGATTATCAGGTCAACAATTTTACTCTGTAAATATCACCTTGAATTTTCAGGACGTCCATTCTATGTTCTCCCCTTATGTTATTGATATCGGGCTGGTGTTTACAATGAAAACAATTAAATTCTCAATCGTTCATGTTTACAAATACAATTAGCCCCCTCTCCTATTCCTGCTAAATCAATGTAAAATCCCATGATGGATTGGATAGTTTTTTTTTTCAGTTGATGCATTTTAGTGTATATGCATCCAGGTGTTAATGTAGCGAACTTATGGAGTCTGAATATAACTATTAAATTATTCGGGTTACACAGTTATGTGTAATGTATATAACATTGGCACTTCTTGATTGTGGTGATGATGATATGTGTACATTTACAGCTTAACCACTAGCTTCCAATTTCTCTTGATCATTTTGTTCTCATACTTCAGTTTGTATTTATGCTATATTTGTATTACTTGTTGTTTTGTTCCTTCAATGTTAGTACTCTCAACTTGTATAAAATATAATACCTGAACTTTGTCTTAGATTGGGGTCTGCGGGAGTAGTTTGTAATAATGGACCTGTCACATTTTGGTCGTTATCTTCATTTGAAAATCAAATGGAAATCATATATTGTAAATAAAAGGAAGAAAATAAGAGCTTAAAAACATGCCAACATATCATAATATAAAAGAAAGAAGAAAAAACCCATCAAAATGATATATTAAATTACACATAGCTGAAACAGAGGCTGTAAAATAGCTTCAGTTGACAATGTATTTTTCTAAGTCAACGATGTGCTCTACCTCCCTTTAACTCGAGACTTATTATGTGAGATTTGGTATTTTACTCACTTGTGGAAAACACTTGTATGACCTCATTATTCACCAAGAAGGAGTTTTGTGCCCATAATATGGTCATCTAAATCACCCGCTGAGTAGAGAGATTACGTAATGCTGTAGTCGTCACTAGCTCATTGAATATGATGATCTATAGTATTATATTATCGTGTATCTATATGTATTTATTGATTTATTTATTATTATTATTATTATTTATGCTATACTAGTCTGGCCCTTAATAAAGTTAGTGTATTCAATACACAATAATCCATCAATTGTTGCATATTTGATTTTCATGTCGTATTTTAACTTAATGCGATGTTTATTAAGAAAAGTGACTTTAAATGTATTAAAATATTAGCAAAGTGTGACACACGTACAGAATATGTATACTGTTGTCACTTCACTATTACTTGTTTTTGATTATCATGCGAGAAATACATTAACCTTGTATTACCTATGCTGAGACTATTTACTAAAAAATGAATTAAGTATATATTAAACTATCGGTCTCTATTAAGCTATTTATGTCTTGTTTTATAGCACAGGATTGCGTATGTACAGCGTCAAAGTTATTGTGCTTTAAAAGTTCTGATGATTGTAATGAGGCACCTTAATGAACAAAAAATATTTTTGTTTATGATATAAAACAAATAATCATATCCCTATGTAAACGCCGTAACGCGCCCTTATCCGATCCCACAGAAATATGCAATTTACATGTAAACACTATTTTGTCAGTTAATTAGATTGATCAATAAATACAGGAAATTTTTTTTCTTCAAATGTTTATATAATTCCCTGATAAATATAAGAACAATCTATAATAGTATTATATTATTGTTTATTTATTTGTACCATTCTGGATGATAGTAACTTTAGCTATTCAATACACAATAATCCATCAATCGTTGTGTATTTTACAGTAGTTATGTATATTTGATTTCTTGATTTTGTTTTTCAGGATCTAGAACTATGCACTCATATTTATTTCAATTTGATGTTGATTTAAATGTAAACGTTTAATATTTTCACGGAGATTCAACATTATAATTTATGTTTATTTATTTTACAGGCGATTGATGCCTTTTAGTGGCCTTATCGTTCATCATTAATTCAGTGTTAGTACTCTCAACTTGGATCCCACCAAATACCAGAAGTGAAAACCACTGATCACGAAAGCTAAGGAACTCCTGTTTCTTATAAGACACCCGCCTAGTTCCTCATAAAGTGAAAAAGTGTTTATCAATGCGAAATATGTCAAACAAATAAATATATTATTATTACTTTCCCATTTTTTGTGACCACTTTTCACCTAACCTTGCAGAATTACTACTTTAAGTCTACTTTAATTATGAAAAGTTTTGATGCTTTTGCAAGCATCGCAAAACTAATTACAGAGAAAGTTTCTTTTGTCATACATTTCCTCTTCTTGTATCTAAGGTTTAACAGAGATTAATAAAATAAAAACAACTTTGCTGTCTGGGAGCAGGCACTTCAATAAAAAGTACCGGGGTTAAACTAGGTTGATGGATCCAAACCTCCCGTCTTAGAAAAGCGAAGAAAATAAAAGCATACAACATATCAACATATCATAACATCATAACATAAAAGAAAGAAATCAAAAGAATAATCAGAATAATAAGTCAAATAACACAAAGCTGAAAGAAGGGTGATAGAGCAGATTGTTACCTCTCACAATGTCATTGTCAACCTCAGCTTCGTTTCTTTTGACAATGGATGTCTAGGGGTAAATGTGCTCTGACACCCTCTGAGTTATATCGAATGATTACTGTGCCCACAGTCAACAATTGTCTCATCAGTGCTTAGACTCTCTTTTCATTGAATTTGCCTCACTCAATGTCTGTATCAGACAACCAACCAGCAACAAGACAATTCTGATTGCTGGCATAGCGATTATCAGGTCAACAAATTTACTCTGTAAATATCACCTTGAATTTTCAGGACGTCCATTCTATGTTCTCCCCTTATGTTATTGATATCGGGCTGGTGTTTACAATGAAAACAATTAAATTCTCAATCGTTCATGTTTACAAATACAATTAGCCCCCTCTCCTATTCCTGCAAAAATCAATGTAAAATCCCATGATGGATTGGATAGTTTTTTTTTTCAGTTGATGCATTTTAGTGTATATGCATCCAGGTGTTAATGTAGCGAACTTATGGAGTCTGAATATAACTATTAAATTATTCGGGTTACACAGTTATGTGTAATGTATATAACATTGGCACTTCTTGATTGTGGTGATGATGATATGTGTACATTTACAGCTTAACCACTAGCTTCCAATTTCTCTTGATCATTTTGTTCTCATACTTCAGTTTGTATTTATGCTATATTTGTATTACTTGTTGTTTTGTTCGTTCAATGTTAGTACTCTCAACTTGTATAAAATATAATACCTGAACTTTGTCTTAGATTGGGGTCTGCGGGAGTAGTTTGTAATAATGGACCTGTCACATTTTGGTCGTTATCTTCATCTGAAAATCAAATGGAAATCATATATTGTAAATAAAAGGAAGAAAATAAGAGCTTAAAAACATGCCAACATATCATAATATAAAAGAAAGAAGAAAAAACCCATCAAAATGATATATTAAATTACACATAGCTGAAACAGAGGCTGTAAAATAGCTTCAGTTGACAATGTATTTTTCTATGTCAACGATGTGCTCTACCTCCCTTTAACTCGAGACTTATTATGTGAGATTTGGTATTTTACTCACTTGTGGAAAACACTTGTATGACCTCATTATTCACCAAGAAGGAGTTTTGTGCCCATAATATGGTCATCTAAATCACCCGCTGAGTAGAGAGATTACGTAATGCTGTAGTCGTCACTAGCTCATTGAATATGATGATCTATAGTATTATATTATCGTGTATCTATATGTATTTATTTATTTATTTATTATTATTATTATTTATGCTATACTAGAATGGCCCTTAATAAAGTTAGTGTATTCAATACACAATAATCCATCAATTGTTGCGTATTTGATTTTCATGTCGTATTTTAACTTAATGCGATGTTTATTAAGAAAAGTGACTTTAAATGTATTAAAATATTAGCAAAGTGTGACACACGTACAGAATATGTATACTGTTGTCACTTCACTATTACTTGTTTTTGATTATCATGCGAGAAATACATTAACCTTGTATTACCTATGCTGAGACTATTTACTAAAAAATGAATTAAGTATATATTAAACTATCGGTCTCTATTAAGCTATTTATGTCTTGTTTTATAGCACAGGATTGCGTATGTACAGCATCAAAGTTATTGTGCTTTAAAAGTTCTGATTATTGTAATGAGGCACCTTAATGAACAAAAAATATTTTTGTTTATGATATAAAACAAATAATCATATCCCTATGTAAACGCCGTAACGCGCCCTTATCCGATCCCACAGAAATATGCAATTTACATGTAAACACTATTTTGTCAGTTAATTAGATTGATCAATAAATACAGGAATTTTTTTTTCTTCAAATGTTTATATAATTCCCTGATAAATATAAGAACAATCTATAATAGTATTATATTATTGTTTATTTATTTGTACCATTCTGGATGATAGTAACTTTAGCTATTCAATACACAATAATCCATCAATCGTTGTGTATTTTACAGTAGTTATGTATATTTGATTTCTTGATTTTGTTTTTCAGGATCTAGAACTATGCACTCATATTTATTTCAATTTGATGTTGATTTAAATGTAAACGTTTAATATTTTCACGGAGATTCAACATTATAATCTATGTTTATTTATTTTACAGGCGATTGATGCCTTTTAGTGGCCTTATCGTTCATCATTAATTCAGTGTTAGTACTCTCAACTTGGATCCCACCAAATACCAGAAGTGAAAACCACTGATCACGAAAGCTAAGGAACTCCTGTTTCTTATAAGACACCCGCCTAGTTCCTCATAAAGTGAAAAAGTGTTTATCAATGCGAAATATGTCAAACAAATAAATATATTATTATTACTTTCCCATTTTTTGTGACCACTTTTCACCTAACCTTGCAGAATTACTACTTTAAGTCTACTTTAATTATGAAAAGTTTTGATGCTTTTGCAAGCATCGCAAAACTAATTACAGAGAAAGTTTCTTTTGTCATACATTTCCTCTTCTTGTATCTAAGGTTTAACAGAGATTAATAAAATAAAAACAACTTTGCTGTCTGGGAGCAGGCACTTCAATAAAAAGTACCGGGGTTAAACTAGGTTGATGGATCCAAACCTCCCGTCTTAGAAAAGCGAAGAAAATAAAAGCATACAACATATCAACATATCATAACATCATAACATAAAAGAAAGAAATCAAAAGAATAATCAGAATAATAAGTCAAATAACACAAAGCTGAAAGAAGGGTGATAGAGCAGATTGTTACCTCTCACAATGTCATTGTCAACCTCAGCTTCGTTTCTTTTGACAATGGATGTCTAGGGGTAAATGTGCTCTGACACCCTCTGAGTTATATCGAATGATTACTGTGCCCACAGTCAACAATTGTCTCATCAGTGCTTAGACTCTCTTTTCATTGAATTTGCCTCACTCAATGTCTGTATCAGACAACCAACCAGCAACAAGACAATTCTGATTGCTGGCATAGCGATTATCAGGTCAACAATTTTACTCTGTAAATATCACCTTGAATTTTCAGGACGTCCATTCTATGTTCTCCCCTTATGTTATTGATATCGGGCTGGTGTTTACAATGAAAACAATTAAATTCTCAATCGTTCATGTTTACAAATACAATTAGCCCTCTCTCCTATTCCTGCTAAATCAATGTAAAATCCCATGATGGATTGGATAGTTTTTTTTTTCAGTTGATGCATTTTAGTGTATATGCATCCAGGTGTTAATGTAGCGAACTTATGGAGTCTGAATATAACTATTAAATTATTCGGGTTACACAGTTATGTGTAATGTATATAACATTGGCACTTCTTGATTGTGGTGATGATGATATGTGTACATTTACAGCTTAACCACTAGCTTCCAATTTCTCTTGATCATTTTGTTCTCATACTTCAGTTTGTATTTATGCTATATTTGTATTACTTGTTGTTTTGTTCCTTCAATGTTAGTACTCTCAACTTGTATAAAATATAATACCTGAACTTTGTCTTAGATTGGGGTCTGCGGGAGTAGTTTGTAATAATGGACCTGTCACATTTTGGTCGTTATCTTCATCTGAAAATCAAATGGAAATCATATATTGTAAATAAAAGGAAGAAAATAAGAGCTTAAAAACATGCCAACATATCATAATATAAAAGAAAGAAGAAAAAACCCATCAAAATGATATATTAAATTACACATAGCTGAAACAGAGGCTGTAAAATAGCTTCAGTTGACAATGTATTTTTCTATGTCAACGATGTGCTCTACCTCCCTTTAACTCGAGACTTATTATGTGAGATTTGGTATTTTACTCACTTGTGGAAAACACTTGTATGACCTCATTATTCACCAAGAAGGAGTTTTGTGCCCATAATATGGTCATCTAAATCACCCGCTGAGTAGAGAGATTACGTAATGCTGTAGTCGTCACTAGCTCATTGAATATGATGATCTATAGTATTATATTATCGTGTATCTATATGTATTTATTTATTTATTTATTATTATTATTATTATTTATGCTATACTAGAATGGCCCTTAATAAAGTTAGTGTATTCAATACACAATAATCCATCAATTGTTGCGTATTTGATTTTCATGTCGTATTTTAACTTAATGCGATGTTTATTAAGAAAAGTGACTTTAAATGTATTAAAATATTAGCAAAGTGTGACACACGTACAGAATATGTATACTGTTGTCACTTCACTATTACTTGTTTTTGATTATCATGCGAGAAATACATTAACCTTGTATTACCTATGCTGAGACTATTTACTAAAAAATGAATTAAGTATATATTAAACTATCGGTCTCTATTAAGCTATTTATGTCTTGTTTTATAGCACAGGATTGCGTATGTACAGCATCAAAGTTATTGTGCTTTAAAAGTTCTGATTATTGTAATGAGGCACCTTAATGAACAAAAAATATTTTTGTTTATGATATAAAACAAATAATCATATCCCTATGTAAACGCCGTAACGCGCCCTTATCCGATCCCACAGAAATATGCAATTTACATGTAAACACTATTTTGTCAGTTAATTAGATTGATCAATAAATACAGGAATTTTTTTTTCTTCAAATGTTTATATAATTCCCTGATAAATATAAGAACAATCTATAATAGTATTATATTATTGTTTATTTATTTGTACCATTCTGGATGATAGTAACTTTAGCTATTCAATACACAATAATCCATCAATCGTTGTGTATTTTACAGTAGTTATGTATATTTGATTTCTTGATTTTGTTTTTCAGGATCTAGAACTATGCACTCATATTTATTTCAATTTGATGTTGATTTAAATGTAAACGTTTAATATTTTCACGGAGATTCAACATTATAATTTATGTTTATTTATTTTACAGGCGATTGATGCCTTTTAGTGGCCTTATCGTTCATCATTAATTCAGTGTTAGTACTCTCAACTTGGATCCCACCAAATACCAGAAGTGAAAACCACTGATCACGAAAGCTAAGGAACTCCTGTTTCTTATAAGACACCCGCCTAGTTCCTCATAAAGTGAAAAAGTGTTTATCAATGCGAAATATGTCAAACAAATAAATATATTATTATTACTTTCCCATTTTTTGTGACCACTTTTCACCTAACCTTGCAGAATTACTACTTTAAGTCTACTTTAATTATGAAAAGTTTTGATGCTTTTGCAAGCATCGCAAAACTAATTACAGAGAAAGTTTCTTTTGTCATACATTTCCTCTTCTTGTATCTAAGGTTTAACAGAGATTAATAAAATAAAAACAACTTTGCTGTCTGGGAGCAGGCACTTCAATAAAAAGTACCGGGGTTAAACTAGGTTGATGGATCCAAACCTCCCGTCTTAGAAAAGCGAAGAAAATAAAAGCATACAACATATCAACATATCATAACATCATAACATAAAAGAAAGAAATCAAAAGAATAATCAGAATAATAAGTCAAATAACACAAAGCTGAAAGAAGGGTGATAGAGCAGATTGTTACCTCTCACAATGTCATTGTCAACCTCAGCTTCGTTTCTTTTGACAATGGATGTCTAGGGGTAAATGTGCTCTGACACCCTCTGAGTTATATCGAATGATTACTGTGCCCACAGTCAACAATTGTCTCATCAGTGCTTAGACTCTCTTTTCATTGAATTTGCCTCACTCAATGTCTGTATCAGACAACCAACCAGCAACAAGACAATTCTGATTGCTGGCATAGCGATTATCAGGTCAACAATTTTACTCTGTAAATATCACCTTGAATTTTCAGGACGTCCATTCTATGTTCTCCCCTTATGTTATTGATATCGGGCTGGTGTTTACAATGAAAACAATTAAATTCTCAATCGTTCATGTTTACAAATACAATTAGCCCCCTCTCCTATTCCTGCTAAATCAATGTAAAATCCCATGATGGATTGGATAGTTTTTTTTTTCAGTTGATGCATTTTAGTGTATATGCATCCAGGTGTTAATGTAGCGAACTTATGGAGTCTGAATATAACTATTAAATTATTCGGGTTACACAGTTATGTGTAATGTATATAACATTGGCACTTCTTGATTGTGGTGATGATGATATGTGTACATTTACAGCTTAACCACTAGCTTCCAATTTCACTTGATCATTTTGTTCTCATACTTCAGTTTGTATTTATGCTATATTTGTATTACTTGTTGTTTTGTTCCTTCAATGTTAGTACTCTCAACTTGTATAAAATATAATACCTGAACTTTGTCTTAGATTGGGGTCTGCGGGAGTAGTTTGTAATAATGGACCTGTCACATTTTGGTCGTTATCTTCATCTGAAAATCAAATGGAAATCATATATTGTAAATAAAAGGAAGAAAATAAGAGCTTAAAAACATGCCAACATATCATAATATAAAAGAAAGAAGAAAAAACCCATCAAAATGATATATTAAATTACACATAGCTGAAACAGAGGCTGTAAAATAGCTTCAGTTGACAATGTATTTTTCTATGTCAACGATGTGCTCTACCTCCCTTTAACTCGAGACTTATTATGTGAGATTTGGTATTTTACTCACTTGTGGAAAACACTTGTATGACCTCATTATTCACCAAGAAGGAGTTTTGTGCCCATAATATGGTCATCTAAATCACCCGCTGAGTAGAGAGATTACGTAATGCTGTAGTCGTCACTAGCTCATTGAATATGATGATCTATAGTATTATATTATCGTGTATCTATATGTATTTATTTATTTATTTATTATTATTATTATTATTTATGCTATACTAGAATGGCCCTTAATAAAGTTAGTGTATTCAATACACAATAATCCATCAATTGTTGCGTATTTGATTTTCATGTCGTATTTTAACTTAATGCGATGTTTATTAAGAAAAGTGACTTTAAATGTATTAAAATATTAGCAAAGTGTGACACACGTACAGAATATGTATACTGTTGTCACTTCACTATTACTTGTTTTTGATTATCATGCGAGAAATACATTAACCTTGTATTACCTATGCTGAGACTATTTACTAAAAAATGAATTAAGTATATATTAAACTATCGGTCTCTATTAAGCTATTTATGTCTTGTTTTATAGCACAGGATTGCGTATGTACAGCATCAAAGTTATTGTGCTTTAAAAGTTCTGATTATTGTAATGAGGCACCTTAATGAACAAAAAATATTTTTGTTTATGATATAAAACAAATAATCATATCCCTATGTAAACGCCGTAACGCGCCCTTATCCGATCCCACAGAAATATGCAATTTACATGTAAACACTATTTTGTCAGTTAATTAGATTGATCAATAAATACAGGAATTTTTTTTTCTTCAAATGTTTATATAATTCCCTGATAAATATAAGAACAATCTATAATAGTATTATATTATTGTTTATTTATTTGTACCATTCTGGATGATAGTAACTTTAGCTATTCAATACACAATAATCCATCAATCGTTGTGTATTTTACAGTAGTTATGTATATTTGATTTCTTGATTTTGTTTTTCAGGATCTAGAACTATGCACTCATATTTATTTCAATTTGATGTTGATTTAAATGTAAACGTTTAATATTTTCACGGAGATTCAACATTATAATTTATGTTTATTTATTTTACAGGCGATTGATGCCTTTTAGTGGCCTTATCGTTCATCATTAATTCAGTGTTAGTACTCTCAACTTGGATCCCACCAAATACCAGAAGTGAAAACCACTGATCACGAAAGCTAAGGAACTCCTGTTTCTTATAAGACACCCGCCTAGTTCCTCATAAAGTGAAAAAGTGTTTATCAATGCGAAATATGTCAAACAAATAAATATATTATTATTACTTTCCCATTTTTTGTGACCACTTTTCACCTAACCTTGCAGAATTACTACTTTAAGTCTACTTTAATTATGAAAAGTTTTGATGCTTTTGCAAGCATCGCAAAACTAATTACAGAGAAAGTTTCTTTTGTCATACATTTCCTCTTCTTGTATCTAAGGTTTAACAGAGATTAATAAAATAAAAACAACTTTGCTGTCTGGGAGCAGGCACTTCAATAAAAAGTACCGGGGTTAAACTAGGTTGATGGATCCAAACCTCCCGTCTTAGAAAAGCGAAGAAAATAAAAGCATACAACATATCAACATATCATAACATCATAACATAAAAGAAAGAAATCAAAAGAATAATCAGAATAATAAGTCAAATAACACAAAGCTGAAAGAAGGGTGATAGAGCAGATTGTTACCTCTCACAATGTCATTGTCAACCTCAGCTTCGTTTCTTTTGACAATGGATGTCTAGGGGTAAATGTGCTCTGACACCCTCTGAGTTATATCGAATGATTACTGTGCCCACAGTCAACAATTGTCTCATCAGTGCTTAGACTCTCTTTTCATTGAATTTGCCTCACTCAATGTCTGTATCAGACAACCAACCAGCAACAAGACAATTCTGATTGCTGGCATAGCGATTATCAGGTCAACAATTTTACTCTGTAAATATCACCTTGAATTTTCAGGACGTCCATTCTATGTTCTCCCCTTATGTTATTGATATCGGGCTGGTGTTTACAATGAAAACAATTAAATTCTCAATCGTTCATGTTTACAAATACAATTACACATAGCTGAAACAGAGGCTGTAAAATAGCTTCAGTTGACAATGTATTTTTCTAAGTCAACGATGTGCTCTACCTCCCTTTAACTCGAGACTTATTATGTGAGATTTGGTATTTTACTCACTTGTGGAAAACACTTGTATGACCTCATTATTCACCAAGAAGGAGTTTTGTGCCCATAATATGGTCATCTAAATCACCCGCTGAGTAGAGAGATTACGTAATGCTGTAGTCGTCACTAGCTCATTGAATATGATGATCTATAGTATTATATTATCGTGTATCTATATGTATTTATTTATTTATTTATTATTATTATTATTATTTATGCTATACTAGTCTGGCCCTTAATAAAGTTAGTGTATTCAATACACAATAATCCATCAATTGTTGCATATTTGATTTTCATGTCGTATTTTAACTTAATGCGATGTTTATTAAGAAAAGTGACTTTAAATGTATTAAAATATTAGCAAAGTGTGACACACGTACAGAATATGTATACTGTTGTCACTTCACTATTACTTGTTTTTGATTATCATGCGAGAAATACATTAACCTTGTATTACCTATGCTGAGACTATTTACTAAAAAATGAATTAAGTATATATTAAACTATCGGTCTCTATTAAGCTATTTATGTCTTGTTTTATAGCACAGGATTGCGTATGTACAGCGTCAAAGTTATTGTGCTTTAAAAGTTCTGATTATTGTAATGAGGCACCTTAATGAACAAAAAATATTTTTGTTTATGATATAAAACAAATAATCATATCCCTATGTAAACGCCGTAACGCGCCCTTATCCGATCCCACAGAAATATGCAATTTACATGTAAACACTATTTTGTCAGTTAATTAGATTGATCAATAAATACAGGAAATTTTTTTTCTTCAAATGTTTATATAATTCCCTGATAAATATAAGAACAATCTATAATAGTATTATATTATTGTTTATTTATTTGTACCATTCTGGATGATAGTAACTTTAGCTATTCAATACACAATAATCCATCAATCGTTGTGTATTTTACAGTAGTTATGTATATTTGATTTCTTGATTTTGTTTTTCAGGATCTAGAACTATGCACTCATATTTATTTCAATTTGATGTTGATTTAAATGTAAACGTTTAATATTTTCACGGAGATTCAACATTATAATTTATGTTTATTTATTTTACAGGCGATTGATGCCTTTTAGTGGCCTTATCGTTCATCATTAATTCAGTGTTAGTACTCTCAACTTGGATCCCACCAAATACCAGAAGTGAAAACCACTGATCACGAAAGCTAAGGAACTCCTGTTTCTTATAAGACACCCGCCTAGTTCCTCATAAAGTGAAAAAGTGTTTATCAATGCGAAATATGTCAAACAAATAAATATATTATTATTACTTTCCCATTTTTTGTGACCACTTTTCACCTAACCTTGCAGAATTACTACTTTAAGTCTACTTTAATTATGAAAAGTTTTGATGCTTTTGCAAGCATCGCAAAACTAATTACAGAGAAAGTTTCTTTTGTCATACATTTCCTCTTCTTGTATCTAAGGTTTAACAGAGATTAATAAAATAAAAACAACTTTGCTGTCTGGGAGCAGGCACTTCAATAAAAAGTACCGGGGTTAAACTAGGTTGATGGATCCAAACCTCCCGTCTTAGAAAAGCGAAGAAAATAAAAGCATACAACATATCAACATATCATAACATCATAACATAAAAGAAAGAAATCAAAAGAATAATCAGAATAATAAGTCAAATAACACAAAGCTGAAAGAAGGGTGATAGAGCAGATTGTTACCTCTCACAATGTCATTGTCAACCTCAGCTTCGTTTCTTTTGACAATGGATGTCTAGGGGTAAATGTGCTCTGACACCCTCTGAGTTATATCGAATGATTACTGTGCCCACAGTCAACAATTGTCTCATCAGTGCTTAGACTCTCTTTTCATTGAATTTGCCTCACTCAATGTCTGTATCAGACAACCAACCAGCAACAAGACAATTCTGATTGCTGGCATAGCGATTATCAGGTCAACAATTTTACTCTGTAAATATCACCTTGAATTTTCAGGACGTCCATTCTATGTTCTCCCCTTATGTTATTGATATCGGGCTGGTGTTTACAATGAAAACAATTAAATTCTCAATCGTTCATGTTTACAAATACAATTACACATAGCTGAAACAGAGGCTGTAAAATAGCTTCAGTTGACAATGTATTTTTCTAAGTCAACGATGTGCTCTACCTCCCTTTAACTCGAGACTTATTATGTGAGATTTGGTATTTTACTCACTTGTGGAAAACACTTGTATGACCTCATTATTCACCAAGAAGGAGTTTTGTGCCCATAATATGGTCATCTAAATCACCCGCTGAGTAGAGAGATTACGTAATGCTGTAGTCGTCACTAGCTCATTGAATATGATGATCTATAGTATTATATTATCGTGTATCTATATGTATTTATTTATTTATTTATTATTATTATTATTATTTATGCTATACTAGTCTGGCCCTTAATAAAGTTAGTGTATTCAATACACAATAATCCATCAATTGTTGCATATTTGATTTTCATGTCGTATTTTAACTTAATGCGATGTTTATTAAGAAAAGTGACTTTAAATGTATTAAAATATTAGCAAACTGTGACACACGTACAGAATATGTATACTGTTGTCACTTCACTATTACTTGTTTTTGATTATCATGCGAGAAATACATTAACCTTGTATTACCTATGCTGAGACTATTTACTAAAAAATGAATTAAGTATATATTAAACTATCGGTCTCTATTAAGCTATTTATGTCTTGTTTTATAGCACAGGATTGCGTATGTACAGCGTCAAAGTTATTGTGCTTTAAAAGTTCTGATTATTGTAATGAGGCACCTTAATGAACAAAAAATATTTTTGTTTATGATATAAAACAAATAATCATATCCCTATGTAAACGCCGTAACGCGCCCTTATCCGATCCCACAGAAATATGCAATTTACATGTAAACACTATTTTGTCAGTTAATTAGATTGATCAATAAATACAGGAAATTTTTTTTCTTCAAATGTTTATATAATTCCCTGATAAATATAAGAACAATCTATAATAGTATTATATTATTGTTTATTTATTTGTACCATTCTGGATGATAGTAACTTTAGCTATTCAATACACAATAATCCATCAATCGTTGTGTATTTTACAGTAGTTATGTATATTTGATTTCTTGATTTTGTTTTTCAGGATCTAGAACTATGCACTCATATTTATTTCAATTTGATGTTGATTTAAATGTAAACGTTTAATATTTTCACGGAGATTCAACATTATAATTTATGTTTATTTATTTTACAGGCGATTGATGCCTTTTAGTGGCCTTATCGTTCATCATTAATTCAGTGTTAGTACTCTCAACTTGGATCCCACCAAATACCAGAAGTGAAAACCACTGATCACGAAAGCTAAGGAACTCCTGTTTCTTATAAGACACCCGCCTAGTTCCTCATAAAGTGAAAAAGTGTTTATCAATGCGAAATATGTCAAACAAATAAATATATTATTATTACTTTCCCATTTTTTGTGACCACTTTTCACCTAACCTTGCAGAATTACTACTTTAAGTCTACTTTAATTATGAAAAGTTTTGATGCTTTTGCAAGCATCGCAAAACTAATTACAGAGAAAGTTTCTTTTGTCATACATTTCCTCTTCTTGTATCTAAGGTTTAACAGAGATTAATAAAATAAAAACAACTTTGCTGTCTGGGAGCAGGCACTTCAATAAAAAGTACCGGGGTTAAACTAGGTTGATGGATCCAAACCTCCCGTCTTAGAAAAGCGAAGAAAATAAAAGCATACAACATATCAACATATCATAACATCATAACATAAAAGAAAGAAATCAAAAGAATAATCAGAATAATAAGTCAAATAACACAAAGCTGAAAGAATGGTGATAGAGCAGATTGTTACCTCTCACAATGTCATTGTCAACCTCAGCTTCGTTTCTTTTGACAATGGATGTCTAGGGGTAAATGTGCTCTGACACCCTCTGAGTTATATCGAATCATTACTGTGCCCACAGTCAACAATTGTCTCATCAGTGCTTAGACTCTCTTTTCATTGAATTTGCCTCACTCAATGTCTGTATCAGACAACCAACCAGCAACAAGACAATTCTGATTGCTGGCATAGCGATTATCAGGTCAACAATTTTACTCTGTAAATATCACCTTGAATTTTCAGGACGTCCATTCTATGTTCTCCCCTTATGTTATTGATATCGGGCTGGTGTTTACAATGAAAACAATTAAATTCTCAATCGTTCATGTTTACAAATACAATTAGCCCTCTCTCCTATTCCTGCTAAATCAATGTAAAATCCAATGATGGATTGGATAGTTTTTTTTTTCAGTTGATGCATTTTAGTGTATATGCATCCAGGTGTTAATGTAGTGAACTTATGGAGTCTGAATATAACTATTAAATTATTCGGGTTACACAGTTATGTGTAATGTATATAACATTGGCACTTCTTGATTGTGGTGATGATGATATGTGTACATTTACAGCTTAACCACTAGCTTCCAATTTCTCTTGATCATTTTGTTCTCATACTTCAGTTTGTATTTATGCTATATTTGTATTACTTGTTGTTTTGTTCCTTCAATGTTAGTACTCTCAACTTGTATAAAATATAATACCTGAACTTTGTCTTAGATTGGGGTCTGCGGGAGTAGTTTGTAATAATGAACCTGTCACATTTTGGTCGTTATCTTCATCTGAAAATCAAATGGAAATCATATATTGTAAATAAAAGGAAGAAAATAAGAGCTTAAAAACATGCCAACATATCATAATATAAAAGAAAGAAGAAAAAACCCATCAAAATGATATATTAAATTACACATAGCTGAAACAGAGGCTGTAAAATAGCTTCAGTTGACAATGTATTTTTCTAAGTCAACGATGTGCTCTACCTCCCTTTAACTCGAGACTTATTATGTGAGATTTGGTATTTTACTCACTTGTGGAAAACACTTGTATGACCTCATTATTCACCAAGAAGGAGTTTTGTGCCCATAATATGGTCATCTAAATCACCCGCTGAGTAGAGAGATTACGTAATGCTGTAGTCGTCACTAGCTCATTGAATATGATGATCTATAGTATTATATTATCGTGTATCTATATGTATTTATTTATTTATTTATTATTATTATTACTATTTATGCTATACTAGTCTGGCCCTTAATAAAGTTAGTGTATTCAATACACAATAATCCATCAATTGTTGCATATTTGATTTTCATGTCGTATTTTAACTTAATGCGATGTTTATTAAGAAAAGTGACTTTAAATGTATTAAAATATTAGCAAAGTGTGACACACGTACAGAATATGTATACTGTTGTCACTTCACTATTACTTGTTTTTGATTATCATGCGAGAAATACATTAACCTTGTATTACCTATGCTGAGACTATTTACTAAAAAATGAATTAAGTATATATTAAACTATCGGTCTCTATTAAGCTATTTATGTCTTGTTTTATAGCACAGGATTGCGTATGTACAGCGTCAAAGTTATTGTGCTTTAAAAGTTCTGATTATTGTAATGAGGCACCTTAATGAACAAAAAATATTTTTGTTTATGATATAAAACAAATAATCATATCCCTATGTAAACGCCGTAACGCGCCCTTATCCGATCCCACAGAAATATGCAATTTACATGTAAACACTATTTTGTCAGTTAATTAGATTGATCAATAAATACAGGAAATTTTTTTTCTTCAAATGTTTATATAATTCCCTGATAAATATAAGAACAATCTATAATAGTATTATATTATTGTTTATTTATTTGTACCATTCTGGATGATAGTAACTTTAGCTATTCAATACACAATAATCCATCAATCGTTGTGTATTTTACAGTAGTTATGTATATTTGATTTCTTGATTTTGTTTTTCAGGATCTAGAACTATGCACTCATATTTATTTCAATTTGATGTTGATTTAAATGTAAACGTTTAATATTTTCACGGAGATTCAACATTATAATTTATGTTTATTTATTTTACAGGCGATTGATGCCTTTTAGTGGCCTTATCGTTCATCATTAATTCAGTGTTAGTACTCTCAACTTGGATCCCACCAAATACCAGAAGTGAAAACCACTGATCACGAAAGCTAAGGAACTCCTGTTTCTTATAAGACACCCGCCTAGTTCCTCATAAAGTGAAAAAGTGTTTATCAATGCGAAATATGTCAAACAAATAAATATATTATTATTACTTTCCCATTTTTTGTGACCACTTTTCACCTAACCTTGCAGAATTACTACTTTAAGTCTACTTTAATTATGAAAAGTTTTGATGCTTTTGCAAGCATCGCAAAACTAATTACAGAGAAAGTTTCTTTTGTCATACATTTCCTCTTCTTGTATCTAAGGTTTAACAGAGATTAATAAAATAAAAACAACTTTGCTGTCTGGGAGCAGGCACTTCAATAAAAAGTACCGGGGTTAAACTAGGTTGATGGATCCAAACCTCCCGTCTTAGAAAAGCGAAGAAAATAAAAGCATACAACATATCAACATATCATAACATCATAACATAAAAGAAAGAAATCAAAAGAATAATCAGAATAATAAGTCAAATAACACAAAGCTGAAAGAATGGTGATAGAGCAGATTGTTACCTCTCACAATGTCATTGTCAACCTCAGCTTCGTTTCTTTTGACAATGGATGTCTAGGGGTAAATGTGCTCTGACACCCTCTGAGTTATATCGAATCATTACTGTGCCCACAGTCAACAATTGTCTCATCAGTGCTTAGACTCTCTTTTCATTGAATTTGCCTCACTCAATGTCTGTATCAGACAACCAACCAGCAACAAGACAATTCTGATTGCTGGCATAGCGATTATCAGGTCAACAATTTTACTCTGTAAATATCACCTTGAATTTTCAGGACGTCCATTCTATGTTCTCCCCTTATGTTATTGATATCGGGCTGGTGTTTACAATGAAAACAATTAAATTCTCAATCGTTCATGTTTACAAATACAATTAGCCCTCTCTCCTATTCCTGCTAAATCAATGTAAAATCCAATGATGGATTGGATAGTTTTTTTTTTCAGTTGATGCATTTTAGTGTATATGCATCCAGGTGTTAATGTAGTGAACTTATGGAGTCTGAATATAACTATTAAATTATTCGGGTTACACAGTTATGTGTAATGTATATAACATTGGCACTTCTTGATTGTGGTGATGATGATATGTGTACATTTACAGCTTAACCACTAGCTTCCAATTTCTCTTGATCATTTTGTTCTCATACTTCAGTTTGTATTTATGCTATATTTGTATTACTTGTTGTTTTGTTCCTTCAATGTTAGTACTCTCAACTTGTATAAAATATAATACCTGAACTTTGTCTTAGATTGGGGTCTGCAGGAGTAGTTTGTAATAATGAACCTGTCACATTTTGGTCGTTATCTTCATCTGAAAATCAAATGGAAATCATATATTGTAAATAAAAGGAAGAAAATAAGAGCTTAAAAACATGCCAACATATCATAATATAAAAGAAAGAAGAAAAAACCCATCAAAATGATATATTAAATTACACATAGCTGAAACAGAGGCTGTAAAATAGCTTCAGTTGACAATGTATTTTTCTAAGTCAACGATGTGCTCTACCTCCCTTTAACTCGAGACTTATTATGTGAGATTTGGTATTTTACTCACTTGTGGAAAACACTTGTATGACCTCATTATTCACCAAGAAGGAGTTTTGTGCCCATAATATGGTCATCTAAATCACCCGCTGAGTAGAGAGATTACGTAATGCTGTAGTCGTCACTAGCTCATTGAATATGATGATCTATAGTATTATATTATCGTGTATCTATATGTATTTATTTATTTATTTATTATTATTATTACTATTTATGCTATACTAGTCTGGCCCTTAATAAAGTTAGTGTATTCAATACACAATAATCCATCAATTGTTGCATATTTGATTTTCATGTCGTATTTTAACTTAATGCGATGTTTATTAAGAAAAGTGACTTTAAATGTATTAAAATATTAGCAAAGTGTGACACACGTACAGAATATGTATACTGTTGTCACTTCACTATTACTTGTTTTTGATTATCATGCGAGAAATACATTAACCTTGTATTACCTATGCTGAGACTATTTACTAAAAAATGAATTAAGTATATATTAAACTATCGGTCTCTATTAAGCTATTTATGTCTTGTTTTATAGCACAGGATTGCGTATGTACAGCGTCAAAGTTATTGTGCTTTAAAAGTTCTGATTATTGTAATGAGGCACCTTAATGAACAAAAAATATTTTTGTTTATGATATAAAACAAATAATCATATCCCTATGTAAACGCCGTAACGCGCCCTTATCCGATCCCACAGAAATATGCAATTTACATGTAAACACTATTTTGTCAGTTAATTAGATTGATCAATAAATACAGGAAATTTTTTTTCTTCAAATGTTTATATAATTCCCTGATAAATATAAGAACAATCTATAATAGTATTATATTATTGTTTATTTATTTGTACCATTCTGGATGATAGTAACTTTAGCTATTCAATACACAATAATCCATCAATCGTTGTGTATTTTACAGTAGTTATGTATATTTGATTTCTTGATTTTGTTTTTCAGGATCTAGAACTATGCACTCATATTTATTTCAATTTGATGTTGATTTAAATGTAAACGTTTAATATTTTCACGGAGATTCAACATTATAATTTATGTTTATTTATTTTACAGGCGATTGATGCCTTTTAGTGGCCTTATCGTTCATCATTAATTCAGTGTTAGTACTCTCAACTTGGATCCCACCAAATACCAGAAGTGAAAACCACTGATCACGAAAGCTAAGGAACTCCTGTTTCTTATAAGACACCCGCCTAGTTCCTCATAAAGTGAAAAAGTGTTTATCAATGCGAAATATGTCAAACAAATAAATATATTATTATTACTTTCCCATTTTTTGTGACCACTTTTCACCTAACCTTGCAGAATTACTACTTTAAGTCTACTTTAATTATGAAAAGTTTTGATGCTTTTGCAAGCATCGCAAAACTAATTACAGAGAAAGTTTCTTTTGTCATACATTTCCTCTTCTTGTATCTAAGGTTTAACAGAGATTAATAAAATAAAAACAACTTTGCTGTCTGGGAGCAGGCACTTCAATAAAAAGTACCGGGGTTAAACTAGGTTGATGGATCCAAACCTCCCGTCTTAGAAAAGCGAAGAAAATAAAAGCATACAACATATCAACATATCATAACATCATAACATAAAAGAAAGAAATCAAAAGAATAATCAGAATAATAAGTCAAATAACACAAAGCTAAAAGAAGGGTGATAGAGCAGATTGTTACCTCTCACAATGTCATTGTCAACCTCAGCTTCGTTTCTTTTGACAATGGATGTCTAGGGGTAAATGTGCTCTGACACCCTCTGAGTTATATCGAATGATTACTGTGCCCACAGTCAACAATTGTCTCATCAGTGCTTAGACTCTCTTTTCATTGAATTTGCCTCACTCAATGTCTGTATCAGACAACCAACCAGCAACAAGACAATTCTGATTGCTGGCATAGCGATTATCAGGTCAACAATTTTACTCTGTAAATATCACCTTGAATTTTCAGGACGTCCATTCTATGTTCTCCCCTTATGTTATTGATATCGGGCTGGTGTTTACAATGAAAACAATTAAATTCTCAATCGTTCATGTTTACAAATACAATTAGCCCCCTCTCCTATTCCTGCTAAATCAATGTAAAATCCCATGATGGATTGGATAGTTTTTTTTTTCAGTTGATGCATTTTAGTGTATATGCATCCAGGTGTTAATGTAGCGAACTTATGGAGTCTGAATATAACTATTAAATTATTCGGGTTACACAGTTATGTGTAATGTATATAACATTGGCACTTCTTGATTGTGGTGATGATGATATGTGTACATTTACAGCTTAACCACTAGCTTCCAATTTCTCTTGATCATTTTGTTCTCATACTTCAGTTTGTATTTATGCTATATTTGTATTACTTGTTGTTTTGTTCCTTCAATGTTAGTACTCTCAACTTGTATAAAATATAATACCTGAACTTTGTCTTAGATTGGGGTCTGCGGGAGTAGTTTGTAATAATGGACCTGTCACATTTTGGTCGTTATCTTCATCTGAAAATCAAATGGAAATCATATATTGTAAATAAAAGGAAGAAAATAAGAGCTTAAAAACATGCCAACATATCATAATATAAAAGAAAGAAGAAAAAACCCATCAAAATGATATATTAAATTACACATAGCTGAAACAGAGGCTGTAAAATAGCTTCAGTTGACAATGTATTTTTCTATGTCAACGATGTGCTCTACCTCCCTTTAACTCGAGACTTATTATGTGAGATTTGGTATTTTACTCACTTGTGGAAAACACTTGTATGACCTCATTATTCACCAAGAAGGAGTTTTGTGCCCATAATATGGTCATCTAAATCACCCGCTGAGTAGAGAGATTGCGTAATGCTGTAGTCGTCACTAGCTCATTGAATATGATGATCTATAGTATTATATTATCGTGTATCTATATGTATTTATTTATTTATTTATTATTATTATTATTATTTATGCTATACTAGAATGGCCCTTAATAAAGTTAGTGTATTCAATACACAATAATCCATCAATTGTTGCGTATTTGATTTTCATGTCGTATTTTAACTTAATGCGATGTTTATTAAGAAAAGTGACTTTAAATGTATTAAAATATTAGCAAAGTGTGACACACGTACAGAATATGTATACTGTTGTCACTTCACTATTACTTGTTTTTGATTATCATGCGAGAAATACATTAACCTTGTATTACCTATGCTGAGACTATTTACTAAAAAATGAATTAAGTATATATTAAACTATCGGTCTCTATTAAGCTATTTATGTCTTGTTTTATAGCACAGGATTGCGTATGTACAGCATCAAAGTTATTGTGCTTTAAAAGTTCTGATTATTGTAATGAGGCACCTTAATGAACAAAAAATATTTTTGTTTATGATATAAAACAAATAATCATATCCCTATGTAAACGCCGTAACGCGCCCTTATCCGATCCCACAGAAATATGCAATTTACATGTAAACACTATTTTGTCAGTTAATTAGATTGATCAATAAATACAGGAATTTTTTTTTCTTCAAATGTTTATATAATTCCCTGATAAATATAAGAACAATCTATAATAGTATTATATTATTGTTTATTTATTTGTACCATTCTGGATGATAGTAACTTTAGCTATTCAATACACAATAATCCATCAATCGTTGTGTATTTTACAGTAGTTATGTATATTTGATTTCTTGATTTTGTTTTTCAGGATCTAGAACTATGCACTCATATTTATTTCAATTTGATGTTGATTTAAATGTAAACGTTTAATATTTTCACGGAGATTCAACATTATAATTTATGTTTATTTATTTTACAGGCGATTGATGCCTTTTAGTGGCCTTATCGTTCATCATTAATTCAGTGTTAGTACTCTCAACTTGGATCCCACCAAATACCAGAAGTGAAAACCACTGATCACGAAAGCTAAGGAACTCCTGTTTCTTATAAGACACCCGCCTAGTTCCTCATAAAGTGAAAAAGTGTTTATCAATGCGAAATATGTCAAACAAATAAATATATTATTATTACTTTCCCATTTTTTGTGACCACTTTTCACCTAACCTTGCAGAATTACTACTTTAAGTCTACTTTAATTATGAAAAGTTTTGATGCTTTTGCAAGCATCGCAAAACTAATTACAGAGAAAGTTTCTTTTGTCATACATTTCCTCTTCTTGTATCTAAGGTTTAACAGAGATTAATAAAATAAAAACAACTTTGCTGTCTGGGAGCAGGCACTTCAATAAAAAGTACCGGGGTTAAACTAGGTTGATGGATCCAAACCTCCCGTCTTAGAAAAGCGAAGAAAATAAAAGCATACAACATATCAACATATCATAACATCATAACATAAAAGAAAGAAATCAAAAGAATAATCAGAATAATAAGTCAAATAACACAAAGCTGAAAGAAGGGTGATAGAGCAGATTGTTACCTCTCACAATGTCATTGTCAACCTCAGCTTCGTTTCTTTTGACAATGGATGTCTAGGGGTAAATGTGCTCTGACACCCTCTGAGTTATATCGAATGATTACTGTGCCCACAGTCAACAATTGTCTCATCAGTGCTTAGACTCTCTTTTCATTGAATTTGCCTCACTCAACGTCTGTATCAGACAACCAACCAGCAACAAGACAATTCTGATTGCTGGCATAGCGATTATCAGGTCAACAATTTTACTCTGTAAATATCACCTTGAATTTTCAGGACGTCCATTCTATGTTCTCCCCTTATGTTATTGATATCGGGCTGGTGTTTACAATGAAAACAATTAAATTCTCAATCGTTCATGTTTACAAATACAATTACACATAGCTGAAACAGAGGCTGTAAAATAGCTTCAGTTGACAATGTATTTTTCTAAGTCAACGATGTGCTCTACCTCCCTTTAACTCGAGACTTATTATGTGAGATTTGGTATTTTACTCACTTGTGGAAAACACTTGTATGACCTCATTATTCACCAAGAAGGAGTTTTGTGCCCATAATACGGTCATCTAAATCACCCGCTGAGTAGAGAGATTACGTAATGCTGTAGTCGTCACTAGCTCATTGAATATGATGATCTATAGTATTATATTATCGTGTATCTATATGTATTTATTTATTTATTTATTATTATTATTATTATTTATGCTATACTAGTCTGGCCCTTAATAAAGTTAGTGTATTCAATACACATTAATCCATCAATTGTTGCGTATTTGATTTTCATGTCGTATTTTAACTTAATGCGATGTTTATTAAGAAAAGTGACTTTAAATGTATTAAAATATTAGCAAAGTGTGACACACGTACAGAATATGTATACTGTTGTCACTTCACTATTACTTGTTTTTGATTATCATGCGAGAAATACATTAACCTTGTATTACCTATGCTGAGACTATTTACTAAAAAATGAATTAAGTATATATTAAACTATCGGTCTCTATTAAGCTATTTATGTCTTGTTTTATAGCACAGGATTGCGTATGTACAGCATCAAAGTTATTGTGCTTTAAAAGTTCTGATTATTGTAATGAGGCACCTTAATGAACAAAAAATATTTTTGTTTATGATATAAAACAAATAATCATATCCCTATGTAAACGCCGTAACGCGCCCTTATCCGATCCCACAGAAATATGCAATTTACATGTAAACACTATTTTGTCAGTTAATTAGATTGATCAATAAATACAGGAATTTTTTTTTCTTCAAATGTTTATATAATTCCCTGATAAATATAAGAACAATCTATAATAGTATTATATTATTGTTTATTTATTTGTACCATTCTGGATGATAGTAACTTTAGCTATTCAATACACAATAATCCATCAATCGTTGTGTATTTTACAGTAGTTATGTATATTTGATTTCTTGATTTTGTTTTTCAGGATCTAGAACTATGCACTCATATTTATTTCAATTTGATGTTGATTTAAATGTAAACGTTTAATATTTTCACGGAGATTCAACATTATAATTTATGTTTATTTATTTTACAGGCGATTGATGCCTTTTAGTGGCCTTATCGTTCATCATTAATTCAGTGTTAGTACTCTCAACTTGGATCCCACCAAATACCAGAAGTGAAAACCACTGATCACGAAAGCTAAGGAACTCCTGTTTCTTATAAGACACCCGCCTAGTTCCTCATAAAGTGAAAAAGTGTTTATCAATGCGAAATATGTCAAACAAATAAATATATTATTATTACTTTCCCATTTTTTGTGACCACTTTTCACCTAACCTTGCAGAATTACTACTTTAAGTCTACTTTAATTATGAAAAGTTTTGATGCTTTTGCAAGCATCGCAAAACTAATTACAGAGAAAGTTTCTTTTGTCATACATTTCCTCTTCTTGTATCTAAGGTTTAACAGAGATTAATAAAATAAAAACAACTTTGCTGTCTGGGAGCAGGCACTTCAATAAAAAGTACCGGGGTTAAACTAGGTTGATGGATCCAAACCTCCCGTCTTAGAAAAGCGAAGAAAATAAAAGCATACAACATATCAACATATCATAACATCATAACATAAAAGAAAGAAATCAAAAGAATAATCAGAATAATAAGTCAAATAACACAAAGCTGAAAGAAGGGTGATAGAGCAGATTGTTACCTCTCACAACGTCATTGTCAACCTCAGCTTCGTTTCTTTTGACAAATGTCTGTATCAGACAACCAACCAGCAACAAGACAATTCTGATTGCTGGCATAGTGATAATCAGGTCAACAATTTTACTCTGTAAATATCACCTTGAATTTTCAGGATGTCCATTCTATGTTCTCCCCTTATGTTATTGATATCGGGCTGGTGTTTACAATGAAAACAATTAAATTCTCAATCGTTCATGTTTACAAATACAATTAGACCCCTCTCCTATTCCTGCTAAATCAATGTAAAATCCTATGATGGATTGGATAGTTTTTTTTTTCAGTTGATGCATTTTAGTGTATATGCATCCAGGTGTTAATGTAGCGAACTTATGGAGTCTGAATATAACTATTAAATTATTCGGGTTACACAGTTATGTGTAATGTATATAACATTGGCACTTCTTGATTGTGGTGATGATGATATGTGTACATTTACAGCTTAACCACTAGCTTCCAATTTCTCTTGATCATTTTGTTCTCATACTTCAGTTTGTATTTATGCTATATTTGTATTACTTGTTGTTTTGTTCCTTCAATGTTAGTACTCTCAACTTGTATAAAATATAATACCTGAACTTTGTCTTAGATTGGGGTCTGCGGGAGTAGTTTGTAATAATGGACCTGTCACATTTTGGTCGTTATCTTCATCTGAAAATCAAATGGAAATCATATATTGTAAATAAAAGGAAGAAAATAAGAGCTTAAAAACATGCCAACATATCATAATATAAAAGAAAGAAGAAAAAACCCATCAAAATGATATATTAAATTACACATAGCTGAAACAGAGGCTGTAAAATAGCTTCAGTTGACAATGTATTTTTCTATGTCAACGATGTGCTCTACCTCCCTTTAACTCGAGACTTATTATGTGAGATTTGGTATTTTACTCACTTGTGGAAAACACTTGTATGACCTCATTATTCACCAAGAAGGAGTTTTGTGCCCATAATATGGTCATCTAAATCACCCGCTGAGTAGAGAGATTGCGTAATGCTGTAGTCGTCACTAGCTCATTGAATATGATGATCTATAGTATTATATTATCGTGTATCTATATGTATTTATTTATTTATTTATTATTATTATTATTATTTATGCTATACTAGAATGGCCCTTAATAAAGTTAGTGTATTCAATACACAATAATCCATCAATTGTTGCGTATTTGATTTTCATGTCGTATTTTAACTTAATGCGATGTTTATTAAGAAAAGTGACTTTAAATGTATTAAAATATTAGCAAAGTGTGACACACGTACAGAATATGTATACTGTTGTCACTTCACTATTACTTGTTTTTGATTATCATGCGAGAAATACATTAACCTTGTATTACCTATGCTGAGACTATTTACTAAAAAATGAATTAAGTATATATTAAACTATCGGTCTCTATTAAGCTATTTATGTCTTGTTTTATAGCACAGGATTGCGTATGTACAGCATCAAAGTTATTGTGCTTTAAAAGTTCTGATTATTGTAATGAGGCACCTTAATGAACAAAAAATATTTTTGTTTATGATATAAAACAAATAATCATATCCCTATGTAAACGCCGTAACGCGCCCTTATCCGATCCCACAGAAATATGCAATTTACATGTAAACACTATTTTGTCAGTTAATTAGATTGATCAATAAATACAGGAATTTTTTTTTCTTCAAATGTTTATATAATTCCCTGATAAATATAAGAACAATCTATAATAGTATTATATTATTGTTTATTTATTTGTACCATTCTGGATGATAGTAACTTTAGCTATTCAATACACAATAATCCATCAATCGTTGTGTATTTTACAGTAGTTATGTATATTTGATTTCTTGATTTTGTTTTTCAGGATCTAGAACTATGCACTCATATTTATTTCAATTTGATGTTGATTTAAATGTAAACGTTTAATATTTTCACGGAGATTCAACATTATAATTTATGTTTATTTATTTTACAGGCGATTGATGCCTTTTAGTGGCCTTATCGTTCATCATTAATTCAGTGTTAGTACTCTCAACTTGGATCCCACCAAATACCAGAAGTGAAAACCACTGATCACGAAAGCTAAGGAACTCCTGTTTCTTATAAGACACCCGCCTAGTTCCTCATAAAGTGAAAAAGTGTTTATCAATGCGAAATATGTCAAACAAATAAATATATTATTATTACTTTCCCATTTTTTGTGACCACTTTTCACCTAACCTTGCAGAATTACTACTTTAAGTCTACTTTAATTATGAAAAGTTTTGATGCTTTTGCAAGCATCGCAAAACTAATTACAGAGAAAGTTTCTTTTGTCATACATTTCCTCTTCTTGTATCTAAGGTTTAACAGAGATTAATAAAATAAAAACAACTTTGCTGTCTGGGAGCAGGCACTTCAATAAAAAGTACCGGGGTTAAACTAGGTTGATGGATCCAAACCTCCCGTCTTAGAAAAGCGAAGAAAATAAAAGCATACAACATATCAACATATCATAACATCATAACATAAAAGAAAGAAATCAAAAGAATAATCAGAATAATAAGTCAAATAACACAAAGCTGAAAGAAGGGTGATAGAGCAGATTGTTACCTCTCACAATGTCATTGTCAACCTCAGCTTCGTTTCTTTTGACAATGGATGTCTAGGGGTAAATGTGCTCTGACACCCTCTGAGTTATATCGAATGATTACTGTGCCCACAGTCAACAATTGTCTCATCAGTGCTTAGACTCTCTTTTCATTGAATTTGCCTCACTCAACGTCTGTATCAGACAACCAACCAGCAACAAGACAATTCTGATTGCTGGCATAGCGATTATCAGGTCAACAATTTTACTCTGTAAATATCACCTTGAATTTTCAGGACGTCCATTCTATGTTCTCCCCTTATGTTATTGATATCGGGCTGGTGTTTACAATGAAAACAATTAAATTCTCAATCGTTCATGTTTACAAATACAATTACACATAGCTGAAACAGAGGCTGTAAAATAGCTTCAGTTGACAATGTATTTTTCTAAGTCAACGATGTGCTCTACCTCCCTTTAACTCGAGACTTATTATGTGAGATTTGGTATTTTACTCACTTGTGGAAAACACTTGTATGACCTCATTATTCACCAAGAAGGAGTTTTGTGCCCATAATACGGTCATCTAAATCACCCGCTGAGTAGAGAGATTACGTAATGCTGTAGTCGTCACTAGCTCATTGAATATGATGATCTATAGTATTATATTATCGTGTATCTATATGTATTTATTTATTTATTTATTATTATTATTATTATTTATGCTATACTAGTCTGGCCCTTAATAAAGTTAGTGTATTCAATACACATTAATCCATCAATTGTTGCGTATTTGATTTTCATGTCGTATTTTAACTTAATGCGATGTTTATTAAGAAAAGTGACTTTAAATGTATTAAAATATTAGCAAAGTGTGACACACGTACAGAATATGTATACTGTTGTCACTTCACTATTACTTGTTTTTGATTATCATGCGAGAAATACATTAACCTTGTATTACCTATGCTGAGACTATTTACTAAAAAATGAATTAAGTATATATTAAACTATCGGTCTCTATTAAGCTATTTATGTCTTGTTTTATAGCACAGGATTGCGTATGTACAGCATCAAAGTTATTGTGCTTTAAAAGTTCTGATTATTGTAATGAGGCACCTTAATGAACAAAAAATATTTTTGTTTATGATATAAAACAAATAATCATATCCCTATGTAAACACCGTAACGCGCCCTTATCCGATCCCACAGAAATATGCAATTTACATGTAAACACTATTTTGTCAGTTAATTAGATTGATCAATAAATACAGGAATTTTTTTTTCTTCAAATGTTTATATAATTCCCTGATAAATATAAGAACAATCTATAATAGTATTATATTATTGTTTATTTATTTGTACCATTCTGGATGATAGTAACTTTAGCTATTCAATACACAATAATCCATCAATCGTTGTGTATTTTACAGTAGTTATGTATATTTGATTTCTTGATTTTGTTTTTCAGGATCTAGAACTATGCACTCATATTTATTTCAATTTGATGTTGATTTAAATGTAAACGTTTAATATTTTCACGGAGATTCAACATTATAATTTATGTTTATTTATTTTACAGGCGATTGATGCCTTTTAGTGGCCTTATCGTTCATCATTAATTCAGTGTTAGTACTCTCAACTTGGATCCCACCAAATACCAGAAGTGAAAACCACTGATCACGAAAGCTAAGGAACTCCTGTTTCTTATAAGACACCCGCCTAGTTCCTCATAAAGTGAAAAAGTGTTTATCAATGCGAAATATGTCAAACAAATAAATATATTATTATTACTTTCCCATTTTTTGTGACCACTTTTCACCTAACCTTGCAGAATTACTACTTTAAGTCTACTTTAATTATGAAAAGTTTTGATGCTTTTGCAAGCATCGCAAAACTAATTACAGAGAAAGTTTCTTTTGTCATACATTTCCTCTTCTTGTATCTAAGGTTTAACAGAGATTAATAAAATAAAAACAACTTTGCTGTCTGGGAGCAGGCACTTCAATAAAAAGTACCGGGGTTAAACTAGGTTGATGGATCCAAACCTCCCGTCTTAGAAAAGCGAAGAAAATAAAAGCATACAACATATCAACATATCATAACATCATAACATAAAAGAAAGAAATCAAAAGAATAATCAGAATAATAAGTCAAATAACACAAAGCTGAAAGAAGGGTGATAGAGCAGATTGTTACCTCTCACAACGTCATTGTCAACCTCAGCTTCGTTTCTTTTGACAATGGATGTCTAGGGGTAAATGTGCTCTGACACCCTCTGAGTTATATCGAATGATTACTGTGCCCACAGTCAACAATTGTCTCATCAGTGCTTAGACTCTCTTTTCATTGAATTTGCCTCACTCAATGTCTGTATCAGACAACCAACCAGCAACAAGACAATTCTGATTGCTGGCATAGCGATTATCAGGTCAACAATTTTACTCTGTAAATATCACCTTGAATTTTCAGGACGTCCATTCTATGTTCTCCCCTTATGTTATTGATATCGGGCTGGTGTTTACAATGAAAACAATTAAATTCTCAATCGTTCATGTTTACAAATACAATTAGCCCCCTCTCCTATTCCTGCTAAATCAATGTAAAATCCCATGATGGATTGGATAGTTTTTTTTTTCAGTTGATGCATTTTAGTGTATATGCATCCAGGTATTAATGTAGCGAACTTATGGAGTCTGAATATAACTATTAAATTATTCGGGTTACACAGTTATGTGTAATGTATATAACATTGGCACTTCTTGATTGTGGTGATGATGATATGTGTACATTTACAGCTTAACCACTAGCTTCCAATTTCTCTTGATCATTTTGTTCTCATACTTCAGTTTGTATTTATGCTATATTTGTATTAGTTGTTGTTTTGTTCCTTCAATGTTAGTACTCTCAACTTGTATAAAATATAATACCTGAACTTTGTCTTAGATTGGGGTCTGCGGGAGTAGTTTGTAATAATGGACCTGTCACATTTTGGTCGTTATCTTCATCTGAAAATCAAATGGAAATCATATATTGTAAATAAAAGGAAGAAAATAAGAGCTTAAAAACATGCCAACATATCATAATATAAAAGAAAGAAGAAAAAACCCATCAAAATGATATATTAAATTACACATAGCCGAAACAGAGGCTGTAAAATAGCTTCAGTTGACAATGTATTTTTCTAAGTCAACGATGTGCTCTACCTCCCTTTAACTCGAGACTTATTATGTGAGATTTGGTATTTTACTCACTTGTGGAAAACACTTGTATGACCTCATTATTCACCAAGAAGGAGTTTTGTGCCCATAATATGGTCATCTAAATCACCCGCTGAGTAGAGAGATTACGTAATGCTGTAGTCGTCACTAGCTCATTGAATATGATGATCTATAGTATTATATTATCGTGTATCTATATGTATTTATTTATTTATTTATTATTATTATTATTATTTATGCTATACTAGTCTGGCCCTTAATAAAGTTAGTGTATTCAATACACAATAATCCATCAATTGTTGCGTATTTGATTTTCATGTCGTATTTTAACTTAATGCGATGTTTATTAAGAAAAGTGACTTTAAATGTATTAAAATATTAGCAAAGTGTGACACACGTACAGAATATGTATACTGTTGTCACTTCACTATTACTTGTTTTTGATTATCATGCGAGAAATACATTAACCTTGTATTACCTATGCTGAGACTATTTACTAAAAAATGAATTAAGTATATATTAAACTATCGGTCTCTATTAAGCTATTTATGTCTTGTTTTATAGCACAGGATTGCGTATGTACAGCGTCAAAGTTATTGTGCTTTAAAAGTTCTGATTATTGTAATGAGGCACCTTAATGAATAAAAAATATTTTTGTTTATGATATAAAACAAATAATCATACATATGAAGGGTGATAGAGCAGATTGTTACCTCTTACAATGTCATTGTCAACCTCAGCTTCGTTTCTTTTGACAATGGATTTCTAGGGGTAAATGTGCTCTGACACCCTCTGATTTATATCGAATGATTACTGTGCCCACAGTCAACAATTGTCTCATCAGTGCTTAGACTCTCTTTTCATTGAATTTGCCTCACTCAATGTCTGTATCAGACAACCAACCAGCAACAAGACAATTCTGATTGCTGGCATAGCGATTATCAGGTCAACAATTTTACTCTGTAAATATCACCTTGAATTTTCAGGACGTCCATTCTATGTTCTCCCCTTATGTTATTGATATCGGGCTGGTGTTTACAATGAAAACAATTAAATTCTCAATCGTTCATGTTTACAAATACAATTAGACCCCTCTCCTATTCCTGCTAAATCAATGTAAAATCCTATGATGGATTGGATAGTTTTTTTTTTCAGTTGATGCATTTTAGTGTATATGCATCCAGGTGTTAATGTAGCGAACTTATGGAGTCTGAATATAACTATTAAATTATTCGGGTTACACAGTTATGTGTAATGTATATAACATTGGCACTTCTTGATTGTGGTGATGATGATATGTGTACATTTACAGCTTAACCACTAGCTTCCAATTTCTCTTGATCATATTGTTCTCATACTTCAGTTTGTATTTATGCTATATTTGTATTACTTGTTGTTTTGTTCCTTCAATGTTAGTACTCTCAACTTGTATAAAATATAATACCTGAACTTTGTCTTAGATTGGGGTCTGCGGGAGTAGTTTGTAATAATGGACCTGTCACATTTTGGTCGTTATCTTCATCTGAAAATCAAATGGAAATCATATATTGTAAATAAAAGGAAGAAAATAAGAGCTTAAAAACATGCCAACATATCATAATATAAAAGAAAGAAGAAAAAACCCATCAAAATGATATATTAAATTACACATAGCTGAAACAGAGGCTGTAAAATAGCTTCAGTTGACAATGTATTTTTCTAAGTCAACGATGTGCTCTACCTCCCTTTAACTCGAGACTTATTATGTGAGATTTGGTATTTTACTCACTTGTGGAAAACACTTGTATGACCTCATTATTCACCAAGAAGGAGTTTTGTGCCCATAATACGGTCATCTAAATCACCCGCTGAGTAGAGAGATTACGTAATGCTGTAGTCGTCACTAGCTCATTGAATATGATGATCTATAGTATTATATTATCGTGTATCTATATGTATTTATTTATTTATTTATTATTATTATTATTATTTATGCTATACTAGTCTGGCCCTTAATAAAGTTAGTGTATTCAATACACAATTGTTGCGTATTTGATTTTCATGTCGTATTTTAACTTAATGCGATGTTTATTAAGAAAAGTGACTTTAAATGTATTAAAATATTAGCAAAGTGTGACACACGTACAGAATATGTATACTGTTGTCACTTCACTATTACTTGTTTTTGATTATCATGCGAGAAATACATTAACCTTGTATTACCTATGCTGAGACTATTTACTAAAAAATGAATTAAGTATATATTAAACTATCGGTCTCTATTAAGCTATTTATGTCTTGTTTTATAGCACAGGATTGCGTATGTACAGCGTCAAAGTTATTGTGCTTTAAAAGTTCTGATTATTGTAATGAGGCACCTTAATGAACAAAAAATATTTTTGTTTATGATATAAAACAAATAATCATATCCCTATGTAAACGCCGTAACGCGCCCTTATCCGATCCCACAGAAATATGCAATTTACATGTAAACACTATTTTGTCAGTTAATTAGATTGATCAATAAATACAGGAAATTTTTTTTCTTCAAATGTTTATATAATTCCCTGATAAATATAAGAACAATCTATAATAGTATTATATTATTGTTTATTTATTTGTACCATTCTGGATGATAGTAACTTTAGCTATTCAATACACAATAATCCATCAATCGTTGTGTATTTTACAGTAGTTATGTATATTTGATTTCTTGATTTTGTTTTTCAGGATCTAGAACTATGCACTCATATTTATTTCAATTTGATGTTGATTTAAATGTAAACGTTTAATATTTTCACGGAGATTCAACATTATAATTTATGTTTATTTATTTTACAGGCGATTGATGCCTTTTAGTGGCCTTATCGTTCATCATTAATTCAGTGTTAGTACTCTCAACTTGGATCCCACCAAATACCAGAAGTGAAAACCACTGATCACGAAAGCTAAGGAACTCCTGTTTCTTATAAGACACCCGCCTAGTTCCTCATAAAGTGAAAAAGTGTTTATCAATGCGAAATATGTCAAACAAATAAATATATTATTATTACTTTCCCATTTTTTGTGACCACTTTTCACCTAACCTTGCAGAATTACTACTTTAAGTCTACTTTAATTATGAAAAGTTTTGATGCTTTTGCAAGCATCGCAAAACTAATTACAGAGAAAGTTTCTTTTGTCATACATTTCCTCTTCTTGTATCTAAGGTTTAACAGAGATTAATAAAATAAAAACAACTTTGCTGTCTGGGAGCAGGCACTTCAATAAAAAGTACCGGGGTTAAACTAGTTTGATGGATCCAAACCTCCCGTCTTAGAAAAGCGAAGAAAATAAAAGCATACAACATACCAACATATCATAACATCATAACATAAAAGAAAGAAATCAAAAGAATAATCAGAATAATAAGTCAAATAACACAAAGCTGAAAGAAGGGTGATAGAGCAGATTGTTACCTCTCACAATGTCATTGTCAACCTCAGCTTCGTTTCTTTTGACAATGGATTTCTAGGGGTAAATGTGCTCTGACACCCTCTGAGTTATATCGAATGATTACTGTGCCCACAGTCAACAATTGTCTCATCAGTGCTTAGACTCTCTTTTCATTGAATTTGCCTCACTCAATGTCTGTATCAGACAACCAACCAGCAACAAGACAATTCTGATTGCTGGCATAGCGATTATCAGGTCAACAATTTTACTCTGTAAATATCACCTTGAATTTTCAGGACGTCCATTCTATGTTCTCCCCTTATGTTATTGATATCGGGCTGGTGTTTACAATGAAAACAATTAAATTCTCAATCGTTCATGTTTACAAATACAATTAGACCCCTCTCCTATTCCTGCTAAATCAATGTAAAATCCCATGATGGATTGGATAGTTTTTTTTTTCAGTTGATGCATTTTAGTGTATATGCATCCAGGTATTAATGTAGCGAACTTATGGAGTCTGAATATAACTATTAAATTATTCGGGTTACACAGTTATGTGTAATGTATATAACATTGGCACTTCTTGATTGTGGTGATGATGATATGTGTACATTTACAGCTTAACCACTAGCTTCCAATTTCTCTTGATCATTTTGTTCTCATACTTCAGTTTGTATTTATGCTATATTTGTATTAGTTGTTGTTTTGTTCCTTCAATGTTAGTACTCTCAACTTGTATAAAATATAATACCTGAACTTTGTCTTAGATTGGGGTCTGCGGGAGTAGTTTGTAATAATGGACCTGTCACATTTTGGTCGTTATCTTCATCTGAAAATCAAATGGAAATCATATATTGTAAATAAAAGGAAGAAAATAAGAGCTTAAAAACATGCCAACATATCATAATATAAAAGAAAGAAGAAAAAACCCATCAAAATGATATATTAAATTACACATAGCCGAAACAGAGGCTGTAAAATAGCTTCAGTTGACAATGTATTTTTCTAAGTCAACGATGTGCTCTACCTCCCTTTAACTCGAGACTTATTATGTGAGATTTGGTATTTTACTCACTTGTGGAAAACACTTGTATGACCTCATTATTCACCAAGAAGGAGTTTTGTGCCCATAATATGGTCATCTAAATCACCCGCTGAGTAGAGAGATTACGTAATGCTGTAGTCGTCACTAGCTCATTGAATATGATGATCTATAGTATTATATTATCGTGTATCTATATGTATTTATTTATTTATTTATTATTATTATTATTATTTATGCTATACTAGTCTGGCCCTTAATAAAGTTAGTGTATTCAATACACAATAATCCATCAATTGTTGCGTATTTGATTTTCATGTCGTATTTTAACTTAATGCGATGTTTATTAAGAAAAGTGACTTTAAATGTATTAAAATATTAGCAAAGTGTGACACACGTACAGAATATGTATACTGTTGTCACTTCACTATTACTTGTTTTTGATTATCATGCGAGAAATACATTAACCTTGTATTACCTATGCTGAGACTATTTACTAAAAAATGAAGTAAGTATATATTAAACTATCGGTCTCTATTAAGCTATTTATGTCTTGTTTTATAGCACAGGATTGCGTATGTACAGCGTCAAAGTTATTGTGCTTTAAAAGTTCTGATTATTGTAATGAGGCACCTTAATGAACAAAAAATATTTTTGTTTATGATATAAAACAAATAATCATACATATGAAGGGTGATAGAGCAGATTGTTACCTCTTACAATGTCATTGTCAACCTCAGCTTCGTTTCTTTTGACAAATGTCTGTATCAGACAACCAACCAGCAACAAGACAATTCTGATTGCTGGCATAGTGATTATCAGGTCAACAATTTTACTCTGTAAATATCACCTTGAATTTTCAGGATGTCCATTCTATGTTCTCCCCTTATGTTATTGATATCGGGCTGGTGTTTACAATGAAAACAATTAAATTCTCAATCGTTCATGTTTACAAATACAATTAGACCCCTCTCCTATTCCTGCTAAATCAATGTAAAATCCTATGATGGATTGGATAGTTTTTTTTTTCAGTTGATGCATTTTAGTGTATATGCATCCAGGTGTTAATGTAGCGAACTTATGGAGTCTGAATATAACTATTAAATTATTCGGGTTACACAGTTATGTGTAATGTATATAACATTGGCACTTCTTGATTGTGGTGATGATGATATGTGTACATTTACAGCTTAACCACTAGCTTCCAATTTCTCTTGATCATATTGTTCTCATACTTCAGTTTGTATTTATGCTATATTTATATTACTTGTTGTTTTGTTCCTTCAATGTTAGTACTCTCAACTTGTATAAAATATAATACCTGAACTTTGTCTTAGATTGGGGTCATATCCCTATGTAAACGCCGTAACGCGCCCTTATCTGATCCCACAGAAATATGCAATTTACATGTAAACACTATTTTGTCAGTTAATTAGATTGATCAATAAATACAGGAATTTTTTTTTCTTCAAATGTTTATATAATTCCCTGATAAATATAAGAACAATCTATAATAGTATTATATTATTGTTTATTTATTTGTACCATTCTGGATGATAGTAACTTTAGCTATTCAATACACAATAATCCATCAATTGTTGTGTATTTTACAGTAGTTATGTATATTTGATTTCTTGATTTTGTTTTTCAGGATCTAGAACTATGCACTCATATTTATTTCAATTTGATGTTGATTTAAATGTAAACGTTTAATATTTTCACGGAGATTCAACATTATAATTTATGTTTATTTATTTTACAGGCGATTGATGCCTTTTAGTGGCCTTATCGTTCATCATTAATTCAGTGTTAGTACTCTCAACTTGGATCCCACCAAATACCAGAAGTGAAAACCACTGATCACGAAAGCTAAGGAACTCCTGTTTCTTATAAGACACCCGCCTAGTTCCTCATAAAGTGAAAAAGTGTTTATCAATGCGAAATATGTCAAACAAATAAATATGTTATTATTACTTTCCCATTTTTTGTGACCACTTTTCACCTAACCTTGCAGAATTACTACTTTAAGTCTACTTTAATTATGAAAAGTTTTGATGCTTTTGCAAGCATCGCAAAACTAATTACAGAGAAAGTTTCTTTTGTCATACATTTCCTCTTCTTGTATCTAAGGTTTAACAGAGATTAATAAAATAAAAACAACTTTGCTGTCTGGGAGCAGGCACTTCAATAAAAAGTACCGGGGTTAAACTAGTTTGATGGATCCAAACCTCCCGTCTTAGAAAAGCGAAGAAAATAAAAGCATACAACATATCAACATATCATAACATCATAACATAAAAGAAAGAAATCAAAAGAATAATCAGAATAATAAGTCAAATAACACAAAGCTGAAAGAAGGGTGATAGAGCAGATTGTTACCTCTCACAATGTCATTGTCAACCTCAGCTTCGTTTCTTTTGACAATGGATGTCTAGGGGTAAATGTGCTCTGACACCCTCTGAGTTATATCGAATGATTACTGTGCCCACAGTCAACAATTGTCTCATCAGTGCTTAGACTCTCTTTTCATTGAATTTGCCTCACTCAATGTCTGTATCAGACAACCAACCAGCAACAAGACAATTCTGATTGCTGGCATAGCGATTATCAGGTCAACAATTTTACTCTGTAAATATCACCTTGAATTTTCAGGACGTCCATTCTATGTTCTCCCCTTATGTTATTGATATCGGGCTGGTGTTTACAATGAAAACAATTAAATTCTCAATCGTTCATGTTTACAAATACAATTAGCCCCCTCTCCTATTCCTGCTAAATCAATGTAAAATCCCATGATGGATTGGATAGTTTTTTTTTCAGTTGATGCATTTTAGTGTATATGCATCCAGGTGTTAATGTAGCGAACTTATGGAGTCTGAATATAACTATTAAATTATTCGGGTTACACAGTTATGTGTAATGTATATAACATTGGCACTTCTTGATTGTGGTGATGATGATATGTGTACATTTACAGCTTAACCACTAGCTTCCAATTTCTCTTGATCATTTTGTTCTTATACTTCAGTTTGTATTTATGCTATATTTGTATTACTTGTTGTTTTGTTCCTTCAATGTTAGTACTCTCAACTTGTATAAAATATAATACCTGAACTTTGTCTTAGATTGGGGTCTGCGGGAGTAGTTTGTAATAATGGACCTGTCACATTTTGGTCGTTATCTTCATCTGAAAATCAAATGGAAATCATATATTGTAAATAAAAGGAAGAAAATAAGAGCTTAAAAACATGCCAACATATCATAATATAAAAGAAAGAAGAAAAAACCCATCAAAATGATATATTAAATTACACATAGCTGAAACAGAGGCTGTAAAATAGCTTCAGTTGACAATGTATTTTTCTAAGTCAACGATGTGCTCTACCTCCCTTTAACTCGAGACTTATTATGTGAGATTTGGTATTTTACTCACTTGTGGAAAACACTTGTATGACCTCATTATTCACCAAGAAGGAGTTTTGTGCCCATAATACGGTCATCTAAATCACCCGCTGAGTAGAGAGATTACGTAATGCTGTAGTCGTCACTAGCTCATTGAATATGATGATCTATAGTATTATATTATCGTGTATCTATATGTATTTATTTTTTTATTTATTATTATTATTATTATTTATGCTATACTAGTCTGGCCCTTAATAAAGTTAGTGTATTCAATACACAATAATCCATCAATTGTTGCGTATTTGATTTTCATGTCGTATTTTAACTTAATGCGATGTTTATTAAGAAAAGTGACTTTAAATGTATTAAAATATTAGCAAAGTGTGACACACGTACAGAATATGTATACTGTTGTCACTTCACTATTACTTGTTTTTGATTATCATGCGAGAAATACATTAACCTTGTATTACCTATGCTGAGACTATTTACTAAAAAATGAATTAAGTATATATTAAACTATCGGTCTCTATTAAGCTATTTATGTCTTGTTTTATAGCACAGGATTGCGTATTTACAGCGTCAAAGTTATTGTGCTTTAAAAGTTCTGATTATTGTAATGAGGCACCTTAATGAACAAAAAATATTTTTGTTTACGATATAAAACAAATAATCATACATATGAAGGGTGATAGAGCAGATTGTTACCTCTTACAATGTCATTGTCAACCTCAGCTTCGTTTCTTTTGACAAATGTCTGTATCAGACAACCAACCAGCAACAAGACAATTCTGATTGCTGGCATAGTGATTATCAGGTCAACAATTTTACTCTGTAAATATCACCTTGAATTTTCAGGATGTCCATTCTATGTTCTCCCCTTATGTTATTGATATCGGGCTGGTGTTTACAATGAAAACAATTAAATTCTCAATCGTTCATGTTTACAAATACAATTAGACCCCTCTCCTATTCCTGCTAAATCAATGTAAAATCCTATGATGGATTGGATAGTTTTTTTTTTCAGTTGATGCATTTTAGTGTATATGCATCCAGGTGTTAATGTAGCGAACTTATGGAGTCTGAATATAACTATTAAATTATTCGGGTTACACAGTTATGTGTAATGTATATAACATTGGCACTTCTTGATTGTGGTGATGATGATATGTGTACATTTACAGCTTAACCACTAGCTTCCAATTTCTCTTGATCATATTGTTCTCATACTTCAGTTTGTATTTATGCTATATTTATATTACTTGTTGTTTTGTTCCTTCAATGTTAGTACTCTCAACTTGTATAAAATATAATACCTGAACTTTGTCTTAGATTGTGGTCATATCCCTATGTAAACGCCGTAACGCGCCCTTATCTGATCCCACAGAAATATGCAATTTACATGTAAACACTATTTTGTCAGTTAATTAGATTGATCAATAAATACAGGAATTTTTTTTTCTTCAAATGTTTATATAATTCCCTGATAAATATAAGAACAATCTATAATAGTATTATATTATTGTTTATTTATTTGTACCATTCTGGATGATAGTAACTTTAGCTATTCAATACACAATAATCCATCAATCGTTGTGTATTTTACAGTAGTTATGTATATTTGATTTCTTGATTTTGTTTTTCAGGATCTAGAACTATGCACTCATATTTATTTCAATTTGATGTTGATTTAAATGTAAACGTTTAATATTTTCACGGAGATTCAACATTATAATTTATGTTTATTTATTTTACAGGCGATTGATGCCTTTTAGTGGCCTTATCGTTCATCATTAATTCAGTGTTAGTACTCTCAACTTGGATCCCACCAAATACCAGAAGTGAAAACCACTGATCACGAAAGCTAAGGAACTCCTGTTTCTTATAAGACACCCGCCTAGTTCCTCATAAAGTGAAAAAGTGTTTATCAATGCGAAATATGTCAAACAAATAAATATGTTATTATTACTTTCCCATTTTTTGTGACCACTTTTCACCTAACCTTGCAGAATTACTACTTTAAGTCTACTTTAATTATGAAAAGTTTTGATGCTTTTGCAAGCATCGCAAAACTAATTACAGAGAAATTTTCTTTTGTCATACATTTCCTCTTCTTGTATCTAAGGTTTAACAGAGATTAATAAAATAAAAACAACTTTGCTGTCTGGGAGCAGGCACTTCAATAAAAAGTACCGGGGTTAAACTAGTTTGATTGATCCAAACCTCCCGTCTTAGAAAAGCGAAGAAAATAAAAGCATACAACATACCAACATATCATAACATCATAACATAAAAGAAAGAAATCAAAAGAATAATCAGAATAATAAGTCAAATAACACAAAGCTGAAAGAAGGGTGATAGAGCAGATTGTTACCTCTCACAATGTCATTGTCAACCTCAGCTTTGTTTCTTTTGACAATGGATGTCTAGGGGTAAATGTGCTCTGACACCCTCTGAGTTATATCGAATGATTACTGTGCCCACAGTCAACAATTGTCTCATCAGTGCTTAGACTCTCTTTTCATTGAATTTGCCTCACTCAATGTCTGTATCAGACAACCAACCAGCAACAAGACAATTCTGATTGCTGGCATAGCGATTATCAGGTCAACAATTTTACTCTGTAAATATCACCTTGAATTTTCAGGACGTCCATTCTATGTTCTCCCCTTATGTTATTGATATCGGGCTGGTGTTTACAATGAAAACAATTAAATTCTCAATCGTTCATGTTTACAAATACAATTAGCCCCCTCTCCTATTCCTGCTAAATCAATGTAAAATCCTATGATGGATTGGATAGTTTTTTTTTCAGTTGATGCATTTTAGTGTATATGCATCCAGGTGTTAATGTAGCGAACTTATGGAGTCTGAATATAACTATTAAATTATTCGGGTTACACAGTTATGTGTAATGTATATAACATTGGCACTTCTTGATTGTGGTGATGATGATATGTGTACATTTACAGCTTAACCACTAGCTTCCAATTTCTCTTGATCATTTTGTTCTCATACTTCAGTTTGTATTTATGCTATATTTGTATTACTTGTTGTTTTGTTCCTTCAATGTTAGTACTCTCAACTTGTATAAAATATAATACCTGAACTTTGTCTTAGATTGGGGTCTGTGGGAGTAGTTTGTAATAATGGACCTGTCACATTTTGGTCGTTATCTTCATCTGAAAATCAAATGGAAATCATATATTGTAAATAAAAGGAAGAAAATAAGAGCTTAAAAACATGCCAACATATCATAATATAAAAGAAAGAAGAAAAAACCCATCAAAATGATATATTAAATTACACATAGCTGAAACAGAGGCTGTAAAATAGCTTCAGTTGACAATGTATTTTTCTAAGTCAACGATGTGCTCTACCTCCCTTTAACTCGAGACTTATTATGTGAAATTTGGTAATTTACTCACTTGTGGAAAACACTTGTATGACCTCATTATTCACCAAGAAGGAGTTTTGTGCCCATAATACGGTCATCTAAATCACCCGCTGAGTAGAGAGATTACGTAATTCTGTAGTCGTCACTAGCTCATTGAATATGATGATCTATAGTATTATATTATCGTGTATCTATATGTATTTATTTATTTATTTAGTATTATTATTATTATTTATGCTATACTAGTCTGGCCCTTAATAAAGTTAGTGTATTCAATACACAATAATCCATCAATTGTTGCGTATTTGATTTTCATGTCGTATTTTAACTTAATGCGATGTTTATTAAGAAAAATGACTTTAAATGTATTAAAATATTAGCAAAGTGTGACACACGTACAGAATATGTATACTGTTGTCACTTCACTATTACTTGTTTTTGATTATCATGCGAGAAATACATTAACCTTGTATTACCTATGCTGAGACTATTTACTAAAAAATGAATTAAGTATATATTAAACTATCGGTCTCTATTAAGCTATTTATGTCTTGTTTTATAGCACAGGATTGCGTATGTACAGCGTCAAAGTTATTGTGCTTTAAAAGTTCTGATTATTGTAATGAGGCACCTTAATGAATAAAAAATATTTTTGTTTATGATATAAAACAAATAATCATACATATGAAGGGTGATAGAGCAGATTGTTACCTCTTACAATGTCATTGTCAACCTCAGCTTCGTTTCTTTTGACAATGGATTTCTAGGGGTAAATGTGCTCTGACACCCTCTGATTTATATCGAATGATTACTGTGCCCACAGTCAACAATTGTCTCATCAGTGCTTAGACTCTCTTTTCATTGAATTTGCCTCACTCAATGTCTGTATCAGACAACCAACCAGCAACAAGACAATTCTGATTGCTGGCATAGCGATTATCAGGTCAACAATTTTACTCTGTAAATATCACCTTGAATTTTCAGGACGTCCATTCTATGTTCTCCCCTTATGTTATTGATATCGGGCTGGTGTTTACAATGAAAACAATTAAATTCTCAATCGTTCATGTTTACAAATACAATTAGACCCCTCTCCTATTCCTGCTAAATCAATGTAAAATCCTATGATGGATTGGATAGTTTTTTTTTTCAGTTGATGCATTTTAGTGTATATGCATCCAGGTGTTAATGTAGCGAACTTATGGAGTCTGAATATAACTATTAAATTATTCGGGTTACACAGTTATGTGTAATGTATATAACATTGGCACTTCTTGATTGTGGTGATGATGATATGTGTACATTTACAGCTTAACCACTAGCTTCCAATTTCTCTTGATCATATTGTTCTCATACTTCAGTTTGTATTTATGCTATATTTGTATTACTTGTTGTTTTGTTCCTTCAATGTTAGTACTCTCAACTTGTATAAAATATAATACCTGAACTTTGTCTTAGATTGGGGTCATATCCCTATGTAAACGCCGTAACGCGCCCTTATCTGATCCCACAGAAATATGCAATTTACATGTAAACACTATTTTGTCAGTTAATTAGATTGATCAATAAATACAGGAATTTTTTTTTCTTCAAATGTTTATATAATTCCCTGATAAATATAAGAACAATCTATAATAGTATTATATTATTGTTTATTTATTTGTACCATTCTGGATGATAGTAACTTTAGCTATTCAATACACAATAATCCATCAATCGTTGTGTATTTTACAGTAGTTATGTATATTTGATTTCTTGATTTTGTTTTTCAGGATCTAGAACTATGCACTCATATTTATTTCAATTTGATGTTGATTTAAATGTAAACGTTTAATATTTTCACGGAGATTCAACATTATAATTTATGTTTATTTATTTTACAGGCGATTGATGCCTTTTAGTGGCCTTATCGTTCATCATTAATTCAGTGTTAGTACTCTCAACTTGGATCCCACCAAATACCAGAAGTGAAAACCACTGATCACGAAAGCTAAGGAACTCCTGTTTCTTATAAGACACCCGCCTAGTTCCTCATAAAGTGAAAAAGTGTTTATCAATGCGAAATATGTCAAACAAATAAATATGTTATTATTACTTTCCCATTTTTTGTGACCACTTTTCACCTAACCTTGCAGAATTACTACTTTAAGTCTACTTTAATTATGAAAAGTTTTGATGCTTTTGCAAGCATCGCAAAACTAATTACAGAGAAAGTTTCTTTTGTCATACATTTCCTCTTCTTGTATCTAAGGTTTAACAGAGATTAATAAAATAAAAACAACTTTGCTGTCTGGGAGGAGGCACTTCAATAAAAAGTACCGGGGTTAAACTAGTTTGATGGATCCAAACCTCCCGTCTTAGAAAAGCGAAGAAAATAAAAGCATACAACATACCAACATATCATAACATCATAACATAAAAGAAAGAAATCAAAAGAATAATCAGAATAATAAGTCAAATAACACAAAGCTGAAAGAAGGGTGATAGAGCAGATTGTTACCTCTCACAATGTCATTGTCAACCTCAGCTTCATTTCTTTTGACAATGGATTTCTAGGGGTAAATGTGCTCTGACACCCTCTGAGTTATATCGAATGATTACTGTGCCCACAGTCAACAATTGTCTCTTCAGTGCTTAGACTCTCTTTTCATTGAATTTGCCTCACTCAATGTCTGTATCAGACAACCAACCAGCAACAAGACAATTCTGATTGCTGGCATAGCGATTATCAGGTCAACAATTTTACTCTGTAAATATCACCTTGAATTTTCAGGACGTCCATTCTATGTTCTCCCCTTAGGTTATTGATATCGGGCTGGTGTTTACAATGAAAACAATTAAATTCTCAATCGTTCATGTTTACAAATACAATTAGCCCCCTCTCCTATTCCTGCTAAATCAATGTAAAATCCTATGATGGATTGGATAGTTTTTTTTTTCAGTTGATGCATTTTAGTGTATATGCATCCAGGTGTTAATGTAGCAAACTTATGGAGTCTGAATATAACTATTCAATTATTCGGGTTACACAGTTATGTGTAATGTATATAACATTGGCACTTCTTGATTGTGGTGATGATGATATGTGTACATTTACAGCTTAACCACTAGCTTCCAATTTCTCTTGATCATTTTGTTCTTATACTTCAGTTTGTATTTATGCTATATTTGTATTACTTGTTGTTTTGTTCCTTCAATGTTAGTACTCTCAACTTGTATAAAATATAATACCTGAACTTTGTCTTAGATTGGGGTCTGCGGGAGTAGTTTGTAATAATGGACCTGTCACATTTTGGTCGTTATCTTCATCTGAAAATCAAATGGAAATCATATATTGTAAATAAAAGGAAGAAAATAAGAGCTTAAAAACATGCCAACATATCATAATATAAAAGAAAGAAGAAAAAACCCATCAAAATGATATATTAAATTACACATAGCTGAAACAGAGGCTGTAAAATAGCTTCAGTTGACAATGTATTTTTCTAAGTCAACGATGTGCTCTACCTCCCTTTAACTCGAGACTTATTATGTGAGATTTGGTATTTTACTCACTTGTGGAAAACACTTGTATGACCTCATTATTCACCAAGAAGGAGTTTTGTGCCCATAATACGGTCATCTAAATCACCCGCTGAGTAGAGAGATTACGTAATGCTGTAGTCGTCACTAGCTCATTGAATATGATGATCTATAGTATTATATTATCGTGTATCTATATGTATTTATTTTTTTATTTATTATTATTATTATTATTTATGCTATACTAGTCTGGCCCTTAATAAAGTTAGTGTATTCAATACACAATTGTTGCGTATTTGATTTTCATGTCGTATTTTAACTTAATGCGATGTTTATTAAGAAAAGTGACTTTAAATGTATTAAAATATTAGCAAAGTGTGACACACGTACAGAATATGTATACTGTTGTCACTTCACTATTACTTGTTTTTGATTATCATGCGAGAAATACATTAACCTTGTATTACCTATGCTGAGACTATTTACTAAAAAATGAATTAAGTATATATTAAACTATCGGTCTCTATTAAGCTATTTATGTCTTGTTTTATAGCACAGGATTGCGTATGTACAGCGTCAAAGTTATTGTGCTTTAAAAGTTCTGATTATTGTAATGAGGCACCTTAATGAACAAAAAATATTTTTGTTTACGATATAAAACAAATAATCATACATATGAAGGGTGATAGAGCAGATTGTTACCTCTTACAATGTCATTGTCAACCTCAGCTTCGTTTCTTTTGACAATGGATTTCTAGGGGTAAATGTGCTCTGACACCTTCTGATTTATATCCAATGATTACTGTGCCCACAGTCAACAATTGTCTCATCAGTGCTTAGACTCTCTTTTCATTGAATTTGCCTCACTCAATGTCTGTATCAGACAACCAACCAGCAACAAGACAATTCTGATTGCTGGCATAGCGATAATCAGGTCAACAATTTTACTCTGTAAATATCACCTTGAATTTTCAGGACGTCCATTCTATGTTCTCCCCTTATGTTATTGATATCGGGCTGGTGTTTACAATGAAAACAATTAAATTCTCAATCGTTCATGTTTACAAATACAATTAGACCCCTCTCCTATTCCTGCTAAATCAATGTAAAATCCTATGATGGATTGGATAGTTTTTTTTTTCAGTTGATGCATTTTAGTGTATATGCATCCAGGTGTTAGTGTAGCGAACTTATGGAGTCTGAATATAACTATTCAATTATTCGGGTTACACAGTTATGTGTAATGTATATAACATTGGCACTTCTTGATTGTGGTGATGATGATATGTGTACATTTACAGCTTAACCACTAGCTTCCAATTTCTCTTGATCATATTGTTCTCATACTTCAGTTTGTATTTATGCTATATTTGTATTACTTGTTGTTTTGTTCCTTCAATGTTAGTACTCTCAACTTGTATAAAATATAATACCTGAACTTTGTCTTAGATTGGGGTCTGCGGGAGTAGTTTGTAATAATGGACCTGTCACATTTTGGTCGTTATCTTCATCTGAAAATCAAATGGAAATCATATATTGTAAATAAAAGGAAGAAAATAAGAGCTTAAAAACATGCCAACATATCATAATATAAAAGAAAGAAGAAAAAACCCATCAAAATGATATATTAAATTACACATAGCTGAAACAGAGGCTGTAAAATAGCTTCAGTTGACAATGTATTTTTCTAAGTCAACGATGTGCTCTACCTCCCTTTAACTCGAGACTTATTATGTGAGATTTGGTATTTTACTCACTTGTGGAAAACACTTGTATGACCTCATTATTCACCAAGAAGGAGTTTTGTGCCCATAATATGGTCATCTAAATCACCCGCTGAGTAGAGAGATTACGTAATGCTGTAGTCGTCACTAGCTCATTGAATATGATGATCTATAGTATTATATTATCGTGTATCTATATGTATTTATTTATTTATTTATTATTATTATTATTATTTATGCTATACTAGTCTGGCCCTTAATAAAGTTAGTGTATTCAATACACAATTGTTGCGTATTTGATTTTCATGTCGTATTTTAACTTAATGCGATGTTTATTAAGAAAAGTGACTTTAAATGTATTAAAATATTAGCAAAGTGTGACACACGTACAGAATATGTATACTGTTGTCACTTCACTATTACTTGTTTTTGATTATCATGCGAGAAATACATTAACCTTGTATTACCTATGCTGAGACTATTTACTAAAAAATGAATTAAGTATATATTAAACTATCGGTCTCTATTAAGCTATTTATGTCTTGTTTTATAGCACAGGATTGCGTATGTACAGCGTCAAAGTTATTGTGCTTTAAAAGTTCTGATTATTGTAATGAGGCACCTTAATGAACAAAAAATATTTTTGTTTATGATATAAAACAAATAATCATATCCCTATGTAAACGCCGTAACGCGCCCTTATCCGATCCCACAGAAATATGCAATTTACATGTAAACACTATTTTGTCAGTTAATTAGATTGATCAATAAATACAGGAAATTTTTTTTCTTCAAATGTTTATATAATTCCCTGATAAATATAAGAACAATCTATAATAGTATTATATTATTGTTTATTTATTTGTACCATTCTGGATGATAGTAACTTTAGCTATTCAATACACAATAATCCATCAATCGTTGTGTATTTTACAGTAGTTATGTATATTTGATTTCTTGATTTTGTTTTTCAGGATCTAGAACTATGCACTCATATTTATTTCAATTTGATGTTGATTTAAATGTAAACGTTTAATATTTTCACGGAGATTCAACATTATAATTTATGTTTATTTATTTTACAGGCGATTGATGCCTTTTAGTGGCCTTATCGTTCATCATTAATTCAGTGTTAGTACTCTCAACTTGGATCCCACCAAATACCAGAAGTGAAAACCACTGATCACGAAAGCTAAGGAACTCCTGTTTCTTATAAGACACCCGCCTAGTTCCTCATAAAGTGAAAAAGTGTTTATCAATGCGAAATATGTCAAACAAATAAATATATTATTATTACTTTCCCATTTTTTGTGACCACTTTTCACCTAACCTTGCAGAATTACTACTTTAAGTCTACTTTAATTATAAAAAGTTTTGATGCTTTTGCAAGCATCGCAAAACTAATTACAGAGAAAGTTTCTTTTGTCATACATTTCCTCTTCTTGTATCTAAGGTTTAACAGAGATTAATAAAATAAAAACAACTTTGCTGTCTGGGAGCAGGCATTTCAATAAAAAGTACCGGGGTTAAACTAGTTTGATGGATCCAAACCTCCCGTCTTAGAAAAGCGAAGAAAATAAAAGCATACAACATACCAACATATCATAACATCATAACATAAAAGAAAGAAATCAAAAGAATAATCAGAATAATAAGTCAAATAACACAAAGCTGAAAGAAGGGTGATAGAGCAGATTGTTACCTCTCACAATGTCATTGTCAACCTCAGCTTCGTTTCTTTTGACAATGGATTTCTAGGGGTAAATGTGCTCTGACACCCTCTGAGTTATATCGAATGATTACTGTGCCCACAGTCAACAATTGTCTCATCAGTGCTTAGACTCTCTTTTCATTGAATTTGCCTCACTCAATGTCTGTATCAGACAACCAACCAGCAACAAGACAATTCTGATTGCTGGCATAGCGATTATCAGGTCAACAATTTTACTCTGTAAATATCACCTTGAATTTTCAGGACGTCCATTCTATGTTCTCCCCTTATGTTATTGATATCGGGCTGGTGTTTACAATGAAAACAATTAAATTCTCAATCGTTCATGTTTACAAATACAATTAGACCCCTCTCCTATTCCTGCTAAATCAATGTAAAATCCCATGATGGATTGGATAGTTTTTTTTTTCAGTTGATGCATTTTAGTGTATATGCATCCAGGTATTAATGTAGCGAACTTATGGAGTCTGAATATAACTATTAAATTATTCGGGTTACACAGTTATGTGTAATGTATATAACATTGGCACTTCTTGATTGTGGTGATGATGATATGTGTACATTTACAGCTTAACCACTAGCTTCCAATTTCTCTTGATCATTTTGTTCTCATACTTCAGTTTGTATTTATGCTATATTTGTATTAGTTGTTGTTTTGTTCCTTCAATGTTAGTACTCTCAACTTGTATAAAATATAATACCTGAACTTTGTCTTAGATTGGGGTCTGCGGGAGTAGTTTGTAATAATGGACCTGTCACATTTTGGTCGTTATCTTCATCTGAAAATCAAATGGAAATCATATATTGTAAATAAAAGGAAGAAAATAAGAGCTTAAAAACATGCCAACATATCATAATATAAAAGAAAGAAGAAAAAACCCATCAAAATGATATATTAAATTACACATAGCCGAAACAGAGGCTGTAAAATAGCTTCAGTTGACAATGTATTTTTCTAAGTCAACGATGTGCTCTACCTCCCTTTAACTCGAGACTTATTATGTGAGATTTGGTATTTTACTCACTTGTGGAAAACACTTGTATGACCTCATTATTCACCAAGAAGGAGTTTTGTGCCCATAATATGGTCATCTAAATCACCCGCTGAGTAGAGAGATTACGTAATGCTGTAGTCGTCACTAGCTCATTGAATATGATGATCTATAGTATTATATTATCGTGTATCTATATGTATTTATTTATTTATTTATTATTATTATTATTATTTATGCTATACTAGTCTGGCCCTTAATAAAGTTAGTGTATTCAATACACAATAATCCATCAATTGTTGCGTATTTGATTTTCATGTCGTATTTTAACTTAATGCGATGTTTATTAAGAAAAGTGACTTTAAATGTATTAAAATATTAGCAAAGTGTGACACACGTACAGAATATGTATACTGTTGTCACTTCACTATTACTTGTTTTTGATTATCATGCGAGAAATACATTAACCTTGTATTACCTATGCTGAGACTATTTACTAAAAAATGAAGTAAGTATATATTAAACTATCGGTCTCTATTAAGCTATTTATGTCTTGTTTTATAGCACAGGATTGCGTATGTACAGCGTCAAAGTTATTGTGCTTTAAAAGTTCTGATTATTGTAATGAGGCACCTTAATGAACAAAAAATATTTTTGTTTATGATATAAAACAAATAATCATACATATGAAGGGTGATAGAGCAGATTGTTACCTCTTACAATGTCATTGTCAACCTCAGCTTCGTTTCTTTTGACAAATGTCTGTATCAGACAACCAACCAGCAACAAGACAATTCTGATTGCTGGCATAGTGATTATCAGGTCAACAATTTTACTCTGTAAATATCACCTTGAATTTTCAGGATGTCCATTCTATGTTCTCCCCTTATGTTATTGATATCGGGCTGGTGTTTACAATGAAAACAATTAAATTCTCAATCGTTCATGTTTACAAATACAATTAGACCCCTCTCCTATTCCTGCTAAATCAATGTAAAATCCTATGATGGATTGGATAGTTTTTTTTTTCAGTTGATGCATTTTAGTGTATATGCATCCAGGTGTTAATGTAGCGAACTTATGGAGTCTGAATATAACTATTAAATTATTCGGGTTACACAGTTATGTGTAATGTATATAACATTGGCACTTCTTGATTGTGGTGATGATGATATGTGTACATTTACAGCTTAACCACTAGCTTCCAATTTCTCTTGATCATATTGTTCTCATACTTCAGTTTGTATTTATGCTATATTTATATTACTTGTTGTTTTGTTCCTTCAATGTTAGTACTCTCAACTTGTATAAAATATAATACCTGAACTTTGTCTTAGATTGGGGTCATATCCCTATGTAAACGCCGTAACGCGCCCTTATCTGATCCCACAGAAATATGCAATTTACATGTAAACACTATTTTGTCAGTTAATTAGATTGATCAATAAATACAGGAATTTTTTTTTCTTCAAATGTTTATATAATTCCCTGATAAATATAAGAACAATCTATAATAGTATTATATTATTGTTTATTTATTTGTACCATTCTGGATGATAGTAACTTTAGCTATTCAATACACAATAATCCATCAATCGTTGTGTATTTTACAGTAGTTATGTATATTTGATTTCTTGATTTTGTTTTTCAGGATCTAGAACTATGCACTCATATTTATTTCAATTTGATGTTGATTTAAATGTAAACGTTTAATATTTTCACGGAGATTCAACATTATAATTTATGTTTATTTATTTTACAGGCGATTGATGCCTTTTAGTGGCCTTATCGTTCATCATTAATTCAGTGTTAGTACTCTCAACTTGGATCCCACCAAATACCAGAAGTGAAAACCACTGATCACGAAAGCTAAGGAACTCCTGTTTCTTATAAGACACCCGCCTAGTTCCTCATAAAGTGAAAAAGTGTTTATCAATGCGAAATATGTCAAACAAATAAATATGTTATTATTACTTTCCCATTTTTTGTGACCACTTTTCACCTAACCTTGCAGAATTACTACTTTAAGTCTACTTTAATTATGAAAAGTTTTGATGCTTTTGCAAGCATCGCAAAACTAATTACAGAGAAAGTTTCTTTTGTCATACATTTCCTCTTCTTGTATCTAAGGTTTAACAGAGATTAATAAAATAAAAACAACTTTGCTGTCTGGGAGCAGGCACTTCAATAAAAAGTACCGGGGTTAAACTAGTTTGATGGATCCAAACCTCCCGTCTTAGAAAAGCGAAGAAAATAAAAGCATACAACATATCAACATATCATAACATCATAACATAAAAGAAAGAAATCAAAAGAATAATCAGAATAATAAGTCAAATAACACAAAGCTGAAAGAAGGGTGATAGAGCAGATTGTTACCTCTCACAATGTCATTGTCAACCTCAGCTTCGTTTCTTTTGACAATGGATGTCTAGGGGTAAATGTGCTCTGACACCCTCTGAGTTATATCGAATGATTACTGTGCCCACAGTCAACAATTGTCTCATCAGTGCTTAGACTCTCTTTTCATTGAATTTGCCTCACTCAATGTCTGTATCAGACAACCAACCAGCAACAAGACAATTCTGATTGCTGGCATAGCGATTATCAGGTCAACAATTTTACTCTGTAAATATCACCTTGAATTTTCAGGACGTCCATTCTATGTTCTCCCCTTATGTTATTGATATCGGGCTGGTGTTTACAATGAAAACAATTAAATTCTCAATCGTTCATGTTTACAAATACAATTAGCCCCCTCTCCTATTCCTGCTAAATCAATGTAAAATCCCATGATGGATTGGATAGTTTTTTTTTCAGTTGATGCATTTTAGTGTATATGCATCCAGGTGTTAATGTAGCGAACTTATGGAGTCTGAATATAACTATTAAATTATTCGGGTTACACAGTTATGTGTAATGTATATAACATTGGCACTTCTTGATTGTGGTGATGATGATATGTGTACATTTACAGCTTAACCACTAGCTTCCAATTTCTCTTGATCATTTTGTTCTTATACTTCAGTTTGTATTTATGCTATATTTGTATTACTTGTTGTTTTGTTCCTTCAATGTTAGTACTCTCAACTTGTATAAAATATAATACCTGAACTTTGTCTTAGATTGGGGTCTGCGGGAGTAGTTTGTAATAATGGACCTGTCACATTTTGGTCGTTATCTTCATCTGAAAATCAAATGGAAATCATATATTGTAAATAAAAGGAAGAAAATAAGAGCTTAAAAACATGCCAACATATCATAATATAAAAGAAAGAAGAAAAAACCCATCAAAATGATATATTAAATTACACATAGCTGAAACAGAGGCTGTAAAATAGCTTCAGTTGACAATGTATTTTTCTAAGTCAACGATGTGCTCTACCTCCCTTTAACTCGAGACTTATTATGTGAGATTTGGTATTTTACTCACTTGTGGAAAACACTTGTATGACCTCATTATTCACCAAGAAGGAATTTTGTGCCCATAATACGGTCATCTAAATCACCCGCTGAGTAGAGAGATTACGTAATGCTGTAGTCGTCACTAGCTCATTGAATATGATGATCTATAGTATTATATTATCGTGTATCTATATGTATTTAATTTTTTATTTATTATTATTATTATTATTTATGCTATACTAGTCTGGCCCTTAATAAAGTTAGTGTATTCAATACACAATAATCCATCAATTGTTGCGTATTTGATTTTCATGTCGTATTTTAACTTAATGCGATGTTTATTAAGAAAAGTGACTTTAAATGTATTAAAATATTAGCAAAGTGTGACACACGTACAGAATATGTATACTGTTGTCACTTCACTATTACTTGTTTTTGATTATCATGCGAGAAATACATTAACCTTGTATTACCTATGCTGAGACTATTTACTAAAAAATGAATTAAGTATATATTAAACTATCGGTCTCTATTAAGCTATTTATGTCTTGTTTTATAGCACAGGATTGCGTATTTACAGCGTCAAAGTTATTGTGCTTTAAAAGTTCTGATTATTGTAATGAGGCACCTTAATGAACAAAAAATATTTTTGTTTACGATATAAAACAAATAATCATACATATGAAGGGTGATAGAGCAGATTGTTACCTCTTACAATGTCATTGTCAACCTCAGCTTCGTTTCTTTTGACAAATGTCTGTATCAGACAACCAACCAGCAACAAGACAATTCTGATTGCTGGCATAGTGATTATCAGGTCAACAATTTTACTCTGTAAATATCACCTTGAATTTTCAGGATGTCCATTCTATGTTCTCCCCTTATGTTATTGATATCGGGCTGGTGTTTACAATGAAAACAATTAAATTCTCAATCGTTCATGTTTACAAATACAATTAGACCCCTCTCCTATTCCTGCTAAATCAATGTAAAATCCTATGATGGATTGGATAGTTTTTTTTTTCAGTTGATGCATTTTAGTGTATATGCATCCAGGTGTTAATGTAGCGAACTTATGGAGTCTGAATATAACTATTAAATTATTCGGGTTACACAGTTATGTGTAATGTATATAACATTGGCACTTCTTGATTGTGGTGATGATGATATGTGTACATTTACAGCTTAACCACTAGCTTCCAATTTCTCTTGATCATATTGTTCTCATACTTCAGTTTGTATTTATGCTATATTTATATTACTTGTTGTTTTGTTCCTTCAATGTTAGTACTCTCAACTTGTATAAAATATAATACCTGAACTTTGTCTTAGATTGGGGTCATATCCCTATGTAAACGCCGTAACGCGCCCTTATCTGATCCCACAGAAATATGCAATTTACATGTAAACACTATTTTGTCAGTTAATTAGATTGATCAATAAATACAGGAATTTTTTTTTCTTCAAATGTTTATATAATTCCCTGATAAATATAAGAACAATCTATAATAGTATTATATTATTGTTTATTTATTTGTACCATTCTGGATGATAGTAACTTTAGCTATTCAATACACAATAATCCATCAATCGTTGTGTATTTTACAGTAGTTATGTATATTTGATTTCTTGATTTTGTTTTTCAGGATCTAGAACTATGCACTCATATTTATTTCAATTTGATGTTGATTTAAATGTAAACGTTTAATATTTTCACGGAGATTCAACATTATAATTTATGTTTATTTATTTTACAGGCGATTGATGCCTTTTAGTGGCCTTATCGTTCATCATTAATTCAGTGTTAGTACTCTCAACTTGGATCCCACCAAATACCAGAAGTGAAAACCACTGATCACGAAAGCTAAGGAACTCCTGTTTCTTATAAGACACCCGCCTAGTTCCTCATAAAGTGAAAAAGTGTTTATCAATGCGAAATATGTCAAACAAATAAATATGTTATTATTACTTTCCCATTTTTTGTGACCACTTTTCACCTAACCTTGCAGAATTACTACTTTAAGTCTACTTTAATTATGAAAAGTTTTGATGCTTTTGCAAGCATCGCAAAACTAATTACAGAGAAAGTTTCTTTTGTCATACATTTCCTCTTCTTGTATCTAAGGTTTAACAGAGATTAATAAAATAAAAACAACTTTGCTGTCTGGGAGCAGGCACTTCAATAAAAAGTACCGGGGTTAAACTAGTTTGATGGATCCAAACCTCCCGTCTTAGAAAAGCGAAGAAAATAAAAGCATACAACATACCAACATATCATAACATCATAACATAAAAGAAAGAAATCAAAAGAATAATCAGAATAATAAGTCAAATAACACAAAGCTGAAAGAAGGGTGATAGAGCAGATTGTTACCTCTCACAATGTCATTGTCAACCTCAGCTTCGTTTCTTTTGACAATGGATGTCTAGGGGTAAATGTGCTCTGACACCCTCTGAGTTATATCGAATGATTACTGTGCCCACAGTCAACAATTGTCTCATCAGTGCTTAGACTCTCTTTTCATTGAATTTGCCTCACTCAATGTCTGTATCAGACAACCAACCAGCAACAAGACAATTCTGATTGCTGGCATAGCGATTATCAGGTCAACAATTTTACTCTGTAAATATCACCTTGAATTTTCAGGACGTCCATTCTATGTTCTCCCCTTATGTTATTGATATCGGGCTGGTGTTTACAATGAAAACAATTAAATTCTCAATCGTTCATGTTTACAAATACAATTAGCCCCCTCTCCTATTCCTGCTAAATCAATGTAAAATCCCATGATGGATTGGATAGTTTTTTTTTCAGTTGATGCATTTTAGTGTATATGCATCCAGGTGTTAATGTAGCGAACTTATGGAGTCTGAATATAACTATTAAATTATTCGGGTTACACAGTTATGTGTAATGTATATAACATTGGCACTTCTTGATTGTGGTGATGATGATATGTGTACATTTACAGCTTAACCACTAGCTTCCAATTTCTCTTGATCATTTTGTTCTCATACTTCAGTTTGTATTTATGCTATATTTGTATTACTTGTTGTTTTGTTCCTTCAATGTTAGTACTCTCAACTTGTATAAAATATAATACCTGAACTTTGTCTTAGATTGGGGTCTGTGGGAGTAGTTTGTAATAATGGACCTGTCACATTTTGGTCGTTATCTTCATCTGAAAATCAAATGGAAATCATATATTGTAAATAAAAGGAAGAAAATAAGAGCTTAAAAACATGCCAACATATCATAATATAAAAGAAAGAAGAAAAAACCCATCAAAATGATATATTAAATTACACATAGCCGAAACAGAGGCTGTAAAATAGCTTCAGTTGACAATGTATTTTTCTAAGTCAACGATGTGCTCTACCTCCCTTTAACTCGAGACTTATTATGTGAGATTTGGTAATTTACTCACTTGTGGAAAACACTTGTATGACCTCATTATTCACCAAGAAGGAGTTTTGTGCCCATAATACGGTCATCTAAATCACCCGCTGAGTAGAGAGATTACGTAATTCTGTAGTCGTCACTAGCTCATTGAATATGATGATCAATAGTATTATATTATCGTGTATCTATATGTATTTATTTATTTATTTATTATTATTATTATTATTTATGCTATACTAGTCTGGCCCTTAATAAAGTTAGTGTATTCAATACACAATAATCCATCAATTGTTGCGTATTTGATTTTCATGTCGTATTTTAACTTAATGCGATGTTTATTAAGAAAAATGACTTTAAATGTATTAAAATATTAGCAAAGTGTGACACACGTACAGAATATGTATACTGTTGTCACTTCACTATTACTTGTTTTTGATTATCATGCGAGAAATACATTAACCTTGTATTACCTATGCTGAGACTATTTACTAAAAAATGAATTAAGTATATATTAAACTATCGGTCTCTATTAAGCTATTTATGTCTTGTTTTATAGCACAGGATTGCGTATGTACAGCGTCAAAGTTATTGTGCTTTAAAAGTTCTGATTATTGTAATGAGGCACCTTAATGAATAAAAAATATTTTTGTTTATGATATAAAACAAATAATCATACATATGAAGGGTGATAGAGCAGATTGTTACCTCTTACAATGTCATTGTCAACCTCAGCTTCGTTTCTTTTGACAATGGATTTCTAGGGGTAAATGTGCTCTGACACCCTCTGATTTATATCGAATGATTACTGTGCCCACAGTCAACAATTGTCTCATCAGTGCTTAGACTCTCTTTTCATTGAATTTGCCTCACTCAATGTCTGTATCAGACAACCAACCAGCAACAAGACAATTCTGATTGCTGGCATAGCGATTATCAGGTCAACAATTTTACTCTGTAAATATCACCTTGAATTTTCAGGACGTCCATTCTATGTTCTCCCCTTATGTTATTGATATCGGGCTGGTGTTTACAATGAAAACAATTAAATTCTCAATCGTTCATGTTTACAAATACAATTAGACCCCTCTCCTATTCCTGCTAAATCAATGTAAAATCCTATGATGGATTGGATAGTTTTTTTTTTCAGTTGATGCATTTTAGTGTATATGCATCCAGGTGTTAATGTAGCGAACTTATGGAGTCTGAATATAACTATTAAATTATTCGGGTTACACAGTTATGTGTAATGTATATAACATTGGCACTTCTTGATTGTGGTGATGATGATATGTGTACATTTACAGCTTAACCACTAGCTTCCAATTTCTCTTGATCATATTGTTCTCATACTTCAGTTTGTATTTATGCTATATTTGTATTACTTGTTGTTTTGTTCCTTCAATGTTAGTACTCTCAACTTGTATAAAATATAATACCTGAACTTTGTCTTAGATTGGGGTCTGTGGGAGTAGTTTGTAATAATGGACCTGTCACATTTTGGTCGTTATCTTCATCTGAAAATCAAATGGAAATCATATATTGTAAATAAAAGGAAGAAAATAAGAGCTTAAAAACATGCCAACATATCATAATATAAAAGAAAGAAGAAAAAACCCATCAAAATGATATATTAAATTACACATAGCCGAAACAGAGGCTGTAAAATAGCTTCAGTTGACAATGTATTTTTCTAAGTCAACGATGTGCTCTACCTCCCTTTAACTCGAGACTTATTATGTGAGATTTGGTAATTTACTCACTTGTGGAAAACACTTGTATGACCTCATTATTCACCAAGAAGGAGTTTTGTGCCCATAATACGGTCATCTAAATCACCCGCTGAGTAGAGAGATTACGTAATTCTGTAGTCGTCACTAGCTCATTGAATATGATGATCTATAGTATTATATTATCGTGTATCTATATGTATTTATTTATTTATTTATTATTATTATTATTATTTATGCTATACTAGTCTGGCCCTTAATAAAGTTAGTGTATTCAATACACAATAATCCATCAATTGTTGCGTATTTGATTTTCATGTCGTATTTTAACTTAATGCGATGTTTATTAAGAAAAATGACTTTAAATGTATTAAAATATTAGCAAAGTGTGACACACGTACAGAATATGTATACTGTTGTCACTTCACTATTACTTGTTTTTGATTATCATGCGAGAAATACATTAACCTTGTATTACCTATGCTGAGACTATTTACTAAAAAATGAATTAAGTATATATTAAACTATCGGTCTCTATTAAGCTATTTATGTCTTGTTTTATAGCACAGGATTGCGTATGTACAGCGTCAAAGTTATTGTGCTTTAAAAGTTCTGATTATTGTAATGAGGCACCTTAATGAATAAAAAATATTTTTGTTTATGATATAAAACAAATAATCATACATATGAAGGGTGATAGAGCAGATTGTTACCTCTTACAATGTCATTGTCAACCTCAGCTTCGTTTCTTTTGACAATGGATTTCTAGGGGTAAATGTGCTCTGACACCCTCTGATTTATATCGAATGATTACTGTGCCCACAGTCAACAATTGTCTCATCAGTGCTTAGACTCTCTTTTCATTGAATTTGCCTCACTCAATGTCTGTATCAGACAACCAACCAGCAACAAGACAATTCTGATTGCTGGCATAGCGATTATCAGGTCAACAATTTTACTCTGTAAATATCACCTTGAATTTTCAGGACGTCCATTCTATGTTCTCCCCTTATGTTATTGATATCGGGCTGGTGTTTACAATGAAAACAATTAAATTCTCAATCGTTCATGTTTACAAATACAATTAGACCCCTCTCCTATTCCTGCTAAATCAATGTAAAATCCTATGATGGATTGGATAGTTTTTTTTTTCAGTTGATGCATTTTAGTGTATATGCATCCAGGTGTTAATGTAGCGAACTTATGGAGTCTGAATATAACTATTAAATTATTCGGGTTACACAGTTATGTGTAATGTATATAACATTGGCACTTCTTGATTGTGGTGATGATGATATGTGTACATTTACAGCTTAACCACTAGCTTCCAATTTCTCTTGATCATATTGTTCTCATACTTCAGTTTGTATTTATGCTATATTTGTATTACTTGTTGTTTTGTTCCTTCAATGTTAGTACTCTCAACTTGTATAAAATATAATACCTGAACTTTGTCTTAGATTGGGGTCATATCCCTATGTAAACGCCGTAACGCGCCCTTATCTGATCCCACAGAAATATGCAATTTACATGTAAACACTATTTTGTCAGTTAATTAGATTGATCAATAAATACAGGAATTTTTTTTTCTTCAAATGTTTATATAATTCCCTGATAAATATAAGAACAATCTATAATAGTATTATATTATTGTTTATTTATTTGTACCATTCTGGATGATAGTAACTTTAGCTATTCAATACACAATAATCCATCAATCGTTGTGTATTTTACAGTAGTTATGTATATTTGATTTCTTGATTTTGTTTTTCAGGATCTAGAACTATGCACTCATATTTATTTCAATTTGATGTTGATTTAAATGTAAACGTTTAATATTTTCACGGAGATTCAACATTATAATTTATGTTTATTTATTTTACAGGCGATTGATGCCTTTTAGTGGCCTTATCGTTCATCATTAATTCAGTGTTAGTACTCTCAACTTGGATCCCACCAAATACCAGAAGTGAAAACCACTGATCACGAAAGCTAAGGAACTCCTGTTTCTTATAAGACACCCGCCTAGTTCCTCATAAAGTGAAAAAGTGTTTATCAATGCGAAATATGTCAAACAAATAAATATGTTATTATTACTTTCCCATTTTTTGTGACCACTTTTCACCTAACCTTGCAGAATTACTACTTTAAGTCTACTTTAATTATGAAAAGTTTTGATGCTTTTGCAAGCATCGCAAAACTAATTACAGAGAAAGTTTCTTTTGTCATACATTTCCTCTTCTTGTATCTAAGGTTTAACAGAGATTAATAAAATAAAAACAACTTTGCTGTCTGGGAGGAGGCACTTCAATAAAAAGTACCGGGGTTAAACTAGTTTGATGGATCCAAACCTCCCGTCTTAGAAAAGCGAAGAAAATAAAAGCATACAACATACCAACATATCATAACATCATAACATAAAAGAAAGAAATCAAAAGAATAATCAGAATAATAAGTCAAATAACACAAAGCTGAAAGAAGGGTGATAGAGCAGATTGTTACCTCTCACAATGTCATTGTCAACCTCAGCTTCATTTCTTTTGACAATGGATTTCTAGGGGTAAATGTGCTCTGACACCCTCTGAGTTATATCGAATGATTACTGTGCCCACAGTCAACAATTGTCTCTTCAGTGCTTAGACTCTCTTTTCATTGAATTTGCCTCACTCAATGTCTGTATCAGACAACCAACCAGCAACAAGACAATTCTGATTGCTGGCATAGCGATTATCAGGTCAACAATTTTACTCTGTAAATATCACCTTGAATTTTCAGGACGTCCATTCTATGTTCTCCCCTTAGGTTATTGATATCGGGCTGGTGTTTACAATGAAAACAATTAAATTCTCAATCGTTCATGTTTACAAATACAATTAGCCCCCTCTCCTATTCCTGCTAAATCAATGTAAAATCCTATGATGGATTGGATAGTTTTTTTTTTCAGTTGATGCATTTTAGTGTATATGCATCCAGGTGTTAATGTAGCAAACTTATGGAGTCTGAATATAACTATTCAATTATTCGGGTTACACAGTTATGTGTAATGTATATAACATTGGCACTTCTTGATTGTGGTGATGATGATATGTGTACATTTACAGCTTAACCACTAGCTTCCAATTTCTCTTGATCATTTTGTTCTTATACTTCAGTTTGTATTTATGCTATATTTGTATTACTTGTTGTTTTGTTCCTTCAATGTTAGTACTCTCAACTTGTATAAAATATAATACCTGAACTTTGTCTTAGATTGGGGTCTGCGGGAGTAGTTTGTAATAATGGACCTGTCACATTTTGGTCGTTATCTTCATCTGAAAATCAAATGGAAATCATATATTGTAAATAAAAGGAAGAAAATAAGAGCTTAAAAACATGCCAACATATCATAATATAAAAGAAAGAAGAAAAAACCCATCAAAATGATATATTAAATTACACATAGCTGAAACAGAGGCTGTAAAATAGCTTCAGTTGACAATGTATTTTTCTAAGTCAACGATGTGCTCTACCTCCCTTTAACTCGAGACTTATTATGTGAGATTTGGTATTTTACTCACTTGTGGAAAACACTTGTATGACCTCATTATTCACCAAGAAGGAGTTTTGTGCCCATAATACGGTCATCTAAATCACCCGCTGAGTAGAGAGATTACGTAATGCTGTAGTCGTCACTAGCTCATTGAATATGATGATCTATAGTATTATATTATCGTGTATCTATATGTATTTATTTTTTTATTTATTATTATTATTATTATTTATGCTATACTAGTCTGGCCCTTAATAAAGTTAGTGTATTCAATACACAATTGTTGCGTATTTGATTTTCATGTCGTATTTTAACTTAATGCGATGTTTATTAAGAAAAGTGACTTTAAATGTATTAAAATATTAGCAAAGTGTGACACACGTACAGAATATGTATACTGTTGTCACTTCACTATTACTTGTTTTTGATTATCATGCGAGAAATACATTAACCTTGTATTACCTATGCTGAGACTATTTACTAAAAAATGAATTAAGTATATATTAAACTATCGGTCTCTATTAAGCTATTTATGTCTTGTTTTATAGCACAGGATTGCGTATGTACAGCGTCAAAGTTATTGTGCTTTAAAAGTTCTGATTATTGTAATGAGGCACCTTAATGAACAAAAAATATTTTTGTTTACGATATAAAACAAATAATCATACATATGAAGGGTGATAGAGCAGATTGTTACCTCTTACAATGTCATTGTCAACCTCAGCTTCGTTTCTTTTGACAATGGATTTCTAGGGGTAAATGTGCTCTGACACCTTCTGATTTATATCCAATGATTACTGTGCCCACAGTCAACAATTGTCTCATCAGTGCTTAGACTCTCTTTTCATTGAATTTGCCTCACTCAATGTCTGTATCAGACAACCAACCAGCAACAAGACAATTCTGATTGCTGGCATAGCGATAATCAGGTCAACAATTTTACTCTGTAAATATCACCTTGAATTTTCAGGACGTCCATTCTATGTTCTCCCCTTATGTTATTGATATCGGGCTGGTGTTTACAATGAAAACAATTAAATTCTCAATCGTTCATGTTTACAAATACAATTAGACCCCTCTCCTATTCCTGCTAAATCAATGTAAAATCCTATGATGGATTGGATAGTTTTTTTTTTCAGTTGATGCATTTTAGTGTATATGCATCCAGGTGTTAGTGTAGCGAACTTATGGAGTCTGAATATAACTATTCAATTATTCGGGTTACACAGTTATGTGTAATGTATATAACATTGGCACTTCTTGATTGTGGTGATGATGATATGTGTACATTTACAGCTTAACCACTAGCTTCCAATTTCTCTTGATCATATTGTTCTCATACTTCAGTTTGTATTTATGCTATATTTGTATTACTTGTTGTTTTGTTCCTTCAATGTTAGTACTCTCAACTTGTATAAAATATAATACCTGAACTTTGTCTTAGATTGGGGTCATATCCCTATGTAAACGCCGTAACGCGCCCTTATCCGATCCCACAGAAATATGCAATTTACATGTAAACACTATTTTGTCAGTTAATTAAATTGATCAATAAATACAGGAATTTTTTTTTCTTCAAATGTTTATATAATTCCCTGATAAATATAAGAACAATCTATAATAGTATTATATTATTGTTTATTTATTTGTACCATTCTGGATGATAGTAACTTTAGCTATTCAATACACAATAATCCATCAATCGTTGTGTATTTTACAGTAGTTATGTATATTTGATTTCTTGATTTTGTTTTTCAGGATCTAGAACTATGCACTCATATTTATTTCAATTTGATGTTGATTTAAATGTAAACGTTTAATATTTTCACGGAGATTCAACATTATAATTTATGTTTATTTATTTTACAGGCGATTGATGCCTTTTAGTGGCCTTATCGTTCATCATTAATTCAGTGTTAGTACTCTCAACTTGGATCCCACCAAATACCAGAAGTGAAAACCACTGATCACGAAAGCTAAGGAACTCCTGTTTCTTATAAGACACCCGCCTAGTTCCTCATAAAGTGAAAAAGTGTTTATCAATGCGAAATATGTCAAACAAATAAATATGTTATTATTACTTTCCCATTTTTTGTGACCACTTTTCACCTAACCTTGCAGAATTACTACTTTAAGTCTACTTTAATTATGAAAAGTTTTGATGCTTTTGCAAGCATCGCAAAACTAATTACAGAGAAAGTTTCTTTTGTCATACATTTCCTCTTCTTGTATCTAAGGTTTAACAGAGATTAATAAAATAAAAACAACTTTGCTGTCTGGGAGCAGGCACTTCAATAAAAAGTACCGGGGTTAAACTAGTTTGATGGATCCAAACCTCCCGTCTTAGAAAAGCGAAGAAAATAAAAGCATACAACATACCAACATATCATAACATCATAACATAAAAGAAAGAAATCAAAAGAATAATCAGAATAATAAGTCAAATAACACAAAGCTGAAAGAAGGGTGATAGAGCAGATTGTTACCTCTCACAATGTCATTGTCAACCTCAGCTTCGTTTCTTTTGACAATGGATTTCTAGGGGTAAATGTGCTCTGACACCCTCTGAGTTATATCGAATGATTACTGTGCCCACAGTCAACAATTGTCTCATCAGTGCTTAGACTCTCTTTTCATTGAATTTGCCTCACTCAATGTCTGTATCAGACAACCAACCAGCAACAAGACAATTCTGATTGCTGGCATAGCGATTATCAGGTCAACAATTTTACTCTGTAAATATCACCTTGAATTTTCAGGACGTCCATTCTATGTTCTCCCCTTAGGTTATTGATATCGGGTTGGTGTTTACAATGAAAACAATTAAATTCTCAATCGTTCATGTTTACAAATACAATTAGCCCCCTCTCCTATTCCTGCTAAATCAATGTAAAATCCCATGATGGATTGGATAAGTTTTGTTTTCAGTTGACACATTTTAGTGTATATGCATCCAGGTGTTAATGTAGCGAACTTATGGAGTCTGAATATAACTATTAAATTATTCGGGTTACACAGTTATGTGTAATGTATATAACATTGGCACTTCTTGATTGTGGTGATGATGATATGTGTACATTTACAGCTTAACCACTAGCTTCCAATTTCTCTTGATCATTTTGTTCTTATACTTCAGTTTGTATTTATGCTATATTTGTATTACTTGTTGTTTTGTTCCTTCAATGTTAGTACTCTCAACTTGTATAAAATATAATACCTGAACTTTGTCTTAGATTGGGGTCTGCGGGAGTAGTTTGTAATAATGGACCTGTCACATTTTGGTCGTTATCTTCATCTGAAAATCAAATGGAAATCATATATTGTAAATAAAAGGAAGAAAATAAGAGCTTAAAAACATGCCAACATATCATAATATAAAATAAAGAAGAAAAAACCCATCAAAATGATATATTAAATTACACATAGCTGAAACAGAGGCTGTAAAATAGCTTCAGTTGACAATGTATTTTTCTAAGTCAACGATGTGCTCTACCTCCCTTTAACTCGAGACTTATTATGTGAGATTTGGTATTTTACTCACTTGTGGAAAACACTTGTATGACCTCATTATTCACCAAGAAGGAGTTTTGTGCCCATAATACGGTCATCTAAATCACCCGCTGAGTAGAGAGATTACGTAATGCTGTAGTCGTCACTAGCTCATTGAATATGATGATCTATAGTATTATATTATCGTGTATCTATATGTATTTATTTATTTATTTATTATTATTATTATTATTTATGCTATACTAGTCTGGCCCTTAATAAAGTTAGTGTATTCAATACACAATAATCCATCAATTGTTGCGTATTTGATTTTCATGTCGTATTTTAACTTAATGCGATGTTTATTAAGAAAAGTGACTTTAAATGTATTAAAATATTAGCAAAGTGTGACACACGTACAGAATATGTATACTGTTGTCACTTCACTATTACTTGTTTTTGATTATCATGCGAGAAATACATTAACCTTGTATTACCTATGCTGAGACTATTTACTAAAAAATGAATTAAGTATATATTAAACTATCGGTCTCTATTAAGCTATTTATGTCTTGTTTTATAGCACAGGATTGCGTATGTACAGCGTCAAAGTTATTGTGCTTTAAAAGTTCTGATTATTGTAATGAGGCACCTTAATGAACAAAAAATGTTTTTGTTTATGATATAAAACAAATAATCATATCCCTATGTAAACGCCGTAACGCGCCCTTATCTGATCCCACAGAAATATGCAATTTACATGTAAACACTATTTTGTCAGTTAATTAGATTGATCAATAAATACAGGAATTTTTTTTTCTTCAAATGTTTATATAATTCCCTGATAAATATAAGAACAATCTATAATAGTATTATATTATTGTTTATTTATTTGTACCATTCTGGATGATAGTAACTTTAGCTATTCAATACACAATAATCCATCAATCGTTGTGTATTTTACAGTAGTTATGTATATTTGATTTCTTGATTTTGTTTTTCAGGATCTAGAACTATGCACTCATATTTATTTCAATTTGATGTTGATTTAAATGTAAACGTTTAATATTTTCACGGAGATTCAACATTATAATTTATGTTTATTTATTTTACAGGCGATTGATGCCTTTTAGTGGCCTTATCGTTCATCATTAATTCAGTGTTAGTACTCTCAACTTGGATCCCACCAAATACCAGAAGTGAAAACCACTGATCACGAAAGCTAAGGAACTCCTGTTTCTTATAAGACACCCGCCTAGTTCCTCATAAAGTGAAAAAGTGTTTATCAATGCGAAATATGTCAAACAAATAAATATATTATTATTACCTTCCCATTTTTTGTGACCACTTTTCACCTAACCTTGCAGAATTACTACTTTAAGTCTACTTTAATTATGAAAAGTTTTGATGCTTTTGCAAGCATCGCAAAACTAATTACAGAGAAAGTTTCTTTTGTCATACATTTCCTCTTCTTGTATCTAAGGTTTAACAGAGATTAATAAAATAAAAACAACTTTGCTGTCTGGGAGCAGGCACTTCAATAAAAAGTACCGGGGTTAAACTAGTTTGATGGATCCAAACCTCCCGTCTTAGAAAAGCGAAGAAAATAAAAGCATACAACATACCAACATATCATAACATCATAACATAAAAGAAAGAAATCAAAAGAATAATCAGAATAATAAGTCAAATAACACAAAGCTGAAAGAAGGGTGATAGAGCAGATTGTTACCTCTCACAATGTCATTGTCAACCTCAGCTTCGTTTCTTTTGACAATGGATTTCTAGGGGTAAATGTGCTCTGACACCCTCTGAGTTATATCGAATGATTACTGTGCCCACAGTCAACAATTGTCTCATCAGTGCTTAGACTCTCTTTTCATTGAATTTGCCTCACTCAATGTCTGTATCAGACAACCAACCAGCAACAAGACAATTCTGATTGCTGGCATAGCGATTATCAGGTCAACAATTTTACTCTGTAAATATCACCTTGAATTTTCAGGACGTCCATTCTATGTTCTCCCCTTATGTTATTGATATCGGGCTGGTGTTTACAATGAAAACAATTAAATTTTCAATCGTTCATGTTTACAAATACAATTAGCCCCCTCTCCTATTCCTGCTAAATCAATTTAAAATTCCATGATGGATTGGATAGTTTTTTTTTTCAGTTGATGCATTTTAGTGTATATGCATCCAGGTGTTAATGTAGCGAACTTATGGAGTCTGAATATAACTATTAAATTATTCGGGTTACACAGTTATGTGTAATGTATATAACATTGGCACTTCTTGATTGTGGTGATGATGATATGTGTACATTTACAGCTTAACCACTAGCTTCCAATTTCTCTTGATCATTTTGTTCTCATACTTCAGTTTGTATTTATGCTATATTTGTATTACTTGTTGTTTTGTTCCTTCAATGTTAGTACTCTCAACTTGTATAAAAGGACAAGGAAGAATGGCTGAGACCAAACCCGTACGATTATCCCTGATTTCTACATATGAACAGGGAAGAACGGCCAAGACCAAACACGTATGATTATCCCTGATTTCTACATATGAATAAGGAAGAATGGGCGAGCCCAAACCTGTACGATTATCCCTGATTTCTACTTATGAACAAGGAAGAATGACTGAGCCCACACCCGTATGATTAGCACTGATTTCTACATATGTACAAGAAAGAATGGCTGGGCCCAAACCCGTACGATTATCCTTGATTTCTACATATGGACAAGGAAGAATGGCTGAGACCAAACACATATGATTCGCACTTATTTCTACATATGTACAAGGAAGAATGGTGGAGACCAAACCTGTATGATTATCCCTGATTTCTACATATGTACAAGGAAGAATGGGCGAGCCCAAACACGTATGATTATCCCTGATTTCTACATATGAAGAAAAATGGGTGAGCCCAAACACGTATGATTATCCCTGATTTCTACATATGAACAAGGAAGAATGGCCGAGACCAAACATGTATGATTATCCCTGATTTCTACATATGAACAAGGAAGAATGGCCGAGACAAAACACATATGATTATCCCTAATTTCTACATATGAACAAGGAAGAATGGCTGAGACCAAACATGTATGATTAACCCTGATTTCTGCACATGGACAAGGAAGAATGGCTGAGACCAAACCTGTATGATTAACCCTGATTTCTGCACATGGAAAAGGAAGAATGGCTGAGACCAAACCTGTATGATTATCCCCGATTACTGCATATGGACAAGGAAGAATGACTAGCACTTATTTCTGCATACTGACAATAAAGAATGGCTGCACCCAAAGCCTTATGATTAACACTGATATGAGACATGCTATTGTTGCCATATAAACCGTCTCTATACTGATGGCAGATTCATTTGTGTCTAAGCTTATTTATAATTATATTTTTCTTATTTTTCATCTCTGTACCAGCGAGCACAGCATACAACATATATAATAAAAGTAGACATTTGTATTTTTTAAATAATTATTTCCCGTTAAGCTAAGTTAAGATACAAGGAATATACGGAAATGTTTTTTTCACCACCACATCACACGTAGCAGACAACATCAACTTTCCACTTCTCATCACCACTAATACCACACAAGGAACTAATTAAATTAAATATGATTGATTGAATCATTGTTGGCCGATTATCATCGAGCAGGAAATATTTCATACATTTTCTCGAAGAACAAATACTATACAGAACCAAGGGAGGAATAGGACAAACATGACAAAACTGAACCGTCTAGATAAATGATCAAAGAACGTCTGGTTTTACATATTAGGAAATTGATTCAAATTATACTTTTATTTGTATTGTGTTATGCGAACCTGGCTCTGGCTTTTTTCTTCGGGTACTACTAATCTTCTTTTTCAATCTCTCCCACAACCCATATTTTTTAATTACAACAATTACAATAATCAGCACAATAGCCAGAATACTAATACTAATTGGTCTGAAAAATAAACAAAAAAACGAACCATTATTTCAAAATGTGTGTTTACAATGTAATGCTTTAATATGAGCTGATGTATTTGTTACCTCATAAACAAAACACATTTTATTTTGCCATTTAAAAATGTGAAAATCAGAAAGGTGAAGCGCGGGGTTTGTATTTATTTTTCGTTACCGAAATTGTTAAATCGACTGAAAATTCATCTTTCCTCCTCATAAAGCACATCACACACGCTCAGTGTTCTAGAACAATTCGAATTGACTAATCGCAAAACGTCATGAAATATCTTTTCCCACAATGCAATAACATATTTGAAAGATCCATTGGTATAGGAAGTATTTTGGATGAGCTTAATACATTTTTTCTTTCAGAATTGTTACTTAAAACTGGTACCAATGAATTTTGATGAAGAGTATTGAAAGCCAATTTAAATATTATTGAACATATTTCGTAGCGGTCAGCTTTATTGATGGCGATACCTTGAGATAACCACTGATCTTCTGAAAGTCGCTGACAACACTGATCAGAATATGAGTTGCATGGAGAGTGTCTTATAAAAAGTATAATTTACTCTTCCTTTGCGAGCACCTGGATTCAGCCCCGTTTTTTGTGGGTTCGTGTTACTGATCATTTAAGTTTACTCTGTTGTGTTTTTTGTTGTTGTTTTTTTTATTTGTCTTCATTCTGTGTCTTATGACCAAAGTTGTTTGTGTCTATGGAATGCCCATTCTTGATTGTCCCCTTCACTGTACCCTGACGTTTATTTATTGTATCAAGTACACCTCACCAAGCCACATTAGCAGTTAGTGACACTAAATCTACAGGTAAATGTATATACAACTGGCATGCGATTGCGGTCAATTTACTTCTTGTAAACAAGTGATACGAGTGACATTTAGTTGTATTGAATGTTGCTTAAAATATTCACATTTATGATATACTCATACATACAAAATTACCCCTCTCGCATCGTTTGTTCCATTTGTTGTTTTATTCAAATTATCAACTGAAAAAATGATAATAAAAAATAACTGAATACATGTTCTGTATCGTTTATCATAGTTAGCATGAAGTTAGTGGAACAGGAACTGCTTATCCTTCCGGAACACTTGAGTTCACCACTGATTGTTAGTAGGGTTCGTGTTACTCTATCTTTAGTTTTATGTGTAATGCTTTGTAGATCGTTGTTTGTCCATTTGTTTTTTTTCTTTTGTCCATTGTGTTGTCTGTCATTCTTCGATTTACAGATTCTGATTACCCCTTTGATATCTTTAAACTCGTCTTATCGTTCCAAATAAACGTTAGAGAAAACCGAAGGGACAATCATAAATGGATAAATTAAGCGATGTCATACTTCAAACTGTACTGAAACTTTATTTAAGATAACCAACAAGGAAATGTCTACCTCCAGACTATTGCTTCAATGAGCTAGCACTTTAATTAACCAAATGTGTGTGTTGGTCTAGTTAAAGAGGTAATCATCATTATTTCATTAAATGTAACCTGTTCTCGTCATGATATATCTGAAAAATTGCTCATTTGACATTACAAATATTCATTCAGTGTTTTTGTTAAAAAACGGATAGTCGATAAACTCAGAGCAGATCAGCACAATTCGGCTGATACAGTTCCCTCATCAAAGAGCTTGAAGATACCAAAAGATAGACATGTCGCCCCACTCGGACACATTATCTTGATTTCGAGCCAAACAGTCTTTGATCTTTCTCCTTAATACTGCGTGCATAGTGGAGAAGCAGCAAATACCAATTTGATAGTCTTTGGTTTGACCCGATACAAGGTAGCTTATTCTCATGGATGACACTTTGAAACCTATGTCATACACTGGACAGATGCAAGGTAGTTTATTTTCATGGACAAATAATTTGTTTTCTAATAAAAACAAACCTGTAGACAAGTCTTCTTTTTCAGATGTACTAATTGTTGATTCCTCTTCAGTATTTGCATCGGTAATAAGATCTTCAAGTACAGATATATACATGTACAACATTTTAGCATTTTGACATTGATAATGATGATGCTCAATCAGAAAGTGGAGTACATGAATCAACACAATCAAATAGTGTAGATGAATCTACAAAATCATCCTCCCAGCAGGTTGATGATGTAAAAGAGGGTGATGTTGCTCCTCCAACAATCTCCAACTCAAAACCAGAAAATAATGACATTAAGCAAACAACCCCCCAACATGGTGTAAAAACTCCAAACCATCTCAAGAGCCTGTATCGTTCACCTGGTTATAAAAAAAACAATTGGTCCTATGTAAAAACTATGTCCTGCAGTGGCAGTCATCTTGGAATTACGATCAACATAAAAAACACAATGTTTGTAAAGGACCTTCCAATGATTGATGCACAGTTTAGGTTCAATCAGTGCAATAGCTTCAGAGAAGAATATATTTCTGTATTTTCCCCATATGGTCCTGTGTTAATACTATGACCTGTGGTGGCAGCCATCTTGGATTTCCGATCGGCATAAAAAACAGAGGACCTTCCAATGAACATTCCTGGGCAGCTTGGTTTCAACTGTCTAAGTGGTTTCAGAGAAGAAGCGTTTTGAAACATTTTTCCCATAGGGTCCAATGTTAAACTAAGTCCTGCCGTAGCCGCCATTTTGAATTTCATATCAGAACAAAAAACGTAAAGTTTGTAGAGGACCATCCAATGAACATTCATGTACAGTTTGGCTTTAATCATATTTGTAGTTTCTGAGAAGGCATTTGAACATTTTCCCATAGGGACCAATGTTAATCTATGTCCTGCGCTGGTGGTCATCTTGGATTTCCGATCGGCATAAAAAACACACACCTTGTAGAGGACTTTCCAATGATCATTCCTGGGCAGTTTGGTTTCAATTATCCGAGTGGTTTCAGAGAAGAAGAGTTTTGAAACATTTTCCCCATAGGTTCCAATGCTAAACTAAGTCCTGCCGTAGCCGCCATTTTGAATTTCATATCGGAACAAAAAACATAAAGTTTGTAGAGGACAATCCATTGAACATTCATGTACAGTTTGGCTTTAATAGTATTTGTAGTTTCTGAGAAGAATGCATTTGAACATTTTCCCATAGGGACCAATGCTAATTTATGTCCTGCGGTAGTGGCCATCTTGAATTTTCGATCTGCATTAAAAAACAGAAACTTTGTAGAGGACCTTCCAATGATCATTCCTGGGCAGTTTGGTTTCAATTGTCCAAGTGGTTTCAGAGAAGAAGCGGTTTGAAACATTTTTCCCATAGGGTCCAATGTTAAACTAAGTCCTGCCGTAGCCGCCATTTTCAATTTCATATCGGAACAAAAAACGTGAAGTTTGTAGAGGAAAATCCAATGAACATTCATGTACAGTTTGGCTTTAATAATATTTGTAGTTTCTGAGAAGAAGGCATTTGAACATTTTCCCATAGGATCCAATGTTAATCTATGTATTGCGGTGGCGGCCATCTTGGATTTCCGATCGGCATAAAAAACAAAATATTTGTAGAGGACCTTCCAATGATTATTCCTGGGCAGTTTGGTTTCAACTGTCCTAGTGGTTTCAGAGAAGAAGAGTTTTGAAACATTTTCCCATAGGGTCCAATGTTAAACTAAGTCCTGCCGTAGCCGCCATTTTGAATTTCATATCGGAACAAAAAACGTGAAGTTTGTAGAGGACCATCCAATGAACATTCATGTACAGTTTGGCTTTAATCATATTTGTAGTTTCTGAGAAGAAGGCATTTGAACATTTTCCCATAGGGTCCAATGTTAAACTATGTCCTGCGGTGGTGGCCATCTTGGATTTCCGATCGGCATAAAAAACATCAAATTTGTAGAGGACCTTCTAATGATCATTCCTGGGCAGTTTGGTTTCAATTATCCAAGTGGTTTCAGAGAAGAAGCGTTTTGAATCATTTTCCCCATAGGGTCCAATGTTAAACTAAGTCCTGCCGTAGCCGCCATTTTGAATTTCATATCGGAATAAAAAACGTAAAGTTTGTAGAGGACCATCCAATGAATATTCATGTACAGTTTGGCTTTAATAATATTTGTAGTTTCTGAGAAGAAGGCATTTGAACATTTTCCCATAGGCTCCAATGTTAATCTATATATTGCGGTGGCGGCCATCTTGGATTTCCGATCGGCATAAAAAACATCAAATTTGTAGAGGACCTTCTAATGATCATTCCTGGGCAGTTTGGTTTCAACTGTCCTAGTGGTTTCAGAGAAGAAGCGTGTTGAAACATTTTCCCCATAGGGTCCAATGTTAAACTAAGTCCTGCCGTAGCCGCCATTTTGAATTTCATATCGGAATAAAAAACGTAAAGTTTGTAGAGGACCATCCAATGAATATTCATGTACAGTTTAGCTTTAATCATATTTGTAGTTTCTGAGAAGAAGGCATTTGAACATTTTCCAATAGGGTCCAATGTTAATCTATGTCCTGCGGTGGTGGCCATCTTGGATTTCCGATCGGCATAAAAAACACACACCTTGTAGAGGACCTTCCAATGATCATTCCTGGGCAGATTGGTTTCAATTGCCGAAGTGGTTTCAGAGAAGAAGCGTTTTGAAACATTTTTCCCATAGGGTCCAATGTTAAACTAAGTTCTGCCGTAGCCGCCATTTTCAATTTCATATCGGAACAAAAAACGTAAAGTTTGTAGAGGACCATCTAATGAACATTCATGTACAGTTTGGCTTTAATAATATTTGTAGTTTCTGAGAAGAAGGCATTTGAACATTTTCCCATAGGATCCAATGTTAATCTATGTATTGCGGTGGTGGCCATCTTGGATTTCCGATCGGTATATAAAACAGAAATTATGTAGAGGACCTTCCAATGATAATTCCTGGGCAGTTTGGTTTCAATTGTCGAAGTGGTTCCAGAGAAGAAGCGTTTTGAAACATTTTTCCCATAGGGTCCAATGTTAAACTAAGTTCTGCCGTAGCCGCCATTGTGAATTTCACATCGGAACAAAAAACATAAAGTTTGTAGAGGACCATCCAATGAACATTCATGAACAGTATGGCTTTAATCATATTTGTAGTTTCTGAGAAGAAGGCATTTGAACATTTTCCCATAGGGTTCAATGTTAATCTATGTATTGCGGTGGCGGCCATCTTGGATTTCCGATCGGCATATAAAACAGAAATTATGTAGAAGACCTTCCAATGATCATTCCTGAGCAGTTTGGTTTCAATTGTCGAAGTGGTTTCAGAGGAGAAGCGTTTTGAAACATTTTCCCCATAGGGTCCAATGTTAAACTAAGTCCTGCCGTAGCCGCCATTTTCAATTTCATACCGGAACAAAAACCTAAAGTTTGTAGAGGACCATCTAATGAACATTCATGTACAGTTTGGCTTTAATCATATTTGTAGTTTCTGAGAAGAAGGCATTTGAATATTTTCCCATAGGGTCCAATGTTAATCTATGTCCTGCGGTGGTCGCCATCTTGGATTTCCGATCGGCATAAAAAAACACACACCTTGTAGAGGACTTTCCAATGATCATTCCTGGGCAGTTTGGTTTCAATTATCCAAGTGGTTTCAGAGAAGAAGCGTTTTGAAACATTTTTCCCATAGGGTCCAATGTTAAACTAAGTCCTGCCGTAGCCGCCATTTTGAATTTCATATCGTAATAAAAAACGTAAAGTTTATAGAGGACCATCCAATGAACATTCATGTACAGTTTGGCTTTAATCATATTTGTAGTTTCTCAGAAGAAGGCATTTGAACATATTCCCATAGGGTCCAATGTTAATCTATGTCCTGCGGTGGTGGCCATCTTGGATTTCCGATCGGCATAAAAAACAAAAATTATGTAGAGGACCTTCCAATGATCATTCCTGGGCAGTTTGGTTTCAATTGTCCAAGTGGTTTCAGAGAAGAAGCGTTTTGAAACATTTTCCCCATAGGGTCCAATGTTAAACTAAGTCCTGCCGTAGCCGCCATTTTGAATTTCATATCAGAATAAAAAACGTAAATTTATAGAGGACCATCCAATGAACATTCATGTACAGTTTGGCTTTAATCATATTTGTAGTTTCTGAGAAGAAGGCATTTGAACATTTTCCCATAGGGTCCAATGTTAATCTATGTCCTGCGGTGGTGGCCATCTTGGATTTCCGATCGGCATAAAAAAACACACACTTTGTAGAGGACCATCCAATGATCATTCCTGGGCAGTTTGGTTTCAATTGTCCAAGTGGTTTCAGAGAAGAAGCGTTTTGAAACATTTTTCCCATAGGGTCCAATGTTAAACTAAGTCCTGCCGTAGCCGCCATTTTGAATTTCATATCGGAACAAAAAACGTGAAGTTTGTAGAGGACCATCCAATGAACATTCATGTACAGTTTGGCTTTAATCATATTTGTAGTTTCTGAGAAGAAGGCATTTGAACATTTTCCCATAGGGTCCAATGTTAATCTATGTCCTGCGGTGGTGGCCATCTTGGATTTCCGATCGGCATAAAAAACACACACCTTGTAGAGGACCTTCCAATGATCATTCCTGGGCAGATTGGTTTCAATTGCCGAAGTGGTTTCAGAGAAGAAGCGTTTTGAAACATTTTTCCCATAGGGTCCAATGTTAAACTAAGTTCTGCCGTAGCCGCCATTTTCAATTTCATATCGGAACAAAAAACGTAAAGTTTGTAGAGGACCATCTAATGAACATTCATGTACAGTTTGGCTTTAATAATATTTGTAGTTTCTGAGAAGAAGGCATTTGAACATTTTCCCATAGGATCCAATGTTAATCTATGTATTGCGGTGGTGGCCATCTTGGATTTCCGATCGGTATATAAAACAGAAATTATGTAGAGGACCTTCCAATGATAATTCCTGGGCAGTTTGGTTTCAATTGTCGAAGTGGTTCCAGAGAAGAAGCGTTTTGAAACATTTTTCCCATAGGGTCCAATGTTAAACTAAGTTCTGCCGTAGCCGCCATTGTGAATTTCACATCGGAACAAAAAACATAAAGTTTGTAGAGGACCATCCAATGAACATTCATGAACAGTATGGCTTTAATCATATTTGTAGTTTCTGAGAAGAAGGCATTTGAACATTTTCCCATAGGGTTCAATGTTAATCTATGTATTGCGGTGGCGGCCATCTTGGATTTCCGATCGGCATATAAAACAGAAATTATGTAGAGGACCTTCCAATGATCATTCCTGAGCAGTTTGGTTTCAATTGTCGAAGTGGTTTCAGAGGAGAAGCGTTTTGAAACATTTTCCCCATAGGGTCCAATGTTAAACTAAGTCCTGCCGTAGCCGCCATTTTCAATTTCATACCGGAACAAAAACCTAAAGTTTGTAGAGGACCATCTAATGAACATTCATGTACAGTTTGGCTTTAATCATATTTGTAGTTTCTGAGAAGAAGGCATTTGAATATTTTCCCATAGGGTCCAATGTTAATCTATGTCCTGCGGTGGTCGCCATCTTGGATTTCCGATCGGCATAAAAAAACACACACCTTGTAGAGGACTTTCCAATGATCATTCCTGGGCAGTTTGGTTTCAATTATCCAAGTGGTTTCAGAGAAGAAGCGTTTTGAAACATTTTTCCCATAGGGTCCAATGTTAAACTAAGTCCTGCCGTAGCCGCCATTTTGAATTTCATATCGTAATAAAAAACGTAAAGTTTATAGAGGACCATCCAATGAACATTCATGTACAGTTTGGCTTTAATCATATTTGTAGTTTCTCAGAAGAAGGCATTTGAACATATTCCCATAGGGTCCAATGTTAATCTATGTCCTGCGGTGGTGGCCATCTTGGATTTCCGATCGGCATAAAAAACAAAAATTATGTAGAGGACCTTCCAATGATCATTCCTGGGCAGTTTGGTTTCAATTGTCCAAGTGGTTTCAGAGAAGAAGCGTTTTGAAACATTTTCCCCATAGGGTCCAATGTTAAACTAAGTCCTGCCGTAGCCGCCATTTTGAATTTCATATCAGAATAAAAAACGTAAATTTATAGAGGACCATCCAATGAACATTCATGTACAGTTTGGCTTTAATCATATTTGTAGTTTCTGAGAAGAAGGCATTTGAACATTTTCCCATAGGGTCCAATGTTAATCTATGTCCTGCGGTGGTGGCCATCTTGGATTTCCGATCGGCATAAAAAAACACACACTTTGTAGAGGACCATCCAATGATCATTCCTGGGCAGTTTGGTTTCAATTGTCCAAGTGGTTTCAGAGAAGAAGCGTTTTGAAACATTTTTCCCATAGGGTCCAATGTTAAACTAAGTCCTGCCGTAGCCGCCATTTTGAATTTCATATCGGAACAAAAAACGTGAAGTTTGTAGAGGACCATCCAATGAACATTCATGTACAGTTTGGCTTTAATCATATTTGTAGTTTCTGAGAAGAAGGCATTTGAACATTTTCCCATAGGGTCCAATGTTAAACTATGTCCTGCGGTGGTGGCCATCTTGGATTTCCGATCGGCATAAAAAACACACACCTTGTAGAGGACCTTCCAATGATCATTCATGGGCAGTTTGGTTTCAATTATCCAAGTGGCTTCAGAGAAGAAGCGTTTTGAATCATTTTCCCCATAGGGTCCAATGTTAAACTAAGTCCTGCCGTAGCCGCCATTTTGAATTTCATATCGGAATAAAAAACGTAAAGTTTGTAGAGGACCATCCAATGAACATTCATGTACAGTTTGGCTTTAATAATATTTGTAGTTTCTGAGAAGAAGGCATTTGAACATTTTCCCATAGGCTCCAATGTTAATCTATATATTGCGGTGGCGGTCATCTTGGATTTCCGATCGGCATAAAAAACAGAAAATTTGTAGAGGACCTTCTAATGATCATTCCTGGGCAGTTTGGTTTCAACTGTCCTAGTGGTTTCAGAGAAGAAGCGTTTTGAAACATTTTCCCCATAGGGTCCAATGTTAAACTAAGTCCTGCCGTAGCCGCCATTTTGAATTTCATATCGGAACAAAAAACGTGAAGTTTGTAGAGGACCATCCAATGAACATTCATGTACAGTTTGGCTTTAATAATATTTGTAGTTTCTGAGAAGAAGGCATTTGAACATTTTCCCATAGGCTCCAATGTTAATCTATATATTGCGGTGGCGGCCATCTTGGATTTCCGATCGGCATAAAAAACAAATTGTTTGTAGAGGACCTTCTAATGATCATTCCTGGGCAGTTTGGTTTCAACTGTCCTAGTGGTTTCAGAGAAGAAGCGCTTTGAAACATTTTCCCATAGGGTCCAATGTTAAACTAAGTCCTGCCGTAGCCGCCATTTTCAATTTCATATCGGAACAAAATACGTAAAGTTTGTAGAGGACCATCTAATGAACATTCATGTACAGTTTGGCTTTAATAATATTTGTAGTTTCTGAGAAGAAGGCATTTGAACATTTTCCCATAGGATCCAATGTTAATCTATGTATTGCGGTGGTGGCCATCTTGGATTTCCGATCGGCATAAAAAACATAAAATTTGTAGAGGACCTTCCAATGATCATTCCTGGGCAGTTTGGTTTCAATTGTCCAAGTGGTTTCAGAGAAGAAGCGTTTTGAAACATTTTCCCCATAGGGTCCAATGTTAAACTAAGTTCTGCCGTAGCCGCCATTGTGAATTTCACATCGGAACAAAAAACATAAAGTTTGTAGAGGACCATCCAATGAACATTCATGAACAGTCTGGCTTTAATCATATTTGTAGTTTCTGAGAAGAAGGCATTTGAACATTTTCCCATACGATTCAATGTTAATCTATGTATTGCGGTGGCGGCCATCTTGGATTTCCGATCGGCATATAAAACACAAATTATGTAGAGGACCTTCCAATGATCATTCCTGAGCAGTTTGGTTTCAATTGTCCAAGTGGTTTCAGAGAAGAAGCGTTTTGAAACATTTTTCCCATAGGGTCCAATGTTAAACTAAATTCTGCCGTAGCCGCCATTTTGAATTTCATATCGGAACAAAAAACGTAAAGTTTGTAGAGGACCATTCAATGAACATTCATGTACAGTTTTGCTTTAATCATATTTGTAGTTTCTGAGAAGAAGGCATTTGAACATTTTCCCATAGGGTCCAATGTTAATCTATGTCCTGCGGTGGCGGCCATCTTGAATTTTCGATCGGCATAAAAAAACAGAAACTTTGTAGAGGACCTTCCAATGATCATTCCAGGGCAGATTGGTTTCAACTGTCCAAGTGGTTTCAGAGAAGAAGCATTTTGAAACATTTTTCCCATAGGGTCCAATGTTAAACTAAGTCCTGCCATAGCTGCCATTTTGAATTTCATATCGGAACAAAAAACCTTAAGTTTGTAGAGGACCATCCAATGAACATTCATGTACAGTTTGGCTTTAATCATATTTGTAGTTTCTGAGAAGAAGGCATTTGAACATGTTCCCATAGGGTCCAATGTTAATCTATGTCCTGCGATGGCGGCCATCTTGGATTTCCGATCGGCATAAAAAACAGAAACTTGGTAAAGGACATTCCAATGATCATTCATTTACAGTTTGGGTTCAGTCAGTTCATTAGTTTCAGAGAAGAAGATCTTTGAAATTTCAGCCAATCAGAGCATATTATTGGCCCTGGCAGCCATATTGAATATCCGACTGGAACAAAAAACAGTAACTTTGTAGAGGACCATCCAAGGAACATTCCTTCTAAGTTTGGTTCCAATCGGCCCAGTGGTTTCGGAGAAGAAGCTTGAAATGTGAAAAGTTTACAGACGACAGACAACGAACGCCAATTGATGACAATAGAAATCAGGCTTATAACGAAGAGAATTTTGAACCCAAACAACGTTTTTATTACTCAAAATTGACATGATATAGCAAAGAAAATTGCTGAGCAAACAAATCGTTTACCTGTCTTCCGTTACGCACGGACGATCACATATTAGAATGGTCAAGTGCACTTGACACTTCCGTTATTGATAATTGAAAAATCAATAATCCCACCTTTGATGTTGTTAATGATGTCAATCAAGACTTTTCTTTAAAATATTCAAACAATAAAATGGGTATTAATGATGTGATTAACAAGTTGTCAATTAATAACACACACGCTAATTTATTGCATTACAAATTAATAAAACGTAATCTGAATTTTAATAAATGGATGCACAAGCTAAAGAAATTAAAAACAAAGTCATGTGTGAGATTAATTCATTCGCTATTGTTTATTTATTCTTTGATGATAGCCTCTTTAATTAAACAACAAACTGCGTGGTCTCAAGGTTCATCTAAATACCAAAACCAAAAGAAATGTACTCGTTCTGAGTTTTCATGTGTATATAATACCAAAAAGAAACAATTATTCTTCAAATTCAAATAAAAAAAAGGAGAATGGCTACAATCTTAAAATTGACCATTACAAATTTATATCCGAATTATCAGCATTATACCGATATCGATCCAAGTGTTAATAACCGACCTCATGTTTCCTGATAGATCGTGAACAAAGTTGAAAACATGTTTCTAAGGAACATTTGAAGTATACCAAAGAGGGATTCAGAAGCCGTAGTCTTTGAGAACTGTCTAAAGGATTAAATATTTTTTTACGATAAAGGCCCACTTTACTGTGCATCAGTTATCATAGCGTAATGAAACTGTCCGGGTCAGAACCAGATTTTTTTCTCTCTAAAATTACGCTCGAACTACCGATAGCTAGAACAGATTTTGACAGTCCCTTCGAGTTCGAGCCAGCGAAGTTCTACTGTACAATTTTCAAAAGGGGAGGTAATTCTACATTGTTTCTCTTATAACGAACGATGCCTATAACGAACTCATATCGAGTCCCCTGGACTTCGTTATAAACGAACTCTACTGTATATTCAGTAATTCATGAAGGAATCAAACTAAAACTATTAGAAATAGGTAGTGGATCATTATTCTACAACATAATTAAAAAAAAATATGCTGTAAGTAAATCTTGTGTTAAAATTGATGACACATTAAGTGATTTTTTTTCCTACACAATTAAGGGTAAACAAGGTGACAATCTTAGCCCCAACTTATTCAAGATATTTATAAATGAACTTCCTAAATATTTGGAAGTCTTCTGATCCAGTTATCCTTAATGATAAACCTATACACTGTTTAATGTATACAGATGATATCATTTTGCTCTCAACGTCCGCACCAGGACTACAAGAAAAAATAGGTATTCGTGGCAAATTGTGTGATGACTGGTGTCTTACAGTTACCATTCAAAAAACAAAAATAATGGTTTTTAACATTGCAGGCAGACTATCAAATGTGCAATTTAAACTCAACAATACTGTACTTGAATGTGTCCACAGGTACAAATATTTGGGTCTAACTTTTTGTTCATCAGGTTCATTTATGTATGCACAAGAGGAACTTTATAATAAAGCTTCGAAAGCATATTTCAAACTGTCAAAAGACCTCCTTTCATTAAATCCTGGGCTTCATACAAGTATGCATGTATTCACTACAAAATCAAGAGATTCTGAATAGACCAGTTTTTGTGCTAGATATTCTGAAAAGTGTCTGAAAATTCTGAAAATTACTAAAAATTCTGAAAAGATTCTGAACATTACTGAAAATTCTGAACAGATTCTGAAAATTCTGAAAATTGCTGAAAATTCTGAACAGATTCTGAACATTGCTGAAAATTCTGAAAATTCTGAAAATTGATGAAAATTCTGAACAGATTCTGAACATTACGAAAATTCTGAACAGATTCTGAACATTGCTGAAAATTCTGAACAGATTCTGAACATTACTGAAAATTCTGAACAGATTCTGAACATTATCTTTCTTCTTAAATCAATATATTTTACTTCATTTTCATTAGATTTTAACTAAATATAGAATGTGATATTTCACTAATTAATTATTTTAAAAAAATTAGAACAGCTATATTATTTCATTTCTCATTAAATTTGACATTTTCTTTATTTCAATCTTTCTTCTTAAATCAATATATTTTATTTCATTTTCGTTAGATTTTAACTAATTATACAAAGCAAAGGGATCAGAGAAAGGATATTTTACTAATTAATTTTTTTTAAATTAAATTACAACAACTATATTATTTCATTTCTTATTAAATTGTTCATTTTCTTTATTTCAAATTTTTCTTCTTAAATCAATATATTTTACTTCATTTTCATTAGATTTTTACTAAATATAGCATGTGATATTTCACTAATTAATTATTTAAGAAAAATTAAATTACAGCAACTATATTATTTCATTTTTTATTAAATTTGTCATTTTTATATCAATTTTTTTCTTCTTAATTCAATATATTTTCTTTCATTTTTACAAATTAATTAAAAACTTTGAAGTGGCCCCAACTTAAGTGCTAAAACAACAATCTACACTATAAGTATGTAAGTAAGAGCAAAACAATTTTGTTGACCTGTATATCATAAAACAGTATGGTATCAATTGCCAATTGATAAACCTGTATCCAGTTTAAATATATTAGAGAGGTGTCATATCCTTGCATGGATTCTGCTGAAAATTCTGAACAGTTTATGAACATTTTAACTAAATATATCATGTAATACCTCATATGGCCCTTTGGGTCAAGTGAGCTAAAAAATTATGAAAAAAGGGCAATAACTCCTAAAATTGCAGGGCATGTAGATCTTGACAAGCGGAACATGTTTTCAGTTTACACTCAACATCTATCTCTTATAGTTTTTGAAATAAAGGATGAAAAGTATTAACATTTTTAAAATTTGATGAAAAAAGGACAATAACTTCAAGATGGGTAATCAGATTTACTTTAAAATTGTAGGCTAGGTTGATCTTGACATGCTGAACATGTTTGCTGTTTAAACTTAACATCTATCTCTTATAGTTTTTGAAATAAAGGACAAAAGGTATTAACATTTTGAAAATTTGACGAAAAAAAGGGCAATAACTCCAAATTGGGTACTCAAATTAACATCAAAATTACAGGGTAGGTAGATCTTAATATGCTGCACATGTTTGCAATTTAAACTTAACCTTTATCTCTAATAGTTTTTGAAATATCAGACAAAAATGTTTAAACTAAAAAAACATAAATAAACCAGAGGCTCTCAAGAGCCTGTATCGTTCACCTGGTTATAAAAAAAACCAATTGGTCCTATGTAAAAACTATGTCCTGCAGTGGTAGTCATCTTGAAATTACGATCAACATAAAAAACACAAAGTTTGTAAAGGACCTTCCAATGATTGATGCACAGTTTAGGTTCAATTAGTGCAATAGCTTCAGAGAAGAATATATTTCTGTATTTTCCCCATATGGTCCTGTGTTAATACTATGACCTGTGGTGGCAGCCATCTTGGATTTCCAATCGGCATAACAAACAGAAACTGTGTAGAGGACCTTCCAATGATCATTCCTGGGCAGTTTGCTTTCAATTATCCAAGTGGTTTCAGAGAAGCGTTTTGAAACATTTTTCCCATAGGGTCCAATGTTAAACTAAGTCCTGCCGTAGCCGCCATTTTGAATTTCATATCGGAATAAAAAACGTAAAGTTTGTAGAGGACCATCCAATGAACATTCATGTACAGTTTGGCTTTAATCATATTTGTAGTTTCTGAGTAGAAGGCATTTGAACATTTTCCCATAGGGTCCAATGTTAATCTATGTCCTATGGTGGCGGCCATCTTGAATTTTCGATCGGCATAAAAAAACAGAAACTTTGTAGAGGACCTTCCAATGATCATTCCTGGGCGGTTTGGTTTCAATTGTCCAAGTGGTTTCAGAGAAGAAGCGTTTTGAAACATTTTTCCCATAGGGTCCAATGTTAAACTAAGTCCTGCCGTAGCCGCCATTTTCAATTTCATATCGGAACAAAAAACGTAAAGTTTGTAGAGGACCATCCAATGAACATTCATGTACATATTGGCTTTAATAATATTTGTAGTTTCTGAGAAGAAGGCATTTGAACATTTTGCCATAGGGTCCAATATTAATCTATGTATTGCGGTGGCAGCCATCTTGGATTTCCAATCGGCATAAAAAACAGAAAATTTGTAGAGGACCTTCCAATGATCATTCCTGGGCAGTTTGGTTTCAACTGTCCTAGTGGTTTCAGAGAAGAAGCGTTTTGAAACATTTTCCCCATAGGGTCCAATGTTAAACTAGGTCCTGCCGTAGCCGCCATTTTGAATTTCATATCGGAACAAAAAACGTAAAGTTTGTAGAGGACCATCCAATGAACATTCATGTACAGTTTGGCTTTAATCATATTTGTAGTTTCTGAGAAGAAGGCATTTGAACATTTTCCCATAGGGTCCAATGTTAATCTATGTCCTGCGGTGGCGGCCATCTTGGATTTCCGATCGGCATAAAAAACATAAAATTTGTAGAGGACTCTCCAATGATCATTCCTGGGAAGTTTGGTTTCAACTGTCCAAGTGGTTTCAGAGAAGAAGCATTTTGAAAAAAAATTCCCATAGGATCCAATGTTAAACTAAGTCCTGCCGTAGCCGCCATTTTGAATTTCATACCGGAACAAAAAACCTAGTTTGTAGAGGACCATCTAATGAACATTCATGTACAGTTTGGCTTTAATCATATTTGTAGTTTCTGAGAAGAAGGCATTTGAATATTTTCCCATAGGGTCCAATGTTAATTTATGTCCTGCGGTGGCGGCCATCTTGGATTTCCGATCGGCATAAAAAACACCCACTTTGTAGAGGACTTTCCAATGATCATTCCTGGGCAGTTTGGTTTCAACTGTCCAAGTGGTTTCAGAGTAGAAGCATTTTGAAACATTTTTCCAATAGGGTCCAATGTTAAACTAAGTCCTGCCGTAGCCGCCATTTTGAATTTCATATCGGAACAAAAAACTTTAAGATTGTAGAGGACCATCCAATGAACATTCATGTACAGTTTGGCTTTAATCATATTTGTAGTTTCTGAGAAGAAGGCATTTGTATAGTTTCCCATAGGGTCCAATGTTAATCTATGTCCTGCGGTGGCGGCCATCTTGGATTTCCGATCGGCATAAAAAACAGATACTTTGTAGAGGACCATCCAATGATCATTCCTGGGCAGTTTGGTTTCAACTGTCCAAGTGGTTTCAGAGAAGAAGCATTTTGAAACATTTTCCCATAGGGTCCAATGTTAAACTAAGTCCTGCCGTAGCCGCCATTTTGAATTTCATACCGGAACAAAAAACCTAAAGTTCGTAGAGGACCATCTAATGAACATTCATGTACAGTTTGGCTTTAATCATATTTGTAGTTTCTGAGAAGAAGGCATTTGAATATTTTCCCATAGGGTCCAATGTTAATCTATGTCCTGCGGTGGCAGCCATCTTGGATTTTCGATCGGCATAAAAAACAGAAAATTTGTAGAGGACCTTCCAATGATCATTCCTGGGCAGTTTGGTTTCAACTGTCCAAGTGATTTCAGGGAAGAAGCATTTTGAAACATTTTTCCCATAAGGTCCAATGTTAAACTAAGTCCTGCCGTAGCTGCCATTTTGAATTTCATATCGGAACAAAAAACCTTAAGATTGTAGAGGACCATCCAATGAACATTTATGTTCAGTTTGGCTTTAATCATATTTGTAGTTTCTGAGAAGAAGGCATTTGAATATTTTCCAATAGGGTCCAATGTTAATCTATGTATTGCGGTGGCGGCCATCTTGGATTTCTGATCGGCATAAAAAACAGAAACTTTGTAGAGGACCTTCCAATGATCATTCCTGGGAAGTTTGGTTTCAACTGTCCAAGTGGTTTCAGAGAAGAAGCATTTTGAAACATTTTTCCCATAGGGTCCAATGTTAAACTAAGTCCTGCCGTAGCCGCCATTTTGAATTTCATATCGGAACAAAAAACCTTAAGATTGTAGAGGACCATCCAATGAACATTCATGTACAGTTTGGCTTTAATCATATTTGTAGTTTCTGAGAAGAAGGCATTTGAACATTTTCCCATAGGGTCCAATGTTAATCTATGTCCTGCGATGGCGGCCATCTTGGATTTCCGATCGGCATAAAAAACAGTAACTTGGTAAAGGACATTCCAATGATCATTCCTGTACAGTTTGGGTTCAGTCAGTTCATTAGTTTCAGAGAAGAAGATCTTTGAAATTTCGGCCAATCAGAGCATATTATTGGCCTTGGCAGCCATATTGAATATCTGTCTGGAACGAAAAACAGTAACTTTGTAGAGGGCCATCCAAGGAACATTCCTGCTAAGTTTGGTTCCAATCGGCCCAGTGGTTTCAGAGAAGAAGCTTGAAATGTGAAAAGTTTACAGACGACAGACAACAGACGACAGACGACGGACGCCAAGTGATGGCAATAGTTCACATGGACCTTTGGTCCAGGTGAACTAAAAAGGGCAATAACTCCTAGACGGGTAATCAGATTTACTTCAATTGCAGGGCATGTAGATCTTGACATGCTGCACATGTTTGCTGTTTAAACTTAACGTCTATCTCTTATAGTTTTTGAAATAAAAAACGAAAAGTATTAAAATTTTGAAAATTTGACGAAAAAAGGGCAATAACTCCAAGATAGGTAATCAGATTTTCTTCAAATTTTCAGGGTAGTTAGATCTTCCTGTGCTGATCATTTTTACCCATGTCAGATTTCTGATATTATTAACGGTTTTTGAGTTGTTACCAAAAACGTGCAATTTTACCCTATGTTCTATTTTTAGTAACAGCGACCATGTTTGTTGGCCGAATGGAATTAAATGAAGAGTTTTATAGAGGATCTTACATAGATGCTTCCTGCCAAGTTTGGCTCCATTTGGCCAAGCAATTTCCAAGGAGAAGATTTTTTTAACATTAGCCAATCAGAAACAAGAATGGCCCTTGGCGGCCATATTTGTTGGCGGAATGGGACGAAATGAAGAAACTTTATAGAGGACCTTATATAGATGCGTTCTGCCAAGTTTGGTTCCATTTGGTCCAGTTGTTTCCGAGGAGTAGATTAAAATATGAAAAGTTAACGAATGGACGACGGACGACGGACGACGGACGCCAAGTGAAAAATAAAAAATGAAATAATATAGTTGCTGTAATTTAATTTTTCTTAAATAATTAATTAGTGAAATATCACATGCTATATTTAATAAAAATCTAATGAAAATGAAGTAAAATATATTGATTTAAGAAGAAAAATTTGAAATAAAGAAAACGACCAATTTAATAAGAAATGAAATAATATAGTTGTAATTTAATTGAAAAAAATCGAGAAAGCATCAGAGATGCAACAGCCGAGTTGCAAGTCAAATTCATTTGGTTAAACTGGATTCCTGTTTTCAAGATTTATCAATGTTATGTGCCAAGTATCAATCTTCTGGCATTGCTGGTTCACAAGAAGAAGATTTTTAAATATTAAAATAATTAATCATTTTAGGCCCCCTCTTGGGCCTTTCTTTGGACCCCAGACATACCGAACATAACTTTGGAAGAGGATCATGCAAGGAACATTTGGGCAAAGTTTAGTTAAAATTGACAAAATGGTTTCAGAGATACTGTATGTGTAATTCTCAAAAAAACTTCCGGTAGAGGATGGGGATGACCCTGCGCCGCAACTCTTGGGGCATTTAATTTGTCTATTCACACTGATCATAAATATATATGGTTTAAGGGTGGGGATTTCAACCATTAAACAGTTCACTTCAGGTATGGGGTGGGGTATGACCCCCCTCCCCGGGGCCTGAGCTATAAGGCATTTAATTTGCCTAGTCACCCTGATCATAAATATATATGGCTTAGGGGTGGGATCTCAACCATTAAAAAAATCACTTCAGGTAGGGGGTGGGGTATGACCCCCGGGGCCTGAGCTATAAGGCATTTAATTTGCCTAGTCACCCTGATCATAAATATATATGGTTTAAGGGTGGGGATCTCAACCATTAAAAAGTTCACTTCAGGTAGGGGGTGGGGTATGACCCCCCTGGGGCCTGAGCTATAAGGCATTTAATTTGCCTAGTAACCCTGATCATAAATATATATGGTTTAGGGGTGGGGATCTCAACCATTAACCAGAGGCTCTCAAGAGCCTGTATCGTTCACCTGGTTATAAAAAGAACCAATTGGTCCTATGTAAAAACTATGTCCTGCAGTGGTAGTCATCTTGGAAATACGATCAACATAAAAAAACACAAAGTTTGTAAAGGACCTTCCAATGATTGATGCACAGTTTAGGTTCAATCAGTGCAATAGCTTCAGAGAAGAATATATTTCTGTATTTTCCCCATATGGTCTTGTGTTAATACTATGACCTGTGGTGGCAGCCATCTTGGATTTCCGATCGGCATAAAAAACAGAGGACCTTCCAATGATCATTCCTGGGCAGTTTGGTTTCAACTGCCCAAGTGGTTTCAGAGAAGAAGCGTTTTGAAACATTTTTCCCATAGGGTCCAATGTTAAACTAAGTCCTGCAGTAGCCGCCATTTTGAATTTCATATCAGAACAAAAAACGTAAAGTTTGTAGAGGACCATCCAATGAACATTCATGTACAGTTTGGCTTTAATCATATTTGTAGTTTCTGAGAAGAAGGCATTTGAACATTTTCCCATAGGGTCCAATGTTAATCTATGTCCTGCGGTGGTGGCCATCTTGGATTTCCGATCGGCATAAAAAACACACACTTTGTAGAGGACCATCCAATGATCATTCCTGGGCAGTTTGGTTTCAATTGTCCAAGTGGTTTCAGAGAAGAAGCATTTTGAAACATTTTTCCCATAGGGTCCAATGTTAAACTAAGTCCTGCAGTAGCCGCCATTTTGAATTTCATATCAGAACAAAAAACGTAAAGTTTGTAGAGGACCATCCAATGAACATTCATGTACAGTTTGGCTTTAATCATATTTGTAGTTTCTGAGAAGAAGACATTTGAACATTTTCCCATAGGGTCCAATGTTAATCTATGTCCTGCAATGGCGGCCATCTTAAATTTTCAATCGGCATAAAAAAACAGAAACTTTGTAGAGGACCTTCCAATGATCATTCCTGGGCAGTTTGTTTTCAATTGTCCAAGTGGTTTCAGAGAAGAAGCATTTTGAAACATTTTTCCCATAGGGTCCAATGTTAAACTAAGTCCTGCCGTAGCCGCCATTTTGAATTTCATATCGGAACAAAAAACGTAAAGTTTATAGAGGACCATCCAATGAACATTCATGTACAGTTTGGCTTTAATCATATTTGTAGTTTCTGAGAAGAAGACATTTGAACATTTTCACATAAGGTCCAATGTTAATCTATGTCCTGCAGTGGTGGCCATCTTAAATTTTCGATCGGCATAAAAAAACAGAAACTTTGTAGAGGACCTTCTAATGATCATTCCTGGGCAGTTTGGTTTCAATTGTCCAAGTGGTTTCAGAGAAGAAGCGTTTTGAAACATTTTCCCCATAGTGTCCAATGTTAAACTTAGTCCTGCCGTAGCCGCCATTTTGAATTCCATATCAGAACAAAAGACGTAAAGTTTGTAGAGGACCATCCAATGAACATTCATGTACAGTTTGGCTTTAATCATATTTGTAGTTTTTGAGAAGAAGTCATTTGAACATTTTCCCATAGGGTCCAATGTTAATCTATGTCCTGCGGTGGTGGCCATCTTGGATTTCCGATCGGCATAAAAAATAAAAAAAATGTAGAGGACCATCCAATGATCATTCCTGGGCAGTTTGGTTTCAGCTGTCCTAGTGGTTTCAGAGAAGGAAGCGTTTTGAAACATTTTTCCCATAGGGTCCAATGTTAAACTAAGTCCTGCCGTAGCCACCATTTTGAATTTCATATCGGAACAAAAAACGTAAAGTTTGTAGAGGACCATCCAATGAACATTCATGTACAGTTTGGCTGTAATCATATTTGTAGTTTCTGAGAAGAAGGCATTTGAACATTTTCCCATAGGGTTCAATGTTAATCTATGTATTGCGGTGGTGGCCATCTTGGATTTCCGATCAGCATATAAAAAAGACATTTTGTAGAGGGCCTTCCAATGATCATTCCTGGGCAGTTTGGTTTCAATTGCCCAAGTGGTTTCAGAGAAGAAGCATTTTGAAACATTTTTCCCATAGGGTCCAATGTTAAACTAAGTCCTGCCGTAGCCGCCATTTTGAATTTCATATCGGAACAAAAAACCTTAAAATTGTAGAGAACCATCCAATGAACATTCATGTACAGTTTGGCTTTAATCATATTTGTAGTTTCTGAGAAGAAGGCATTTGAACATTTTCCCATAGGGTCCAATGTTAATCTATGTCCTGCAGTGGTGGCCATCTTGGATTTCTGATCGGCATAAAAAACAGTAACTTGGTAAAGGACATTCCAATGATCATTTCTGGGCAGTTTGGTTTCAATTGTCTAAGTGGTTTCAGAGAAGAAGCATTTTGAAACATTTTCCCCATAGGGTCCAATGTTAAACTAAAGTCCTGCCGTAGCCGCCATTTTGAATTTCATATCGGAACAAAAAACCTTAAGATTGTAGAGGACCACCCAATGAACATTCATGTACAGTTTGGCTTCAATCATATTTGTAGCTTCTGAGAAGAAGGCATTTGAACATTTTCCCATAGGGTCCAATGTTAATCTATGTCCTGCGGTGGTGGCCATCTTGGATTTCCGATCGGCATAAAAAACAGTAACTTGGTAAAGGCCATTCCAATGATCATTCCTGGGCAGTTTGGTTTCAATTGTCCAAGTGGTTTCAGAGAAGAAGGCATTTGAACATTTTCCCATAGGGTCCAATGTTAATCTATGTCCTGCGGTGGCGGCCATCTTGGATTTCCGATCGGCATAAAAAACAGTAACTTGGTAAAGGACATTCCAATGATCATTCATTTACAGTTTGGGTTCAGTCAGTTCATCAGTTTCAGAGAAAAAAATCTTTGAAATTTCAGCCAATCAGAGCATATTATTGGCCCTGGCAGCCATGTTGAATATCCGACTGGAACGAAAAACAGTATCTTTGTAGAGGACCATCCAAGGAACATTCCTGCTAAGTTTGGTTCCAATTGGCCCAGTGGTTTCGGAGAAGAAGCTTGAAATGTGAAAAGTTTACAGACGACAGACGACGGACGCCAAGTGATGGCAATAGTTCACTTCAGGTAGGGGGTGGGGTATGGGTAGCATCCCAAATTGCCGATTCCCAAATTGCCGAGTCCAATTAGCCGATTCCCAAATTGCCGACATATGAAAAATATTCTTATTGCAAGTAGAATAATGCTTCTAATTTATGAAGGAATATTGTAAATAATTAAATAAATATTTCTTTTAAAATGGTCCGACATACAAGGGAGTTTAGATTATAGCATTCGAGCTCAAAGTCAAAAGGATATACGGTGGATTAGTCCTGCAGACAACCATGATTTCTGTCAAGATGAAGGATGCCAAGAAATAATTTCAAAACACATGCTCTGTGAATAATAACTAGCATAAACATGAGAGAATACACATTTTTTGTTTTGTAAATAGGTCCCAAATTTTGCATTTGAGCGAGACTTAGTAAAACTCTAAATAAACATTTACTTATTTGTAGTTTATTTCCATTGTTCTTCAATTATTTGAATAATGAGGATCTGCATCTCCTATTCATCAGTGCATTTGATTATGCTTTTTCTAATTAAAATTGTGCGAAAAATTACTGCTTTCAATAAAATATGTACACATCATCAATATTTTTTTTTAAATAATATTATGAAACTTTGTCATTTTTAACAAAAGTCGGCAATATGGGATTCGGCAAAATGGACTCGGCAATATGGTATTCGGCAATCTGGGATTCGGCAATCTGGTACTAATTCGGGGTATGACCCTGGGGCCCGAGCTATAATGAAATTAATTTGCCTAGTCACCCTGATCATAAATATATATGGTTTAGGGGTGGGGATCTCAACCATTAAAAAGTTCACTTCAAGTAGGGGGTGGGGTATGACCCTGGGGCCTGAGCTATAATGCATTTAATTTGCCTAGTTACCCTGATCATAAATATATATGGTTTAGGGTGGGGATCTCGGTCACATTTTTTTAAAACAGATTCCCCAGCGGGGTGGGGCTGAGCCCCGGGGATAAAAAATGTTGAATGCACAACTTCACATTGGCATCTCCACCCATACCAAATGTTAAGTTTCTATCTTTTGTAGTTTCAGAGAAATGTGTAATTCTCAAAATATGTACTTTTTCTATAGAAAACCATGATTTCACAAGAAAAAAACAATAGATTAATCTGAATTTCGAACTCGCTCTAAATAATAGTGCAATAATGCTTCCTACCAAAATTTATGTTGATCAGCCAAAAACTAAGAGCGCTATTGCGTTAACGAAGATAATTCTCAAAATATGTACTTTTTCTATAAAAAAAACCATGATTTTACAAGAAAAAAACAATAGATCAATCTGAATTTCGAACTCGCTCTAAATAATAGTGTAATAATGCTTCCTACTAAAAAATATGTTGATCAGCCAAAAACTAAGAGCGCTATCGTGTTAACGAAGATAGGCTAACATACCTGTACGCCCGACCACCCACCCACCCGCCCGCCTGCCCGCCCGCCTTTCGCCAAAACATAAGCCGACTGCAACTTCGTTGCAACTCGGCTAAAAATTAATTAGTAAAATATCCTTTCTCTGATCCCTTTCTATAATTAGTTAAAATCTAACGAAAATGAAATAAAATATATTAATTTAAGAAGAAAGATTGAAATAAAGAAAATGTCAAATTTAATGAGAAATGAAACCAGAGGCTCTCAAGAGCCTGTATCGTTCACCTGGTAATAAAAAAAAACAATTGGTCCTATGTAAAAACTATGTACTGCAGTGGTAGTCATCTTGGAATTACGATCAACATAAAAAACACCAAGTTTGTAAAGGACCTTCCAATGATTGATGCACAGTTTAGGTTCAATCAGTGCAATAGCTTCAGAGAAGAATATATTTCTGTATTTTCCCCATATGGTTCTGTGTTAATACTATGACCTGTGGTGGCAGCCATCTTGGATTTCCGATCGGCATAAAAAACACACACCTTGTAGAGGACCTTCCAATGATCATTCCTGGGCAGTTTGGTTTCAACTGTCCAAGTGGTTTCAGAGAAGAAGCATTTTGAAACATTTTTCCCATAGGGTCCAATGTTAAACTAAGTCCTGCCGTAGCCGCCATTTTGAATTTCATATCAGAATAAAAAACGTAAATTTTGTAGAGGACCATTCAATGAACATTCATGTACAGTTTGGCTTTAATCATATTTGTAGTTTCTGAGAAGAAGGCATTTGAACATTTTCCCATAGGGTCCAATGTTAATCTATGTCCTGCGGTGGTGGCCATCTTGGATTTCCGATCGGCATAAAAAACACACACCTTGTAGAGGACCTTCCAATGATCATTCCTGGGCAGTTTGGTTTCAATTATCCAAGTGGTTTCAGAGAAGAAGCGTTTTGAAACATTTTCCCCATAGGGTCCAATGTTAAACTAAGTCCTGCCGTAGCCGCCATTTTGAATTTCATACCGGAACAAAAAACGTAAATTTGTAGAGGACCATCCAATGAACGTTCATGTACAGTTTGGCTTTAATCATATTTGTAGTTTCTGAGAAGAAGGCATTTGAATATTTTCCCATAGGGTCCAATGTTAATCTATGTCCTGCGGTGGCGGCCATCTTGGATTTCCGACCGGCATAAAAAACAGAAAATTTGTAGAGGACCTTCCAATGATCATTCCTGGGCAGTTTGGTTTCAACTGTCCAAGTGGTTTCAGAGAAGAAGCATTTTGAAACATTTTTCCCATAGGGTCCAATGTTAAACTAAGTCCTGCCGTAGCCGCCATTTTGAATTTCATATCGGAACAAAAAACCTTAAGATTGTAGAGGACCATCCAATGAACATTCATGTACAGTTTGGCTTTAATCATATTTGTAGTTTCTGAGAAGAAGGCATTTGAACATTTTCCCATAGGGTCCAATGTTAATCTATGTATTGCGGTGGCGGCCATCTTGGATTTCCGATCGGCATAAAAAACATAAAATTTGTAGAGGACCTTCCAATGATCATTCCTAGGCAGTTTGGTTTCAATTATCCAAGTGGTTTCAGAGAAGAAGCGTTTTGAAACATTTTTCCCATAGGGTCCAATGTTAAACTAAGTCCTGCCGTAGCCGCCATTTTGAATTTCATACCGGAACAAAAAACGTAAAGTTTGTAGAGGACCATCTAATGAACATTCATGTACAGTTTGGCTTTAATCATATTTGTAGTTTCTGAGTAGAAGGCATTTGAATATTTTCCCATAGGGTCCAATGTTAATCTATGTCCTGCGGTGGCGGCCATCTTGGATTTCCGATCGGCATAAAAAACATAAAATTTGTAGAGGACCTTCCAATGATCATTCCTAGGCAGTTTGGTTTCAATTATCCAAGTGGTTTCAGAGAAGAAGTGTTTTGAAACATTTTTCCCATAGGGTCCAATGTTAAACTAAGTCCTGCCGTAGCCGCCATTTTGAATTTCATACCGGAACAAAAAACGTAAAGTTTGTAGAGGACCATCTAATGAACATTCATGTACAGTTTGGCTTTAATCATATTTGTAGTTTCTGAGTAGAAGGCATTTGAATATTTTCCCATAGGGTCCAATGTTAATCTATGTCCTGCGGTGGCGGCCATCTTGGATTTCCGACCGGCATAAAAAACAGATAATTTGTAGAGGACCTTCCAATGATCATTCCTGGGCAGTTTGGTTTCAACTGTCCAAGTGGTTTCAGAGAAGAAGCATTTTGAAACATTTTTCCCATAGGGTCCAATGTTAAACTAAGTCCTGCCGTAGCCGCCATTTTGAATTTCATATCGGAACAAAAAACCTTTAGATTGTAGAGGACCATCCAATGAACATTCATGTACAGTTTGGCTTTAATCATATTTGTAGTTTCTGAGTAGAAGGCATTTGAACATTTTCCCATAGGGTCCAATGTTAATCTATGTATTGCGGTGGCGGCCATCTTGGATTTCCGATCGGCATAAAAAACATAAAATTTGTAGAGGACCTTCCAATGATCATTCCTAGGCAGTTTGGTTTCAATTATCCAAGTGGTTTCAGAGAAGAAGCGTTTTGAAACATTTTCCCCATAGGGTCCAATGTTAAACTAAGTCCTGCCGTAGCCGCCATTTTGAATTTCATACCGGAACAAAAAACGTAAAGTTTGTAGAGGACCATCTAATGAACATTCATGTACAGTTTGGCTTTAATCATATTTGTAGTTTCTGAGTAGAAGGCATTTGAATATTTTCCCATAGGGTCCAATGTTAATCTATGTATTGCGGTGGCGGCCATCTTGGATTTCCGATCGGCATAAAAAACATAAAATTTGTAGAGGACCTTCCAATGATCATTCCTATGCAGTTTGGTTTCAATTATCCAAGTGGTTTCAGAGAAGAAGCGTTTTGAAACATTTTTCCCATAGGGTCCAATGTTAAACTAAGTCCTGCCGTAGCCGCCATTTTGAATTTCATACCGGAACAAAAAACGTAAAGTTTGTAGAGGACCATCTAATGAACATTCATGTACAGTTTGGCTTTAATCATATTTGTAGTTTCTGAGAAGAAGGCATTTGAATATTTTCCCATAGGGTCCAATGTTAATCTATGTCCTGCGGTGGCGGCCATCTTGGATTTCCGATCGGCATAAAAAACATAAAATTTGTAGAGGACCTTCCAATGATCATTCCTAGGCAGTTTGGTTTCAATTATCCAAGTGGTTTCAGAGAAGAAGCGTTTTGAAACATTTTTCCCATAGGGTCCAATGTTAAACTAAGTCCTGCCGTAGCCGCCATTTTGAATTTCATACCGGAACAAAAAACGTAAAGTTTGTAGAGGACCATCTAATGAACATTCATGTACAGTTTGGCTTTAATCATATTTGTAGTTTCTGAGTAGAAGGCATTTGAATATTTTCCCATAGGGTCCAATGTTAATCTATGTCCTGCGGTGGCGGCCATCTTGGATTTCCGATCGGCATAAAAAACATAAAATTTGTAGAGGACCTTCCAATGATCATTCCTAGGCAGTTTGGTTTCAACTGTCCAAGTGGTTTCAGAGAAGAAGCATTTTGAAACATTTTTCCCATAGGGTCCAATGTTAAACTAAGTCCTGCCGTAGCCGCCATTTTGAATTTCATATCGGAACAAAAAACCTTTAGATTGTAGAGGACCATCCAATGAACATTCATGTACAGTTTGGCTTTAATCATATTTGTAGTTTCTGAGTAGAAGGCATTTGAACATTTTCCCATAGGGTCCAATGTTAATCTATGTATTGCGGTGGCGGCCATCTTGGATTTCCGATCGGCATAAAAAACATAAAATTTGTAGAGGACCTTCCAATGATCATTCCTAGGCAGTTTGGTTTCAATTATCCAAGTGGTTTCAGAGAAGAAGCGTTTTGAAACATTTTCCCCATAGGGTCCAATGTTAAACTAAGTCCTGCCGTAGCCGCCATTTTGAATTTCATACCGGAACAAAAAACGTAAAGTTTGTAGAGGACCATCTAATGAACATTCATGTACAGTTTGGCTTTAATCATATTTGTAGTTTCTGAGTAGAAGGCATTTGAATATTTTCCCATAGGGTCCAATGTTAATCTATGTATTGCGGTGGCGGCCATCTTGGATTTCCGATCGGCATAAAAAACATAAAATTTGTAGAGGACCTTCCAATGATCATTCCTATGCAGTTTGGTTTCAATTATCCAAGTGGTTTCAGAGAAGAAGCGTTTTGAAACATTTTTCCCATAGGGTCCAATGTTAAACTAAGTCCTGCCGTAGCCGCCATTTTGAATTTCATACCGGAACAAAAAACGTAAAGTTTGTAGAGGACCATCTAATGAACATTCATGTACAGTTTGGCTTTAATCATATTTGTAGTTTCTGAGAAGAAGGCATTTGAATATTTTCCCATAGGGTCCAATGTTAATCTATGTCCTGCGGTGGCGGCCATCTTGGATTTCCGATCGGCATAAAAAACAGAAAATTTGTAGAGGACCTTCCAATGATCATTCCTGGGCAGTTTGGTTTCAACTGTCCAAGTGGTTTCAGAGAAGAAGCATTTTGAAACATTTTTCCCATAGGGTCCAATGTTAAACTAAGTCCTGCCGTAGCCGCCATTTTGAATTTCATATCGGAACAAAAAACCTTAAGATTGTAGAGGACCATCCAATGAACATTCATGTACAGTTTGGCTTTAATCATATTTGTAGTTTCTGAGAAGAAGGCATTTGAACATTTTCCCATAGGGTACAATGTTAATCTATGTCCTGCGATGGCGGCCATCTTGGATTTCCGATCGGCATAAAAAACAGTAACTTGGTAAAGGACATTCCAATGATCATTCCTTTACAGTTTGGGTTCAGTCAGTTCATTAGTTTCAGAGAAGAAGATCTTTGAAATTTCAGCCAATCAGAGCATATTATTGGCCCTGGCAGCCATATTGAATATTCGACTGGAACGAAAAACAGTAACTTTGTAGAGGACCATCCAAGGAACATTCCTGCTAAGTTCGGTTCCAATCGGCCAAGTGGTTTCGGAGAAGAAGCTTGAAATGTGAAAAGTTTACAGACGACAGACGACAGACTACAGACGACAGACGACGGACGCCAAGTGATGGCAATAGTTCACCTGGACCTTTGGTCCAGGTGAACTAATAATATAGCTGTTCTAATTTTGTTTTTAATAATTAATTAGTGAAATATCACATTCTATATTTAGTTAAAATCTAATGAAAATGAAGTAAAATATATTGATTTAAGAAGAAAGATAATGTTCAGAATCTGTTCAGAATTTTCAGCAATGTTCAGAATCTGTTCAGAATTTTCAGTAATGTTCAGAATCTGTTCAGAATTTTCAGCAATTTTCAGAATTTGTTCAGAATCTGTTCAGAATTTTCAGCAATGTTCAGAATCTGTTCAGAATTTTCAGTAATGTTCAGAATTTTCAGAATCTGTTCAGTATCTGTTCAGAATCTTTTCAGAATCTTTTCAGACACTTTTCAGAATATCTAGCACAAAAACTGGTCTATTCAGAATCTCTTGACTTTGTAGTGATTTGATCACACAATTAAGCCAATTCTGCTCTATGGCTGTGAAATTTGGGGAACATTCAACACTTTCTCTGCAAAATTCAGATATGGGATGCAGAATTTATCTTTTGACCAAATTTATTGTAAGCAAAAAGCTGAACTTTTGCACCAGAAATTCTGCAAGTATATACTAGGTGTACACAAAAAATCAACAAATTTTGCTGTTCTATCAGAACTTGGTAGATTTCCTCTTCATTTTAATGTCATTAAAGCAATGATTAGATATTATGATAGACTTAAAAAAAAATGAAGAAATGTTTCCTCTTTTGCATGCAGCATATAAAGAATCTATATCAATTGATGATTCAAATCATGCTTCATGGTTTTCTTCAATAAAATTTATTAGCAATAAAATAGCTCAATCTTTGGATCTGAAAAACAACAAGATAAGTAATGCAATTTTAAATAAGTTTTTCATTAATGAATGGAACAAAAATAAAGAAAAATTATCAGATGGAAAATTGAGCATTTATATAACTGTAAAAAAACAACTTTGGTTTTGAAAAATATCTTGACAAAATTAAGAATTTTGAACAGAGAAGAACTTTGACTAGATTTAGAATCTCTGCTCATAAGTTACAACGTAGCCATAGAAACTGGCAGATACAAGGGAATTCCTGACATGACAGAATGTGCACACGATGCACGGATAATACTGTAGACGATGAGAGACACTTCCTATTTTCTTGTAACTATCACACTCAGGAAAGAGAAGCCTTAATGTCCATTATCAATGAAAATTGTAGAAACTTTTCATTACTTAATATAGATACAAAACTTGTATGGCTTTTAAACAATGAAAATATTGATATTCTTTGTGCTCTCTGTACTTTTTTAAAACATATTTAATCCTCTCTCCTGAAGTTTAATATCAAGTTGGGCATACCTGTTAACCCTCCCCCTTTTCACGGGAGTCTCCCGCGTAAGAGCCTTATCTCCCGCATGGACTGGGTCTCATGCGCGGGAGACATTAATCTCCCGCACACACCTTTTCCTCCCCCCAACAACAAAATCAAGTACAATAAAATCTTGACCTACATTTTGCAATCAATATTTCTGGAAATTCCCCATTTGGAACTCACGCGCTGATGAAAAACGCCGAGAGATACGAATGGTAAAGGTGTTTAAATGATATCCGGTTATTGATCTGTTTGATACCTTTACAAGTAAATTGGGTCATGGAGATTAATTAAGGTGTTGATGATTATACAACAATTATCCACTGATTGACAGTTAATTGGGGATAAGGAAGTGGGTTTGTGGCACACGCTTAGATGATTAGAAGTGTGATAGCGGCAATTAAAAATAGTTATAAACCGTTGTGCAAACAGGAGTCGGACAACCTTTGATGCCGAGGAAAACTTCTTATTTCGATCAAACGTGCAATGAATTCATCTCGGATTGAGTTGTTATGGCTTGTTTGGGACCAAAGCCGATCAAAGTATTATTTAAGGACCAAGTTCCAGGATGAAATTGATAAACCACAAAAATGCCAAAACGTATGCTATCACCCAACGCACCAGCAGCAAAGTGACTTTTTAACTTTAGTGCTCTATGACTTTATTGTTCAGAGCATTCAGTCTTCATTGTTATTGCTTTGTTATAACCTTATGATTACGAATGATTATGAATAAATTATAAATACAGTTTTTATCCTTCATTCATCATATGAAACACTACTAATAAGACAGAAATGTAAACAATATATATTGAAATGGGATGCAGTTGGTTCAATACTGAAACAAACAAAAAGAAAACATCAATTAACAATAAAAACATGCATCAAATACGTCGATAAAAAATCTCCGGCCAAAAATTTACAAATCTCCAGTTGTAGCATAGCAACTCTTATCACATGTATGCAACTACAAGGTACAATTTTGTGCGTAAAAAGGCGACGCACAAAATCTCCCCCTTAGAAGAGTTGGTAGGGGAGAGATCTCCCCCCTAGCAGTTCCCAGAGGTTAACAGGTATGGTTGGGAGATGTTTTTCTCTTCTACAGCTGTTGCGAGGTCCACTGGGCACTTGATGCATTTAAGAATATAATGATGAAAATTGGTCCTAATGCACCTGCCCTTGATGGCCTCTGTATCTGGATGATGCAAATTTCCTCCATGTACATTGGCCATGAAGAGGACTTTAATTTCATTTTAATTTCATTTTGTTTAATCATTTCCAGTCTAAATGTCCTTTAGGCACCAGCCCTTGATGACCTCTGTATATGAATGGCATTGCTCTCATGCATGTACATTGGTCATGGGGAGGACGCTGGATCTGCCTTCTGTTATTGAATTAGCCCCTTTAAAAATAAAAGGATTTTTTCTATTTCGGTGTTCAGAAGAAGTTAATAACTTATTAAATATCAACAAATGATATATTTATTATTAATTTTTTTTTTTTTTGTAATTGCCCAGGGAACTCTTCCAAATATTATACTCATCAGAGACATAGATATGTTTAGTACTTATGTACCAATCTAATTTCTGCAAATTGCTTGTTTGTATACTGTTTATTACATTTATGTATTAGAATGTTTATTGTTTTTTTGTGTAATATAAATCACTGTAATGACTCTGCCACTTGCTGGGACCTTGATTGGACAATAAAATCTTATCTTATCTTATCTTATCTTATATTACATGTTATGTTATTTTCAATTGGTTGTGTTTTTAAAACTGCTATATTGTCAATTTACATTAATAAAGGACGAAGTCCTTCTAACGGTAAGCTGTCCGATTTTTCCTTCTACGGTATATTGATAGCCAAAAATCTGCTCACCGGAATTTAAAAAAATAGATCAATTGATAATTTAGAAACGCAAAAGAAATCTATTTCAATGAAAAATTCCCAATTCTTTGATTATTTTCTCTATGCAAAATCGAAATAAACTTTTAATAAAATTCTAATAAAAAAAATCTCATTCTACGAAACTCCCGACAGGAAGAGCGACGTACAGTAAGTAGGTAAAATGAGCCATTACAAATCGGCTACAAAATTCATTCAAAATAAAAGATAATAGCCTCACCGGACGCAATTACGAATGAAATAAAAAGTATGTCTCCTAATTGTTCCTTCAAAACATGAATTAAAAAAATGCTTTTATAAATAGATACCCCGCTAAATTACTCGTGTTTTGGGAGAAAATTATTCATGCGCAGTTGTTGAATGTTGCAGACGACAGGTTTTCATATTTGTAAACAGAAAACGATCGACAATTGCACTTGGAATCTATCGTTAAAATTCATTGAGGTACGCATATTTTGTTATCTTATGCCTGTAATTGGAAAGAATATGATCTCCTGGTTCTATGCATATGTAGAACACATTGAAAATAAAACAAAAACAGTCAATATAATACATTTTCCTTACCTTGATCTATCCCAAAATTTCAAAATCTGTGATGTACCTTGTTCATTGAAGAGTCCAAGGAATTCCGAATGCAAACTGGCACACATTTATGGTATGAATAAAGGAAAGGTTTTTATTTCATGTGTATTATATGCAAATGGATATGTGAACGTAAATGAATGAATGCTCTTTCAATTTTAACAGTTGTCATTAAATAATTTACACTAGAAAGGTTATTATGATGTCATTCGAAATTGTGTCCGGATCTAGGTCACAGATTGACTAGAACGGGGTCATGAAAATCTGTTTAAAACCCGTAACAATGCATTGAATAATATATGGGCTATGATTCATCTACATCGACATAAAAATGTGGTGGGGTTAAACCAGTTAATGGAATCCCAACCCTCCTCTCTTGATAACTGGACCCTCCAACGACAATACATATATAAACAACCGATAACAAAAAACCTGCACAGATTCACGTTTCTACGTAAAAATGACCATCCATATACTATCACAAAAATAGCAAAAACATGGACAGTACGATAGCAGGGTCAATGAATGCACGTATTCAAAAGGAATATTGGTGTTTAATCTGAAATATGAACATGCAATCAGCTTCATCAATTTGGTCAAATTTATTATCAAATGCCACGGTCAATATCATCGAAATTGTTCGTAATTGCGTCCGGTGAGGCTAACGTGTACGGATCATCGGATTATTGAAATTTTAGGACTTCGTCCTTCAAACAGGTTGCCTGTCTCATATTATGGTATAAAGCATTCTCAAGAGATTTATCAAGATATATCCTATGTATAAATAATAGCATGTCTTTGTTTTATAACTTGCCACTTAATAGGTCAAAATGTGTGTCCTCAAATCATAACATATATGGTTGGTAGAATTCTCTAAAGCTTTGATTTGTTCAAGCAATGTACTAAATTTCTTTCACTACCGTCAAAAGATTTATAACAACAAAATAAATGTACATATGTTATAATGTGATTTTTCGACGAAGTCGTATACGATTGCTTTTGACCTACTTTTGTTATGGATGTTGTTGCCTAGCAATTTTAAAGATGAAAATATTTTCTATCTTTTTGATTGGAGAATAATACAAATTTGGTAAGAGTTAAAATACTTGCAGTGATTTTCCGACTGTATTTTTTGGGGCCGAATATCGGCCCCAATGTGAAAAAAGGTTTTTCCCCAATTTTATGGGGGAAAATTCCCAATAGCGTGGTGAAAAAAATTATTAGTAAGAACTGGTTAATAAAAGCTTTCTCAAATGAAATTAAAAGTCGAACATTTTCACGCTTATGACCTGGTTTCTATTTGTTTTGATTAACCAAGTGAAATACTACGCACACGATACCGGGAACCAGTACAGTATATTGGGTCGCTTGATTTTTTTACCAGACTGCGATAAAACTTCAGAAAAACGAAAGCGGAAATATGTAGTATTTGGAATAAATGTTTATTTAAATAAATTTAATATAAAATTTTAATGAAAAAATAGTAAATATGTCGTGTGATTTACTTTGCTTGATATTTTGTCAATTCATTGGAAATTAAAAACGGAAAACAGTTGATGAAGCGGAATACGCGAATTAGTGTTTTAAAGTTAAAAATAAAAATGTCACGATGTTGCATAATTCTAAATAATTTGTTAAGAAATTGACCAGTAATAATGGAAGCAAGTACAAGTAACTTGAATCCTTTGGATTAAAAAAAGTTTTTACTTCCCCCAGGAGAAAAATGAGGTTGATGACGTTAATAAAGCTAGTGAAACTGTTTGTGATTTGAAGTGAGTCCGACCCACTACTGTACCAGTGATGTCGTCTATCTAATCACAGGCGCTTGTGTAGAGTCAAAAATATGCTCGCTATGTACCTAAAATACCACAAGGCCGGACTCACTCCTACTACCCCTGTCACTTCAATCGCTATTTCCCCTGTCAAAATGTCGATAGGACGCAAATCGCTTACTAATTTGCGTAGTGAAATGATTTTTCTTCAAGGAAAACCCGTTTTTTATATCTTCCTACCATCTACACCCCCATACTGACAGATAATCCTCAGATTTTGTTGACAATGGACACCTAAGTGGCAGCAAAGCGAAAGTAGGTCACGTGCGACATATTTCCGCCTTTCGGTCGTTCTCGGGTTTTATCATTGCCTTACGAAACATACCTGAGAAGTTCAGAAAGAAAAGTTCGGGAAACGTAATTATATATCAGTATTGTTACTGTATAATTATAATGTTTTTTAAATACAATTATTTCCTATGCCTAATTTTTAGTATTATTTGCATACCAAGAAGCACTGAAGTTTTCATTCATTTTGTCAGTCATACTTTGGCGCCTTGTAATGTGTCTAGTGTTTAGTTATTATATATGATAAAACCCGAGAACGACCGAAAGGCGGAAATATGTCGCACGTGACCTACTTTCGCTTTGGTGCCACTTAGGTGTCCATTGTCAACAAAATCTGAGGATTATCTGTCAGTATGGGGGTGTAGATGGTAGGAAGATATAAAAAATGGGTTTTCCTTGAAGAAAAATCATTTCACTACGCAAATTAGTAAGCGATTTGCGTCCTATCGACATTTTGACAGGGGAAATAGCGATTGAAGTGACAGGGGTAGTAGGAGTGAGTCCAGCCTTGTGGTATTTTAGGTACATAGCGAGCATATTTTTGACTCTACACAAGCACAGAGGCTAGGTGCATCCAAAAAAAACAAAAACAGAGGCTCTCAAGAGCCTGTATCGTTCACCTGGTTATAAAAAAACCAATTGGTCCTATGTAAAAACTATGTCCTGCAGTGGTAGTCATCTTGGAATTACGATCAACATAAAAAACACAAAGTTTGTAAAGGACCTTCCAATGATTGATGCACAGTTTAGGTTCAATCAGTGCAATAGCTTCAGAGAAGAATATATTTCTGTATTTTCCCCATATGGCCCTGTGTTAATACTATGACCTGTGGTGGCAGCCATCTTGGATTTCTGATCGGCATAAAAAACAGAGAACCTTCCAATGATCATTCCTGGGCAGTTTGGTTTCCAAGTGGTTTCAGAGAAGAAGCGTTTTGAAACATTTTTCCCATAGGGTCCAATGTTAAACTAAGTCCTGCCGTAGCCGCCATTTTGAATTTCATATCAGAACAAAAAACGTAAAGTTTGTAGAGGACCATCCAATGAACATTCATGTACAGTTTGGCTTTAATCATATTTGTAGTTTCTGAGAAGAAGGCATTTGAATATTTTCCCATAGGGTCCAATGTTAATCTATGTCCTGCGGTGGTGGCCATCTTGGATTTGCGATCGGCATAAAAAGCACACACCTTGTAGAGGACCATCCAATGATCATTCCTGGGCAGTTTGGTTTCAATTATCCAAGTGGTTTCAGAGAAGAAGCGTTTTGAAACATTTTTCCCATAGGGTCCAATGTTAAACTAAGTCCTGTCGTAGCCGCCATTTTGAATTTCATATCGGAACAAAAAACGTAAAGTTTGTAGAGGACCATCCAATGAACATTCATGTACAGTTTTGCTTTAATCATATTTGTAGTTTCTGAGAAGAAGGCATTTGAACATTTTCCCATAGGGTCCAATGTTAATCTATGTATTGCGGTGGCAGCCATCTTGGATTTCCGATCGGCATAAAAAACATAAAATTTGTAGGGGACCTTCCAATGATCATTCCTGGGCAGTTTGGTTTCAACTGTCCTAGTGGTTTCAGAGAAGAAGCGTTTTGAAACATTTTTCCCATAGGGTCCAATGTTAAACTAAGTTCTGTCGTAGCCGCCATTTTGAATTTCATATCGGAACAAAAGACGTAAAGTTTGTAGAGGACCATCCAATGAACATTCATGTACAGTTTGGCTTTAATCATATTTGTAGTTTCTGAGAAGAAGGCATTTGAACATTTTCACATAGGATCCAATGTTAATCTATGTCCTGCGGTGGCGGCCATCTTGGATTTCCGATCGGCATAAAAAACATAAAATTTGTAGGGGACCTTCCAATGATCATTCCTGGGCAGTTTGGTTTCAACTGTCCTAGTGGTTTCAGAGAAGAAGTGTTTTGAAACATTTTTCCCATAGGGTCCAATGTTAAACTAAGTTCTGTCGTAGCCGCCATTTTGAATTCCATATCGGAACAAAAGACGTAAAGTTTGTAGAGGACCATCCAATGAACATTCATGTACAGTTTGGCTTTAATCATATTTGTAGTTTCTGAGAAGAAGGCATTTGAATATTTTCCCATAGGATCCAATGTTAATCTATGTCCTGCGGTGGCGGCCATCTTGGATTTCCGATCGGCATAAAAAACAGAAAATTTGTAGAGGACCTTCCAATGATCATTCCTGGGCAGTTTGGTTTCAATTGTCCAAGTGGTTTCAGAGAAGAAGCGTCTTGAAACATTTTTCCCATAGGGTTCAATATTAAACTAAGTCCTGCCGTAGCCGCCATTTTGAATTTCATATCGGAACAAAAAATGTAAAGTTGGTAGAGGACCATCCAATGAACATTCATGTACAGTTTGGCTTTCATCATATTTGTAGTTTCTGAGAAGAAGGCATTTGAACATTTTCCCATAGGGTCCAATGGTAATCTATGTCCTGCGGTGGCAGCCATCTTGGATTTCCGATCGGCATAAAAAACAGAAACTTTGTAGAGGACCTTCCAATGATCATTCCTGGGCAGTTTGGTTTCAACTGTCCAAGTGGTTTCAGAGAAGAAGCATTTTGAAACATTTTTCCCTTAGGGTCCAATGTTAAACTAAGTCCTGCCGTAGCCGCCATTTTGAATTTCATACCGGAACAAAAAACTTAAATGTTGTAGAGGACCATCTAATGAACATTCATGTACAGTTTGGCTTTAATCATATTTGTAGTTTCTGAGAAGAAGGCATTTGAATATTTTCCCATAGGGTCCAATGTTAATCTATGTCCTGCGGTGGTGGCCATCTTGGATTTCCGATCGGCATAAAAAACAGAAAATTTGTAGAGGACCTTCCAATGATCATTCCTGGGCAGTTTGGTTTCAACTGTCCAGGTGGTTTCAGAGAAGAAGCATTTTGAAACATTTTTCCCATAGGGTCCAATGTTAAGCTAAGTCCTGCCGTAGCCGCCATTTTGAATTTCATACCGGAACAAAAACCTAAAGTTTGTAGAGGACCATCTAATGAACATTCATGTACAGTTTGGCTTTAATCATATTTGCAGTTTCTGAGAAGAAGGCATTTGAATATTTTCCCATAGGGTCCAATGTTAATCTATGTCCTGCGGTGGCGGCCATCTTGGATTTCCGATCGGTATAAAAAACGGAAACTTTGTAGAGGACCTTCCAATGATCATTCCTGGGCAGTTTGGTTTCAACTGTCCAAGTGGTTTCAGAGAAGAAGCATTTTGAAACATTTTTCCCATAGGGTCCAATGTTATACTAAGTCCTGCCGTAGCCGCCATTTTGAATTTCATATCGGAACAAAAAACCTTAAGATTGTAGAGGACCATCCAATGAACATTCATGTACAGTTTGGCTTTAATCATATTTGTAGTTTCTGAGAAGAAGGCATTTGAATATTTTCCCATAGGGTCCAATGTTAATCTATGTCCTGCGGTGGCGGCCATCTTGGATTTCCGATCGGCATAAAAAACAGAAACTTTGTAGAGGACCTTCCAATGATCATTCCTGGGAAGTTTGGTTTCAACTGTCCAAGTGGTTTCAGAGAAGAAGCATTTTCAAACATTTTTCCCATAGGGTCCAATGTTAAACTAAGTCCTGCCGTAGCCGCCATTTTGAATTTCATATCGGAACAAAAAACCTTAAGATTGTAGAGGACCATCCAATGAACATTCATGTACAGTTTGACTTTAATCATAGTTGTAGTTTCTGAGAAGAAGGCATTTGAATATTTTCCCATAGGGTCCAATGTTAATCTATGTCCTGCGGTGGCGGCCATCTTGGATTTCCGATCGGCATAAAAAACAGTAACTTGGTAAAGGACCGTCCAATGATCATTCGTGGGCAGTTTGGTTTCAATTGTCCAAGTGGTTTCAGAGAAGAAGCGTTTTGAAACATTTTTCCCATAGGGTCCAATGTTAAACTAAGTTCTACCGTAGCCGCCATTTTGAATTTCATATCGGAACAAAAAACCTTAAGATTGTAGAGGACCATCCAATGAACATTCATGTACAGTTTGGCTTTAATCATATTTGTAGTTTCTGAGAAGAAGGCATTTGAACATTTTCCCATAGGGTCCAATGTTAATCTATGTCCTGCGGTGGCGGCCATCTTGGATTTCCGATCGGCATAAAAAACAGCAACTTGGTAAAGGACCTTCCAATGATCATTCATGGGTAGTTTGGTTTCAATTGTCCAAGTGGTTTCAGAGAAGAAGCATTTTGAAACATTTTTCCCATAGGGTCCAATGTTATACTAAGTCCTGCCGTAGCCGCCATTTTGAATTTCATATCGGAACAAAAAACCTTAAGATTGTAGAGGACCATCCAATGAACATTCATGTACAGTTTGGCTTTAATCATATTTGTAGTTTCTGAGAAGAAGGCATTTGAACATTTTCCCATAGGGTCCAATGTTAATCTATGTCCTGCGGTGGCGGCCATCTTGGATTTCCGATCGGCATAAAAAACAGTAACTTGGTAAAGGACATTCCAATGATCATTCATTTATAGTTTGGGTTCAGACAGTTCATTAGTTTCAGAGAAGAAGATCTTTGAAATTTTAGCCAATCAGAGCATATTATTGGCCCTGGCAGCCATGTTGAATATCCGACTGGAACGAAAAACAGTAACTTTGTAGAGGACCATCCAAGGAACATGTCTGCAAAGTTTGGTTCCAATTGGCCCAGTGGTTTCTGAGAAGAAGCTTGAAATGTGAAAAGTTTACAGACGACAGACGACAGACAACAGACGACGGACGCCAAGTGATGGCAATAGTTCACCTAAAAATACTATATAATACTACTACAGTGTATATAGTATTTTTTTTTTTTGACGCACCTAGCCCCTGTGTACACAAGCGCCTGTGATCTAATCCCATTAAAAAAACATATTCCAGGTATTCCAATAGATGTTGTTGCAGTTAATTATGCTGTTTTTGCAATTAGTATCTTTATTAATTATTACCTGTGATGTACCTGTATTTTATGTCAAATATTGCAGAAAAAGGGAAAATATTTGAGTGAAGTAAGTGTTATTAATAAAAATTAGAAATTGGAATGAAACATTTTTTTCATATGGAGTGAAATCAAGTATGACATAAATAGTAAAATATCTTTTAAAAAATATTTGTACCTTTGAAAAAAAAATATGAATCATAAGAATTTCATCACAAAATGAATAGTAACAAACATTTATAGCTAAGACATGCTTGTTTATTATTTCATGTAGTTTAAAAAAATAAATAACAAGATATGATTATAATCTAACGATTATGAAGTCTCCCAAACCGGCCACTGACACTATCTACCCACATATCAAATTTTGATGATATCGGACAATGCTGAATTTGTACCCCCCATTTTTATGCCGTGTTTTGGCAGCCATTTTGAAAATGGCAGACATCTTGAAAATTTTGAAAACGCAGAATTGCTCCTCTAATGGTGACCTATCACTATGTCAAAATTTATGTCTCTATCATTATCCAGTTAGAAGTTATCAACATTAATGTACGAAATTTCAAGTTTCCCATAGGATTCTATAGTAACCCCCACCCCCTTTGAACCCCCAAAAATATGGCTTTGACCCCCTTTACCACAAATCTGAAAACTTTCGGATCAACTAGAAACATATATCTATAACTCCACCAAGTTTCATGAAATTCTTTCCTGTAGTTCCTGAGATCTGCCGCGGACAAGTTCATGCTTTGCGGAAAGAAAGAATAAGAATAATAATAATAAAAATAATAATAAAAATAAAAATAACAAGATATGATTATAATCTAACGATTATGGAAGTCTCCCAAACCGGCCATTGACACTATCTACCCACATATCAAATTTGGATGATATCGGACAATGTTGAATTTTTACCCCCCATTTGTATGCCGTGTATTGGCAGCCATTTTGAAAATGGCAGACATCTTGAAAATTTTGAAAACGCAGAATTGCTCCTCTAATGGTGACCTATCACTATGTCAAAATTTATGTCTCTATCATTATCCAGTTAGAAGTTATCAACATTAATGTACGAAATTTCAAGTTTCCCATAGGATTCTATAGTAACCCCCACCCCCTTTGAACCCCCTAAAATATGGCTTTGACCCCCTTTACCACAAATCTGAAAACTTTAGGATCAACTAGAAACATATATCTATAACTCCACCAAGTTTCATGAAATTCTGTCCTGTAGTTCCTGAGATCTGCCGTGGACAAGTTCATGCTTCGCGGAAAGAAAGAATAAGAATAATAATAATAATAATAAAAATAAAAATAATAATAAGAAACGGATCAAAAACAATAAGTCCCCCAAACTTTGTTTGTGAGACTTAATAATAAGAAACGGAGCAAAAACAATAAGTCCCCCAAACTTTGCTTGGGAGACTTAATAATAAGAAACGGAGCAAAAACAATAAGTCTCCAAACGTTGTTTGGGAGACTTAATAAGTTCTATGGATGTTGATATATAAATGTATTGATAGAGATATCACTTATTCATGTATGTATCTGTATGGGTTTTTTTTTTATTAGAATAAAAATGATAAATTAATATATATTAGTTCTCCATTCTCCAATCAAGGTTTACCTGAAGTTAATGAGTTTTTGTTTATACACCCTTAGCCCCAATGTTTGCACATTGTTTATACAATAATTACAGCTATTCCCACTTGAAATTTTAGATTTCTTTAATGAATTTTTAAAATAGTGGGATTAGGTGGAGTCAATCCTACCGCTCACCGACACTAAGTACTGATACACCATGCCCAGAAGCTGAACGTCTTTTTACTACTGCGAATGTCACTCCAAAAACAACCAATTCAAATTCTTTATTACCTAACACAGCTTCAAATGACATCCAACAACATGTAAATAGTGCAAATAGTAGTGATGTTGATATTCGCAATCTGACTGTCACTCTGATTTGGACAGTTGTGCTCCAGAGGCCAGGGTGTTCAGTCCAATGCAAAATTAACAAAAATACCCATGGCTATATGACAAGGGTATTTATGTAAGTTTTGTGAACTGTTTTGTGCTCATTCTTTCTCATCACAAGAATGTGTTACTGTTGGCATTAACCTTGGTACAGTATGATTGCTATTCTATTACGGGACCTCCAAACTAATAAATGTACATGTATTGCTCTTCCCATCTTTTCCCAATTCACATCATTTATGCGCTAATTTTCCCAAATATAAGGGACCCAGACCCCAGATACAAATGAGTAGGAAAATCATTGACTTGTAATAAGCATGTCGGATTTAAAGCACTTTATAATAAGCAAGTCGGATTTAAGGCACTTGTAATAAGCAAGTCATTTAGTAGTTTTCTGATTGGTTGCGTCCGTCGTCCTACGCCTCGTACAGACAAAGGGAGTTCGAGTATAACTGATAATATGATTACTTATAATGGTATATTAAATTTAAGAGATATTCTCTTTAACCAAAGTATTATATGTCGTAAAGTTTTATTTTCAATCTATTATGTAATCTTTAGGTGAGCGACTGTGGGTATTAAATTCTGAGAATGTGTCATTTCATCTATTACATATTAAGAAGTTATTGTTGAAGCCATGAATTTGTTGAGATTTTACCATGGATAGGAAATAATATTCACCCCCTTTTTTTTTAGCTCGCCTGACCCAAAGGATCATGTGAGCCTTTGTCATCACTTTGTGTCGGTCGTCCGTCCATACACAATTACTAAAAATGTTCTCCTCTGAAACCACTTGGCCACTTAAGACCAAACTTTGGTGGAATGGTCCGTTGGTGATCCCCGTCCAAAATTGTGCCCGGCAGTCCCGATCACTCCAACCAACATGGTCGCTGTTACTAAAAATAAACCAGAGGCTCCCAGGAGCCTGTAATCGCTCACCTGGATCAAAGCTGCTTTCAATAACAACGCAACTGCACTGTGGTGGCCATCTTGGTGGGAGAGCGTGACTGCCGGACACAATTTTGGAAGAGGACCATCCAATGACTATTCCATCCAAGTTTGGTTCTAATTGAGCTACTGGTTCCAGACAAGATGGTTTTTATGTGAATTTCCCATAGGGTCCTATGTTAAACTAAGTTCAGCTGTGCAGCCATTTTGGTCAGAGGGCGGGACCACCAGACACAATTTTGGAAGAGGAACATCCAATGACTATTTTATCAAAGTTTGGTTCCAATTGAGCAACTGGTTCCAGACAAGAAGATTTTTATGTGAATTTCCCATAGGTTCCTATGTTAAGCTAAGTTCGGCTGTCGGGGCCATCTTGGTCGAAGGGCTGAACTGCCTGACATATTTTTGGAAGAGAACCATCCAATGACTATTTCATCAACATTTAGTTCTTATTGAGCAAATGGTTTCAGACAAGAAGATTTTTATGGGAATTTCCCATACGGTTCTATGTTAAATTAAGTTTGGCTGTGGCAGCCATCTTGGTCGGAGGTATGAAATGCCGGACACAATTTTGGAAGGGGACCACCCAAGGGTCATTTCAGCAAAGTTTGGTTGAGATTGGCTCAATAGTTTCAGAGGAAAAGATTTTTTTCAAATTTCATCCCCCCTTTTTCTATTTTCAGCTTGGTGGCCATCTTGGTTGGAAGTCGGGATCACCGGACACAATTTTGGAAGGGGGCCATCCAAGGACTATTCCACCAAAGTTTGGTTGCAATTGGCCCAGTGGTTTCTGAGGAGAAGATTTTTATGTGAATTTCCCATAGGGTCCTATGTTAAGCTAAGTTCGGCTGTCGGGGCCATCTTGGTCGAAGGGCTGAACTGCCTGACATATTTTTGGAAGAGAACCATCCAATGACTATTTCATCAACATTTAGTTCTTATTGAGCAAATGGTTTCAGACAAGAAGATTTTTATGGGAATTTCCCATAGGGTTCTATGTTAAATTAAGTTTGGCTGTGGCAGCCATCTTGGTTGGAGGTATGAAATGCCGGACACAATTTTGGAAGGGGACCACCCAAGGATCATTTCAGCAAAGTTTGGTTGAGATTGGCTCAATAGTTTCAGTGGAGAAGATTTTTTTCAAATTTCATCCCCCTTTTTTCTATTTTTAGCTTGGCGGCCATCTTGGTTGGAAGTCGGGATCACCGGACACAATTTTGGAAGGGGGCCATCCAAGGATCATTCCACTAAAGTTTGGTTGCAATTGGCCCAGTGGTTTCTGAGGAGAAGATTTTTATGTGAATTTCCCATAGGGTCCTATGTTAAGCTAAGTTCGGCTGTGGGGGCCATCTTGGTCGAAGGGCCGAATCGCCGGACATATTTTTGGAAGAGAACCATCCAATGACTATTTCATCAAAATTTTGTTCTTATTGAGCAAATGGTTTCAGACAAGAAGATTTTTATGGGAATTTCCCATAGGGTCCTATGTTAAATTAACATCGGCTGTGGTGGCCATCTTGGTCGGAGTTCTGAAATGCTGGACACAATTTTGGAAGAGGACCACCCAAGAATCATTTCAGCAAAGTTTGGTTGAGATTGGCTCAATAGTTTCAGAGGAGAATATTTTTTTTAAATTTCATCCCCTTTTTTCTAATTTGCATAATCGGCAAAAGTTCAAAGTTCATAAAAAATCCAGTAATATATGTTAAAAAAGCTCGTCATTATGCTTATACAGTTCAAATTTGGGCACATTCTGGCTTAAAATAGAGCAGTTTTGGCCATTTGAAGAAATTTCTATTTTTAGTAACGGTGGCCATCTTGGATACAGGACGGCACTGATGGACACAATTTTGAAAGGGACCCACCCAGTGACCATCCCTGCCAGGTTTGGTTTAATTTGGTTCAGCGGTTTCAGAGGAGAAGATTTAAATGTGATCTTTTATCAAAATATGCCTAATTTGCATAATCGGTATAAATCGGCTGAAAGAAAAATTTCAAACAAAAATGACGAACATATGCTAAACTACTCCTTGCCATGTAGCTGCAGTTAAAATTTGAGCTCATTTTGACTTATACTAAAGCAGCAATGGACAATTGAAGATATTTCTATTTTAGTAACAGTAGCCATCTTGAATGGAGGGCGGGGCTGTCGGACACAATTTTGAAAGGGACCCACCCAGGGACCATCCCTGCCAGGCTTGGTTTCATTTGGTTCAGCGGTTTCAGAGGAGAAGATTTAAATGTGATCTTTTATCAAAATATGCCCAATTTGCATAATCGGTATATATCGGCTGAAAGAAAAATTTAAAAAAAAAACCAGGAATATATGTTAAACTACTCCTTGCCATGTAGCTGCAGCAAAAATTTGAGCTCATTTTGACTTACACTAAAGCAGCAATGGACAATTAAAATTTCATCCCCCCTTTTTTCTATTTCTAGCTTGGCGGCCATCTTGGTTGGAAGTCGGGATCACCGGACACAATTTTGGAAGGGGGCCATCCAAGGACCATTCCACCAAAGTTTGGTTGCAATTGGCCTAGTGGTTTCTAAGGAGAAGATTAAAATGTGAAATGTTGACGGACGGACGACGGATGACAGACGAAAAGTGATGACAATAGGGGGATGAAATTTAAAAAATCTTCATCTCTGAAACTACTGTGCCAATTGGAACTAAACTTTGCTTAGTCCTTTGATGAACCCCTTTCAAAATTGTGTCCGGCAATCCATACATCCAACCACTGTTGCTAAAAACACAGTCACTTGAAGTTTCAAAAAAAAAAAAATAAGAAAAACTTCGAAAAAGTTTGGTCATCTATAAGAAAAAATAAGAAAAACTTCGAAAAAGTTTGGTCATCTATATACTTATAGATGACCAAACTTTTTCGAAGTTTTTCTTATTTTTTATAGATGACCAAACTTTTTCGAAGTTTTTCTTATTTTTTCTTATAGATGACCAAACTTTTTCGAAGTTTATATACTTATAGATGACCAAACTTTTTCGAAGTTTTTCTTATTTTTGAAACTTCAAGTGACTGTGCTAAAAACAGAAAAGGTGGATGTAATTTTAATCTTTTTCCTCTTAAACTACTGGGCCAATTGGATTCAAGCTTTGCTAAAATAATCCTTTGGTGATCCCCTTTCAAAATTTTGTCTGGCAGTCCTGTCCTCGGGCAAAGATGAACGCTGTAATTATTTATTAACGATTCCTTGCACATTAAGTAGGATGCAAGGTTTTACATGTCTTATCAAATCCTATAGAACCAATATGTTTAGGTTATTTAGGTGAAATACTGTTCGTAGAAGAATATAATATTTGTGCTTCGTCGTACAGTGTACATCTTTTTTTTAAAGATAGTTCTTGTTAATGTGTTAACTTTAAACAATATATTGTCTTTATTTTACACTATGCCATTGGTAAGGTCAAAATATGTGTCGTCAGTAGTTAAAATATACATATGTTTTGTAGTAAATATTCGTAATGATTAGACGATCTTTCATTATGTACAGGTAAACTGCCATAATATTCTGACAAAAACAGAAGACAGCATGTCTTTTATTGTCAATATCTTGATTCTTCAACATTCAAACGACAAATCAAATTTTAATATCATTAACGGTGGAGGTAATGTTGTCACTTTTATCAATGAAGGAAAGTAAACAAGTGTATTCTAGACCTTCTTATGAATCATGTCATTAAATAACAATTATCAACTGCATATTTGTAGCATAAATTGTCAAGTTCTAGGTCAATATGATAAAATAAACAGAGTAAATGTATGGATGAAGCAGCAAAAATGTCAGATACTATTCATCCAAGAAACACATTTTGTTAAAGAACATATAAATAAGATTAATCAAAATTGTGATGCAGATTGTTATCATAGCTTCGGAAACTCTAACTCAAGGAGGGTTTCAATTTTAATTAGTAAACAGGTTGAATACTCAATTATTGATACACATCAAGACTCAGAAGGCAGAATTTTGATACTAAATATTGAACTAGACAACAAAAATTACACTTTGGTTAATATATATATGTATGCACCCAATCATGTCAAAGAAAGAAATTCATTCTTTAAAAAATTGAAAAATATGTTAGAAAAAACCTGTCTAGGTATGTTAATTATCGGAGGTGACTTAAATGATACACTTTCATCTAGACAAAAAAAATGTTAAAAATATAGTAAAAAACCCAGTTTTTGGACTAAAACAGCTTATCAAACATTTTAAATTACTTGATATATGGCGAATCAAACATCCAAATTTAAAACAATTTACATGGAAAAGAAAACATAATAACAGAGAAGCCACAGGCACTTGGGTCCAGGATTTTTTTTTCTTTCTCGATTTTATCAATAAAATGTGCATCTACAACGTATATGAACCCGTTTGACATGCTTCGTTTCCCTAATATCTTCCCAATACAATGTATCTACTCTATAGTTGTGAAATAAACTATAGAGTAGATACATTGTATTAGGAAGATATTAGGGAAATGGGGTATAGTTCATAAAGGCGTTTATTTCACAACGAAAAAGAGTAGATACATTGTATTAGGAAGATATTAGGGAAATGGGGCATAGTTCATAAAGGCGTTTATTTCACAACGGAAAAGAGTAGATTAGTTTAAACATATTTGTATTTGCTAAATATAACAAATAGGGATCGGACACAAGTTTTTCCAACTTATGAAGTCTTCTCCCAAATACAATAATTTACAATATGGATTAGCATGCGCAATGAAATGATATAATATGTATATAATAGCATAGAGTTAAATATACAAAGAATGACTATATACAAAAACATAAGTTTAGACAATATACGAGAAAAAAAAAATAAAGAAAAAAGAAAAGAGAATAAATACTTTTGGAGATGTGTGTTGGTTCTTTAGATCATTTAGACAATTGTAAATCTTTTGGAGTCTTTAATATATTTAAAAGCATGTTTAAAAATGGTTATATTTTCTTCATATGTTAGGAGATCACTTCCTTTTGTCAGTAGATTTACATCAATATTAATGTTAGAAGGTAGCCAGTTAAGACTATTAAATATTATTTCCCTATTATCTGTATATTTATCACAATCAAAAAAGAAATGGTGAGAATTTTCACATGGTGCGCCACAGTTACAGGAAGCATTTGATAAAATTTTTACTTTACATAAATCGTAATTCAAGAAGGATGCATTGCAGCGGAGATGTGTTAGAATTATATTAGTTTTCTAGGACCATAAGAATAGTGTCTCGGAATTGGCATTGAGATTGAACTGCGGATTGCCTTTTTAAATTTAGATAGTGTGTCAAGAGTACGCACTGAAAGATTAAGGTTATTCCATTCCCTTACTGTAGCTGAGACGAAAGAATCTCTAGTTAAAGATAGTCTACAGAATGGAACAATAATATCGTTGCCATTTCGAAGGGGATAAATAGTCGTACTTTGGATTGTTGGGGGAATAAGATCGAGTAAATAAGAGGGTGTGCTACCGTTTTGGATATTATATAATAATTGGAGCTTTCTCCTAGTTCTTCTTTCTTCCAATCTCTCCCAGCCAGTTTCTCTATATAGATATTCTGTGTTGGTAAAGATTGGAAGTCCGGTGATAATTCTAGCTGCCTCCAACTGTAGCCTCTCCAATTTGCACGAAAAGAGTAGATACATTGTATTAGGAAGATATTAGGGAAATGGGGCATAGTTCATAAAGGCGTTTATTTCACAACGAAACATGTCAAACGAGTTCATATATGTTGTAGATGCACATTTTATTGATAAAATTTAAGAAAACATATATCCTGGACCCAAGTGCCTGTGAGAGAAGCTAGTAGGATTGATTTTTTTCTTATACAACCTGAAATAAGCCCATTAATTAGTTCATGTGATATAAGACCTGCATTAATTAAATACACTGACCATTTAGCAATTTCAATAAAACTTTTGTCAAATTCAAATGATAGAGGGCCAGGAACTTTTAAATTGAACAATATTATTTTAGAGAATACTGATTATCAAAACCTTATTGAAAACCTAATAACACGTTTCAAAAATAATATCAATCAATATAAAGATATTGGATGTGCCTGGGATGTATTCAAAAACACTGTTAGAGAAAAAACTATAAATGTTTGTAAGTCAGAAAGCCAAAAGAGGAAAAGTGAAATTAAATTGCTGGAACAAAAGCTGAAAAGCTTAAATGTAAAAAAAGATAATTTATGTGGAGATCTTGAAAATAATGTTTTAAACCAAAAAATTAATGAAATAGAAGAAAACTTAGAAAATTTATACTTTATAAAAGCAAGGGGGGCTCAAATAAGATCTAGAATTCAATGGATAGAACAAGGTGAAATGAATACTAAATATTTCTTGGGATTAGAAAAAAGTAGGCAGACACGAAAAACCATTAATTCACTTTATGATGAAAATGGTGTTATAACTAGACAACAAACAAAAATACTACAGTTGAGTAAATCTTATTATGAAAATCTATACAAGTCTACACACCCTAATATTGAAGAAGTAAAAACATATATAGGTAACACAAAAATTAACAAAAAAATTAAAAATGGAAGAAAGTTTGATCTGTGAGGGAAAATTAAATATAGAAGAGTGCACCAATGCAATATTTAAAATGTGTCTAAATCGATCACCAGGTTATTTATGATGGCATAACAGTAGAATTTTACAGACAATTTTGGGAAAGCCTTAAAGATTTTATTGTTCCAGTATTCAATTACAATTATGACCGGAAAGAACCTACTCAATCTCAAAAATTGGGTATGCTAACTTTAATATACAAAAAAATTTATCCCTTATCCCTTTCAATTTATAGACCAATTACACTTTTAAATACTGTCACAAAATTAATTGCTTATGCGTTAGCTCAATTGAATCAAAAGCTTTACTGAAATCAATTCAAGAAAGTTTTACCCCTAATTATTTCAAATGATCAAAATGGTTACATAAAGAACAGGTACATACTGTAGGTTTTAACATTAGACAAATTCAAGACATCATTGATTATTCTGAACACTTTAACATTGAAGGTGCAATTTTTTTTCTAGATTTGATTTCAGTAAAGCTTTTGATTCAATTGAATGGGAATTTATGTTCAAAAGTTTAGTAAGATTTGGATTCCAAGAGTCAATTTTGAGTTGGATTAAAACACTTTACACAAATATAAAAGGATGTACATGTGTCAGTAATAATGGGTGGATCTCGGAACCATATACCATAGAAAGAGGCATAAGACAAGGATGCCTTCTTAGTGCTTTGATATTTATTACAGCGGTAGAAATATTAGCTAATCGGATAAGAAATGACAAACAGATTAGAGGTTTTGAAATTAAACTAAACGGATCAAATCACAGCATAAAAATACGTCAACTAGCAGATGACACAACTCTTTTCTTAAAATCAAAAAATGAAATTTCTATTGCTTTAAACATTATGGAAATATTTGGGAATTTATCAGGAATAAAACTTAACAGAAATAAAACAGAAGGTATATGGCTAGGTCGACAAAAGCACTGTAAAGAAAAATTTGAGAATATTACCTGGACAAAGGACATGGTTAAAAGTTTAGGCGTTCATTTTTGGTCATGACATATCAAAATGCCTACAAAGTAATATTGAAAAACAATTACAAAAAACAAAAGAGATAATTAATAATTGGAATAAACGAAATTTAAGTATAATAGGAAAAATTACAATTGTGAAATCCCTACTCCTTCCAAACATAACCTATATAGCTTCAGTCTGTACAATTCCTAAAGAGTATATCCAAAGGAATAAAACCATGATATATAACTTTATATGGGGAGGAAAGAAAGATAGAATAAAACGTACTGAGTTATCAAATTAAATTGAAGATGAAAAACATGTTATCCTACATTGTAAAAAATTCAATACTCAAAGAAACATATTTAATGAAAAAATATCAAATATACTTGAAAATGCAAGTTATAAAAATGCTAACAACAAAATAAGCTTTTTGTTTAATAATAAGTCATACTCAATTCTTAGATTGACTTCCTCTTTCATATCAAACTGTTTGAATATAAGAAAAGATTTGCTATAGGTATTATAGCATTTTATACTGTAACTATTATGATTTGTTCCACTACATGCATATTATGTTATTGTGTATTATCATATATTCTGAGCCTTAACCATTTATTGTTGATGAGTTTGTGCTAATAGTAATACAGTATTTGTTATTTTGTATTTGTATTTGTAAAGATTATTCGATGGGAGGGTTAAAAATGATTGACATTGATCAATATTTAAACTCTATTCAGATATCTTGGCTTGAAAGGTTAACAACATCAACTCCTATGATCAGTAGCTGGAAAATTATAAAGGACGAAGTCCTTCTAACGGTAAGCTGTCCGATTTTTCCTTCTAGCCAAAAATCTGCTCACCGGAAGTTTAAAAAATAGATCAATTGATAATTTAGAAATGCAAAAGAAATCTATTTCAATGAAAAAGTCCCAATTCTTTGATTATTTACTCTATGCAAAATCGTAATAAACTTTTAATAAAATTCTAATAAAAAAATCTCATTCTACGAAACTCCCGACAGGAAGAGCGGCAGGTAAAATGAACGCAACAGCCATAACAAATCGGCTACACAATTCATTCAAAATAAAAGATAATAGCCTCACCGGACGCAATTACGAACGAAATAAAAAGTATGTCCCCTATTTGTTCCTTCAAAACATGAATAAAAAAAATGCTTTTATAAATAGATACCCTGCTAAATTACTCGTGTTTTGGGAGAAAATTATTCATGCGCAGTTGTTGAATGTTGCAGACGACGGGTTTTCATATTTGTAAACAGAAAACGATCGACAATTGCTGTGCAGTTGTTGAATGTTGCAGACGACGGGTTTTCATATTTGTAAACAGAAAACGATCGACAATTGCACTTGGAATCTATCGCTAAAATTCATTGAGGTACGCATATTTTGTTATCTTATGCCTGTAATTGGAAAGAATATGATCTCCTGGTTCTATGCATATGTAGAACACATTGAAATTAAAACCAAAACAGTCAATATAATACATTTTCCTTACCTTGATCTATCCCAAAATATCAAAATCCGTGATGTACCTTATTCATTGAAGAGTCCAAGGAATTCCGAATGCAAACTGGCACACATTTATGGTATGAATAAAGGAAAGGTTTTTATTTCATGTGTATTATATACAAATGGATATGTGAACGTAAATGAATGAATGCTCTTTCAATTTTAACAGTTGTCATTAAATAATTTACACTAGAAAGGTTATTATGATGTCGTTCGAAATTGTGTCCGGATCTAGGTCACAGAGTGACTAGAACAGGGTCATGGAAATCTGTTTAAAACCCGTAACAATGCATTGAATAATATATGGGCTATGATTCAAAAGGAATATTGGTGTTTAATCTGAAATATGAACATGCAATCAGCTTCATCAATTTGGTCAAATTTATTATCAAATGCCACGGTCAATATCATCGAAATTGTTCGTAATTGCGTCCGGTGAGGCTAACGTGTACGGATCATCGTATTATTGAAATTTGAGGAGTTCGTCCTTCAAACAGGTTGCCTGTCTCATATTACCACTGAGTTATTTTGAAAAATTTGGACCAGATTTTCTCATTTTTAAAAACAAATATGGATAATTTTAATTGTTTGTGTGGTAAAAAATATGCTTCTCCATTCTATACAGAGTTAATTAAAACATGGAACATATGTAATAAAAAAAACTATAAAGGAACCTAAACAATATTTTCAAGTCAGGAAACAAATAATATGGGGAAATAAGTTCATTAAACACAAAGGGAAATCACTAATGATGGAAAATTGGATCAATAGTGGAATTATATTTATTAACGACATTATAGATGATCAAGGGAACATATCTGAAGTGGTGATTCTACAAAATCTTGTATATTTAAGAGAACGACCATTTAACTTGAAAGGGGGGGGTCGGGGGTTATGGTTTTTTTCTAAAAAAAATATTCCGATTCCCAATGTTGCTGAAAAAAATATTCTGATTTTGGTGGTGGAAAAAAAAAATAATCTGATTCAGAGTTTTTGTCATATAACCTAATGTTGAATTCTGCCGAAAAAAATTGCGCTTTGTGCGACAAAAAAAAAAATATTCTAACTCTTGTGCTGTCAGAAAACAAAATTCTGAACAAAACAAAAAACCATAACCCCCCCCCCTGCAAGTTAAATGGCCGGTCCCTAAACAAAACTGGATGTCAGAAACATCCATAGTTAAAAAATAAATCCCAGCAGAATGGAAACAAATAATAAAGAATGAAGAGTCAATTATGACAAAGGTGAATGTCAGCTTTTTTAATACCCCAATAATATATTTAAACTCACAAAACTTAAATAACCAACCTAGTACAAATATATACAAAAATCTACTAAATAGCCAAAATATTTCAATTCCCTTGGGATTCAGTATTTGGCTGAAAAAAATAAATATTAAATTTTATTCTGAGATTGAGAAAAGTCTGACATTTGTGTTTAAAAACATGAAAGAAAACAAATTTAAAGTTTATAAATGGAAATTAATCCATTATATTTTACCATGTAAAGAATTATTATTCAAATGGCATATAACGGCACTAATAACTTGTGTAATAATTGTCAAATTACAGAAAATTATGAACACTTTTTCTTTGAATGCAAAAGATTGGAAATATTTTGGAGGATAATAAAAAACCTGTTTTCAAAACTTAAATTAGGTGAACATATTCTAACCTTGAAAAATTTAGTTACAGGGTACAAAATAAAAGAAGAATATGATGATATTATTATTTACTCACAATAATAGGATTCTCCATATATAAAAGCTATTATGTTTCAAATCAAAAGAGAAAAATATGTGATATAATCAATATTCTTGTCAGAGAAATTAAACTTATACTTTTCTATGAAAAAAATGACCATAGTAGGAAGATACTAAAAACAGTTTTACAAGAATTATAGGCAACAAATATCAAATATTGCATACATGCACATGTAAATAATGTAAATCTAATGTGTAATAATACATGATACATACATGTACAGTGTACACTGTTGTTTATATTTGCAGTGTGTACTGCATGGTGTGTATATTTGCAGTGTACCTGTTATAATTGTTGGCAAATATCATATTCAGTAAATCATACCATATACTTATATCTTGTTAGTATAAACATAAATTGTACAAGTAATGTTGATGTCACACACTGTGTGTTGTCTCTTATATGGGCAGTTTCAAAATAAATGGCTCCTACTGCTATAGCTGTCTAATTTACTCATTTTTATGATTTTATTGAATCTAAATAGTTCAAAAGATCTGTAATGATTTGATGTTTGTTACTGCAAAAAATCTTTAAGATATCTAGAATAGCAAAAAAAATATGTCCAAAAAACATGTCAAAATTGTCAGGAGTGCAACACTTTTTTGTGACACTTTATAAAAACCTTAATTTTCAACAACCTACCACAGTGCTAAATCAACCAATATGTTATCAAAATCTATTTCATCACAAACTTTGATATGTTGACATACTTTAAGATCACAATAGATCATGCTTCACATTTATTATTGCATAAAAATATGGCTTTGTAAAAAAGATGTACCTAGTCAGGAGTGCAACAAACATTTATGCAAGTTTTCCTAAATTACATTGTAGAAATGTTGTCTTTTAGTTTTCAAAGATATGGGGTATAAATAAATCTTAATACATCATTGCTGCTTCAAAACCACAGTTAAAGGATACACTAAAATCAGTAGTAAGGCCAAGAATGTCACATTAAAGGCAGCACCCTCAAATGCCAGGAGTGCAACATTTGATATTTTCTTAGACATATTTTCTTTTAAATGTAACTAATATCACATTTGTCTTTCTATTGCAACAGAGACTGACCAAGAGAACAGATAAAACCCATTTACCTGTTTGAGATACATAAAATATCTCTCACAGAAGCATTTGATTCATGTCAGGAGTGCAACTAGTTTTAAGTGATCTTCTACACAGTCTAAATTATAGCTTTTTATATGGATGATTTAAATAAAATGAGATTCTGTCAAGTTTAGAATAATGTTTGAAAAAATTAAAAGTGCCAATAGCATTTTATGTGCTTTTAATTTTATGTAATAAAGCATTTTTGTTCATTTTAAATGGTCTCATGCTTTAATATCTATTAGTATTAATACTAGAGACATTCTCTGACAAGGGAACATGTTTTCTAGGTTCATTAGCTATTGGAGATTAATTGACTTGATAAAGTTTATGATAAATGCATTTATCTATTTTCTTATAGATAATTTATGGTTGACCATGTAAATGTTGCACTCCTGACATAAATATTTAAAAATCATTGAAATTTGATATAATCAATTTTCTAAGTATCCAAAAAATACTTGTAATTGTACATTAAACATCTATTTTCAATATTAATTTAGATTAATACATGTTTTAAATGTTTTTGTATAGTATATTTCAAAAATAAGTTGGAATTTTCGAGAAGTATGGCTGTAAACAAGTTACAAATAACTAGAAAAATGTTACTTTAAGAAACAATTATCATTAAAACTTGGTAAAACTAATGCTTGAAAGAACACCAACTGATTTTTCCCCCCATCTTACCCTCAGAAAGTGGTGTTACACTCCATTACAGGCTTTTACAGCACGATTTTGCCTTAGATCCTATTATTCCGCCATTTGACTTCCATTTTCGAATCTACAAACGTGATCTCGCGATACTAACTGAATGATAACAGTAACGCATTGCATGATGGGAGCTACTTAATTCAGCGCACCAAATTATTTTAGCATTATTTGCATACGTAAACAACATTCAAATCACATGGAAGACGATACATTTAAGCGTATTCTGCAGGACAAACAGTCCATCTACAGATCAAAGCAGAGCAGAAGGAAATAATACAGAATGTGTTGGAAAGAAAAGATTCAATGGCAGAGTGTTACACAGGCAACGGGCTTCGGAAAGAGCATGTGTTACGTCCCCCCTTTTTGGACAAGGTACATGGGATGTACTACATCATTTTTTTTTCTTATGGTTATCTGTAATTCACTATTGCTGTTAAAATCATTACCAATCAATATAATCAACTGTATTAAATTTTATGTTAATTGTTCTGCCTTAACAGGCGTGTATGATTGGCAATAAAAATTTATATGCAAATCATCTCCCATGATACATTGCGGTAATCGTGGTTTTCTCGTAGTCACGTGACAAATTTTTGAAAAATGGAAGACAAATGGCGGAATCATAGGATCTAAGGCAAAATCGTGCCGTAATGGAGTGTAGCACTACTTTCTGAGGGTAAGATGGTTATGAATGAATAGTAAAATGATTGGTGGAGCGATTTATATAAGGGTTTCTGATAGAAAATAAAATCCGAAAGCCACGAAACGTGGAAATGTGCTGACCCAAAGTTGGAGAAGCAAATCCGCTGTTTTCCGTATGTATAGCGCTCTGACGTCCCATGGCTACAGCAAATCCATAAAAGCCGTCAGACGGCAGAGGAATCTAGTCCGAGATTCCTCTGTCGTCCGACGACATTATATATTATAGCTAGAGCCGTCGAACGTCAGAGCGCAATATATACGGAAAACAGCTGATTTGCCTCACCAGCTCTGGGTCGGCACATTTCCACGTTTCGTGGCTATCAGATTTTATTAACTATCAGAAACCCTTATATAAATCGCTTCACCAATCATTTTTCTATTATTTCATAACCATCTTACCCTCAGAAAGTGGTGTTACACTCCATTACAGCACGATTTTGCCTTAGATCCTATTATTCCGCCATTTGACTTCCATTTTCGAATCTACACACGTGATCTCGCGATACTAACTGAATGATGACAGCAACACATTGCATGATGGGAGCTAATTAATGCAGCGTGCCAAATTATTTGGAGCATTATTTGCATACGTAAACAACATTCAAATCACATGGAAGACGATACATTTAAGCGTATTCTGCAGGACAAACAGTCCATCTACAGATCAAAGCAGAGCAGAAGGAAATAATACAGAATGTGTTGGAAAGAAAAGATTCAATGGCAGAGTGTTACCAACGGGCTTCGGAAAGAGCATGTGTTACGTTCCCCCTTTTTGTTTTTGGACAAGGTACTACATTTTTTTTTCTTATGGTTATCTGTAATTCACTAAATTTGCTGTTAAAATCATTACCAATCAATATAATCAACTGTATTAAATTTTATGTTAATTGTTCTGCCTTAACAGGCGCCTATGATTGGCGATAAAAATATTTGTTTGTTTGTTTATATGCAAATCATCTCCCATGATACATTGCGGTAATCATAGTTTTCTCGTAGTCACGTGACAAATGTTTGAAAAATGGAAGACAAATGTCGAAATCATAGGATCTAAGGCAAAATCGTGCTGTAATGGAGTGTAACACCACTTTCTGAGGGTAAGATGGTTATGAATGAATAGAAAAATGATTGGTGAAGCGATTTATATAAGGGTTTCTGATAGAAAGTAAAATCCGATAGCCACGAAACGTGGAAATGTGCTGACCCAGAGTTGGAGAAGCAAATCCGCTGTTTTCCATATATATTGCGCTCTGACGTTCGACGGCTCTAGCAATAATATATAATGTCGTCGGACGACAGAGGAATCTCGGACTAAGAGGAATCTAGCTCGGACTAATTATATCCTTGTTTAAGTTGTTGAATAGAAACTCAAATATTTTCTGGATAGAATAATGTCTTAAATAATCTATTTTGTACCTCTGTTGTATTTAATAATCCATATATAATATTGATAAAAAATAAATAAAAACATTTTAGAATTTTCACTTCAGATCTCCCAACACGTGGGTCAAAAACGAAAGTAAATAGGAAGTAAACAAACAAGATTAAAATTAGAAACACTTGTATACCTTTTATGAAATGACTCTCAAAAATCCGTATTCATTTTCATTGATAAATTTAATTGTATTGTACTAACACGACTAACACTATATATCTATAACATGCTGCTAATATTAATGAGGCCAAGATAAGGTACTGGTACTTATGTTTTTCCACTAACAAATGTAAAGATTTCATTAAAGATATTAATTGTGAAAAAAAAAAGAAAAAAAAAGAGGTACTCATCATTATTTCATTAAAATTTAAATGTAACCTGTTCTCGTCATGATATATCTGAAAAATTGCTCATTTGGCGTTAAAAATAATCATTCAGTGTTTTTTTTTATAAATGGATAGTCGCTAAGCTCAGAGCAAATCAGCACAATTCGGCTGATACAGTTCCGTCATCGAAGAAGAGCTTGAAGATACCAAAAGATAGACATGTCGCCCCACTAGGACACATTATCTTGATTCGGAGCCAAACAGTCTTTGATCTTTCTCCGTAATGCTGCGTGCATAGCGGAGAAGCAGCAAATACCAATTTGATAGTCTTTGGTTTGACCCGATACATGGTAGCTTATTCTCATGGATAACACTTTGAAACCTATGTCATACACTGGACAGATGCAAGGTAGTTTATTTTCAGGGAAAAATAATTTGTTTTCTAATAAAAACAAACCTGTACTGGGGTGTAGACAAGTTTTCATTTTCAGATATATTAATTGTTGATGCCTCTTCAGTATTTGCATCGGTAATAATAAGATCTTCAAGAATAGATAAATACAACATTTTAGCTTTTGGTCTACAATGAATAGAACCATCATCTATGAAGAGTTTGAAGACACCAAATGGGTAATCAGAATCCGTATATCAAAGAAGAACGGACAACACAATGGCCAAAAGGAAAAGTACAAAAGGACAAACAATGATCTACAAAACATACACATAAAACTAAAGATCGAGTAACACGAATCCCACTAAAAGCAGGGGTGAACTCAGGTGCTCCGGAAGGGTAAATAGTTCCTGCTCTCCTAGTGGCACCCGTCGTGTTAATCTAGTTACAAACCCTGTGATAAATCATGAATGAAGAAAGGATCGAGAAGTGTTTACGACAAGTGGAACATATCCGTGATCATTTGTGACACAGATATTCCAACCTCATCCGTATTACAATAACCTCTATTGGAACTACATTCTGTAATCTTCTTTGTAGGAGGTATTATAATAATTTCAAAATGAACGCGTCCCTAAGAATCTAGCTTGAAATGTGTCTTTTTTTTATTTCCCCTCTGATTTCCTTATCTTACCGTATCGTGTATTCTATATTAACCTAGATCCAATGAAAGATGAATAAAAATAAATAAATTAAAAACAAAAAAATTGTGTGCTGTTAAAAAAAACTATGGGCTCTCGTATGACCACAGTCGCATATATATCGACAGCATTATGTATACAAGCTGGTTTGCAATGCATTATAAGTGCATACATTGCTCAAAATACTATTTATCTAAAATTTAACTTGAGCTTACCTATACTTGACAAAATTGCAACCAAGGAAGATGCTATACGGGGTGAAATATGCATTATTGAATGCATGTCATGGGTTGGAACTTATTTACATTGTGCAATGTTTCATTGAGTAAATTGCCATATCAAGCGAAGAAATGGTAGGTGTAGACACATATCAAACTCTTTATTACAGCCGAGGCATAGAAGCAGGACAGCCAATTTACCAATTGCTTGAAAATATCTTGCTCTACATTCGTCTTATTAACATATCTTAGTTTCTTCTGTATTGCTTTGTTGGCAATTGTGTGTCTTCTCTTCTAGTATCTGTTGTTCACTTCCAATGCTGTTTATCCCATTGGTATCGTCAATCTTTTCTCAGTATAACTTATCCCTCAGACATTGGTGATCTTAACCGATTTCGGTTAGTTATCTTGTGCAAGTCGTTTTGTTTTATTGCTCCCAAAAGTTTATATTATTTGGTTTCCCAATGTTTCGATTTTGAAGGTTATTCTGGAAACGCGTCATGCGCACTAAATTTGATATCTACGTTTTTATTATTATACCTACCCTTATAAACATCTATGTCCAAAATGTGCTTGTCAATGCCGAATCCACAGGAACACTCGTAAGAGATATTCAAATCTTCGACAGTTAGATTTAATATGGTAAGGATGAATCCATGTTTTACAATTGATGTTTTGTATTTTGTTTTATCAGTTAAGATTTCACCATTTACCATTAAAACTTTATCATCAGGTCCACCACGCCATCCGCTTATTCCATCTACAGTGCAGTTACAAAATAATGTCAAATCTTGTCCTATTTTTGGTGATGTATCGAGCACTGTCCATTTAACTATAATAATAATTGTAAAACATAATATATTATCATCGTGGTAATTTACACTGGAGGTAAAAAATTATATGCGAAAATTCATTTTGGGCGAAAAATGTTGTCACATAGGTTTAATTATTTTTTTAAATAGTTTGATTTTGGACTTTGAAATTATATAGTCTTAAATTCATTCAGAGCGATTGTTGTAAAATCTTGACCTTTAAGATCTTAAATGTTTATTTTATATAAGAATACAATACGCTTTTTGTTATGATAATACAGACTATATATACCTGCATTGACTGGGGAGTCTTGTGAAAATAAATAAAATAAGTTGTTTTTTACATGTTTTAGTTCCCCGATGATATTATCCGCCCAGGCCAGTAGTTAGTGCTTCGACACAGCCATGGTTTATTAGATATATGTATTACTGAAATTCACATTTCCTAAATAATATAAATATTAATGAAACTAAGATTCTCCTCCCTTAGGAATAGGTGACCTTATCCAATTTTGGCTATCCTGTTTATCTTTTTTGTTATATTGCTCCCAAAAGTTTAAATTATTTGGCTTTCCGATCTTTCGGTTTTGAGCGTACTTGAAAGTTATTCCAGAAACGCGTCATGAGCACTAATTTTGATATCTACGTTTTCATTAATGACGTTCGTGTTTTTCAGTTTTATTTAGTTCATGTCTTATGTTTTATTTGTTATAATGTGTATTTATTTACGTATACTGTTATCCTATATCATATCCATAATCATATGATGTGTCGTGATCAACAGTAACAGAACGGGTGGTACTAGTACAGGAACTACTAAGCCTTCCAGAACACCTGTGTTCATCCCCGGTTTTTAGTGGGGTTCGGTTTTTAGTGGGGTTCGTGTTGTCCAATCTTTAGGTCTCTGTGTAATGGTTTGTAGATCATTGTTTGTCTTTTGGCCATTGTATTGTCTGTCTTTTTCGATTGATGGCTTCTGATTACGCCTTTGGCATCTTCAAACTTTTATATTGGTGTGTGATATACAACATATCAACTTAAAACATAAAACTTAGCCTTCACCTGATTTATTTCATAAATATATTTTAAGTTCACATTTCTTAAACAATTAAATGGAAACAGATACATGTCTTCTTATTTTGACTTAAAGGTATTATTCCTGGACGACCAAGGTGCATTGTTAACAGGTAATGATGAATAAATATATATGATTGTTAAAATGAAATGTATTATTCCACTCTACCTTCTTTTGAGGAAACCCGTATCAGCATACATGTAATCATTAACAGATACAGCAACACTTCTGATATCATCTTGCTATTTTATTTTTTTTTAAGATTTACTGATATACTTCTGCAAAGAATATTATTTCTATTTTATGATGGATGCATTTTCACAAAAAGCTACTCAAGCAAGGCTACGTTGCTTCTAGGTTGAAGTCATCATCACTAAAATTCTATGGTCGTCATCACCATCTGGTTGAACCTTTTGAATTATCTATATCTCAAATGACGATGGATATTTTACTTTTTACGTGGATGTTTTCTTTCCTCTATCACTGTCAAGACTTTTACCAGACTTGAGTGTATGCATGAGTAATACGGCGACTGACTTTTAAGAAGTAGGAACTGTTTTCCCTTCGCGAGCACCTGCATTTAACCCCAACTTTTGGTTGGGTCCGTGTTGATCATCATTTTAGTTTTTTGTGTTATATCATGTGTCTTTACGTTCCAAGTTACGTTTGTTGTGATTACGATTTCTGCATAAATACAATGTTCAGTTCGTATTTACCCCCAGTTGTTTGTAGGAGGTCTCATGTGTTATTTACGTTATTTGTGTTGGTTGCGTATAGTGGTGTCCAACACATATAGTGTTGTGTTATTTGTCTTGCTTGTCGTCGTCCTGTGTCTTGTGTATGGTTGTGTCCAACACATATAGTGTTGTGTTATGTGTCTTGTTTGTCGTCGTCATGTGTCTTGTGTATGGTTGTGTCCAACACATATAGTGTTGTGTTATGTGTCTTGTTTATCGTCGTCCTGTGTCTTGTGTACGGTAGTGTCCAACACATATAGTGTTGTGTTATTTGTCTTGTTTGTCGTCGTCCATAGTCTTGTGTATGGTTGTGTCCAACACATATAGTGTTGTGTTATTTGTCTTGTTTGTCGTCGTCCTGTGTCTTGTGTATGGCTGTGTCCAACTCATATAGTGTTGTGTTATTTGTCTTGTTTGTCGTCGTCTGTGTCTTGTGTATGGTTGTGTCCAACACATATAGTGTTGTGTTATTTGTCTTGTTTGTCGTCGTCCTGTGTCTTGTGTATGGTTGTGTCCAACACATATAGTGTTGTGTTATTTGTCTTGCTTGTCGTCGTTCAGTGTCTTGTGTATGGTTGTGTCCAACACATATAGTGTTGTGTTATTTGTCTTGTTTGTCGTTGTCCTGTGTCTTGTGTATGGTTGTGTCCAACTCATATAGTGTTGTGTTATTTGTCTTGCTTGTCGTCGTCCTGTGTCTTGTGCATGGTTGTGTTCAACTCATATAGTGTTGTGTTATTTGTCTTGTTTGTCGTCGTCCTGTGTCTTGTGTATGTGTGTCTTTTGTATGTGTGTCTTGTGTATGGTTGTGTCCAACACATATTGTGTTGTGTTATTTGTCTTGCTTGTCGTCGTCCTGTATCTTGTGTATGGTTGTGTCCAACATATATAGTGTTGTGTTATTTGTCTTGTTTGTCTTCGTCCTGTGTCTTGTGTATGGTTGTGTCCAACACATATAGTGTGGTGTTATTTGTCTTGTTTGGCGTCGTCCTGTGTCTTGTGTATGGTTGTGTCCAACACATATAGTGTTGTGTTATTTGTCTTGTTTGTCGTCGTCCTGTGTCTTGTGTATGGTTGTGTCCAACACATATAGTGTTGTGTTATTTGTCTTGTTTGTCGTCGTCCTGTGTCTTGTGTATGGTGTTGTCCAACACATATATTGTTGTGTTATTTGTCTTCCTTGTCATCGTCCTGTGTCTTGTGTATGGTTGTGTCCAACACATATAGTGTTGTGTTATTTGTCTTGTTTGTCGTCGTCCTGTGTCTTGTGTATGGTGGTGTCCAACACATATAGTGTTGTATTATTTGTCTTCCTTGTCGTCATCCTGTGTCTTGTGTGTGGTTGTGTTCAACTCATATAGTGTTGTGTTATTTGTCTTGTTTATCGTCGTCCTGTGTCTTGTATATAGTGGTGTCCAACACATATAGTGTTGTGTTATTTGTCTTGTTTGTCGTCGTCCTGTGTCTTGTGTATGGTTGTGTCCAACATATATAGTGTTGTGTTATTTGTCTTGTTTGTCTTCGTCCTGTGTCTTGTGTATGGTTGTGTCCAACACATATAGTGTGGTGTTATTTGTCTTGTTTATCGTCGTCCTGTGTCTTGTGTATGGTTGTGTTCAACACATATAGTGTTGTGTTATTTGTCTTGTTTATCGTCGTCCTGTGTCTTGTGTAAAGTGGGGTCCAACACATATAGTGTTGTGTTATTTGTCTTGCTTGTCATCGTCCTGATTCTTGTGTGTGGTTGTGTTCAACTCATATAGAGTTGTGTTATTTGTCTTGTTTGTCGTCGTCCTGTGTCTTGCATATAGTGGTGTCCAACACATATAGTGTTGTGTTATTTGTCTTGTTTGTCGTCGACCTGTGTTTTGTGTATGTGTGTCTTGTGTATTGTTGTGTCCAACACATATTGTGTTGTGTTATTTATCTTGCTTGTCGTCGTCCAGTGTCTTGTGTATGGTTGTGTCCAACACAAATAGTGTTGTGTTATTTGTCTTGTTTGTCGTCGTCCTGTGTCTTGTGTATGGTTGTGTCCAACTCATATAGTGTGTTATTTGTCTTCCTTGTCGTCATCCTGTGTCTTGTGTATGGTTGTGTTCAACTCATATAGTGTTGTGTTATTTGTCTTGTTTGTCGTCGACCTGTGTCTTGTGTATATGTGTCTTGTGTATTGTTGTGTCCAACACATATAGTGTTGTGTTATTTGTCTTGCTTGTCGTCGTCCTGTTTCTTGTGTGTGGTTGTGTTCAACTCATATAGTGTTGTGTTATTTGTCTTGTTTGTCGTCGTCCTGTGTCTTGTGTATGGTTGTGTCCAACACATATTGTGTTGTGTTATTTGTCTTGCTTGTCGTCGTCCTGTGTCTTGTGTATGGTTGTGTCCAACACATATAGTGTTGTGTTATTTGTCTTGTTTGTCGTCGTCCTGTGTCTTGTGAATGGTTGTGTCCAACGCATATAGTGTTGTGTTATTTGTCTTGTTTATCGTCGTCCTGTGTCTTGTGTATAGTGGTGTCCAACACATATAGTGTTGTGTTATTTGTCTTGTTTGTCGTCGTCCTGTGTCTTGCACATAGTGGTGTCCAACACATAGTGTTGTGTTATTTGTCTTGTTTGTCGTCGACCTGTGTCTTGTGTATGTTTGTCTTGTGTATGGTTGTGTCCAACACATACTGTGTTGTGTTATTTATCTTGCTTGTCGTCGTCCAGTGTCTTGTGTATGGTTGTGTCCAACACATATAGTGTTGTGTTATTTGTCTTGTTGGTCGACATCCTGTGTCTTGTGTATGGTTGTGTCCAACACATATTGTGTTGTGTTATTTGTCTTGCTTGTCGTCGTCCTGTGTCTTGTGTATGGTTGTGTCCAACACATATAGTGTTGTGTTATTTGTCTTGTTTATCGTAGTCCTGTGTCTTGTGTATGGTTGTGTCCAACATGTGTATGGTTGTGTCCAACACATATAGTGTTGTGTTATGCGTCTTGTTTATCGTCGTCCTGTGTCTTGTGTATGGTTGTGTCCAACTCATATAGTGTTGTGTTATTTGTCTTGTTTATCGTCGTCCTGTGTCTTGTGTATGGTTGTGTCCAACATGTGTATGGTTGTGTCCAACACATATAGTGTTGTGTTATTTGTCTTGTTTGTCGTCGTCCTGTGTCTTGTGTATGGTTGTGTCCAACACATATAGTGTTGTGTTATTTGTCTTGCTTATCGTCACCCTATTTGTTGTGTATGGTTGTGTCCAACACATATAGTGTTGTGTTATTTGTCTTGCTTGTCGTCGTCCTGTGTCTTGTGTATGGTTGTGTCCAACACATATAGTGTTGTGTTATTTGTCTTGCTTATCGTCGCCCTTTGTCTTGTGCATGGTTGTGTCCAACACATATAGTGTTGTGTTATTTGTCTTGCTTGTCGTCGTCCTGTGTCTTGTGTATGGTTGTGTCCAACACATATAGTGTTGTGTTATTTGTCTTGCTTGTCGTCGTCCTGTGTCTTGTGTATGGTTATGTCCAACACATATAGTGTTGTGTTATTTGTCTTGTTTATCGTCGTCCTGTGTCTTGTGTATGGTTGTGTCCAACACATATAGTGTTGTGTTATGTGTCTTGTTTTTTACGTCGTCCTGTGTCTTATGTATGGTTGTGTCCAACTCATATAGTGTTGTGTTATTTGTCTTGTTGGTCGACATCCTGTGTCTTGTGTATGGTTGTGTCCAACACATATTGTGTTGTGTTATTTGTCTTGCTTGTCGTCGTCCTGTGTCTTGTGTATGGTTGTGTCCAACACATATAGTATTGTGTTATTTGTCTTGTTTGTCGTCATCCTGTGTCTTGTGTATGGTTGTGTCCAACACATATAGTGTTGTGTTATTTGTCTTGTTTATCGTCGTCCTGTGTCTTGTGTATGGTTGTGTCCAACATGTGTATGGTTGTGTCCAACACATATAGTGTTGTGTTATGCGTCTTGTTTATCGTCGTCCTGTGTCTTGTGTATGGTTGTGTCCAACTCATATAGTGTTGTGTTATTTGTCTTGTTTATCGTCGTCCTGTGTCTTGTTTATGGTTGTGTCCAACATGTGTATGGTTGTGTCCAACACATATAGTGTTGTGTTATTTGTCTTGTTTGTCGTCGTCCTGTGTCTTGTGTATGGTTGTGTCCAACACATATAGTGTTGTGTTATTTGTCTTGCTTATCGTCACCCTATTTGTTGTGTATGGTTGTGTCCAACACATATAGTGTTGTGTTATTTGTCTTGCTTGTCGTCGTCCTGTGTCTTGTGTATGGTTGTGTCCAACACATATAGTGTTGTGTTATTTGTCTTGCTTATCGTCGCCCTTTGTCTTGTGCATGGTTGTGTCCAACACATATAGTGTTGTGTTATTTGTCTTGCTTGTCGTCGTCCTGTGTCTTGTGTATGGTTGTGTCCAACACATATAGTGTTGTGTTATTTGTCTTGCTTGTCGTCGTCCTGTGTCTTGTGTATGGTTATGTCCAACACATATAGTGTTGTGTTATTTGTCTTGTTTATCGTCGTCCTGTGTCTTGTGTATGGTTGTGTCCAACACATATAGTGTTGTGTTATTTGTCTTGCTTGTCGTCGTCCTCTGTCTTGTGTATGGCTGTGTCCAACACATATAGTGTTGTGTTATGTGTCTTGTTTTTTACGTCGTCATGTGTCTTGTGTATGGTTGTGTCCAACACATATAGTGTTGTGTTATGTGTCTTGTTTATCGTCGTCCTGTGTCTTGTGTACGGTAGTGTCCAACACATATAGTGTTGTGTTATTTGTCTTGCTTGTCGTCGTCCTCTGTCTTGTGTATGGCTGTGTCCAACTCATATAGTGTTGTGTTATTTGTCTTGTTTGTCGTCGTCCAGTGTCTTGTGTATGGTTGTGTCCAACACATATAGTGTTGTGTTATTTGTCTTGTTTGTCGTCGTCCTGTGTCTTGTGTATGGTTGTGTCCAACACATATAGTGTTGTGTTATTTGTCTTGTTTGTCATCGTCCTGTGTCTTGTGTATGGTTGTGTCCAACACATATAGTGTTGTGTTATTTGTCGTTTGTCGTCGTCCTGTGTCTTGTGTATGGTTGTGTCCAACACATATAGTGTTGTGTTATTTGTCTTGCTTGTCGTCGTCCAGTGTCTTGTGTATGGTTGTGTCCAACACATATAGTGTTGTGTTATTTGTCTTGTTTGTCGTTGTCCTGTGTCTTGTGTATGGTTGTGTCCAACTCATATAGTGTTGTGTTATTTGTCTTGCTTGTCGTCGTCCTGTGTCTTGTGCATGGTTGTGTTCAACTCATATAGTGTTGTGTTATTTGTCTTGTTTGTCGTCGTCCTGTGTCTTGTGTATGGTTGTGTCCAACACATATAGTGTTGTGTTATTTGTCTTGTTTGTCGTTGTCCTGTGTCTTGTGTATGGTTGTGTCCAACTCATATAGTGTTGTGTTATTTGTCTTGCTTGTCGTCGTCCTGTGTCTTGTGTATGGTGTTGTCCAACACATATAGTGTTGTATTATTTGTCTTCCTTGTCGTCGTCCTGTGTCTTGTGTGTGGTTGTGTTCAACTCATATAGTGTTGTGTTATTTGTCTTGTTTGTCGTCGTCCTGTGTCTTGTGCATGGTTGTGTCCAACACATATAGTGTTGTGTTATTTGTCTTGTTTATCGTCGTCCTGATTCTTGTGTGTGGTTGTGTTCAACTCATATAGAGTTGTGTTATTTGTCTTGTTTGTCGTCGTCCTGTGTCTTGCGTATAGTGGTGTCCAACACATATAGTGTTGTGTTATTTGTCTTGTTTGTCTTCGACCTGTGTCTTGTGTATGTGTGTCTTGTGTATTGTTGTGTCCAACACATATTGTGTTGTGTTATTTATCTTGCTTGTCGTCGTCCAGTGTCTTGTGTATGGTTGAGTCCAACACATATAGTGTTGTGTTATTTGTCTTGTTTGTCGTCGTCCTGTGTCTTGTGTATGGTTGTGTCCAACTCATATAGTGTGTTATTTGTCTTCCTTGTCGTCGTCCTGTGTCTTGTGTATGGTTGTGTTCAACTCATATAGTGTTGTGTTATTTGTCTTGTTTGTCGTCGACCTGTGTCTTGTGTATGTGTGTCTTGTGTATTGTTGTATCCAACACATATAGTGTTGTGTTATTTGTCTTGCTTGTCGTTGTCCTGTTTCTTGTGTGTGGTTGTGTTCAACTCATATAGTGTTGTGTTATTTGTCTTGTTTGTCGTCGTCCTGTGCCTTGTGTATGTGTGTCTTGTGTATGGTTGTGTCCAACACATATTGTGTTGTGTTATTTGTCTTGCTTGTCGTCGTCCTGTGTCTTGTGTATGGTTGTGTCCAACACATATAGTGTTGTGTTATTTGTCTTGTTTGTCGTCGTCCTGTGTCTTGTGTATGGTTGTGTCCAAAACATATAGTGTTGTGTTATTTGTCTTGTTTGTCGTCATCCTGTGTCTTGTGTATGGTGGTGTCCAACACATATACTGTTGTGTTATTTGTCTTGCTTGTCGTCGTCCTGTGCCTTGTGTGTGGTTGTGTTCAACTCATATAGTGTTGTGTTATTTGTCTTGTTTATCGTCATCCTGTGTCTTGGGTATAGTGGTGTCCAACACATATAGTGTTGTGTTATTTGTCTTGTTTGTCGTCGTCCTGTGTCTTGTGTATGGTTGTGTCCAACGCATATAGTGTTGTGTTATTTGTCTTGTTTATCGTCGTCCTGTGTCTTGTGTATAGTGGTGTCCAACACATATAGTGTTGTGTTATTTGTCTTGTTTGTCGTCGTCCTGTGTCTTGCGCATAGTGGTGTCCAACACATAGTGTTGTGTTATTTGTCTTGTTTGTCGTCGACCTGTGTCTTGTGTATGTGTGTCTTGTGAATGGTTGTGTCCAACACATATTGTGTTGTGTTATTTATCTTGCTTGTCGTCATCCAGTGTCTTGTGTATGGTTGTGTCCAACACATATAGTGTTGTGTTATTTGTCTTGTTTGTCGTCGTCCAGTGTCTTGTGTATGGTTGTGTCCAACTCATATAGTGTTGTGTTATTTGTCTTCCTTGTTGTCGTCCTGTGTCTTGTGCATGGTTGTGTCCAACTCATATACTGTTGTGTTATTTGTCTTGCTTGTCGTTGTCCTGTGTCTTGTGTGTGATTGTGTTAAACTCATATAGTGTTGTGTTATTTGTCTTGTTTATCGTCGTCCTGTGTCTTGCGCATAGTGGTGTCCAACACATATAGTGTTGTGTTATTTGTCTTGATTGTCGTCGTCCTGTGTCTTGTGTATGGTTGTGTCCAACACATATAGTGTTGCGTTATTTGTCTTGCTTGTCGCCGTCCTGTGTCTTGTGTATGGTTGCGTCCAACACATATAGTGTTGTGTTATTTGTCTTGCTTGTCGTCGTCCTGTGTCTTGTGTATGGTTGTGTCCAACACATATAGTGTTGTGTTATTTGTCTTGCTTGTCGTCGTCCTGTGTCTTGTGTATCGTTGTGTCCAACTCATATAGTGTTGTGTTATTTGTCTTGTTTATCGTCGACCTGTGTCTTGTGTATGTGTGTCTTGTGTATTGTTGTGTCCAACACATATAGTGTTGTGTTATTTGCCTTGCTTGTTGTCGTCCGGTTTCTTGTGTGTGGTTGTGTTCAACTCATATAGTGTTGTGTTATTTGTCTTGTTTGTCGTCGTCCTGTGTCTTGTGTATGTGTGTCTTGTGTATGGTTGTGTCCAACACATATTGTGTTGTGTTATTTGTCTTGCTTGTCGTCGTCCTGTGTCTTGTGTATGGTTGTGTCCAACACATATAGTGTTGTGTTATTTGTCTTGTTTGTCGTCGACCGGTGTCTTGTGTATGGTTGTGTCCAACACATATAGTGTTGTGTTATTTGTCTTGTTTGTCGTCGTCCTGTGTCTTGTGTATGGTGGTGTCCAACACATATACTGTTGTGTTATTTGTCTTGCTTGTCGTCGTCCTGTGTCTTGTGTGTGGTTGTGTTAAACTCATATAGTGTTGTGTTATTTGTCTTGTTTATCGTCGTCCTGTGTATTGCGCATAGTGGTGTCCAACACATATAGTGTTGTGTTATTTCTCTTGTTTATCGTCGTCCTGTGTCTTGTGTATAGTGGTGGCTAACACATATAGTGTTGTGTTATTTGTCTTGATTGTCGTCGTCCTGTGTCCTGTGTATGGTTGTGTCCGACACATATAGTGTTGTGTTATTTGTCTTGCTTGTCGTCGTCCTGTGTCTTGTGTATCGTTGTGTCCAACTCATATAGTGTTGTGTTATTTGTCTTGCTTGTCATCGTCCTGTGTCTTGTGCATGGTTGTGTCCAACTCATATAGTGTTGTGTTATTTGTCTTGTTTGTCATCGTCCTGTGTCTTGTGTATGGTTGTGTCCAACACATATAGTGTTGTGTTATTTGTCTTGTTTATCGTCGTCCTGTGTCTTGTGTATGGTTGTGTCCAACACATATAGTGTTGTGTTATTTGTCTTGTTTGTCGTCATCCTGTGTCTTGTGTATGGTTGTGTCCAACACATATAGTGTTGTGTTATTTGTCTTGCTTATCGTCGCCCTTTGTCTTGTGTATGGTTGTGTCCAACACATATAGTGTTGTGTTATTTGTCTTGCTTGTCGTCGTCCCGTGTCTTGTGTATGGTTGTGTCCAACACATATAGTGTTGTGTTATTTGTCTTGTTTATCGTTGTCCTGTGTCTTGTGTATAGTGGTGTCCAACACATATAGTGTTGTGTTATTTGTCTTGTTTTTCGTCGTCCTGTGTCTTGCGCATAGTGGTGTCCAACACATAGTGTTGTGTTATTTGTCTTGTTTGTTGTCGACCTGTGTCTTGTGTATGTGTGTCTTGTGTATGGTTGTGTCCAACACATATTGTGTTGTGTTATTTATCTTGCTTGTCGTCGTCCAGTGTCTTGTGTATGGTTGTGTCCAACACATATAGTGTTGTGTTATTTGTCTTGCTTGTTGTCGTCCTGTGTCTTGTGTATGTTTGTCTTGTGTATGGTTGTGTCCAACACATATAGTGTTGTGTTATTTGTCTTGTTTGTCGTCGACCTGTGTCTTGTGTATGTTTGTCTTGTGTATGGTTGTGTCCAACACATATAGTGTTGTGTTATTTGTCTTGCTTGTCGTCGTCCTGTGTCTTGTGTATGGTTGTGTCCAACTCATATAGTGTTGTGTTATTTGTCTTGTTTGTCGTCGTCCAGTGTCTTGTGTATGGTTGTGTCCAACACATATAGTGTTGTGTTATTTGTCTTGTTTGTCGTCGTCCTGTCTTGTGTATGGTTGTGTCCAACACATATAGTGTTGTGTTATTTGTCTTGCTTGTCATCGTCCAGTGTCTTGTCTATGGTTGTGTCCAACACATATAGTGTTGTGTTATTTGTCTTGTTTGTCGTCGACCTGTGTCTTGTGTATGTGTGTCTTGTGTATTGTTGTGTCCAACACATATAGTGTTGTGTTATTTGTCTTGCTTGTCGTCTTCCTGTTTCTTGTGTGTGGTTGTGTTCAACTCATATAGTGTTGTGTTATTTGTCTTGTTTGTCGTCGTCCTGTGTCTTGTGTATGTGTGTCTTGTGTATGGTTGTGTCCAACACATATTGTCTTATTTGTCTTGCTTGTCATCGTCCTGTGTCTTGTGTATGGTTGTGTCCAACACATATAGTGTTGTGTTATTTGTCTTGTTTGTCATCGTCCTGTGTCTTGTGTATGGTTGTGTCCAACATATATAGTGTTGTGTTATTTGTCTTGTTTGTCGTCATCCTGTGTCTTGTGTATGGTGGTGTCCAACACATATACTGTTGTGTTATTTGTCTTGCTTGTAGTCGTCCTGTGCCTTGTGTGTGGTTGTGTTCAACTCATATAGTGTTGTGTTATTTGTCTTGTTTATCGTCATCCTGTGTCTTGCGTATAGTGGTGTCCAACACATATAGTGTTGTGTTATTTGTCTTGTTTGTCGTCGTCCTGTGTCTTGTGTATGGTTGTGTCCAACGCATATAGTGTTGTGTTATTTGTCTTGTTTATCGTCGTCCTGTGTCTTGTGTATAGTGGTGTCCAACACATATTGTGTTGTGTTATTTATCTTGCTTGTCGTCGTCCAGTGTCTTGTGTATGGTTGTGTCCAACACATATAGTGTTGTGTTATTTGTCTTGTTTGTCGTCGTCCTGTGTCTTATATATGGTTGTGTCCAACTCATATAGTGTTGTGTTATTTGTCTTCCTTGTTGTCGTCCTGTGTCTTGTGCATGGCTGTGTCCAACTCATATAGTGTTGTGTTATTTGTCTTGCTTGTCGTCGTTCTGTGTCTTGTGTATGGTTGTGTCCAACACATATAGTGTTGTGTTATTTGTCTTGCTTGTCGTCATCCTGTGTCTTGTGTATCGTTGTGTCCAACTCATATAGTGTTGTGTTATTTGTCTTGCTTGTCGTCGTCCTGTGTCTTGTGTATGGTTGCGTCCAACACATATAGTGTTGTGTTATTTGTCTTGCTTGTCGTCGTCCTGTGTCTTGTGTATGGTTGTGTCCAACAAATATAGTGTTGTGTTATTTGTCTTGCTTGTCGTCTTCCTGTGTCTTGTGTATGGTTGTGTCCAACACATATAGTGTTGTGTTATTTGTCTTGCATATCGTCGCCCTTTGTCTTGTGTATGGTTGTGTCCAACACATATAGTGTTGTGTTATTTGTCTTGTTTGTCGTCGTCCTGTGTCTTGCGCATAGTGGTGTCCAACACATAGTGTTGTGTTATTTGTCTTGTTTGTCGTCGTCCTGTGTCTTGTGTATGTTTGTCTTGTGTATGGTTGTGTCCAACACATATTGTGTTGTGTTATTTGTCTTGCTTGTCGTCGTCCTGTGTCTTGTGTATGGTTGTGTCCAACACATATAGTGTTGTGTTATTTGTCTTGTTTGTCGTCGTCCTGTGTCTTGTGTATGGTGGTGTCCAACACATATACTGTTGTGTTATTTGTCTTGCTTGTCATCGTCCTGTGTCTTGTGTGTGGTTGTGCTCAACTCATATAGTGTTGTTATTTGTCTTGTTTATCGTCGTCCTGTGTCTTGCACATAGTGGTGTCCAACACATATAGTGTTGTGTTATTTGTCTTGCTTGTTGTCGTCCTGTGTCTTGTGTATGGTTGAGTCCAACACATATAGTGTTGTGTTATTTGTCTTGTTTGTCGTCGTCCTGTGTCTTGTGTATGGTTGTGTCCAACACATATAGTGTTGTGTTATTTGTCTTGTTTGTCGTCGTCCTGTGTCTTGTGTATGGTGGTGTCCAACACATATACTGTTGTGTTATTTGTCTTGCTTGTCGTCGTCCTGTGCCTTGTGTGTGGTTGTGTTCAACTCATATAGTGTTGTGTTATTTGTCTTGTTTATCGTCATCCTGTGTCTTGCATATAGTGATGTCCAACACATATAATGTTGTGTTATTTGTCTTGTTTGTCATCGTCCTGTGTCTTGTGTATGGTTGTGTCCAACGCATATAGTGTTGTGTTATTTGTCTTGTTTTTCGTCGTCCTGTGTCTTGTGTATAGTGGTGTCCAACACATATAGTGTTGTGTTATTTGTCTTGTTTGTCGTCGTCCTGTGTCTTGCGCATAGTGGTGTCCAACACATAGTGTTGTATTATTTGTCTTGTTTGTCATCGACCTGTGTCTTGTGTATGTGTGTCTTGTGTATGGTTGTGTCCAACACATATTGTGTTGTGTTATTTATCTTGCTTGTCGTCGTCCTGTGTCTTGTGTATGATTGTGGCCAACACATATAGTGTTGTGTTATTTATCTTGTTTGTCTTCGTCCAGAGTCTTTTGTATGGTTGTGTCCAACTCATATAGTGTTGTGTTATTTGTCTTGCTTGTCGTCGTCCTGTGTCTTGTGCATGGTTGTGTCCAACTCATATAGTGTTGTGTTATTTGTCTTGTTTGTCGTCGTCCTGTGTCTTGTGTATGGTTGTGTCCAATACATATAGTGTTGTGTTATGTGTCTTGTTTGTCGTCGTCATGTGTCTTGTGTATGGTTGTGTCCAACACATATAATGTTGTGTTATTTGTCTTGTTTATCGTCGTCCTGTGTCTTGTGTATGGTAGTGTCCAACACATATAGTGTTATGTTATTTGTCTTGCTTGTCGTCGTCCAGAGTCTTGTGTATGGTTGTGTCCAACTCATATATTGTTGTGTTATTTGTCTTGTTTGTCGTCGTCCTGTGTCTTGTGTATGGTTGTGTTCAACACATATAGTGTTGTGTTATTTGTCTTGTTTGTCGTCGTCCTGTGTCTTGTGTATGGTAGTGTCCAACACATATAGTGTTATGTTATTTGTCTTGCTTGTCGTCATCCAGAGTCTTGTGTATGGTTGTGTCCAACTCATATATTGTTGTGTTATTTGTCTTGTTTGTCGTCGTCCTGTGTCTTGTGTATGGTTGTGTTCAACACATATAGTGTTGTGTTATTTGTCTTGTTTGTCGTCGTCCTATGTCTTGTGTATGGTTGTGTCCAACACATATAGTGTTGTGTTATTTGTCTTGTTTGTCGTCGTCCTGTGTCTTGTGTATGGTTGTGTCCAATACATATAGTGTTGTGTTATGTGTCTTGTTTGTCGTCGTCATGTGTCTTGTGTATGGTTGTGTCCAACACATATAATGTTGTGTTATTTGTCTTGTTTATCGTCGTCCTGTGTCTTGTGTATGGTAGTGTCCAACACATATAGTGTTATGTTATTTGTCTTGCTTGTCGTCGTCCAGAGTCTTGTGTATGGTTGTGTCCAACTCATATATTGTTGTGTTATTTGTCTTGCTTGTCGTCGTCCTGTGTCTTGTGTATGGTTGTGTCCAACTCATATAGTGTTGTGTTATTTGTCTTGTTTATCGTCGTCCTGTGTCTTGTGTATGGTTGTGTCCAACACATATAGTGTTGTGTTATTTGTCTTGGTTGTCGTCGTCCAGTGTCTTGTGTATGGTTGTGTCCAACTCATATAGTGTTGTGTTATTTGTCTTGTTTATCGTCGTCCTGTGTCTTGTGTATGGTTGTGTCCAACTCATATAGTGTTGTGTTATTTGTCTTACTTGTCGTCGTCCTGTGTCTTGTGTATGGTTGTGTCCAACACATATAGTGTTGTGTTATTTGTCTTGTTTGTCGTCGACCTGTGTCTTGTGTATGTGTGTCTTGTGTATGGTTGTGTCCAACACATATTGTGTTGTGTTATTTATCTTGCTTGTCGTCGTCCAGAGTCTTGTGTATGGTTGTGTCCAACACATATTGTGTTGTGTTATGTCTCTTGTTTGTCGTCGTCATGTGTCTTGTGTATGGTTGTGTCCAACACATATAGTGTTGTGTTATTTGTCTTGCTTGTCGTCGTCCAGAGTCTTGTGTATGGTTGTGTCCAACACATATAGTGTTGTGTTATTTGTCTTGCTTGTCGTCGTCCTGTGTCTTGTGTATGGTTGTGTCCAACACATATTGTGTTGTGTTATTTGTCTTGCTTGTCGTCGTCCTGTGTCTTGTGTATCGTTGTGTCCAACTCATATAGTGTTGTGTTATTTGTCTTGCTTGTCATCGTCCTGTGTCTTTTGCATGGTTGTGTCCAACTCATATAGTGTTGTGTTATTTGTCTTGTTTGTCGTCGTCCTGTGTCTTGTGTATGATTGTGGCCAACACATATAGTGTTGTGTTATTTATCTTGTTTGTCTTCGTCCAGAGTCTTTTGTATGGTTGTGTCCAACACATATAGTGTTGTGTTATTTGTCTTGCTTGTCGTCGTCCTGTGTCTTGTGCATGGTTGTGTCCAACACATATAGTGTTGTGTTATTTGTCTTGTTTGTCGTCGTCTTGTGTATGGTTGTTTCCAATACATATAGTGTTGTGTTATGTGTCTTGTTTGTCGTCGTCATGTGTCTTGTGTATGGTTGTGTCCAACACATATAATGTTGTGTTATTTGTCTTGTTTATCGTCGTCCTGTGTCTTGTGTATGGTAGTGTCCAACACATATAGTGTTATGTTATTTGTCTTGCTTGTCGTCATCCAGAGTCTTGTGTATGGTTGTGTCCAACTCATATATTGTTGTGTTATTTGTCTTGTTTGTCGTCGTCCTGTGTCTTGTGTATGGTTGTGTTCAACACATATAGTGTTGTGTTATTTGTCTTGTTTGTCGTCGTCCTATGTCTTGTGTATGGTTGTGTCCAACACATATAGTGTTGTGTTATTTGTCTTGTTTGTCGTCGTCCTGTGTCTTGTGTATGGTTGTGTCCAATACATATAGTGTTGTGTTATGTGTCTTGTTTGTCGTCGTCATGTGTCTTGTGTATGGTTGTGTCCAACACATATAATGTTGTGTTATTTGTCTTGTTTATCGTCGTCCTGTGTCTTGTGTATGGTAGTGTCCAACACATATAGTGTTATGTTATTTGTCTTGCTTGTCGTCGTCCAGAGTCTTGTGTATGGTTGTGTCCAACTCATATATTGTTGTGTTATTTGTCTTGTTTGTCGTCGTCCTGTGTCTTGTGTATGGTTGTGTCCAACTCATATATTGTTGTGTTATTTGTCTTGTTTGTCGTCGTCCTGTGTCTTGCGCATAGTGGTGTCCAACACATATAGTGTTGTGTTATTTGTCTTGTTTGTCGTCGTCCTGTGTCTTGTGTATGGTTGTGTCCAACACATATAGTGTTGTGTTATTTGTCTTGCTTGTCGTCGTCCTGTGTCTTGTGTATGGTTGTGTCCAACTCATATAGTGTTGTGTTATTTGTCTTGTTTATCGTCGTCCTGTGTCTTGTGTATGGTTGTGTCCAACACATATAGTGTTGTGTTATTTGTCTTGCTTGTCGTCGTCCTGTGTCTTGTGTATGGTTGTGTCCAACTCATATAGTGTTGTGTTATGTGTCTTGTTTGTCGTCGTCCTGTGTCTTGTGTATGGTTATGTCCAACACATATAGTGTTGTGTTATTTTTCTTGCTTGTCGTCGTCCTGTGTCTTGTGTATCGTTGTGTCCAACACATATAGTGTTGTGTTATGTGTCTTGTTTATCGTCGTCCTGTGTCTGGTGTATGGTTGTGTCCAACTCATATAGTGTTGTGTTATTTGTCTTGTTTGTCGTCATCCTGTGTCTTGTGTATGGTTGTGTCCAACACATATAGTGTTGTGTTATGTGTCTTGTTTGTCGTCGTCCTGTGTCTTGTGTATGGTTATGTCCAACACATATAGTGTTGTGTTATTTTTCTTGCTTGTCGTCGTCCTGTGTCTTGTGTATCGTTGTGTCCAACACATATAGTGTTGTGTTATTTGTCTTGTTTGTCGTCGTCCTGTGTCTTGTGTATGGTAGTGTCCAACACATATAGTGTTATGTTATTTGTCTTGCTTGTCGTCGTCCAGAGTCTTGTGTATGGTTGTGTCCAACTCATATATTGTTGTGTTATTTGTCTTGTTTGTCGTCGTCCTGTGTCTTGTGTATGGTTGTGTTCAACACATATAGTGTTGTGTTATTTGTCTTGTTTGTCGTCGTCCTATGTCTTGTGTATGGTTGTGTCCAACACATATAGTGTTGTGTTATTTGTCTTGTTTGTCGTCGTCCTGTGTCTTGTGTATGGTTGTGTCCAATACATATAGTGATGTGTTATGTGTCTTGTTTGTCGTCGTCATGTGTCTTGTGTATGGTTGTGTCCAACACATATAATGTTGTGTTATTTGTCTTGTTTATCGTCGTCCTGTGTCTTGTGTATGGTAGTGTCCAACACATATAGTGTTATGTTATTTGTCTTGCTTGTCGTCGTCCAGAGTCTTGTGTATGGTTGTGTCCAACTCATATATTGTTGTGTTATTTGTCTTGTTTGTCGTCGTCCTGTGTCTTGTGTATGGTTGTGTCCAACTCATATATTGTTGTGTTATTTGTCTTGTTTGTCGTCGTCCTGTGTCTTGCGCATAGTGGTGTCCAACACATATAGTGTTGTGTTATTTGTCTTGTTTGTCGTCGTCCTGTGTCTTGTGTATGGTTGTGTCCAACACATATAGTGTTGTGTTATTTGTCTTGCTTGTCGTCGTCCTGTGTCTTGTGTATGGTTGTGTCCAACTCATATAGTGTTGTGTTATTTGTCTTGTTTATCGTCGTCCTGTGTCTTGTGTATGGTTGTGTCCAACACATATAGTGTTGTGTTATTTGTCTTGCTTGTCGTCGTCCTGTGTCTTGTGTATGGTTGTGTCCAACTCATATAGTGTTGTGTTATGTGTCTTGTTTGTCGTCGTCCTGTGTCTTGTGTATGGTTATGTCCAACACATATAGTGTTGTGTTATTTTTCTTGCTTGTCGTCGTCCTGTGTCTTGTGTATCGTTGTGTCCAACACATATAGTGTTGTGTTATGTGTCTTGTTTATCGTCGTCCTGTGTCTGGTGTATGGTTGTGTCCAACTCATATAGTGTTGTGTTATTTGTCTTGTTTGTCGTCATCCTGTGTCTTGTGTATGGTTGTGTCCAACACATATAGTGTTGTGTTATGTGTCTTGTTTGTCGTCGTCCTGTGTCTTGTGTATGGTTATGTCCAACACATATAGTGTTGTGTTATTTTTCTTGCTTGTCGTCGTCCTGTGTCTTGTGTATCGTTGTGTCCAACACATATAGTGTTGTGTTATTTGTCTTGTTTGTCGTCGTCCTGTGTCTTGTGTATGGTTGTGTCCAACACATATAGTGTTGTGTTATTTTTCTTGCTTGTCGTCGTCCTGTCTCTTCTGTATGGTTGTGTCCAACTCATATAGTGTTGTGTTATTTGTCTTGTTAATCGTCGTCCTGTGTCTTGTGTATGGTTATGTCCAACAAATATAGTGTTGTGTTCTGTCTTGTTTGTCGTCGTCCTGTGTCTTGTGTATGGTTGTGTCCAACACATATAGTGTTGTGTTATTTGTCTTGTTTATCGTCGTCCTGTGTCTTGTGTATGGTTGTGTCCAACACATAGTGTTGTGTTATTTGTCTTGTTTATCTTCCTCCTGTGTCTTGTGTATGGTTGTGTCCAACACATATAGTGTTGTGTTATTTGTCTTGCTTGTCGTCATCCTGTGTCTTGTGTACGGTTGTGTCCAACTCATATAGTGTTGTGTTATTTGTCTTGTTTGTCGTCGTCCTGTGTCTTGCGCATAGTGGTGTCCAACACATATAGTGTTGTGTTGTGTCTTGCTTGTCGTCGTCCTGTGTTTTGTGCATGGTTGTGTCCGACACATATAGTGTTGTGTTATTTGTCTTGTTTGTCATTGTCCTGTGTCTTGTGTATGGTTGTGTCCGACACATATAGTGTTGTGTTATTTGTCTTGTTTGTCGTCGTCCTGTGTCTTGTGTATGGTTGTGTCCAACTCATATAGTGTTGTGTTATTTGTCTTGCTTGTCGTCGTCCTGTTTCTTGTGTATGGTTGTGTCCAACTCATATAGTGTTGTGTTATTTGTCTTGTTTGTCGTCGTCCTGTGTCTTGCGCATAGTGGTGTCCAACACATTTAGTGTTGTGTTATTTGTCTTGTTTATCGTCGTCCTGTTTTGTGTATGGTTGTGTCCAACTCATATAGTGTTGTGTTATTTGTCTTGTTTGTCGTTGTCCTGTGTCTTGTGTATGGTTGTGTCCGACACATATAGTGTTGTGTTATTTGTCTTGTTTGTCGTTGTCCTGTGTCTTGTGTATGGTTGTGTCCGACACATATAGTGTTGTGTTATTCGTCTTGTTTATCGTCGTCCTGAGTCTTGTGTATAGTGGTGTCCAACACATATAGTATTGTGTTATTTGTCTTGTTTGTCGTCGTCCTGTGTCTTGTGTATGGTTGTGTCCGACACATATAGTGTTGTGTTATTCGTCTTGTTTATCGTCGTCCTGAGTCTTGTGTATAGTGGTGTCCAACACATATAGTGTTGTGTTATTTGTCTTGTTTGTCGTTGTCCTGTGTCTTGTGTATGGTTGTGTCCGACACATATAGTGTTGTGTTATTTGTCTTGTTTGTCGTCGTCCTTTGTCTTGCGTATAGTGGTGTCCAACACATATAGTGTTGTGTTATTTGTCTTGTTTGTCGTCGTCCAGAGTCTTGTGTATGGTTGTGTCCAACACATATAGTGTTGTGTTATTTGTCTTGTTTGTCGTTGTCCTGTGTCTTGTGTATGGTTGTGTCCAACTCACATAGTACTGTGTTATTTGTCTTGTTTGTCGTCTTCCTGTTTCTTGCGTATAGTGGTGTCCAACACATATAGTGTTGTGTAATTTGTCTTGTTTATCGATGTCCTGTGTCTTGTGTATGGTTGTGTCCAACACATATAGTGTTGTGTTATTTGTCTTACTTGTCATCGTGCAGAGTCTTGAGTATGGTTGTGTCCAACACATATACTGTTGTGTTATTTGTCTTGCTTGTCGTCGTTCTGTGTCTTGTGTATGCTTGTGTCCAACTCATATAGTGTTGTGTTATTTGTCTTGTTTGTCGTCCTGTGTCTTGTGTATGGTTGTGTCCAACACATATAGTGTTGTGTTATTTGTCTTGTTTATCGTCATCCTGTGTCTTGTGCATAGTGGTGTCCAACACATATAGTGTTGTGTTATTTGTCTTGTTTATCGTCGTCCTGTGTCTTGTGTATAGTGGTGTCCAACACATATAGTGTTGTGTTATTTGTCTTGTTTATCGTCGTCCTGTGTCTTGTGTATGGTTGTTTCCAACACATATAGTGTTGTGTTATTTGTCTTGTTTATCGTCGTCCTGTGTCTTGTGTATGGTTGTGTCCAACACATATTGTATTATAGTTTTTGTCTTGTATGTCTTCGTCCTATGTCTTGTGTACCCTAGGATGCTAGTTGCTCTGGATTGTCCATGTTTTATTGCCATTCGGCATTCTATACCGTTTAATAAATACCAACATTCGTTTTATTTTGGCAAATAACCTTAATATGATAAAGACAATGTTACTCTCAGTTTATTAAGATGATGCAATTTGAAAATGTGAGGTCTATTAAAGTGCCATTGAATGCTGATTGCAGAGACGGATATGGACATTTCGATAAGGAGGCCCGTTTTTATAAGAAACATATCGGATTTCAAAACAATTTGTTTTAAAAAAAATCAAAAGATATTGAAGTCTAATTCAAAGTGAAAATTACAAAACATGGTATAAAATATAAAATATGGTGAAATTGGAAATATTCTGTTAAAACATGTATTTACCGGTCTATACTAAGCTCCTAGCCGCCTGGATCCGCTGGTGGATTGTGCTAATGTTTCACTGAAATACAAATTGAATCGTTATCTGTATTACGCTGAATGACGCATGTAAATAGCTAGAACTAAGACCATTACTAAGTTTAAATACTGCCTTCACAAAAAAAGGAGTGAGTATGATAAGGGTAAATATTGGCCCAATCTCAGAAACTGTTTATATAGATATAATATTAAGCACAATCATTGAAAGGTAAGAACAATATTTTTTTTTTCATGATTTCACCTTGTCCTTTGTTGCTTAGCAACATAAATGGAGAAGGGTCCAATTAATCATTGGAAATTCAAATATGGTGGTTTTATTTTACATATCTTGCATAGTCTTTTCGACAAAATGTTATTTTCTGTGTATGTACACTCTAAAAATAATATTCCAATTCTCTATGGTAGCATATAGTATTTTTGTGCAGTTTTGTCACCTTAGCAACGGTTTTGTAAACATTAAATTAGCCTATATTATTGCAATTAATGGTTGAATTTTGACATCTACGATCTTTTGACTTGATATTTGATTAAGCGGTACATTTTTGTCAAGCTATACACACTACAAATTTTTCATTTCATATTTCAAAAATACATTTTGATATTTTTATTCATAGTTATGCCATGTCCATAGCAACAGGTTTCCCTATGCAGAGTATTTTCCTGTAGATCTCATGTACCTTTTATTTAATCAAGAAAAAAATTCTACAACAGCACCTTAGCAGATCTAGAGACATCTTATCATTTACTAACCAGTATATATTATAAGAATTCCTTAAACCTTACAATGTCCCTACTAACCAAATATTATCCCTAGCAACCGCAGAAACTCGTCAATGCTGAGCTCTGTAAATTGCTTTTTTTAAATCTTTTTATAACCGAATGTTGATCTTTTTATTTTTTAAATCATGAGAGGAAATTATTCTCAGTAATTAGAATGTCAAAGGAACCAAGTCAACTGCATAGCATGGTAAAGCAGCGCTACAGTGGCAGGAGAGGATATAATCCATGTTGAATAATTAAGAAATAAATCATGCAAGCCAGAATGTGTTGGGAGTTTTAACATGGATTGTCGGATATTATAAGTTATTAGTCTCGAGATCTTATATATCCCTTTAAAACGGGATATATAACATCTAGAGACTGATAACATTTTTATCTGAATATTCCAACATTAATAAGTATGTCCTTATTATAGGAAAAACATAAATAGTGTATCGTTGGACAAAGATCACAGAGAGCGATTATTGATTTTCTGTCATCTTGTGATATGTGTGGTCTGCTGTGCACAATGTAAATGGACATGTAACACATAGGGGAGAGCGATTATTGATTTTCTGTCACCGCACGGCTTCCCTGAAGGTTTAAAAGTACCTTTTTAGCCAATTAAAATTCTACTTGACACGAGAACATCAGAGAATAGTATTGTATCCCGAGCCAGAAGTGAGGGATAAAATTTACTAATATCCGCCAATCCATGTTAAAACTCAAAACACATTCTGGCTTCCATGATTTATTTCGATTCTGATATGTCTAAGAGTACAAACACGGTGGTATACTTTGATTGGAAGACGGTAATTTATATTTACGGTATCTTCAAACTTTTTTTGTTGAGAAAAGTAAGTAAAACGTGATAGATTATATAAATAGAATGCTTGGTAATACTGTATTATCGGTCATGGCCCATTAAAGTAAAATTATACCACTAAAATTCCAAGTAATACTACACATTTAGCACTGACTCATAAACGATAGACTCTATCAATGACATTCTTGGTAAGGATAACAAAAGGACCATTATAAATCAAACCTGACATCCGTGTACTATGTTAAAACATGCACGTTATATCGTTAGATGTACTGTATTAGATGAATTATGAATTATCAAATATATTGTTTGTTTTTCCATACTTTATTGAAATAAGTAAGAACAAAATATTGATCTCACGATGTTGTTATCGGCAGTCATGTGTGCTAAACCACCGTAACGTTAATATTAAGTTATATATAAATCAAATTTACGTTAATTCACTTTGCGAAAGAGCCAAATAATAGAATTTGTTTTTCCGACAACACAAGAGTTAGAATATTTTTTTTCCATAATTTAACTTTAGGTTATATGACAAAAACTCTGAATCAGATTTTTTTTTTTTCCTCCACCAACATCAAAATGTTTTTTTCAGCAACATTGGGAATCAGAATATTTTTTTAGAAAAAAACCATAACACCCCCCCACCCCCCACCCCCTTTCAAGTTAAACGGTCGTTCAATAACAGAAACTGAAAGTAGAAATGAGCATATATATAAAAATAATCTAAATATCAACATAATTAAGCTAATTTAAGCAAACAAAACATATTTTACAATCTTACCTGTGTTTGTTCTCTCGAAAACCATTGTGTAGAGACGAAAAGTATGAGTGTACCAAGACGAGCTTTTCAGTAATATGGTAAGACCAAATACCTATTGACAGCTAGGTAATAATGTAACAGGGAACCAGTTATAGTTAGTCAGTGACTACTGAAGGGTAGACACTTATTACTCATCAGTATTAGATAATAAACCACATGAAATATTTTTGTTCAAGCTGTGGAACGGAAGTAAACATGGGTCCATGTACACTATTTAAGCTGTGTAAATGGTAAAACAATCATCGGTGTGTTGTTCGTTACTCCTGGAAATGGAGAATGAACGTATGTCTCTGTATTATTATTTATATTTTTGTTAAACAAAAGTGATGACAAACTAAACAAATATTACTATTGCCGGCAATAAAAGCTACATACTACCGTCCTTCCTACACTGCCATCAGCATAGTGTCCAATTCATTATCACGTAATACTGTGTTTGTAGAGATTCGAAGGCTTGTGTTAATCGTTAGAGCTAAATGTACAGTCCATCATATCCCCCCCCCCCCTCATATTTCTAAAGTACCGGTACATAAAAAGAACCAAGCCTAGGACATTCAATATGAAAATAGTGATATGATGTAATAATCTTTATTAATAATTGAATATCAGAGTTTGTCTTTCGTACAGTGATTCGTGAAAGATTTCCCCCGCGCTTAGTATATATACTCTTATTTTGTACAGTTGTGGAAGTATTGGGCGTGATAGAGCGTTTAATGTTTACACTCTTTCAGCTTTCAAGTTTTAAATGTTATTTCCGAAAACATATATACAGTCCATCTCATTAGTCAGCCCCTTTAAACTATATTAATCTGTCTAGTGTTCTTATTATTGTCATATGACAGTCCCAGGGGCGGATCCAGGGGAGGGCGCACCCATCGCCCCCCCCCCTAAAATTGGAAAAAATATGATTTTTTGGCGTAAAATCGTTATTTTTTTCACACGAAATACCCCAAAAATTTTCGCGCCTCCCTCCGCAATTGGAAAAAATATGATTTTTTGGAGTAAAATCGTGATTTTTCACACGAAATACACCAACATTTTTCGCGCTTCCCTCCGCTCGGCGCAATTTTTTTAAGTGCGCCCCCCCTAACTTGAAATCCTGGATCTGTCCCCAAGTCCTATGGTCATGTATTGTCTTTATTTGTAATCTCTCAGTGTTCTGTTGTACACAATGATAGCGGTATTTGCAAAATGATTTCACCCGTATTTTGTAGTTTTTTTTAAACTCACATCTGGGAATTAAAGTTAAGTACGCCATATAATATCAAAGAGATAAAGATGCCTTTTCTACTAAATTATACTATCTAAAAAAGTTACATACATTAAGAGAATGTATATATAAAAGTTTTAATATACCAAAGGGGAAATAATATAGCCACATTTAAATTAGTTGACTTTCCAATCTGATGACATGATGTAGTTTATTCCAGAAACACTGCATGCGCACTAAATTGGTTATCTACGTTTATTATTACCTTCAGGTATAAATAACCCCAGCTGAGATTAACTTTAGTCTTAAAACGTAGCAATCTAATTTTGTACGAAGTACACGTGACTGGGATAGCTTTCTTCAGGCACATTCAAAGTCAAAAGATTACGAATGCCAGATCATTTAACAGTTTATTGGAGCAAGAAAATCAAAATAGTCTTAACAGAAAAGTCATAATTGGCTATATAGCCACCTACACTTCTAACGAGTTTGCAGACTCTCACAGAATGTCCGATGCTGACTATCCCATTATGGCAGACTTCAAATTCACATCAAACGGCATAGAAAAACTCCTGAAAGGCCTGAATGTGCACAAAGCTCCCGGACTCCTAGACTTCTGAAGGAACTTAGCATTGAGATAGCACCTCTACTCCAGCTTGTATACCAGAAGTCTCTAGACACCAGCTGTGTACCGGAAGATTGGCGTAAAGTGAAAGTTACACCTATCTATAAAAAGGGACCAAAGTATCTCGCAGAAAACTACCGCCCAGTCTCACTTACCTCGGTCTGCTGCAAGATAATGGAACACGTGTTGGCGAGTAACATTATGCGACACGGAGAGGATAATGGCATCCTATACCAGCTACAGCACGGTTTCCGGAGGAACATATCCTGTGAGACACAGCTGATCGAGTTTATCGACGATCTCACCAAGAACCTCCAGGAAGGCCTTCAAACGGACGTGCTCATCATGGATTTCGCCAAGGCTTTTGGCAAAGTCAACCACAGCCTCCTCGTCCAAAAGATACACCAGTATGGCATCCGGGGTAAGTTAAACAGTTGGATCAAAAGTTGGCTCTTCGGAAGGAACCAGACAGTCATTGTCGAGGGAGTGAACTCATCACAGGTCGATGTAGACTCCGGAATACCACAGTGATCAGTACTTGGACCATCCCTCTTCATCTATTACATCAATGACCTCCAAGACCGGCTACGGTCCACTGTTCGACTATTTGCGGACGACACTATCGCCTACCTCACTATAACATCTGAGGATGATGCAGAACACCCCCAGGAAGACCTCGACACACTCGCACAATGGGGAGAAGACTGGTTCATGCAGTTCCATCCTGAAAAATGTACAGTCCTCACCGCCACCAACAAGAGGAACCCCATCGTGACAGAGTATACCATTCGAGGACAATTACTTGCAGCAGTGATATCAGCCAAGTACCTGGGGGTTACCATCATCTACAAAGCGAACTGGAGCCAACACATCGATTCCATCACAAACAAGGCGAATAGAACTCTAGGCTTCCTACGCAGAAATCTGAAGATCTCATCAATATCGATCAAGGAGCAAGCATACAAGACCCTAGTCCGTCCACTCGTGGAGTATGCCAGCCCCGTATGGGATCATCATCATCAGACAGACATCAGGAAGCTGGAGAGTGTACAACGAAGGGCAGCAAGGTTCGTCTTAAGTAGCCAACACAATAAGTCTAGCGTCACTGCCATGACCCAACGCCTTGGTTGGAGGTCATTAGAGGACAGGAGAAGGGACGCTAGCCTTACCATGCTCTATAAGATCGACCACGAACTAGTCGCCATCTCCAAGACAGATCGCCTCGACAGACCAACAAGAAGACTACGACAATCTCACGACAATGCCTATCAAGTACCACACTGTAGGATTGACGTCAGGAAGATGTCGTTCTTCCCAAGAACTGTCCGAGATTGGAACGCCCTGCCACCTGACAAAGCCATCCTGGACACACATGAAGCTTTTCAAATATGGTGGTTTTATTTTACATATCTTGCATAGTCTTTTCGACAAAATGTTATATTCTGTGTATGTACACTCTAAAAATAATATTCCAATTCTCTATGGTAGCATATAGTATTTTTGTGCAGTTTTGTCACCCTAGCAACGGTTTTGTAAACATTAAATTAGCCTATATTATTGCAATTAATGGTTGAATTTTGACATCTACGATCTTTTGACTTGACATTTGATTAAGCGGTACATTTTTGTCAAGCTATACACACTACAAATTTTTCATTTCATATTTCAAAAATACATTTTGATATTTTTATTCATAGTTATGCCATGTCCATAGCAACAGGTTTCCCCTATGCACAGTATTTTCCTGTAGATCTCATGGATCTTTTATTTAATCAAGAAAAAAATTCTACAACAGCACCTTAGCAGATCTAGAGACATCTTATCATTTACTAACCAGTATATATTATAAGAATTCCTTAAACCTTACAATGTCCCTACTAACCAAATATTATCCCTAGCAACCGCAGAAACACTGTAAATTGCTTTTTTTAAATCTTTTTATAACCGAATGTTGATCTTTTTATTTTTTAAATCATGAGAGGAAATTATTCTCAGTAATTAGAATGTCAAAGGAACCAAGTCAACTGCATAGCATGGTAAAGCAGCGCTACAGTGGCAGGAGAGGGTATAATCCATGTTGAATAATTAAGAAATAAATCATGCAAGCCAGAATGTGTTGGGAGTTTTAACATGGATTGTGGATATTATACGTTATTAGTCTCGAGATGTTATATATCCCTTTAAAACGGGATATATAACATCTAGAGACTGATAACATTTTTATCTGAATGTTCCAACATTAATAAGTGTGTCCTTATTATAGGAAAAACTTAAATACGTGTATCTTTGGACAAAGATCACAGAGAGCGATTATTGATTTTCTGTCATCTTGTGAAATGTGTGTCGTCTGCTGTGCACAATGTAAATGGGCATGTAACACATAGGGGAGAGCGATTATTGATTTTCTGTCACCGCACGGCTTCCCTGAAGGTTTAAAAGTACCTTTTTAGCCAATTAAAATTCTACTTGCCACGAGAACATCAGAGAATAGTATTTTATCCCGAGCCAGAAGTGAGGGATAATATTTACTAATATCTGCCAATCCATGTTAAAACTCAAAACACATTCTGGCTTCCATGATTTATTTCGATTCTGATATGTCTAAGAGTACACATACGGTGGTATACTTTGATTGGAAGATGGTAATTTATATTTACGGTATCTTCAAACTTTTTTTGTTGAGAAAAGTAAAACGTGATAGATTATATAAATAGAATGCTTGGTAATACTGTATTATCGGTCATGGCCCATTAAAGTAAAATCATACCACTAAAATTCCAAGTAATACTACACATTTAGCACTGACTCATTCATAAACGATAGACTCTATCAATGACATTCTTAGTAAGGATAACAAAAGGACCATTATAAATCAAACCTGACATCCGTGTACTATGTTAAAACATGCACGTGATATCGTTAGATGTACTGTATTAGATGAATTATGAATTATCAAATATATTGTTTGTTTTTCCATACTTTATTGAAATAAGTAAGAACAAAATATTGATCTCACGATGTTGTTATCGGCAGTCATGTGTGCTAAACCACCGCAACGTTAATATTAAGTTATATATAAATCAAATTTACGTTAATTCACTTTGCGAAAGAGCCAAATAAAAGAATTTGTTTTTCCGACAACACAAGAGTTAGAATATTTTTTTTCCATAATTTAACTTTAGGTTATATGACAAAAACTCTGAATCAGATTATTTTTTTTTTCCTCCACCAAATTCAGAATATTTTTTTCAGCAACATTGGGAATCAGAATATTTTTTTAGAAAAAAACCATAACACCCCCCACCCCCCACCCCCTTTCAAGTTAAACGGTCGTTCAATAACAGAAACTGAAAGTAGAAATGAGCATATATATAAAAATAATCTAAATATCAACATAATTAAGCTAATTTAAGCAAACAAAATATATTTTACAATCTTACCTGTGTTTGTTCTCTCGAAAACCATTGTGTAGAGACGAAAAGTATGAGTGTACCAAGACGAGCTTTTCAGTAATATGGTAAGACCAAATACCTATTGACAGCTAGGTAATAATGTAACAGGGAACCAGTTATAGTTAGTCAGTGACTACTGAAGGGTAGACACTTATTACTCATCAGTATTAGATAATAAACCACATGAAATATTTTTGTTCTAGCTGTGGAACGGAAGTAAACACGGGTCCATGTACACTATTTAAGCTGTGTAAATGGTAAAACAATCATCGGTGTGTTGTTCGTTACTCCTGGAAATGGAGAATGAACGTATGTCTCTGTATTATTATTTATATTTTTGTTAAACAAAAGTGATGACAAACTAAACAAATATTACTATTGCCGGCAATAAAAGCTACATACTACCGTCCTTCCTACACTGCCATCAGCATAGTGTCCAATTCATTATCACGTAATACTGTGTTTGTAGAGATTCGAAGGCTTGTGTTAATCGTTAGAGCTAAATGTACAGTCCATCATATCCCCCCCCCCCCCCTCATATTTCTAAAGTACCGGTACATAAAAAGAACCAAGCCTAGGACATTCAATATGAAAATAGTGATATGATGTAATAATCTTTATTAATAATTGAATATCAGAGTTTGTCTTTCGTACAGTGATTCGTGAAAGATTTCCCCCGCGCTTAGTATATATACTCTTATTTTGTACAGTTGTGGAAGTATTGGGCGTGATAGAGCGTTTAATGTTTACACTCTTTCAGCTTTCAAGTTTTAAATGTTATTTCCGAAAACATATATACAGTCCATCTCATTAGTCAGCCCCTTTAAACTATATTAATCTGTCTAGTGTTCTTATTATTGTCATATGACAGTCCCAGGGGCGGATCCAGGGGAGGGCGCACCCATCGCCCCCCCCCCCTAAAATTGGAAAAAATATGATTTTTTGGCGTAAAATCGTTATTTTTTTCACACGAAATACCCCAAAAATTTTCGCGCCTCCCTCCGCAATTGGAAAAAATATGATTTTTTGGAGTAAAATCGTGATTTTTCACACGAAATACACCAACATTTTTCGCGCTTCCCTCCGCTCGGTGCAATTTTTTTAAGTGCGCCCCCCCTAACTTGAAATCCTGGATCTGCCCCCAAGTCCTGTGGTCATGTATTGTCTTTATTTGTAATCTCTCAGTGTTCTGTTGTACACAATGATAGCGGTATTTGCAAAATGATTTCACCCGTATTTTGTATTTTTTTTTAAACTCACATCTGGGAATTAAAGTTAAGTACGCCATATAATATCAAAGAGATAAAGATGCCTTTTCTACTAAATTATACTATCTAAAAAAGTTACATACATTAAGAGAATGTATATATAAAAGTTTGAATATACCAAAGGGGAAATAATATAGCCACATTTAAATTAGTTGACTTTCCAATCTGATGACATGATGTAGTTTATTCCAGAAACACTGCATGCGCACTAAATTGGTTATCTACGTTTATTATTACCTTCAGGTATAAATAACCCCAGCTGAGATTAACTTTAGTCTTAAAACGTAGCAATCTAATTTTGTACGAAGTACACGTGACTGGGATAGCTTTCTTCAGGCACATTCAAAGTCAAAAGATTACGAATGCCAGATCATTTAACAGTTTATTGGAGCAAGAAAATCAAAATAGTCTTAACAGAAAAGTCATAATTGGCTATATAGCCACCTACACTTCTAACGAGTTTGCAGACTCTCACAGAATGTCCGATGCTGACTATCCCATTATTGCAGACTTCAAATTCACATCAAACGGCATAGAAAAACTCCTGAAAAGCCTGAATGTGCACAAAGCTCCCGGACTCCTAGACTTCTGAAGGAACTTAGCAGTGAGATAGCACCTCTACTCCAGCTTGTATACCAGAAGTCTCTAGACACCAGCTGTGTACCGGAAGATTGGCGTAAAGCGAAAGTTACACCTATCTATAAAAAGGGACCAAAGTATCTCGCAGAAAACTACCGCCCAGTCTCACTTACCTCGGTCTGCTGCAAGATAATGGAACACGTGTTGGCGAGTAACATTATGCGACACGGAGAGGATAATGGCATCCTATACCAGCTACAGCACGGTTTCCGGAGGAACATATCCAGTGAGACACAGCTGATTGAGTTTATCGACGATCTCACCAAGAACCTCCAGGAAGGCCTTCAAACGGACGTGCTCATCATGGATTTCCCCAAGGCTTTTGGCAAAGTCAACCACAGCCTCCTCGTCCAAAAGATACACCAGTATGGCATCCGGGGTAAGTTAAACAGTTGGATCAAAAGTTGGCTCTTCGGAAGGAACCAGACAGTCGTTGTCGAGGGAGTGAACTCATCACAGGTCGATGTAGACTCCGGAATACCACAGGGATCAGTACTTGGACCATCCCTCTTCATCTATTACATCAATGACCTCCAAGACCGGCTACGGTCCACTGTTCGACTATTTGCGGACGACACTATCGCCTACCTCACTATAACATCTGAGGATGATGCAGAACACCCCCAGGAAGACCTCGACACACTCGCACAATGGGGAGAAGACTGGTTCATGCAGTTCCATCCTGAAAATGTACAGTCCTCACCGCCACCAACAAGAGGAACCCCATCGTGACAGAGTATACCATTCGAGGACAATTACTTGCAGCAGTGATATCAGCCAAGTACCTGGTGGTTACCATCATCTACAAAGCGAACTGGAGCCAACACATCGATTCCATCACAAACAAGGCGAATAGAACTCTAGGCTTCCTACGCAGAAATCTGAAGATCTCATCAATATCGATCAAGGAGCAAGCATACAAGACCCTAGTCCGTCCACTCGTGGAGTATGCCAGCCCCGTATGGGATCATCATCATCAGACAGACATCAGGAAGCTGGAGAGTGTACAACGAAGGGAAGCAAGGTTCGTCTTAAGTAGCCAACACAATAAGTCTAGCGTCACTGCCATGACCCAACGCCTTGGTTGGAGGTCATTAGAGGACAGGAGAAGGGACGCTAGCCTTACCATGCTCTATAAGATCGACCACGAACTAGTCGCCATCTCCAAGACAGATCGCCTCGACAGACCAACAAGAAGACTACGACAATCTCACGACAATGCCTATCAAGTACCACACTGTAGGATTGACGTCAGGAAGATGTCGTTCTTCCCAAGAACTGTCCGAGATTGGAACGCCCTGCCACCTGACAAAGCCATCCTGGACACACATGAAGCTTTTCAAATATGGTGGTTTTATTTTACATATCTTGCATAGTCTTTTCGACAAAATGTTATATTCTGTGTATGTACACTCTAAAAATAATATTCCAATTCTCTATGGTAGCATATAGTATTTTTGTGCAGTTTTGTCACCCTAGCAACGGTTTTGTAAACATTAAATTAGCCTATATTATTGCAATTAATGGTTGAATTTTGACATCTACGATCTTTTGACTTGACATTTGATTAAGCGGTACATTTTTGTCAAGCTATACACACTACAAATTTTTCATTTCATATTTCAAAAATACATTTTGATATTTTTATTCATAGTTATGCCATGTCCATAGCAACAGGTTTCCCCTGTGCACAGTATTTTCCTGTAGATCTCATGGATCTTTTATTTAATCAAGAAAAAAATTCTACAACAGCACCTTAGCAGATCTAGAGACATCTTATCATTTACTAACCAGTATATATTATAAGAATTCCTTAAACCTTACAATGTCCCTACTAACCAAATATTATCCCTAGCAACCGCAGAAACACTGTAAATTGCTTTTTTTAAATCTTTTTATAACCGAATGTTGATCTTTTTATTTTTTAAATCATGAGAGAAAATTATTCTCAGTAATTAGAATGTCAAAGGAACCAAGTCAACTGCATAGCATGGTAAAGCAGCGCTACAGTGGCAGGAGAGGGTATAATCCATGTTGAATAATTAAGAAATAAATCATGCAAGCCAGAATGTGTTGGGAGTTTTAACATGGATTGTGGATATTATACGTTATTAGTCTCGAGATGTTATATATCCCTTTAAAACGGGATATATAACATCTAGAGACTGATAACATTTTTATCTGAATGTTCCAACATTAATAAGTGTGTCCTTATTATAGGAAAAACTTAAATACGTGTATCTTTGGACAAAGATCACAGAGAGCGATTATTGATTTTCTGTCATCTTGTGAAATGTGTGTCGTCTGCTGTGCACAATGTAAATGGGAATGTAACACATAGGGGAGAGCGATTATTGATTTTCTGTCACCGCACGGCTTCCCTGAAGGTTTAAAAGTACCTTTTTAGCCAATTAAAATTCTACTTGCCACGAGAACATCAGAGAATAGTATTTTATCCCGAGCCAGAAGTGAGGGATAAAATTTACTAATATCCGCCAATCCATGTTAAAACTCAAAACACATTCTGGCTTCCATGATTTATTTCGATTCTGATATGTCTAAGAGTACACATACGGTGGTATACTTTGATTGGAAGATGGTAATTTATATTTACGGTATCTTCAAACTTTTTTTGTTGAGAAAAGTAAAACGTGATAGATTATATAAATAGAATGCTTGGTAATACTGTATTATCGGTCATGGCCCATTAAAGTAAAATCATACCACTAAAATTCCAAGTAATACTACACATTTAGCACTGACTCATAAACGATAGACTCTATCAATGACATTCTTAGTAAGGATAACAAAAGGACCATTATAAATCAAACCTGACATCCGTGTACTATGTTAAACCATGCACGTGATATCGTTAGATGTACTGTATTAGATGAATTATGAATTATCAAATATATTGTTTGTTTTTCCATACTTTATTGAAATAAGTAAGAACAAAATATTGATCTCACGATGTTGTTATCGGCAGTCATGTGTGCTAAACCACCGCAACGTTAATATTAAGTTATATATAAATCAAATTTACGTTAATTCACTTTGCGAAAGAGCCAAATAAAAGAATTTGTTTTTCCGACAACACAAGAGTTAGAATATTTTTTTTCCATAATTTAACTTTAGGTTATATGACAAAAACTCTGAATCAGATTATTTTTTTTTTCCTCCACCAAAATCAGAATATTTTTTTCAGCAACATTGGGAATCAGAATATTTTTTTAGAAAAAAACCATAACACCCCCCCACCCCCCACCCCCTTTCAAGTTAAACGGTCGTTCAATAACAGAAACTGAAAGTAGAAATGAGCATATATATAAAAATAATCTAAATATCAACATAATTAAGCTAATTTAAGCAAACAAAACATATTTTACAATCTTACCTGTGTTTGTTCTCTCGAAAACCATTGTGTAGAGACGAAAAGTATGAGTGTACCAAGACGAGCTTTTCAGTAATATGGTAAGACCAAATACCTATTGACAGCTAGGTAATAATGTAACAGGGAACCAGTTATAGTTAGTCAGTGACTACTGAAGGGTAGACACTTATTACTCATCAGTATTAGATAATAAACCACATGAAATATTTTTGTTCAAGCTGTGGAACGGAAGTAAACACGGGTCCATGTACACTATTTAAGCTGTGTAAATGGTAAAACAATCATCGGTGTGTTGTTCGTTACTCCTGGAAATGGAGAATGAACGTATGTCTCTGTATTATTATTTATATTTTTGTTAAACAAAAGTGATGACAAACCACAGGGCCTTGTCACTATCCAGGTAAATATACTATCAATGAATAAACATATACAAGGGCGGACATCTTTTTTTACCCCCGCTCGCTTCAAGTCGTGTTTGTTTTTTAAATTCCTTCTAATATATTCAAAACCCTGTTTGGTTCAACTCCTAAGACCTTATTCTTTTCAAAAAATATCATGACCCCCCCCCCTCGACTACCTCTTGTGAAGGCGCAGCGGTCGTTTTTGTCAGGAATTCGCCTGAGTAGAGAACAACATGGACCCAAAGTGAAAGTAACAGCGCCACCTATAAAAAAACGGAAGTTCAGAACTCTCGGGGTTTTACCATTCGATATTTGGTTTTCTCGCTAGTTATCGTGTTTCTAAGTATAAGATACCGCGGGAAATAACAGACGAAATAATAAATTAAAGAAAATGGACAGCAATTAAGAAAAAGCCTTGAAAATGGCATTTATCATTCATTGTATGTACAAGTCAAAAATGTTCAGTTTTCACTTCAAATCGTCCCGCTCGTTTAATGATGTTTGAATCTTAAAGGTATTTTCTTTACCTCAAAGCTAAAACCCCGAGAGTTCCGAACTTCCGGGTTTTTTTTTAAGGTGGCGCTGTTACTTTCACTTTGGGTCCATGTTGTTCTCTACTCGGGCGAATTCCTGACAAAAACGACCGCTGCGCCTTCACAAGAGGTAGTCGAGGGAAGGTCATGATATTTTTTTAAAAGAATAAGGTCTTGGGAGTTGAACCAAACAGGGTTTTGAATATATTAGAAGGAATTTAAAAAACAAACACGACTTGAAGCGAGCGGGGGTAAAAAAAGATGTCCGCCCTTGTATATGTTTATACATTGATAGTATATTTACCTGGATAGTGACAAGGCCCTGTGGACAAACTAAACAAATATTACTATTGCCGGCAATAAAAGCTACATACTACCGTCCTTCCTACACTGCCATCAGCATAGTGTCCAATTCATTATCACGTAATACTGTGTTTGTAGAGATTCGAAGGCTTGTGTTAATCGTTAGAGCTAAATGTACAGTCCATCATATCCCCCCCCCCCTCATATTTCTAAAGTACCGGTACATAAAAAGAACCAAGCCTAGGACATTCAATATGAAAATAGTGATATGATGTAATAATCTTTATTAATAATTGAATATCAGAGTTTGTCTTTCGTACAGTGATTCGTGAAAGATTTCCCCCGCGCTTAGTATATATACTCTTATTTTGTACAGTTGTGGAAGTATTGGGCGTGATAGAGCGTTTAATGTTTACACTCTTTCAGCTTTCAAGTTTTAAATGTTATTTCCGAAAACATATATACAGTCCATCTCATTAGTCAGCCCCTTTAAACTATATTAATCTGTCTAGTGTTCTTATTATTGTCATATGACAGTCCCAGGGGCGGATCCAGGGGGGGGGGGGGGCGCACCCGGCTCCCCCCCCCCCCCTAAAATTGGAAAAAATATGATTTTTTGGCGTAAAATCGTTATTTTTTTCACACGAAATACCCCAAAAATTTTCGCGCCTCCCTCCGCAATTGGAAAAAATATGATTTTTTGGAGTAAAATCGTGATTTTTCACACGAAATACACCAACATTTTTCGCGCTTCCCTCCGCTCGGTGCAATTTTTTTAAGTGCGCCCCCCCTAACTTGAAATCCTGGATCCGCCCCCGAGTCCTGTGGTCGTGTATTGTCTTTATTTGTAATCTCTCAGTGTTCTGTTGTACACAATGATAGCGGTATTTGCAAAATGATTTCACCCGTATTTTGTAGTTTTTTTTAAACTCACATCTGGGAATTAAAGTTAAGTACGCCATATAATATCAAAGAGATAAAGATGCCTTTTCTACTAAATTATACTATCTAAAAAAGTTACATATATTAAGAGAATGTATATATAAAAGTTTGAATATACCAAAGGGGAAATAATATAGCCACATTTAAATTAGTTGACTTTCCAATCTGATGACATGATGTAGTTTATTCCAGAAACACTGCATGCGCACTAAATTGGTTATCTACGTTTATTATTACCTTCAGGTATAAATAACCCCAGCTGAGATTAACTTTAGTCTTAAAACGTAGCAATCTAATTTTGTACGAAGTACACGTGACTGGGATAGCTTTCTTCAGGCACATTCAAAGTCAAAAGATTACGAATGCCAGATCATTTAACAGTTTATTGGAGCAAGAAAATCAAAATAGTCTTAACAGAAAAGTCATAATTGGCTATATAGCCACCTACACTTCTAACGAGTTTGCAGACTCTCACAGAATGTCCGATGCTGACTATCCCATTATGGCAGACTTCAAATTCACATCAAACGGCATAGAAAAACTCCTGAAAGGCCTGAATGTGCACAAAGCTCCCGGACTCCTAGACTTCTGAAGGAACTTAGCAGTGAGATAGCACCTCTACTCCAGCTTGTATACCAGAAGTCTCTAGACACCAGCTGTGTACCGGAAGATTGGCGTAAAGCGAAAGTTACACCTATCTATAAAAAGGGACCAAAGTATCTCGCAGAAAACTACCGCCCAGTCTCACTTACCTCGGTCTGCTGCAAGATAATGGAACACGTGTTGGCGAGTAACATTATGCGACACGGAGAGGATAATGGCATCCTATACCAGCTACAGCACGGTTTCCGGAGGAACATATCCTGTGAGACACAGCTGATCGAGTTTATCGACGATCTCACCAAGAACCTCCAGGAAGGCCTTCAAACGGACGTGCTCATCATGGATTTCGCCAAGGCTTTTGGCAAAGTCAACCACAGCCTCCTCGTCCAAAAGATACACCAGTATGGCATCCGGGGTAAGTTAAACAGTTGGATCAAAAGTTGGCTCTTCGGAAGGAACCAGACAGTCGTTGTCGAGGGAGTGAACTCATCACAGGTCGATGTAGACTCCGGAATACCACAGGGATCAGTACTTGGACCATCCCTCTTCATCTATTACATCAATGACCTCCAAGACCGGCTACGGTCCACTGTTCGACTATTTGCGGACGACACTATCGCCTACCTCACTATAACATCTGAGGATGATGCAGAACACCCCCAGGAAGACCTCGACACACTCGCACAATGGGGAGAAGACTTGTTCATGCAGTTCCATCCTGAAAAATGTACAGTCCTCACCGCCACCAACAAGAGGAACCCCATCGTGACAGAGTATACCATTCGAGGACAATTACTTGCAGCAGTGATATCAGCCAAGTACCTGGGGGTTACCATCATCTACAAAGCGAACTGGAGCCAACACATCGATTCCATCACAAACAAGGCGAATAGAACTCTAGGCTTCCTACGCAGAAATCTGAAGATCTCATCAATATCGATCAAGGAGCAAGCATACAAGACCCTAGTCCGTCCACTCGTGGAGTATGCCAGCCCCGTATGGGATCATCATCATCAGACAGACATCAGGAAGCTGGAGAGTGTACAACGAAGGGCAGCAAGGTTCGTCTTAAGTAGCCAACACAATAAGTCTAGCGTCACTGCCATGACCCAACGCCTTGGTTGGAGGTCATTAGAGGACAGGAGAAGGGACGCTAGCCTTACCATGCTCTATAAGATCGACCACGAACTAGTCGCCATCTCCAAGACAGATCGCCTCGACAGACCAACAAGAAGACTACGACAATCTCACGACAATGCCTATCAAGTACCACACTGTAGGATTGACGTCAGGAAGATGTCGTTCTTCCCAAGAACTGTCCGAGATTGGAACGCCCTGCCACCTGACAAAGCCATCCTGGACACACATGAAGCTTTTCAAATATGGTGGTTTTATTTTACATATCTTGCATAGTCTTTTCGACAAAATGTTATATTCTGTGTATGTACACTCTAAAAATAATATTCCAATTCTCTATGGTAGCATATAGTATTTTTGTGCAGTTTTGTCACCCTAGCAACGGTTTTGTAAACATTAAATTAGCCTATATTATTGCAATTAATGGTTGAATTTTGACATCTACGATCTTTTGACTTGACATTTGATTAAGCGGTACATTTTTGTCAAGCTATACACACTACAAATTTTTCATTTCATATTTCAAAAATACATTTTGATATTTTTATTCATAGTTATGCCATGTCCATAGCAACAGGTTTCCCCTATGCACAGTATTTTCCTGTAGATCTCATGGATCTTTTATTTAATCAAGAAAAAAATTCTACAACAGCACCTTAGCAGATCTAGAGACATCTTATCATTTACTAACCAGTATATATTATAAGAATTCCTTAAACCTTACAATGTCCCTACTAACCAAATATTATCCCTAGCAACCGCAGAAACACTGTAAATTGCTTTTTTTAAATCTTTTTATAACCGAATGTTGATCTTTTTATTTTTTAAATCATGAGAGGAAATTATTCTCAGTAATTAGAATGTCAAAGGAACCAAGTCAACTGCATAGCATGGTAAAGCAGCGCTACAGTGGCAGGAGAGGGTATAATCCATGTTGAATAATTAAGAAATAAATCATGCAAGCCAGAATGTGTTGGGAGTTTTAACATGGATTGTGGATATTATACGTTATTAGTCTCGAGATGTTATATATCCCTTTAAAACGGGATATATAACATCTAGAGACTGATAACATTTTTATCTGAATGTTCCAACATTAATAAGTGTGTCCTTATTATAGGAAAAACTTAAATACGTGTATCTTTGAACAAAGATCACAGAGAGCGATTATTGATTTTCTGTCATCTTGTGAAATGTGTGTCGTCTGCTGTGCACAATGTAAATGGGCATGTAACACATAGGGGAGAGCGATTATTGATTTTCTGTCACCGCACGGCTTCCCTGAAGGTTTAAAAGTACCTTTTTAGCCAATTAAAATTCTACTTGCCACGAGAACATCAGAGAATAGTATTTTATCCTGAGCCAGAAGTGAGGGATAAAATTTACTAATATCCGCCAATCCATGTTAAAACTCAAAACACATTCTGGCTTCCATGATTTATTTCGATTCTGATATGTCTAAGAGTACACATACGGTGGTATACTTTGATTGGAAGATGGTAATTTATATTTACGGTATCTTCAAACTTTTTTTGTTGAGAAAAGTAAAACGTGATAGATTATATAAATAGAATGCTTGGTAATACTGTATTATCGGTCATGGGCCATTAAAGTAAAATCATACCACTAAAATTCCAAGTAATACTACACATTTAGCACTGACTCATAAACGATAGACTCTATCAATGACATTCTTAGTAAGGATAACAAAAGGACCATTATAAATCAAACCTGACATCCGTGTACTATGTTAAAACATGCACGTGATATCGTTAGATGTACTGTATTAGATGAATTATGAATTATCAAATATATTGTTTGTTTTTCCATACTTTATTGAAATAAGTAAGAACAAAATATTGATCTCACGATGTTGTTATCGGCAGTCATGTGTGCTAAACCACCGCAACGTTAATATTAAGTTATATATAAATCAAATTTACGTTAATTCACTTTGCGAAAGAGCCAAATAAAAGAATTTGTTTTTCCGACAACACAAGAGTTAGAATATTTTTTTTCCATAATTTAACTTTAGGTTATATGACAAAAACTCTGAATCAGATTATTTTTTTTTTCCTCCACCAAAATCAGAATATTTTTTTCAGCAACATTGGGAATCAGAATATTTTTTTAGAAACAAAACCATAACACCCCCCCACCCCCCACCCCCTTTCAAGTTAAACGGTCGTTCAATAACAGAAACTGAAAGTAGAAATGAGCATATATATAAAAATAATCTAAATATCAACATAATTAAGCTAATTTAAGCAAACAAAACATATTTTACAATCTTACCTGTGTTTGTTCTCTCGAAAACCATTGTGTAGAGACGAAAAGTATGAGTGTACCAAGACGAGCTTTTCAGTAATATGGTAAGACCAAATACCTATTGACAGCTAGGTAATAATGTAACAGGGAACCAGTTATAGTTAGTCAGTGACTACTGAAGGGTAGACACTTATTACTCATCAGTATTAGATAATAAACCACATGAAATATTTTTGTTCAAGCTGTGGAACGGAAGTAAACACGGGTCCATGTACACTATTTAAGCTGTGTAAATGGTAAAACAATCATCGGTGTGTTGTTCGTTACTCCTGGAAATGGAGAATGAACGTATGTCTCTGTATTATTATTTATATTTTTGTTAAATAAAAGTGATGACAAACCACAGGGCCTTGTCACTATCCAGGTAAATATACTATCAATGAATAAACATATACAAGGGCGGACATCTTTTTTTACCCCCGCTCGCTTCAAGTCGTGTTTGTTTTTTAAATTCCTTCTAATATATTCAAAACCCTGTTTGGTTCAACTCCTAAGACCTTATTCTTTTCAAAAAATATCATGACCCCCCCCCCCCCTCGACTACCTCTTGTGAAGGCGCAGCGGTCGTTTTTGTCAGGAATTCGCCTGAGTAGAGAACAACATGGACCCAAAGTGAAAGTAACAGCGCCACCTATAAAAAAACGGAAGTTCAGAACTCTCGGGGTTTTACCATTCGATATTTGGTTTTCTCGCTAGTTATCGTGTTTCTAAGTATAAGATACCGCGGGAAATAACAGACGAAATAATAAATTAAAGAAAATGGACAGCAATTAAGAAAAAGCCTTGAAAATGGCATTTATCATTCATTGTATGTACAAGTCAAAAATGTTCAGTTTTCACTTCAAATCGTCCCGCTCGTTTAATGATGTTTGAATCTTAAAGGTATTTTCTTTACCTCAAAGCTAAAACCCCGAGAGTTCCGAACTTCCGGGTTTTTTTTTAAGGTGGCGCTGTTACTTTCACTTTGGGTCCATGTTGTTCTCTACTCGGGCGAATTCCTGACAAAAACGACCGCTGCGCCTTCACAAGAGGTAGTCGAGGGAAGGTCATGATATTTTTTTAAAAGAATAAGGTCTTGGGAGTTGAACCAAACAGGGTTTTGAATATATTAGAAGGAATTTAAAAAACAAACACGACTTGAAGCGAGCGGGGGTAAAAAAAGATGTCCGCCCTTGTATATGTTTATACATTGATAGTATATTTACCTGGATAGTGACAAGGCCCTGTGGACAAACTAAACAAATATTACTATTGCCGGCAATAAAAGCTACATACTACCGTCCTTCCTACACTGCCATCAGCATAGTGTCCAATTCATTATCACGTAATACTGTGTTTGTAGAGATTCGAAGGCTTGTGTTAATCGTTAGAGCTAAATGTACAGTCCATCATATCCCCCCCCCCCCCTCATATTTCTAAAGTACCGGTACATAAAAAGAACCAAGCCTAGGACATTCAATATGAAAATAGTGATATGATGTAATAATCTTTATTAATAATTGAATATCAGAGTTTGTCTTTCGTACAGTGATTCGTGAAAGATTTCCCCCGCGCTTAGTATATATACTCTTATTTTGTACAGTTGTGGAAGTATTGGGCGTGATAGAGCGTTTAATGTTTACACTCTTTCAGCTTTCAAGTTTTAAATGTTATTTCCGAAAACATATATACAGTCCATCTCATTAGTCAGCCCCTTTAAACTATATTAATCTGTCTAGTGTTCTTATTATTGTCATATGACAGTCCCAGGGGCGGATCCAGGGGGGGGGGCCGGCTCCCCCCCCCCCTAAAATTGGAAAAAATATGATTTTTTGGCGTAAAATCGTTATTTTTTTCACACGAAATACCCCAAAAATTTTCGCGCCTCCCTCCGCAATTGGAAAAAATATGATTTTTTGGAGTAAAATCGTGATTTTTCACACGAAATACACCAACATTTTTCGCGCTTCCCTCCGCTCGGTGCAATTTTTTTAAGTGCGCCCCCCCTAACTTGAAATCCTGGATCCGCCCCCGAGTCCTGTGGTCGTGTATTGTCTTTATTTGTAATCTCTCAGTGTTCTGTTGTACACAATGATAGCGGTATTTGCAAAATGATTTCACCCGTATTTTGTAGTTTTTTTTAAACTCACATCTGGGAATTAAAGTTAAGTACGCCATATAATATCAAAGAGATAAAGATGCCTTTTCTACTAAATTATACTATCTAAAAAAGTTACATACATTAAGAGAATGTATATATAAAAGTTTGAATATACCAAAGGGGAAATAATATAGCCACATTTAAATTAGTTGACTTTCCAATCTGATGACATGATGTAGTTTATTCCAGAAACATTGCATGCGCACTAAATTGGTTATCTACGTTTATTATTACCTTCAGGTATAAATAACCCCAGCTGAGATTAACTTTAGTCTTAAAACGTAGCAATCTAATTTTGTACGAAGTACACGTGACTGGGATAGCTTTCTTCAGGCACATTCAAAGTCAAAAGATTACGAATGCCAGATCATTTAACAGTTTATTGGAGCAAGAAAATCAAAATAGTCTTAACAGAAAAGTCATAATTGGCTATATAGCCACCTACACTTCTAACGAGTTTGCAGACTCTCACAGAATGTCCGATGCTGACTATCCCATTATGGCAGACTTCAAATTCACATCAAACGGCATAGAAAAACTCCTGAAAGGCCTGAATGTGCACAAAGCTCCCGGACTCCTAGACTTCTGAAGGAACTTAGCATTGAGATAGCACCTCTACTCCAGCTTGTATACCAGAAGTCTCTAGATACCAGCTGTGTACCGGAAGATTGGCGTAAAGTGAAAGTTACACCTATCTATAAAAAGGGACCAAAGTATCTCGCAGAAAACTACCGCCCAGTCTCACTTACCTCGGTCTGCTGCAAGATAATGGAACACGTGTTGGCGAGTAACATTATGCGACACGGAGAGGATAATGGCATCCTATACCAGCTACAGCACGGTTTCCGGAGGAACATATCCTGTGAGACACAGCTGATCGAGTTTATCGACGATCTCACCAAGAACCTCCAGGAAGGCCTTCAAACGGACGTGCTCATCATGGATTTCGCCAAGGCTTTTGGCAAAGTCAACCACAGCCTCCTCGTCCAAAAGATACACCAGTATGGCATCCGGGGTAAGTTAAACAGTTGGATCAAAAGTTGGCTCTTCGGAAGGAACCAGACAGTCATTGTCGAGGGAGTGAACTCATCACAGGTCGATGTAGACTCCGGAATACCACAGTGATCAGTACTTGGACCATCCCTCTTCATCTATTACATCAATGACCTCCAAGACCGGCTACGGTCCACTGTTCGACTATTTGCGGACGACACTATCGCCTACCTCACTATAACATCTGAGGATGATGCAGAACACCCCCAGGAAGACCTCGACACACTCGCACAATGGGGAGAAGACTGGTTCATGCAGTTCCATCCTGAAAAATGTACAGTCCTCACCGCCACCAACAAGAGGAACCCCATCGTGACAGAGTATACCATTCGAGGACAATTACTTGCAGCAGTGATATCAGCCAAGTACCTGGGGGTTACCATCATCTACAAAGCGAACTGGAGCCAACACATCGATTCCATCACAAACAAGGCGAATAGAACTCTAGGCTTCCTACGCAGAAATCTGAAGATCTCATCAATATCGATCAAGGAGCAAGCATACAAGACCCTAGTCCGTCCACTCGTGGAGTATGCCAGCCCCGTATGGGATCATCATCATCAGACAGACATCAGGAAGCTGGAGAGTGTACAACGAAGGGCAGCAAGGTTCGTCTTAAGTAGCCAACACAATAAGTCTAGCGTCACTGCCATGACCCAACGCCTTGGTTGGAGGTCATTAGAGGACAGGAGAAGGGACGCTAGCCTTACCATGCTCTATAAGATCGACCACGAACTAGTCGCCATCTCCAAGACAGATCGCCTCGACAGACCAACAAGAAGACTACGACAATCTCACGACAATGCCTATCAAGTACCACACTGTAGGATTGACGTCAGGAAGATGTCGTTCTTCCCAAGAACTGTCCGAGATTGGAACGCCCTGCCACCTGACAAAGCCATCCTGGACACACATGAAGCTTTTCAAATATGGTGGTTTTATTTTACATATCTTGCATAGTCTTTTCGACAAAATGTTATATTCTGTGTATGTACACTCTAAAAATAATATTCCAATTCTCTATGGTAGCATATAGTATTTTTGTGCAGTTTTGTCACCCTAGCAACGGTTTTGTAAACATTAAATTAGCCTATATTATTGCAATTAATGGTTGAATTTTGACATCTACGATCTTTTGACTTGACATTTGATTAAGCGGTACATTTTTGTCAAGCTATACACACTACAAATTTTTCATTTCATATTTCAAAAATACATTTTGATATTTTTATTCATAGTTATGCCATGTCCATAGCAACAGGTTTCCCCTATGCACAGTATTTTCCTGTAGATCTCATGGATCTTTTATTTAATCAAGAAAAAAATTCTACAACAGCACCTTAGCAGATCTAGAGACATCTTATCATTTACTAACCAGTATATATTATAAGAATTCCTTAAACCTTACAATGTCCCTACTAACCAAATATTATCCCTAGCAACCGCAGAAACACTGTAAATTGCTTTTTTTAAATCTTTTTATAACCGAATGTTGATCTTTTTATTTTTTAAATCATGAGAGGAAATTATTCTCAGTAATTAGAATGTCAAAGGAACCAAGTCAACTGCATAGCATGGTAAAGCAGCGCTACAGTGGCAGGAGAGGGTATAATCCATGTTGAATAATTAAGAAATAAATCATGCAAGCCAGAATGTGTTGGGAGTTTTAACATGGATTGTGGATATTATACGTTATTAGTCTCGAGATGTTATATATCCCTTTAAAACGGGATATATAACATCTAGAGACTGATAACATTTTTATCTGAATGTTCCAACATTAATAAGTGTGTCCTTATTATAGGAAAAACTTAAATACGTGTATCTTTGGACAAAGATCACAGAGAGCGATTATTGATTTTCTGTCATCTTGTGAAATGTGTGTCGTCTGCTGTGCACAATGTAAATGGGCATGTAACACATAGGGGAGAGCGATTATTGATTTTCTGTCACCGCACGGCTTCCCTGAAGGTTTAAAAGTACCTTTTTAGCCAATTAAAATTCTACTTGCCACGAGAACATCAGAGAATAGTATTTTATCCCGAGCCAGAAGTGAGGGATAATATTTACTAATATCTGCCAATCCATGTTAAAACTCAAAACACATTCTGGCTTCCATGATTTATTTCGATTCTGATATGTCTAAGAGTACACATACGGTGGTATACTTTGATTGGAAGATGGTAATTTATATTTACGGTATCTTCAAACTTTTTTTGTTGAGAAAAGTAAAACGTGATAGATTATATAAATAGAATGCTTGGTAATACTGTATTATCGGTCATGGCCCATTAAAGTAAAATCATACCACTAAAATTCCAAGTAATACTACACATTTAGCACTGACTCATTCATAAACGATAGACTCTATCAATGACATTCTTAGTAAGGATAACAAAAGGACCATTATAAATCAAACCTGACATCCGTGTACTATGTTAAAACATGCACGTGATATCGTTAGATGTACTGTATTAGATGAATTATGAATTATCAAATATATTGTTTGTTTTTCCATACTTTATTGAAATAAGTAAGAACAAAATATTGATCTCACGATGTTGTTATCGGCAGTCATGTGTGCTAAACCACCGCAACGTTAATATTAAGTTATATATAAATCAAATTTACGTTAATTCACTTTGCGAAAGAGCCAAATAAAAGAATTTGTTTTTCCGACAACACAAGAGTTAGAATATTTTTTTTCCATAATTTAACTTTAGGTTATATGACAAAAACTCTGAATCAGATTATTTTTTTTTTCCTCCACCAAATTCAGAATATTTTTTTCAGCAACATTGGGAATCAGAATATTTTTTTAGAAAAAAACCATAACACCCCCCACCCCCCACCCCCTTTCAAGTTAAACGGTCGTTCAATAACAGAAACTGAAAGTAGAAATGAGCATATATATAAAAATAATCTAAATATCAACATAATTAAGCTAATTTAAGCAAACAAAATATATTTTACAATCTTACCTGTGTTTGTTCTCTCGAAAACCATTGTGTAGAGACGAAAAGTATGAGTGTACCAAGACGAGCTTTTCAGTAATATGGTAAGACCAAATACCTATTGACAGCTAGGTAATAATGTAACAGGGAACCAGTTATAGTTAGTCAGTGACTACTGAAGGGTAGACACTTATTACTCATCAGTATTAGATAATAAACCACATGAAATATTTTTGTTCAAGCTGTGGAACGGAAGTAAACACGGGTCCATGTACACTATTTAAGCTGTGTAAATGGTAAAACAATCATCGGTGTGTTGTTCGTTACTCCTGGAAATGGAGAATGAACGTATGTCTCTGTATTATTATTTATATTTTTGTTAAACAAAAGTGATGACAAACTAAACAAATATTACTATTGCCGGCAATAAAAGCTACATACTACCGTCCTTCCTACACTGCCATCAGCATAGTGTCCAATTCATTATCACGTAATACTGTGTTTGTAGAGATTCGAAGGCTTGTGTTAATCGTTAGAGCTAAATGTACAGTCCATCATATCCCCCCCCCCCCTCATATTTCTAAAGTACCGGTACATAAAAAGAACCAAGCCTAGGACATTCAATATGAAAATAGTGATATGATGTAATAATCTTTATTAATAATTGAATATCAGAGTTTGTCTTTCGTACAGTGATTCGTGAAAGATTTCCCCCGCGCTTAGTATATATACTCTTATTTTGTACAGTTGTGGAAGTATTGGGCGTGATAGAGCGTTTAATGTTTACACTCTTTCAGCTTTCAAGTTTTAAATGTTATTTCCGAAAACATATATACAGTCCATCTCATTAGTCAGCCCCTTTAAACTATATTAATCTGTCTAGTGTTCTTATTATTGTCATATGACAGTCCCAGGGGCGGATCCAGGGGAGGGCGCACCCATCGCCCCCCCCCCTAAAATTGGAAAAAATATGATTTTTTGGCGTAAAATCGTTATTTTTTTCACACGAAATACCCCAAAAATTTTCGCGCCTCCCTCCGCAATTGGAAAAAATATGATTTTTTGGAGTAAAATCGTGATTTTTCACACGAAATACACCAACATTTTTCGCGCTTCCCTCCGCTCGGTGCAATTTTTTTAAGTGCGCCCCCCCTAACTTGAAATCCTGGATCCGCCCCCGAGTCCTGTGGTCGTGTATTGTCTTTATTTGTAATCTCTCAGTGTTCTGTTGTACACAATGATAGCGGTATTTGCAAAATGATTTCACCCGTATTTTGTAGTTTTTTTTAAACTCACATCTGGGAATTAAAGTTAAGTACGCCATATAATATCAAAGAGATAAAGATGCCTTTTCTACTAAATTATACTATCTAAAAAAGTTACATACATTAAGAGAATGTATATATAAAAGTTTGAATATACCAAAGGGGAAATAATATAGCCACATTTAAATTAGTTGACTTTCCAATCTGATGACATGATGTAGTTTATTCCAGAAACACTGCATGCGCACTAAATTGGTTATCTACGTTTATTATTACCTTCAGGTATAAATAACCCCAGCTGAGATTAACTTTAGTCTTAAAACGTAGCAATCTAATTTTGTACGAAGTACACGTGACTGGGATAGCTTTCTTCAGGCACATTCAAAGTCAAAAGATTACGAATGCCAGATCATTTAACAGTTTATTGGAGCAAGAAAATCAAAATAGTCTTAACAGAAAAGTCATAATTGGCTATATACGGAACCTTTGAACCGTAATGAGAGCGGGAGGTTTGGCGCCTTAAAATCTGATTCAACCCACCATTTCTTTAGAAATGCCTGTACCAAGTCAGGGTCATTACGGTTTTCACAGTTTTCCGGTTGTTGACTGATTTTGTCTGTTTATATAATTATGAGTTTTGACTTTCCCTTTGTAAGATTGTTCGGAGTTCGGTAATTTTGTTATTACCTTTATTCATGTGAAAATTTTAGAGAAATAATGTAATAATAATGCTTATCATATTGTATATTGTATGTATATGGAGAAGACAATACTAAGTTGAAAAACTTGTGTCTGATCCTTTTGTCATTATTTAGACAATAAAATATGCTTAAATTAAATAGAGAAAGTGAAAATGTGAAACCGATCTTTCTTAAAGATGAAGATGTGTTTGGGTCTCGCAAGCCTGAACGGTCGTTATGGTTAACAAATGTCGAAATTTATAAGGCCATAGGCGATAAAGTGCAAGCCCAATGTATAAAAGGGATTCAGCGTGTGCGCGAGATGTGGAGAATCTACATGGATAATGAGGAGGACAGACAGTCACTGTTGGTTCAAGGAATAAATCTGCGTGGCAGGCAGATCCCCTTGCACCTACAAAATCCTCACAATCCCTCTAGATATCATTCAACCAGATACAATTAGAATAAAGATCAAAAATGTTCCCCTATCTGCTGATGATGGACAGATTGACCGAGCTTTTGCTATGGAAGGATGTGAAATCCAAGGAATATTTAGAGATAGGCTAAGAGTGGATGGAAAACTAACCAACTGTGAGACTGATGATAGGTTGGTGATCAGTAAACTATTAAGCAAACCTATACCAAGAATGTTGAAAATAGGTAAATACATAGCAAGAGTATTTCATCCTGGGCAACCAGAGTTCCAAAACAGAAATTATACTCATGACAGTGACAAAACTTGTCATAAATGTTTAACTCCAGGACACTTTATATATGACTGTCCTAATGATTGGGTGTGTAGAAAGTGTCATGAAAGTGGGCATAAAATGATGGATTGTTCTAAAGATTTCAATGAAGAAAATAGTGAACCAGAACAACATCATGCAGGAACAGATGACGGGCAAGATGATGAAACAAAACAAGATGATTCCAAAGGTAGAAAAACAAATAAACAATCACATGTAGATGTTGATGTTACAATTACAAATAAAAACAAGTCAACAAAAGCTTCCACCAAAGAAGCTTCTTCCACTAAAGGTAATATAAACAAACCAGAACCAGCAAAAGATTCACATAGAAAGGTCAGGACAACAAACAATAAACACACTGAAAAATCAGAAAAGGATCAACACTCAATACAAACTTTTCTGAAAACACCAGGCAACACAAACAAACAGAATGTGAGAAACCATACCCCACCAACACCTACAGAGAGACTCTATGATAGAAATAGTGATAGTAATGGACCAAAGAAAGCCAAAACTGCAGATGGAAAGTCAAATTAATTCTTTGCAACTGTAATATTTATGTTGACAATTGTCTTTTACAATATATATATATATATATATATATATATTGATATATACAAAAAAAAATGCATTATTATAAATGTCCTAAGCTCAATAATAGAGTAAAATTAATGTTGATGAATAAAAAACTAAATAATTACCTATTCATGCTATTCCTTGTAAACAAGTTATACCATGTTACGTATGCATCTTAATATTTATTGTTATTCTTTTTTATCTTATGTTACGAAAATATTTTAAAAAATCAAAAAATAAAACAATTTTTCAGCTCAAACATAGAGTAAAATTATTTGTGAACGTAGTAGATGATAAACAAACTGATAGTACGTCAGAAAATATATGTATGAATACAGATATGAGTATAAATGATGATGAGTGTATAATATTGTATACATGTACAAAATCGATGTGTAATATATTATCAATTTGTCATAATTCAGTGTCAAGTTTAATGTTGATGAGACAGTATAATAATAATTCAGTTTATAAACATGTGAAAGCTTCTATGATTTTTAATGTAAACAAATATCCGCGTAAAAATTCTCCATTCAAATATGGAAAAATTTCTCAGCTGATTACTGTTTACATATATCATAAACACGAACGCCCTTGGTTTTTCCCCAGACTATTAATAGTAACGACCTTGATTAAGTCTATCAAAAAATTTCAACAGACCGATGAGATTTACGCCAATCGATATAATTATGAATACAATAATTAAGGACGAAGTCCTTCTAACGGTGAGCTCTCCGATTTTTCCTTCTATATTGATAGCCAAAAATCTGCTCACCGGAAGTTTAAAAAATAGATCAATTGATAATTTAGAAACGCAAAAGAAATCTATTTCAATGAAAAATTCCCAATTCTTTGATTATTTACTCTATGCAAAATCGAAATAAACTTTTATTAAAATTCTAATAAAAAAATCTCTTTCTACGAAACTCCCGATGGAATAGACTGACTCAATCTGTCTCAATCTAGCCGAGATACGAGCCAGGGGACAGAACTCGTCAGTTTACCGATGGAAGAGCGGCGTAGGTAAAATGAACGCCATAACAAATCGGCTACACAATCCATTCAACATAAAAGATAATAGCCTCACCGGACGCAATTACGATCGAAATAATAAGTATGTCCCCTAATTGTTCCTTCAAAACATGAATTAAAAAAATGCTTTTATAAATAGATACCCCGCTAAATTACTCGTGTTTTGGGAGAAAATTATTCATTATTCATGCGCAGTTGTTGAATGTTGCAGACGACGGGTTTTCATATTTGTAAAAAGAAAACGATCGACAATTGCACTTGGAATCTATCGCTAAAATTCATTGAGGTTCGCATATTTTGTTATCTTATGCCTGTAATTGGAAAGAATATGATCTCCTGGTTCTATGCATATGTAGAACACATTGAAATTAAAACAAAAACAGTCAATATAATACATTTTCCTTACCTTGATCTATGTCAAAATCCGTGATGTACCTTATTCATTGAAGAGTCCAAGGAATTCCGAATGCAAACTGGCACACATTTATGGTATGACTATGAATAAAGGAAAGGTTTTTATGTCATGTGTATTATATACAAATAGATATGTGAACGTAAATGAATGAATGCTCTTTCAATTTTAGCAGTTGTCATTAAATAATTTACACTAGAAAGGTTATTATGATGTTCGAAATTGTGTCTGGATCTAGGTCACAGAGTGACTAGAACGGGGTCATGAAAATCTGTTCCAAGTTAAAACCCGTAACAATGCA